>OW679200.1:4492245-5190539 GCA_940337035.1 Agriotes lineatus
ACATATAGGACATCTGGGACGTCTGGGACGTTAAGGACATATGGGACATCTAGGACGTCTGGGACGTTAAGGACATATGGGACATTTAGGACGCCCTGGACATTAGGGACATATGGGACATATGGGAGGTCCGGGACGCCTGGGACATTAGGGACATATGGGACATATAGGACATCTGGGACGTCTGGGACGTTATTGACATATGGGACATCTGGGACGTCTGGGACATTAAGAATATAAGGGACACCTAGGACGTCTGGGACGTTAGGGACATATGGGAGATCTGGGACGTCTGGGACGTTAGGGGCATATAAGACATCTAGGACATCTGGGACGTTAGGGACATATGGAACATCTGGAACGTTAGGGACATATGGGACATCTGGGACGTCTGGGCCATTAGGGACATATGGGACATCTGGGACGCCTGGAACATTAGGGACATATGAGACATATGGGTCATCTTAGACGTCTGGGACGTTAAGGACATATGGAACATCTGGGACGTCTGAGACGTTAGGGACATATGGGACATCTGGGACGTCTGAGACGTTAGGGACATATAGGACATCTAGGAGGTCTGAGACGTCTGGGACGTTAGGGACATATGGGACATGTAGGACGTCTGGGACATTAGGGACATATGGGACATTTAGGACGTCTGGGACGTTAAGGACATATGGGACGTCTGGGACGTTAGGGACATATGGGACATTTAGGACGTCTGAGACGTCTGGGACGTTAGGGATATATAGGACATCTAGGACGTCTGAGACGTCTGGGACGTTAGGGACATATGGGACATTTAGGACGTCTGGGACGTCTGGGACGTTAAGGACATATGGGACGTTAGGGACATATGGAATTTCAAGGACGCTTGGGACATAGGGACATATGGGACATCTGGGACGTCTGGGACGTTAGGGACATATGGGACATCTGGGACGTCTGGGACGTTAAGGACATATGGGACATCTAGGACGTCTGGGACGTCCGGGACGTTAAAGACATATGGGACATTTAGGACGCCTGGCACATTAGGGACATATGGGACATATGGGACATCTAATACGCCTAAGACATTAAGGATATATAAGACCTTTGGGACATCTGGGACGTCTGGGACGTTAGGGACATATGGCTCATCTGGGACGTCTGGGACGTTAAGGACATACAGGACATCTAGGACGTCTGGGACGTCAGGGGCGTTAGGGACATACGGGACAACTGGGACGTCTGGGACGTTAGGGACATATGGGACATTTAGGACGTCTTGGACGTTAAGGACATATGGAACATCTAGGACGCCTGGGTCATTAGGGACACATGGGACATATGGGACATCTGGGACGTCTGGGACTTTAAGGACATATGGGACATCTAGGACGTCTGGGTCGTCTGGGACTTTAAGGACATATGGGACATTTAGGACGCCTGGGACATTAGGGACATATGGGACATATGGGACATCTGGGACGCCTCGGACATTAGGGACATATGGGACATATGGGACATATGGGACATTCAGGACGCCTGGGACATTAGGGACATATGGGACATTTAGGACGCCTGGGACATTAGGGACATATAGGACATATGGGACATATGGGACATTCAGGACGCCTGGGACATTAGGGACATATGGGACATTTGGGACGTCTGGGACGTTTAGGACATATGGGACATCTGGGACGTCTGGGACGTTAAGGACATATGGGACATATAGGACATCTGGGACGTCTGGGACGTTAGGGACATATGGAACATCTAGAACGCCTGGGACATTAGAAACATATGGGACATATGGGACATCTGGAACGTCTGGGACGTTAAGGACATTTGAGACATCTAAAACGTCTGGGACGTCTGGAACGTTAAGGACATATGGGACATTTAGGACGCCTGGGACATTTGGGACATTTGGGACATATGGGACATCTGGGACGCCTGGGACATTAGGGACATATGGGACACATTGAACATCTGGGACGTCTGGGACGTTACGGACATATGGGACATCTGGGACGTCTGGGACGTTTAGAACATATGGGACATATAGGACGTCTGGGACGTCTGGGACTTTAAGGACATATTGGACATTTAGGACGCCCTGGACGTTAGGGACATATGGGACATATGAGAGGTCTGGGACGCCTGGGACATTAGGGACATATGGGACATATAGGACATCTGGGACGTCTGGGACGTTATTGGCATATGGGACATCTGGGACGTCTGGAACATTAGGGACATATGAGACATCTAGGGCGTCTGGGACTTTAGGGACATATGGAACATCTGGGACGTTAACGATATATGGGACATCTAGGACGTCTGGGACATTAGGGACAAATGGGACATATGGGACATCTGGGACGTCTGGGACGTTAGGGACATATGGTAAATCTGGGACGTCTGGGACGTTAAGGACATATGGGACATCTAGAACGTCTGGGACGTCTGGGACGTTAAGGACATATGGGACATTTAGGCCGCCTGGGACATTAGGGACATATGGGACATATGGGACATCTGGGACGCCTGGGACATTAGGGACATATGGGACATATGGGACATCTGGGACGTCTGGGACGTTAGTTACATATGGGACATCTGGGACGTCTGGGACGTTAAGGACATATGGGACATCTGGGACGTCTGGGATGCTAGGGACATATGGGACATCTGGGACGTCTGGGACGTTAAGGACATATGGGACATCTAGGACGTCTGGGACGTCTGGGACGTTAAGGACATATGGGACATCTGGGGCGTCTGGGACGTCTGGGACGTTAAGGACATATTGGGACAATTACTACGCCTGGGATATTAGGGACATATGAGACATCTGGGACGTCTGGGACGTTAGGGACATATGGGACATCTGGGACGTCTGGGACGTTAAGGACATATGGGACATCTAGGACATCTGGGACGTCTGGGACGTTAGGGACATATGGAACATCTAGGACGCCTGGGACATTAGAAACATATGAAACATATGGGACATCTGGAACGTCTGGGACGTTAAGGACATTTGGGACATCTAGGACGTCTGGGACGTCTGGGACGTTAAGGAGATATGGGACATTTAGGACGCCCTGGACATTAGGGACATATGGGACATATGGGAGGTCCGGGACGCCTGGGACATTAGGGACATATGGGACATATAGGACATCTGGGACGTCTGGGACGTTAAGGACATATGGGACATCTAGGACGTCTGGGACGTTAAGGACATATGGGACATTTAGGACGCCCTGGACATTAGGGACATATGGGACATATGGGAGGTCCGGGACGCCTGGGACATTAGGGACATATGGGACATATAGGACATCTGGGACGTCTGGGACGTTATTGACATATGGGACATCTGGGACGTCTGGGACATTAAGAATATAAGGGACACCTAGGACGTCTGGGACGTTAGGGACATATGGGAGATCTGGGACGTCTGGGACGTTAGGGGCATATAAGACATCTAGGACATCTGGGACGTTAGGGACATATGGAACATCTGGAACGTTAGGGACATATGGGACATCTGGGACGTCTGGGCCATTAGGGACATATGGGACATCTGGGACGCCTGGAACATTAGGGACATATGAGACATATGGGTCATCTTAGACGTCTGGGACGTTAAGGACATATGGAACATCTGGGACGTCTGAGACGTTAGGGACATATAGGACATCTAGGAGGTCTGAGACGTCTGGGACGTTAGGGACATATGGGACATGTAGGACGTCTGGGACATTAAGGATATATAAGACCTTTGGGACATCTGGGACGACTGGGACGTTAGGGACATATGGCTCATCTGGGACGTCTGGGACGTTCAGGACATATAGGACATCTAGGACGTCTGGGACGTTATGGACATATGGGACATTTAGGACGCCTGGGATATTAGGGACATATGGGACATATGCGACATCTGAGACGCCTGGGACATTAGGGACATGTGGTACATTTAGGACGGTTTGGACGTTAGGTACATATGGAACATCTAGGACGCCTGGGACATTAGGAACACATGGGACATGTGAGACATTTGGGACGTCTGGGACGTTAAGGACATATGGGACATCTAGGACGTCTGGGACGTCTGGGACGTTAAGGACATATGGGACATTTAGGACGCCTGGGACATTTGGGACATTTGGGACATATGGGAGATCTGGGACGCCTGGGACATTAGGGACAGATGGGACATATAGGACATCTGGGACGTCTGGGACGTTAGGGACATATGGGACATCTGGGCCGTCTGGGACGTTAAGGATATAAGAGACACCTAGGACGTCTGGGACGTTAGGGACATATAGGAGATCTGGGACGTCTGGGACGTTTGGGACATATAGGACATCTAGGACGTCTGGGACGTTAGGGACATATGGAACATCTGGGACGTTAGGGACATATGGGACAGCTGGGACGTCTGGGACGTTAGGGACATATGGGACATTTAGGACGTCTTGGACGTTAGGGACATATGGAACATCTAGGACGCCTGGGTCATTAGGGACACATGGGACATATGGGACATCTGGGACGTCTCGGACTTTAAGGACATATGGGACATCTAGGACGTCTGGGACGTCTGGGACTTTAAGGACATATGGGACATTTTGGACGCCTGGGACATTAGGGACATATGGGACATATGGGACATCTGGGACGCCTCGGACATTAGGGACATATGGGACATATGGGACATCTGGGACGTCTGGGACGTTAGGGACATATGGGACATCTGGGACGTCCGGGACGTTAATGACATATGGGACATCTAGGGCGTCTGGGACTTTAGGGACATATGGAACATCTGGGACGTTAGGGACATATGGGACATCTGGGACGTCTGGGACGTTAGGGAGGTATAGGACATATGGGATATACTGGGACGTCTGGGACGTTAAGGATATATGGGACATCTAGGACGTCTGGGACATTAGGGACAAATGGGACATATGGGACATCTGGGACGTCTGGGACGTTAGGGACATATGGTAAATCTGGGACGTCTGGGACGTTAAGGACATATGGGACATCTAGAACGTCTGGGACGTCTGGGACGTTAAGGACATATGGGACATTTAGGACGCCTGGGACATTAGGGACATATGGGGCATATGGGACATCTGGGACGCCTGGGACATTAGGGACATATGGGACATATGGGACATCTGGGACGTCTGGGACGTTAGTTACATATGGGACATCTGGGACGTCTGGGACGTTAAGGACATATGGGACATCTGGGACGTCTGGGACGTTAAGGACATATGGGACGTCTAGGACGTCTGGGACGTCTGGGACGTTAAGGACATATGGGACATCTGGGGCGTCTGGGACGTCTGGGACGTTAAGGACATATGGGACAATTACTACGCCTGGGATATTAGGGACATATGAGACATCTGGGACGTCTGGGACGTTAGGGACATATGGGACATCTGGGACGTCTGGGACGTTAAGGACATATGGGACATCTAGGACATCTGGGACGTCTGGGACGTTAGGGACATATGGAACATCTAGGACGCCTGGGACATTAGAAACATATGAAACATATGGGACATCTGGAACGTCTGGGACGTTAAGGACATTTGGGACATCTAGGACGTCTGGGACGTCTGGGACGTTAAGGAGATATGGGACATTTAGGACGCCCTGGACATTAGGGACATATGGGACATATGGGATATCTGGGACGTCTGGGACGTTAAGGACATATGGGACATCTAGGACGTCTGGGACGTCTGGGACGTTAAGGACATATGGGACATTTAGGACGCCCTGGACATTAGGGACATATGGGACATATGGGAGGTCCGGGACGCCTGGGACATTAGGGACATATGAGACATCTAGGGCGTCTGGGACTTTAGGGACATATGGAACATCTGGGACGTTAACGATATATGGGACATCTAGGACGTCTGGGACATTAGGGACAAATGGGACATATGGGACATCTGGGACGTCTGGGACGTTAGGGACATATGGTAAATCTGGGACGTCTGGGACGTTAAGGACATATGGGACATCTAGAACGTCTGGGACGTCTGGGACGTTAAGGACATATGGGACATTTAGGCCGCCTGGGACATTAGGGACATATGGGACATATGGGACATCTGGGACGCCTGGGACATTAGGGACATATGGGACATATGGGACATCTGGGACGTCTGGGACGTTAGTTACATATGGGACATCTGGGACGTCTGGGACGTTAAGGACATATGGGACATCTGGGACGTCTGGGATGCTAGGGACATATGGGACATCTGGGACGTCTGGGACGTTAAGGACATATGGGACATCTAGGACGTCTGGGACGTCTGGGACGTTAAGGACATATGGGACATCTGGGGCGTCTGGGACGTCTGGGACGTTAAGGACATATGGGACAATTACTACGCCTGGGATATTAGGGACATATGAGACATCTGGGACGTCTGGGACGTTAGGGACATATGGGACATCTGGGACGTCTGGGACGTTAAGGACATATGGGACATCTAGGACATCTGGGACGTCTGGGACGTTAGGGACATATGGAACATCTAGGACGCCTGGGACATTAGAAACATATGAAACATATGGGACATCTGGAACGTCTGGGACGTTAAGGACATTTGGGACATCTAGGACGTCTGGGACGTCTGGGACGTTAAGGAGATATGGGACATTTAGGACGCCCTGGACATTAGGGACATATGGGACATATGGGAGGTCCGGGACGCCTGGGACATTAGGGACATATGGGACATATAGGACATCTGGGACGTCTGGGACGTTAAGGACATATGGGACATCTAGGACGTCTGGGACGTTAAGGACATATGGGACATTTAGGACGCCCTGGACATTAGGGACATATGGGACATATGGGAGGTCCGGGACGCCTGGGACATTAGGGACATATGGGACATATAGGACATCTGGGACGTCTGGGACGTTATTGACATATGGGACATCTGGGACGTCTGGGACATTAAGAATATAAGGGACACCTAGGACGTCTGGGACGTTAGGGACATATGGGAGATCTGGGACGTCTGGGACGTTAGGGGCATATAAGACATCTAGGACATCTGGGACGTTAGGGACATATGGAACATCTGGAACGTTAGGGACATATGGGACATCTGGGACGTCTGGGCCATTAGGGACATATGGGACATCTGGGACGCCTGGAACATTAGGGACATATGAGACATATGGGTCATCTTAGACGTCTGGGACGTTAAGGACATATGGAACATCTGGGACGTCTGAGACGTTAGGGACATATGGGACATCTGGGACGTCTGAGACGTTAGGGACATATAGGACATCTAGGAGGTCTGAGACGTCTGGGACGTTAGGGACATATGGGACATGTAGGACGTCTGGGACATTAGGGACATATGGGACATTTAGGACGTCTGGGACGTTAAGGACATATGGGACGTCTGGGACGTTAGGGACATATGGGACATTTAGGACGTCTGAGACGTCTGGGACGTTAGGGATATATAGGACATCTAGGACGTCTGAGACGTCTGGGACGTTAGGGACATATGGGACATTTAGGACGTCTGGGACGTCTGGGACGTTAAGGACATATGGGACGTTAGGGACATATGGAATTTCAAGGACGCTTGGGACATAGGGACATATGGGACATCTGGGACGTCTGGGACGTTAGGGACATATGGGACATCTGGGACGTCTGGGACGTTAAGGACATATGGGACATCTAGGACGTCTGGGACGTCCGGGACGTTAAAGACATATGGGACATTTAGGACGCCTGGCACATTAGGGACATATGGGACATATGGGACATCTAATACGCCTAAGACATTAAGGATATATAAGACCTTTGGGACATCTGGGACGTCTGGGACGTTAGGGACATATGGCTCATCTGGGACGTCTGGGACGTTAAGGACATACAGGACATCTAGGACGTCTGGGACGTCAGGGGCGTTAGGGACATACGGGACAACTGGGACGTCTGGGACGTTAGGGACATATGGGACATTTAGGACGTCTTGGACGTTAAGGACATATGGAACATCTAGGACGCCTGGGTCATTAGGGACACATGGGACATATGGGACATCTGGGACGTCTGGGACTTTAAGGACATATGGGACATCTAGGACGTCTGGGTCGTCTGGGACTTTAAGGACATATGGGACATTTAGGACGCCTGGGACATTAGGGACATATGGGACATATGGGACATCTGGGACGCCTCGGACATTAGGGACATATGGGACATATGGGACATATGGGACATTCAGGACGCCTGGGACATTAGGGACATATGGGACATTTAGGACGCCTGGGACATTAGGGACATATAGGACATATGGGACATATGGGACATTCAGGACGCCTGGGACATTAAGGACATATGGGACATTTGGGACGTCTGGGACGTTTAGGACATATGGGACATCTGGGACGTCTGGGACGTTAAGGACATATGGGACATATAGGACATCTGGGACGTCTGGGACGTTAGGGACATATGGAACATCTAGAACGCCTGGGACATTAGAAACATATGGGACATATGGGACATCTGGAACGTCTGGGACGTTAAGGACATTTGAGACATCTAAAACGTCTGGGACGTCTGGAACGTTAAGGACATATGGGACATTTAGGACGCCTGGGACATTTGGGACATTTGGGACATATGGGACATCTGGGACGCCTGGGACATTAGGGACATATGGGACACATTGAACATCTGGGACGTCTGGGACGTTACGGACATATGGGACATCTGGGACGTCTGGGACGTTTAGAACATATGGGACATATAGGACGTCTGGGACGTCTGGGACTTTAAGGACATATTGGACATTTAGGACGCCCTGGACGTTAGGGACATATGGGACATATGAGAGGTCTGGGACGCCTGGGACATTAGGGACATATGGGACATATAGGACATCTGGGACGTCTGGGACGTTATTGGCATATGGGACATCTGGGACGTCTGGAACATTAGGGACATATGAGACATCTAGGGCGTCTGGGACTTTAGGGACATATGGAACATCTGGGACGTTAACGATATATGGGACATCTAGGACGTCTGGGACATTAGGGACAAATGGGACATATGGGACATCTGGGACGTCTGGGACGTTAGGGACATATGGTAAATCTGGGACGTCTGGGACGTTAAGGACATATGGGACATCTAGAACGTCTGGGACGTCTGGGACGTTAAGGACATATGGGACATTTAGGCCGCCTGGGACATTAGGGACATATGGGACATATGGGACATCTGGGACGCCTGGGACATTAGGGACATATGGGACATATGGGACATCTGGGACGTCTGGGACGTTAGTTACATATGGGTCATCTGGGACGTCTGGGACGTTAAGGACATATGGGACATCTGGGACGTCTGGGATGCTAGGGACATATGGGACATCTGGGACGTCTGGGACGTTAAGGACATATGGGACATCTAGGACGTCTGGGACGTCTGGGACGTTAAGGACATATGGGACATCTGGGGCGTCTGGGACGTCTGGGACGTTAAGGACATATGGGACAATTACTACGCCTGGGATATTAGGGACATATGAGACATCTGGGACGTCTGGGACGTTAGGGACATATGGGACATCTGGGACGTCTGGGACGTTAAGGACATATGGGACATCTAGGACATCTGGGACGTCTGGGACGTTAGGGACATATGGAACATCTAGGACGCCTGGGACATTAGAAACATATGAAACATATGGGACATCTGGAACGTCTGGGACGTTAAGGACATTTGGGACATCTAGGACGTCTGGGACGTCTGGGACGTTAAGGAGATATGGGACATTTAGGACGCCCTGGACATTAGGGACATATGGGACATATGGGAGGTCCGGGACGCCTGGGAGATTAGGGACATATGGGACATATAGGACATCTGGGACGTCTGGGACGTTAAGGACATATGGGACATCTAGGACGTCTGGGACGTTAAGGACATATGGGACATTTAGGACGCCCTGGACATTAGGGACATATGGGACATATGGGAGGTCCGGGACGCCTGGGACATTAGGGACATATGGGACATATAGGACATCTGGGACGTCTGGGACGTTATTGACATATGGGACATCTGGGACGTCTGTGACATTAAGAATATAAGGGACACCTAGGACGTCTGGGACGTTAGGGACATATGGGAGATCTGGGACGTCTGGGACGTTAGGGGCATATAAGACATCTAGGACATCTGGGACGTTAGGGACATATGGAACATCTGGAACGTTAGGGACATATGGGACATCTGGGACGTCTGGGCCATTAGGGACATATGGGACATCTGGGACGCCTGGAACATTAGGGACATATGAGACATATGGGTCATCTTAGACGTCTGGGACGTTAAGGACATATGGAACATCTGGGACGTCTGAGACGTTAGGGACATATAGGACATCTAGGAGGTCTGAGACGTCTGGGACGTTAGGGACATATGGGACATGTAGGACGTCTGGGACATTAGGGACATATGGGACATTTAGGACGTCTGGGACGTTAAGGACATATGGGACGTCTGGGACGTTAGGGACATATGGGACATTTAGGACGTCTGAGACGTCTGGGACGTTAGGGATATATAGGACATCTAGGACGTCTGAGACGTCTGGGACGTTAGGGACATATGGGACATTTAGGACGTCTGGGACGTCTGGGACGTTAAGGACATATGGGACGTTAGGGACATATGGAATTTCAAGGACGCTTGGGACATAGGGACATATGGGACATCTGGGACGTCTGGGACGTTAGGGACATATGGGACATCTGGGACGTCTGGGACGTTAAGGACATATGGGACATCTAGGACGTCTGGGACGTCCGGGACGTTAAAGACATATGGGACATTTAGGACGCCTGGCACATTAGGGACATATGGGACATATGGGACATCTAATACGCCTAAGACATTAAGGATATATAAGACCTTTGGGACATCTGGGACGTCTGGGACGTTAGGGACATATGGCTCATCTGGGACGTCTGGGACGTTAAGGACATACAGGACATCTAGGACGTCTGGGACGTCAGGGGCGTTAGGGACATACGGGACAACTGGGACGTCTGGGACGTTAGGGACATATGGGACATTTAGGACGTCTTGGACGTTAAGGACATATGGAACATCTAGGACGCCTGGGTCATTAGGGACACATGGGACATATGGGACATCTGGGACGTCTGGGACTTTAAGGACATATGGGACATCTAGGACGTCTGGGTCGTCTGGGACTTTAAGGACATATGGGACATTTAGGACGCCTGGGACATTAGGGACATATGGGACATATGGGACATCTGGGACGCCTCGGACATTAGGGACATATGGGACATATGGGACATATGGGACATTCAGGACGCCTGGGACATTAGGGACATATGGGACATTTAGGACGCCTGGGACATTAGGGACATATAGGACATATGGGACATATGGGACATTCAGGACGCCTGGGACATTAGGGACATATGGGACATTTGGGACGTCTGGGACGTTTAGGACATATGGGACATCTGGGACGTCTGGGACGTTAAGGACATATGGGACATATAGGACATCTGGGACGTCTGGGACGTTAGGGACATATGGAACATCTAGAACGCCTGGGACATTAGAAACATATGGGACATATGGGACATCTGGAACGTCTGGGACGTTAAGGACATTTGAGACATCTAAAACGTCTGGGACGTCTGGAACGTTAAGGACATATGGGACATTTAGGACGCCTGGGACATTTGGGACATTTGGGACATATGGGACATCTGGGACGCCTGGGACATTAGGGACATATGGGACACATTGAACATCTGGGACGTCTGGGACGTTACGGACATATGGGACATCTGGGACGTCTGGGACGTTTAGAACATATGGGACATATAGGACGTCTGGGACGTCTGGGACTTTAAGGACATATTGGACATTTAGGACGCCCTGGACGTTAGGGACATATGGGACATATGAGAGGTCTGGGACGCCTGGGACATTAGGGACATATGGGACATATAGGACATCTGGGACGTCTGGGACGTTATTGGCATATGGGACATCTGGGACGTCTGGGACGTTAAGGATATGAGGGACATCTAGCACGTCTGGGACGTTAGGGACATATGGAAGATCTGGGACGTCTGGGACGTTAGGAACATATAAGACATCTAAGACGTCTGGGACTTTAGGGACATATGGAACATCTGGGACGTTAGGGACATATGGGACATCTGGGACGTCTGGGACGTTAGGGAGGTATAGGACATATGGGATATACTGGGACGTCTGGGACGTTAAGGACATATGGGACATTTAGGAGGCCTGGGACATTAGGGACATATGGGACACATTGAACATCTGGGACGTCTGGGACGTTACGGACATATGGGACATCTGGGACGTCTGGGACGTTTAGGACATATGGGACATCTAGGACGTCTGGGACGTCTGGGACGTTAAGGACATATTGGACATATGGGAGGTCTGGGACGCCTGGGACATTAGGGACATATGGGACATATGGGACATCTGGGACGTCTGGGACGTTAGGGACATATGGTAAATCTGGGACGTCTGGGACGTTAAGGACATATGCGACATCTAGGACGTCTGGGACGTCTGGGACGGTAAGGACATATGGGACATTTAGGACGCCTGGGACATTAGGGACATATGGGACATATATGACATCTGGGACGCCTCGGACATTAGGGACATAAGGGGCATATGGGACATCTGGGACGTCTGGGACGTTAGGGACATATGGGACATCTGGGACGTCCGGGACGTTAATGACATATGGGACATCTAGGGCGTCTGGGACGTCTGGGACGTTAAAGACATATGGGACATTTAGGACGCCTGGACATTAGGGACATATGGGACATTTGTGACGTCTGGGACGTTAAAGACATATGGGACATCTGGGACGTCTGGGACGTTAAGGACATATGGGACATATAGGACATCTCGGACGTCTGGGACGTTAGGGACATATGGAACATCTAGGACGCCTGGGACATTAGAAACATATGGGACATCTGGGACGTTAAGGACATTTGGGACATCTAAGACGTCTGGGACGTCTGGAACGTTAAGGACATATGGGACATTTAGGACGCCTGGGACATTAGGGACATTTGGGACATATGGGACATCTGGGACGCCTGGGCCATTAGGGACATATGGGACACATTAAACATCTGAGACGTCTGGGACGTTACGGACATATGGGACATCTGGGACGCCTGGGACGTCAAGGACATATGGGACATTTAGGAGGCCTGGGACATTAGGGACATATGGGACACATGGAACATCTGGGACGTCTGAGACGTTACGGACATATGGGACATCTGGGACGTCTGGGACGTTTAGGACATATGGGACATCTAGGACGTCTAGGACGTCTGGGACGTTAAGGACATATTGGACATTTAGGGCGCCCTGGACGTTAGGGACATATGGAACATATGGGAGGTCTGGGACGCTTGGGACATTAGGGACATATGGAACATAAAGGACATCTGGGACGTCTGGGACGTTATTGGCATATGGGACATCTGGGACGTCTGGGACGTTAAGGATATAAGGGACATCTAGCACGTCTGGGACGTTAGGGACATATGGGAGATCTGGGACGACTGGGACGTTAGGGACATATAAGACATCTAGGACGTCTGGGACTTTAGGGACATATGGAACATCTGGGACGTCTGGGACGTTAAGGATATAAGGGACATCTAGCACGTCTGGGACGTTAGGGACATATGGGAGATCTGGGACGTCTGGGACGTTAGGGACATATAAGACATCTAGGACGTCTGGGACTTTAGGGACATATGGGACATCTGGGACGTCTGGGACGTTAGGGAGGTATAGGACATATGGGATATACTGAGACGTCTGGGACGTTAAGGATATATGGGACATCTAGGACGTCTGGGACATTAGGGACATATGGGACATATGGGACATCTGGGACGTCTGGGACGTTAGGGACATATGGTAAATCTGGGACGTCTGGGACGTTAAGGATATATGGGACATCTAGGACGTCTGGGACGTCTGGGACGTTAAGGACATATGGGACATTTAGGACGCCTGGGACATTAGGGACATATGGGACATATGGGACATCTGGGACGCCTGGGACATTAGGGACATATGGGACATATGGGACATCTGGGACGTCTGGGACGTTAGTTACATATGGGACATCTGGGACGTCTGGGACGTTAAGGACATATGGGACGTCTTGGATGCTAGGGACATATGGGACATCTGGGACGTCTGGGACGTTAAGGACATATGGGACATCTAGGACGTCTGGGACGTCTGGGACGTTAAGGACATATGGGACATCTGGGGCGTCTGGGACGTCTGGGACGTTAAGGACATATGGACAATTACTACGCCTGGGATATTTGGGACATATGGGACATCTGGGACGTCTGGGACGTTAGGGACATATGGGACATCTGGGACGTCTGGGACGTTAAGGACATATGGGACATCTAGGACGTCTGGGACGTCCGGGACGTTAAAGACATATGGGACATTTAGGACGCCTGGCACATTAGGGACATAAGGGACATATGGGACATCTAATACGCCTGGGACATTAAGGATATATAAGACCTTTGCGACATCTGGGACGTCTGGGACGTTAGGGACATATGGCTCATCTTGGACGTCTGGGACGTTAAGGACATATAGGACATCTAGGACGTCTGGGACGTCAGGGGCGTTAGGGACATACGGGACAGCTGGGACGTCTGGGACGTTAGGGACATAAGGGACATTTATGACGTCTTGGACGTTAGGGACATATGGAACATCTAGGACGCCTGGGTCATTAGGGACACATGGGACATATGGGACATCTGGGACGTCTGGGACTTTAAGGACATATGGGACATCTAGGACGTCTGGGACGTCTGGGACTTTAAGGACATATGGGACATTTAGGACGCCTGGGACATTAGGGACATATGGAACATATGGGACATCTGGGACGCCTCGGACATTAGGGACATATGGGACATATGGGACATCTGGGACGTCTGGGACGTTAGGGACATATGTGACATCTGGGACGTCCGGGACATTAATGACATATGGGACATCTAGGTCGTCTGGGACGTCTGGGACGTTAAGGACATATGGGACATTCAGGACGCCTGGGACTTTAGGGACATATGGACATTTGGGACGTCTGGGACGTTTAGGACATATGGGACATCTGGGACGTCTGGGACGTTAAGGACATATGGGATATATAGGACATCTGGGACGTCTGGGACGTTAGGGACATATGGAACATCTAAGACGCCTGGGACATTAGAAACATATGGGACATATGGGACATCTGGAACGTCTGGGACGTTAAGGACATTTGGGACATCTAAGACGTCTGGGACGTCTGGAACGTTAAGGACATATGGGACATTCAGGACGCCTGGGACATTAGGGACATTTGGGACATATGGGACATCTGGGACGCCTGGGACATTAGGGACATATGGGACATATGGGAGGTCTGGGACGCCTGGCACATTAGGGACATATGGGACATATAGGACATCTGGGACGTCTGGGACGTTCTTGGCATATGGGACATCTGGGACGTCTGGGACGTTAAGGATATAAGGGACATCTAGCACGTCTGGGACGTTAGGGACATATGGGAGATCTGGGACGTCTGGGACGTTAGGGACATATAAGACATCTAGGACGTCTGGGACTTTAGGGACATATGAACCATCTGGGACGTTAGGGACATATGGGACATCTGGGACGTCTGGGACGTTAGGGAGGTATAGGACATATGGGATATACTGGGACGTCTGGGACGTTAAGGATATATGGGACATCTAGGACGTCTGGGACATTAGGGACATATGGGACATATGGGACATCTGGGACGTCTGGGACGTTAGGGCATATGGTAAATCTGGGACGTCTGGGACGTTAAGGACATATGGGACATCTAGGACGTCTGGGACGTCTGGGACGTTAAGGACATATGGGACATTTAGGACGCCTGGAACATTAGGGACATATGGGACATATGGGACATCTGGGACGCCTCGGACATTAGGGACATATGGGGCATATGGGACATCTGGGACGTCTGGGACGTTAGGGACATATGGGACATCTGGGACGTCCGGGACGTTAATGACATATGGGACATCTAGGGCGTCTGGGACGTCTGGGACGTTAAGGACATATGGGACATTTAGGACGCCTGGGACATTAGGGACATATGGGACATTTGGGACGTCTGGGACGTTAAGGACATATGGGACATCTGGGACGTCTGGGACGTTAAGGACATATGGGACATATAGGACATCTGGGACGTCTGGGACGTTAGGGACATATGAAACATCTAGGACGCCTGGGACGTTAGAAACATATGGGACATCTGGGACGTTAAGGACATTTGGGACATCTAAGACGTCTGGGACGTCTGGAACGTTAAGGACATATGGGACATTTAGGACGCCTGGGACATTAGGGACATTTGGGACATATGGGACATCTGGGACGCCTGGGACATTAGGGACATATGGGACACATTAAACATCTGGGACGTATGGGACATTACGGACATATGGGACATTTGGGACGCCTGGGACGTCAAGGACATATGGGACATTTAGGAGGCCTGGGACATTAGGACATATGGGACACATGGAACATCTGAGACGTCTGGGACGTTACGGACATATGGGACATCTGGGACGTCTGGGACGTTTAGGACATATGGGACATCTAGGACGTCTGGGACGTCTGGGACGTTAAGGACATATTGGACATTTAGGGCGCCCTGGACGTTAGGGACATATGGGACATATGGGAGGTCTGGGACGCCTGGGACATTAGGGACATATGGGACATATAGAACATCTGGGACGTCTGGGACGTTATTGGCATATGGGACATCTGGGACGTCTGGGAACTTAAGGATATAACGGACATCTAGCACGTCTGGGACGTTAGGGACATATGGGGGATCTGGGACGTCTGGGACGTTAGGGACATATAAGACATCTAGGACGTCTGGGACTTTAGGGATATATGGAACATCTGGGACGTTAGGGACATATGGGGCATCTGGGACGTCTGGGACGTTAGGGAGGTATAGGACATATGGGATATACTGGGACGTCTGGGACGTTAAGGATATATGGGACATCTAGGACGTCTGGGACATTAGGGACATATGGGACATATGGGACATCTGGGACGTCTGGGACGTTAGAAACATATGGTAAATCAGGGACGTCTGGGACGTTAAGGACATATGGGACATCTAGGACGTCTGGGACGTCTGCGACGTTAAGGACATATGGGACATTTAGGACGCCTGGGACATTAGGGACATATGGGACATATGGGACATCTGGGACGCCTGGGACATTAGGGACATATGGGACATATGGGACATCTGGGACGTCTGGGACGTTAAGGATATATGGGACATCTGGGACGGTTGGGATGCTAGGGACATATGGGACATCTGGGACGTCTGGGACGTTAAGGACATATGGGACATCTAGGACGTCTGGGACGTCTGGGACGTTAAGGACATGTGGGACATCTGGGGCGTCTGGGACGTCTGGGACGTTAAGGACATATGGGACAATTACTACGCCTGGGATATTTGGGACATATGGGACATCTGGGACGTCTGGGACGCTAGGGACATATGGGACATCTGGGACGTCTGGGACGTTAAGGACATATGGGACATCTAGGACGTCTGGGACGTCCGGGACGTTAAAGACATATGGGACATTTAGGACGCCTGGCACATTAGGGACATATCGGACATATGGGACATCTAATACGCCTGGGACGTCAGGGGCGTTAGGGACATACGGGACAGCTGGGACGTCTGGGACGTTAGGGACATATGGGACATTTAGGACGTCTTGGACGTTAGGGACTTTAAGGACATATGGGACATTTAGGACGCCTGGGACATTAACGACATATGGGACATATGCGACATCTGGGACGCCTCGGACATTAGGGACATATGGGACATATGGGACATCTGGGACGTCTGGGACGTTAGGGACATATGGGACATCTGGGACGTCCGGGACGTTAATGACATATGGGACATCTAGGGCGTCTGAGACGTCTGGGACGTTAAGGACATATGGGACATTCAGGACGCCTGGGACATTAGGGACATACTGGACATTTGGGACGTCTGGGACGATTAGGACTTATGGGACATCTGGGACGTCTGGGACGTTAAGGACATATGGGACATATAGGACATCTGGGACGTCTGGGACTTTAAGGACATATGGGACATCTAGGACGTCTGGGAAGTCTGGGACTTTAAGGACATATGGGACATTTAGGACGCCTGGGACATTAGTGACATATGGGACATCTGGGACGCCTCGGACATTAGGGACATATGGGACATATGGGACATCTGGGACGTCTGGGACGTTAGGGACATATGGGACATCTGGGACGGCCGGGACGTTAATGACATATGGGACATCTAGGGCGTCTGGGACGTCTGGGACGTTAAGGACATATGGCACATTCAGGACGCCTGGGACATTAGGGACATATGGGACATTTGGGACGTCTGGGACGTTTAGGACATATGGGACATCTGGGACGTCTGGGACGTTAAGGACATATGGGACATATAGGACATCTGGGACGTCTGGGACGTTAGGGACATATGGAACATCTAGGACGCCTGGGACATTAGAAACATATGGGACATATGGGACATCTGAAACGTCTGGGACGTCTGGAACGTTAAGGACATATGGGACATTTAGGACGCCTGGGACATTAGGGACATTTGGGACATATGGGACATCTGGGACGCCTCGGACATTAGGGACATATGGGGCATATGGGACATCTGGGACGTCTGGGACGTAAGGGACATATGGGACATTTAGGACGCCTGGGACATTAGGGACATATGGGACATATGGGACATCTGGGACGCCTCGGACATTAGGGACATATGGGGCATATGGGACATCTTGGACGTCTGGGACGTTAGGGACATATGGGACATCTGGGACGTCCGGGACGTTAATGACATATGGGACATCTAGGGCGTCTATGACGTCTGGGACGTTAAAGACATATGGGACATTTAGGACGCCTGGGACATTAGGGACATATGGGACATTTGTGACGTCTGGGACGTTAAAGACATATGGGACATCTGGGACGTCTGGGACGTTAAGGACATATGGGACATATAGGACATCTCGGACGTCTGGGACGTTAGGGACATATGGAACATCTAGAACGCCTGGGACATTAGTAACATATGGGACATCTGGGACGTCTGGGACGTCTGGAACGTTAAGGACACATGGCACATTTAGGACGCCTGGGACATTAGGGACATTTGGGACATATGGGACATCTGGGACGCCTGGGCCATTAGGGACATATGGGACACATTGAACTTCTGGCACGTCTGGGACGTTACGGACATATGGGACATCTGGGACGCCTGGGACGTCAAGGACATATGGGACATTTAGGAGGCCTGGGACATTAGGGACATATGGGACACATGGAACATCTGGGACGTCTGAGACGTTACGGACATATGGGACATCTGGGACGTCTGGGACGTTTAGGACATATGGGACATCTAGGACGTCTAGGACGTCTGGGACATTAAGGACATATTGGACATTTAGGGCGCCCTGGACGTTAGGGACATATGGGACATATGGGAGGTCTGGGACGCCTGGGACATTAGGGACATATGGGACATATAAGACATCTGGAACGTCTGGGACGTTATTGGCATATGGGACATCTGGGACGTCTGGGACGTTAAGGATATAAGGGACATCTAGCACGTCTGGGACGTTAGGGACATATGGGAGATCTGGCACGTCTGGGACGTTAGGGACATATAAGACATCTAGGACGTCTGGGACTTTAGGGACATATGGAACATCTGGGACGTTAGGGACATATGGGACATCTGGGACGTCTGGGACGTTAGGGAGGTATAGGACATATGGGATATACTGAGACGTCTGGGACGTTAAGGATATATGGGACATCTAGGACGTCTGGGACATTAGAGACATATGGGACATATGGGACATCTGGGACGTCTGGGACGTTAGGGACATATGGTAAATCTGGGACGTCTGGGACGTTAAGGATATATGGGACATCTAGGACGTCTGGGACGTCTGGGACGTTTATTTATTTATTTATTTATTTCGCACTCAGCCAACAGCCGTTAAGCCAATTATAGGCGTCGCTGTGCAGTTATGAGGACTTCCAACCCCACTAACGACTGTCATGATGTTGTATGACCGCCGGGACCAACTTTTTTCCGTGATAGCCGTACCACGAGGCGCCGAGAGATGCAGCCGTGGAACTCCCATCCAAGTTCTGACCAGAGACAGCGTTGCTTAACTCTGCTGATCGAACGTGGACGCTTGTTCAAGCTACACCACTCGGGACCCTCGGGACGTTAAGGACATATGGGACATTTAGGACGCCTGGGACATTAGGGACATATGGGACATATGGGACATCTGGGACGCCTGGGACATTAGGGACATATGGGACATATGGGACATCTGGGACGTCTGGGACGTTAGTTACATATGGGACATCTGGGACGTCTGGGACGTTAAGGACATATGGGACATCTGGGACGTCTGGGATGCTAGGGACATATGGGACATCTGGGACGTCTGGGACGTTAAGGACATATGGGACATCTAGGACGTCTGGGACGTCTGGGACGTTAAGGACTTATGGGACATCTGGGGCGTCTGGGACGTCTGGGACGTTAAGGACATATGGGACAATTACTACGCCTGGGATATTTGGGACATATGGGACATCTGGGACGTCTGGGACGTTAGGGACATATGGGACATCCGGGACGTCTGGGACTTTAAGGACATATGGGACATCTAGGACGTCTGGGACGTCTGGGACTTTAAGGACATATGGGACATTTAGGACGCCTGGGACATTAGGGACATATGGGACATATGGGACATCTGGGACGCCTCGGACATTAGGGACATATGGGACATATGGGACATCTGGGACGTCTGGGACGTTAGGGACATATGGGACATCTGGGACGTCCGGGACGTTAATGACATATGGGACATCTAGGTCGTCTGGGACGTCTGGGACGTTAAGGACATATGGGACATTCAGGACGCCTGGGTCTTTAGGGACATATGGAACATTTGGGACGTCTGGGACGTTTAGGACATATGGGACATCTGGGACGTCTGGGACGTTAAGGACATATGGGACGTATAGGACATCTCGGACGTCTGGGACGTTAGGGACATATGGAACATCTAAGACGCCTGGGACATTAGAAACATATGGGACATATGGGACATCTGGAACGTCTGGGACGTTAAGGACATTTGGGACATCTAAGACTTCTGGGACGTCTGGAACGTTAAGGACATATGGGACATTTAGGACGCCTGGGACATTAGGGACATTTGGGACATATGGGACATCTGGGACGCCTGGGACATTAGGGACATATGGGACATATGGGAGGTCTGGGACGCCTGGGACATTAGGGACATATGGGACATATAGGACATCTGGGACGTCTGGGACGTTCTTGGCATATGGGACATCTGGGACGTCTGGGACGTTAAGGATATAAGGGACATCTAGCACGTCTGGGACGTTAGGGACATATGGGAGATCTGGGACGTCTGGGACGTTAGGGACATATAAGACATCTAGGACGTCTGGGACTTTAGGGACATATGCAACATCTGGGACGTTAGGGACATATGGGACATCTGGGACGTCTGGGACGTTAGGGAGGTATAGGACATATGGGATATACTGGGACGTCTAGGACGTTAAGGATATATGGGACATCTAGGACGTCTGGGACATTAGGGACATATGGGACATATGGGACATCTGGGACGTCTGGGACGTTAGGGACATATGGTAAATTTGGGACGTCTGGGACGTTAAGGACATATGGGACATCTAGGACGTCTGGGACGCCTGGGACGTTAAGGACATATGGGACATTTAGGACGCCTGGGACATTAGGGACATATGAGACATATGGGACATCTGGGACGCCTCGGACATTAGGGACATATGGGGCATATGGGACATCTGGGACGTCTGGAACGTTAGGGACATATGGGACATCTGGGACGTCCGGGACGTTAATGACATATGGGACATCTAGGGCGTCTGGGACGTCTGGGACGTTAAGGACATATGGGACATTTAGGACGCCTGGGACATTAGGGACATATGGGACATTTGGGACGTCTGGGACGTTAAGGACATATGGGACATCTGGGACGTCTGGGACGTTAAGGATATATGGGACATATAGGACATCTGGGACGTCTGGGACGTTAGGGACATATGAAACATCTAGGACTCCTGGGACATTAGAAACATATGGGACATCTGGGACGTTAAGGACATTTGGGACATCTAAGACGTCTGGGACGTCTGGAACGTTAAGGACATATGGGACATTTAGGACGCCTGGGACATTAGGGACATTTGGGACATATGGGACATTTGGGACGCCTGGGACATTAGGGACATATGGGACACATTGAATATCTGGGACGTATGGGACGTTACGGACATATGGGACATTTGGGACGCCTGGGACGTCAAGGACATATGGGACATTTAGGAGGCCTGGGACATTAGGGACATATGGGACACATGGAACATCTGGGACGTCTGGGACGTTACGGACATATGGGACATCTGGGACGTCTGGGACGTTTAGGACATATGAGACATCTAGGACGTCTGGGACGTCTGGGACGTTAAGGACATATTGGACATTTAGGGCGCCCTGGACGTTAGGGACATATGGGACATATGGGAGGTCTGGGACGCCTGGGACATTAGGGACATATGGGACATATAGGACATCTGGGACGTCTGGGACGTTATTGGCATATGGGACATCTGGGACGTCTGGGAACTTAAGGATATAAGGGACATCTAGCACGTCTGGGACGTTAGGGACATATGGGGGATCTGGGACGTCTGGGACGTTAGAGACATATAAGACATCTAGGACGTCTGGGACTTTAGGGACATATGGAACATCTGGGACGTTAGGGACATATGGGACATCTGGGACGTCTGGGACGTTAGGGAGGTATAGGACATATGGAATACACTGGGACGTCTGGGACGTTAAGGATATATGGGACATCTAGGACGTCTGGGACATTAGGGACATATGGGACATATGGGACATCTGGGACGTCTGGGACGTTAGAAACATATGGTAAATCAGGGACGTCTGGGACGTTAAGGACATATGGGACATCTAGGACGTCTGGGACGTCTGGGACGTTAAGGGCATATGGGACATTTAGGACGCCTGGGACATTAGGGACATATGGGACATATGGGACATCTGGGACGCCTGGGACATTAGGGACATATGGGACATATGGGACATCTGGGACTTCTGGGACGTTAGTTACATATGGGACATCTGGGACGTCTGGGACGTTAAGGACATATGGGACATCTGGGACGGTTGGGATGCTAGGGACATATGGGACATCTGGAACGTCTGGGACGTTAAGGACATATGGGACATCTAGGACGTCTGGGACGTCTGGGACGTTAAGGACATATGGGGCATCTGGGGCGTCTGGGACGTCTGGGACGTTAAGGACATATGGGACAATTACTACGCCTGGGATATTTGGGACATATGGGACATCTGGGACGTCTGGGACGCTAGGGACATATGGGACATCTGGGACGTCTGGGACGTTAAGGACATATGGGACATCTAGGACGTCTGGGACGTCCGGGACGTTAAAGACATATGGGACATTTAGGACGCCTGGCACATTAGGGACATATCGGACATATGGGACATCTAATACGCCTGGGACGTCAGGGGCGTTAGGGACATACGGGACAGCTGGGACGTCTGGGACGTTAGGGACATATGGGACATTTAGGACGTCTTGGACGTTAGGGACTTTAAGGACATATGGGGCATTTAGGACGCCTGGGACATTAACGACATATGGGACATATGCGACATCTGGGACGCCTCGGACATTAGGGACATATGGGACATATGGGACATCTGGGACGTCTGGGACGTTAGGGACATATGGGACATCTGGGACGTCCGGGACGTTAATGACATATGGGACATCTAGGGCGTCTGGGACGTCTGGGACGTTAAGGACATATGGGACATTCAGGACGCCTGGGACATTAGGGACATATTGGACATTTGGGACGTCTGGGACGATTAGGACATATGGGACATCTGGGACGTCTGGGACGTTAAGGACATATGGGACATATAGGACATCTGGGACGTCTGGTACTTTAAGGACATATGGGACATCTAGGACGTCTGGGAAGTCTGGGACTTTAAGGACATATGGGACATTTAGGACGCCTGGGACATTAGTGACATATGGGACATATGGGACATCTGGGACGCCTCGGACATTAGGGACGTATGGGGTATATGAGACATCTGGGACGTCTGGGACGTTAGGGACATATGGGACATCTGGGACGGCCGGGACGTTAATGACATATGGGACATCTAGGGCGTCTGGGACGTCTGGGACGTTAAGGACATATGGGACATTCAGGACGCCTGGGACATTAGGGACATATGGGACATTTGGGACGTCTGGGACGTTTAGGACATATGGGACATCTGGGACGTCTGGGACGTTAAGGACATATGGGACATATAGGACATCTGGGACGTCTGGGACGTTAGGGACATATGGAACATCTAGGACGCCTGGGACATTAGAAACATATGGGACATATGGGACATCAGGAACGTCTGGGACGTCTGGAACGTTAAGGACATATGGGACATTTAGGACGCCTCGGACATTAGGGACATTTGGGACATATGGGACATCTGGGACGCCTGGAAAATTAGGGACATATGGGACACATTGAACATCTGGGACGTCTGGGACGTTACGGACATATGGGACATCTGGGACGCCTGGGACGTTAAGGACATATGGGACATTTAGGAGGCCTGGGACATTAGGGACATATGGGACACATTGAACTTCTGGGACGTCTGGGACGTTACGGACATATGGGACATCTGGGACGTCTGGGACGTTTAGGACATATGGGACATCTAGGACGTCTGGGACGTCTGGGACGTTAAGGACATATTGGACATTTAGGACGCCCTGGACGTTAGGGACATATGGGACATATGGGAGGACTGGGACGCCTGGGACATTAGGGACATATGGGACATATAGGACATCTGGGACGTCTGGGACGTTGTTGGCATATGGGACATCTGGGACGTCTGGGACGTTAAGGATATAAGGGACATCTAGCACGTCTGGGACGTTAGGGACATATGGGAGATCTGGGACGTCTGGGACGTTAGGGACATATAAGACATCTAGGACGTCTGGGACTTTAAGGACATATGGAACATCTGGGACGTTAGGGACATATGGGACATCTGGGACGTCTGGGACGTTAGGGAGGTATAGGACATATGGGATATACTGGGACGTCTGGGACGTTAAAAATATATGGGACATCTAGGACGTCTGGGACATTAGGGACATATGGGACATATGGGACATCTGGGACGTCTGGGACGTTAGGGACATATGGTAAATCTGGGACGTCTGGGACGTTAAGGACATATGGGACATCTAGGACGTCTGGGACGTCTGGGACGTTAAGGACATATGGGACATTTAGGACGCCTGGGACATTAGGGACATATGGGACATATGGGACATCTGGGACGCCTCGGACATTAAGGAAATATGGGGCATATGGAACATCTGGGACGTCTGGGACGTTAGGGACATATGGGATATCTGGGACGTCCGGGACGTTAATGACATATGTTACATCTAGGGCGTCTGGGACGTCTGGGACGTTAAGGACATATGGGACATTTAGGACGCCTGGGACATTAGGGACATATGGGACATTTGGGACGTCTGGGACGTTAAGGACATATGGGACATCTGGGACGTCTGGGACGTTAAGGACATATGGGACATATAGGACATCTGGGACGTCTGGGACGGTATAGACATATGGAACATCTAGGACGCCTGGGACATTAGAAACATATGAGACATATGGGACATCTGGGACGTTAAGGACATTTGGGACATCTAAGACGTCTGGGACGTCTGGAACGTTAAGGACATATGGGACATTTAGGACGCCTGGGACATTAGGGACATTTGGGACATATGGGACATCTGGGACGCCTGGGACATTAGGGACATATGGGACACATTGAACATCTGGGACGTCTGGGACGTTACGGACATATGGGACATCTGGGACGCCTGGGACGTCAAGGACATATGGGACATTTAGGAGGCCTGGGACATTAGGGACATATGGGACACATGGAACATCTGGGACGTCTGGGACGTTACGGACATATGGGACTTCTGGGACGTCTGAGACGTTTAGGACATATGGGACATCTAGGACGTCTGGGACGTCTGGGACGTTAAGGACATATTGGAAATTTAGGGCGCCCTGGACGTTAGGGACATATGGGACATATGGGAGGTCTGGGACGCCTGGGACATTAGGGACATATGGGACATATAGGGCATTTTGGACGTCTGGGACGTTATTGGCATATGGGACATCTGGGACGTCTGGGACGTTAAGGATATAAGGGACATCTAGCACGTCTGGGACGTTAGGGACATATGGGAGATCTGGGACGTCTGGGACGTTAGGGACATATAAGACATCTAGGACGTCTGGGACTTTAGGGACATATGGAACATCTGGGACGTTAGGGACATATGGGACATCTGGGACGTCTGGGACGTTAGGGATATATGGGACATCTAGGACGTCTGGGACATTAGGGACATATGGGACATATGGGACATCTGGGACGTCTGGGACGTTAGGGACATATGGTATATCTGGGACGTCTGGGACGTTAAGGACATATGGGACATCTAGGACGTCTAAGACGTCTGGGACGTTAAGGACATATGGGACATTTAGGACGCCTCGTACATTAGGGACATATGGGACATATGGGACATCTGGGCCGCCTGGGACATTAGGGACATATGGGACATATGGGACATCTGGGACGTCTGGGACGTTAGGTACATATGGGACATCTGGGACGTCTGGGACGTTAAGGACATATGGGACATCTGGGACGTCTGGGATGCTAGGGACATCTAGGACGTCTGGGACGTCTGGGACGTTAAGGACATATGGGACATCTGGGGCGTCTGGGACGTCTGGGACGTTAAGGACATATGGGACAATTACTACGCCTGGGATATTTGGGACATATGGGACATCTGGGACGTCTGGGACGTTAGGGACATATGGGACATCCGGGACGTCTGGGACTTTAAGGACATATGGGACATCTAGGACGTCTGGGACGTCTGGGACGTTAAGGACATATTGGACATTTAGGGCGCCCTGGACGTTAGGGACATATGGGACATATGGGAGGTCTGGGACGCCTGGGACATTAGGGACATATGGGACATATAGGACATCTGGGACGTCTGGGACGTTATTGGCATATGGGACATCTGGGACGTCTGGGAACTTAAGGATATAAGGGACATCTAGCACGTCTGGGACGTTAGGGACATATGGGGGATCTGGGACGTCTGGGACGTTAGAGACATATAAGACATCTAGGACGTCTGGGACTTTAGGGACATATGGAACATCTGGGACGTTAGGGACATATGGGACATCTGGGACGTCTGGGACGTTAGGGAGGTATAGGACATATGGGATACACTGGGACGTCTGGGACGTTAAGGATATATGGGACATCTAGGACGTCTGGGACATTAGGGACATATGGGACATATGGGACATCTGGGACGTCTGGGACGTTAGAAACATATGGTAAATCAGGGACGTCTGGGACGTTAAGGACATATGGGACATCTAGGACGTCTGGGACGTCTGGGACGTTAAGGGCATATGGGACATTTAGGACGCCTGGGACATTAGGGACATATGGGACATATGGGACATCTGGGACGCCTGGGACATTAGGGACATATGGGACATATGGGACATCTGGGACTTCTGGGACGTTAGTTACATATGGGACATCTGGGACGTCTGGGACGTTAAGGACATATGGGACATCTGGGACGGTTGGGATGCTAGGGACATATGGGACATCTGGAACGTCTGGGACGTTAAGGACATATGGGACATCTAGGACGTCTGGGACGTCTGGGACGTTAAGGACATATGGGACATCTGGGGCGTCTGGGACGTCTGGGACGTTAAGGACATATGGGACAATTACTACGCCTGGGATATTTGGGACATATGGGACATCTGGGACGTCTGGGACGCTAGGGACATATGGGACATCTGGGACGTCTGGGACGTTAAGGACATATGGGACATCTAGGACGTCTGGGACGTCCGGGACGTTAAAGACATATGGGACATTTAGGACGCCTGGCACATTAGGGACATATCGGACATATGGGACATCTAATACGCCTGGGACGTCAGGGGCGTTAGGGACATACGGGACAGCTGGGACGTCTGGGACGTTAGGGACATATGGGACATTTAGGACGTCTTGGACGTTAGGGACTTTAAGGACATATGGGGCATTTAGGACGCCTGGGACATTAACGACATATGGGACATATGCGACATCTGGGACGCCTCGGACATTAGGGACATATGGGACATATGGGACATCTGGGACGTCTGGGACGTTAGGGACATATGGGACATCTGGGACGTCCGGGACGTTAATGACATATGGGACATCTAGGGCGTCTGGGACGTCTGGGACGTTAAGGACATATGGGACATTCAGGACGCCTGGGACATTAGGGACATATTGGACATTTGGGACGTCTGGGACGATTAGGACATATGGGACATCTGGGACGTCTGGGACGTTAAGGACATATGGGACATATAGGACATCTGGGACGTCTGGGACTTTAAGGACATATGGGACATCTAGGACGTCTGGGAAGTCTGGGACTTTAAGGACATATGGGACATTTAGGACGCCTGGGACATTAGTGACATATGGGACATATGGGACATCTGGGACGCCTCGGACATTAGGGACATATGGGGTATATGAGACATCTGGGACGTCTGGGACGTTAGGGACATATGGGACATCTGGGACGGCCGGGACGTTAATGACATATGGGACATCTAGGGCGTCTGGGACGTCTGGGACGTTAAGGACATATGGGATATTCAGGACGCCTGGGACATTAGGGACATATGGGACATTTGGGACGTCTGGGACGTTTAGGACATATGGGACATCTGGGACGTCTGGGACGTTAAGGACATATGGGACATATAGGACATCTGGGACGTCTGGGACGTTAGGGACATATGGAACATCTAGGACGCCTGGGACATTAGAAACATATGGGACATATGGGACATCTGGAACGTCTGGGACGTCTGGAACGTTAAGGACATATGGGACATTTAGGACGCCTCGGACATTAGGGACATTTGGGACATATGGGACATCTGGGACGCCTGGAAAATTAGGGACATATGGGACACATTGAACATCTGGGACGTCTGGGACGTTACGGACATATGGGACATCTGGGACGCCTGGGACGTTAAGGACATATGGGACATTTAGGAGGCCTGGGACATTAGGGACATATGGGACACATTGAACTTCTGGGACGTCTGGGACGTTACGGACATATGGGACATCTGGGACGTCTGGGACGTTTAGGACATATGGGACATCTAGGACGTCTGGGACGTCTGGGACGTTAAGGACATATTGGACATTTAGGACGCCCTGGACGTTAGGGACATATGGGACATATGGGAGGACTGGGACGCCTGGGACATTAGGGACATATGGGACATATAGGACATCTGGGACGTCTGGGACGTTGTTGGCATATGGGACATCTGGGACGTCTGGGACGTTAAGGATATAAGAGACATCTAGCACGTCTGGGACGTTAGGGACATATGGGAGATCTGGGACGTCTGGGACGTTAGGGACATATAAGACATCTAGGACGTCTGGGACTTTAAGGACATATGGAACATCTGGGACGTTAGGGACATATGGGACATCTGGGACGTCTAGGACGTTAGGGAGGTATAGGACATATGGGATATACTGGGACGTCTGGGACGTTAAAAATATATGGGACATCTAGGACGTCTGGGACATTAGGGACATATGGGACATATGGGACATCTGGGACGTCTGGGACGTTAGGGACATATGGTAAATCTGGGACGTCTGGGACGTTAAGGACATATGGGACATCTAGGACGTCTGGGACGTCTGGGACGTTAAGGACATATGGGACATTTAGGACGCCTGGGACATTAGGGACATATGGGACATATGGGACATCTGGGACGCCTCGGACATTAAGGAAATATGGGGCATATGGAACATCTGGGACGTCTGGGACGTTAGGGACATATGGGATATCTGGGACGTCCGGGACGTTAATGCCATATGTTACATCTAGGGCGTCTGGGACGTCTGGGACGTTAAGGACATATGGGACATTTAGGACGCCTGGGACATTAGGGACATATGGGACATTTGGGACGTCTGGGACGTTAAGGACATATGGGACATCTGGGACGTCTGGGACGTTAAGGACATATGGGACATATAGGACATCTGGGACGTCTGGGACGGTATAGACATATGGAACATCTAGGACGCCTGGGACATTAGAAACATATGAGACATATGGGACATCTGGGACGTTAAGGACATTTGGGACATCTAAGACGTCTGGGACGTCTGGAACGTTAAGGACATATGGGACATTTAGGACGCCTGGGACATTAGGGACATTTGGGACATATGGGACATCTGGGACGCCTGGGACATTAGGGACATATGGGACACATTGAACATCTGGGACGTCTGGGACGTTACGGACATATGGGACATCTGGGACGCCTGGGACGTCAAGGACATATGGGACATTTAGGAGGCCTGGGACATTAGGGACATATAGGACACATGGAACATCTGGGACGTCTGGGACGTTACGGACATATGGGACTTCTGGGACGTCTGAGACGTTTAGGACATATGGGACATCTAGGACGTCTGGGACGTCTGGGACGTTAAGGACATATTGGAAATTTAGGGCGCCCTGGACGTTAGGGACATATGGGACATATGGGAGGTCTGGGACGCCTGGGACATTAGGGACATATGGGACATATAGGGCATTTTGGACGTCTGGGACGTTATTGGCATATGGGACATCTGGGACGTCTGGGACGTTAAGGATATAAGGGACATCTAGCACGTCTGGGACGTTAGGGACATATGGGAGATCTGGGACGTCTGGGACGTTAGGGACATATAAGACATCTAGGACGTCTGGGACTTTAGGGACATATGGAACATCTGGGACGTTAGGGACATATGGGACATCTGGGACGTCTGGGACGTTAGGGATATATGGGACATCTAGGACGTCTGGGACATTAGGGACATATGGGACATATGGGACATCTGGGACGTCTGGGACGTTAGGGACATATGGTATATCTGGGACGTCTGGGACGTTAAGGACATATGGGACATCTAGGACGTCTAAGACGTCTGGGACGTTAAGGACATATGGGACATTTAGGACGCCTCGTACATTAGGGACATATGGGACATATGGGACATCTGGGCCGCCTGGGACATTAGGGACATATGGGACATATGGGACATCTGGGACGTCTGGGACGTTAGGTACATATGGGACATCTGGGACGTCTGGGACGTTAAGGACATATGGGACATCTGGGACGTCTGGGATGCTAGGGACATCTAGGACGTCTGGGACGTCTGGGACGTTAAGGACATATGGGACATCTGGGGCGTCTGGGACGTCTGGGACGTTAAGGACATATGGGACAATTATTACGCCTGGGATATTTGGGACATATGGGACATCTGGGACGTCTGGGACGTTAGGGACATATGGGACATCCGGGACGTCTGGGACTTTAAGGACATATGGGACATCTAGGACGTCTGGGACGTCTGGGACTTTAAGGACATATGGGACATTTAGGACGCCTGGGACATTAGGGACATATGGGACATATGGGACATCTGGGACGCCTCGGACATTAGGGACATATGGGACATATGGGACATCTGGGACGTCTGGGACGTTAGGGACATATGGGACATCTGGGACGTCCGGGACGTTAATGACATATGGGACATCTAGGTCGTCTGGGACGTCTGGACGTTAAGGACATATGGGACATTCAGGACGCCTGGGTCTTTAGGGACATATGGGACATTTGGGACGTCTGGGACGTTTAGGACATATGGGACATCTGGGACGTCTGGGACGTTAAGGACATATGGGACGTATAGGACATCTGGAACGTCTGGGACGTTAAGGACATTTGGGACATCTAAGACGTCTGGGACGTCTGGAACGTTAAGGACATATGGGACATTTAGGACGCCTGGGACATTAGGGACATTTGGGACATATGGGACATCTGGGACGCCTGGGACATTAGGGACATATGGGACATATGGGAGGTCTGGGACGCCTGGGACATTAGGGACATATGGGACATATAGGACATCTGGGACGTCTGGGACGTTCTTGGCATATGGGACATCTGGGACGTCTGGGACGTTAAGGATATAAGGGACATCTAGCACGTCTGGGACGTTAGGGACATATGGGAGATCTGGGACGTCTGGGACGTTAGGGACATATAAGACATCTAGGACGTCTGGGACTTTAGGGACATATGGAACATCTGGGACGTTAGGGACATATGGGACATCTGGGACGTCTGGGACGTTAGGGAGGTATAGGACATATGGGATATACTGGGACGTCTAGGACGTTAAGGATATATGGGACATCTAGGACGTCTGGGACATTAGGGACATATGGGACATATGGGACATCTGGGACGTCTGGGACGTTAGGGACATATGGTAAATTTGGGACGTCTGGGACGTTAAGGACATATGGGACATCTAGGACGTCTGGAACGCCTGGGACGTTAAGGACATATGGGACATTTAGGACGCCTGGGACATTAGGGACATATGAGACATATGGGACATCTGGGACGCCTCGGACATTAGGGACATATGGGGCATATGGGACATCTGGGACGTCTGGAACGTTAGGGACATATGGGACATCTGGGACGTCCGGGACGTTAATGACATATGGGACATCTAGGGCGTCTGGGACGTCTGGGACGTTAAGGACATATGGGACATTTAGGACGCCTGGGACATTAGGGACATATGGGACATTTGGGACGTCTGGGACGTTAAGGACATATGGGACATCTGGGACGTCTGGGACGTTAAGGACATATGGGACATATAGGACATCTGGGACGTCTGGGACGTTAGGGACATATGAAACATCTAGGACTCCTGGGACATTAGAAACATATGGGACATCTGGGACGTTAAGGACATTTGGGACATCTAAGACGTCTGGGACGTCTGGAACGTTAAGGACATATGGGACATTTAGGACGCCTGGGACATTAGGGACATTTGGGACATATGGGACATTTGGGACGCCTGGGACATTAGGGACATATGGGACACATTGAATATCTGGGACGTATGGGACGTTACGGACATATGGGACATTTGGGACGCCTGGGACGTCAAGGACATATGGGACATTTAGGAGGCCTGGGACATTAGGGACATATGGGACACATGGAACATCTGGGACGTCTGGGACGTTACGGACATATGGGACATCTGGGACGTCTGGGACGTTTAGGACATATGAGACATCTAGGACGTCTGGGACGTCTGGGACGTTAAGGACATATTGGACATTTAGGGCGCCCTGGACGTTAGGGACATATGGGACATATGGGAGGTCTGGGACGCCTGGGACATTAGGGACATATGGGACATATAGGACATCTGGGACGTCTGGGACGTTATTGGCATATGGGACATCTGGGACGTCTGGGAACTTAAGGATATAAGGGACATCTAGCACGTCTGGGACGTTAGGGACATATGGGGGATCTGGGACGTCTGGGACGTTAGAGACATATAAGACATCTAGGACGTCTGGGACTTTAGGGACATATGGAACATCTGGGACGTTAGGGACATATGGGACATCTGGGACGTCTGGGACGTTAGGAAGGTATAGGACATATGGGATACACTGGGACGTCTGGGACGTTAAGGATATATGGGACATCTAGGACGTCTGGGACATTAGGGACATATGGGACATATGGGACATCTGGGACGTCTGGGACGTTAGAGACATATGGTAAATCAGGGACGTCTGGGACGTTAAGGACATATGGGACATCTAGGACGTCTGGGACGTCTGGGACGTTAAGGGCATATGGGACATTTAGGACGCCTGGGACATTAGGGACATATGGGACATATGGGACATCTGGGACGCCTGGGACATTAGGGACATATGGGACATATGGGACATCTGGGACTTCTGGGACGTTAGTTACATATGGGACATCTGGGACGTCTGGGACGTTAAGGACAAATGGGACATCTGGGACGGTTGGGATGCTAGGGACATATGGGACATATGGGACATCTGGGACGCCTGGGACATTAGGGACATATGGGACATATGGGACATCTGGGACTTCTGGGACGTTAGTTACATATGGGAGATCTGGGACGTCTGGGACGTTAAGGACATATGGGACATCTAGGACGTCTGGGACGTCTGGGACGTTAAGGACATATGGGACATCTGGGGCGTCTGGGACGTCTGGGACGTTAAGGACATATGGGACAATTACTACGCCTGGGATATTTGGGACATATGGGACATCTGGGACGTCTGGGACGCTAGGGACATATGGGACATCTGGGACGTCTGGGACGTTAAGGACATATGGGACATCTAGGACGTCTGGGACGTCCGGGACGTTAAAGACATATGGGACATTTAGGACGCCTGGCACATTAGGGACATATCGGACATATGGGACATCTAATACGCCTGGGACGTCAGGGGCGTTAGGGACATACGGGACAGCTGGGACGTCTGGGACGTTAGGGACATATGGGACATTTAGGACGTCTTGGACGTTAGGGACTTTAAGGACATATGGGGCATTTAGGACGCCTGGGACATTAACGACATATGGGACATATGCGACATCTGGGACGCCTCGGACATTAGGGACATATGGGACATATGGGACATCTGGGACGTCTGGGACGTTAGGGACATATGGGACATCTGGGACGTCCGGGACGTTAATGACATATGGGACTTCTAGGGCGTCTGGGACGTCTGGGACGTTAAGGACATATGAGACATTCAGGACGCCTGGGACATTAGGGACATATTGGACATTTGGGACGTCTGGGACGATTAGGACATATGGGACATCTGGGACGTCTGGGACGTTAAGGACATATGGGACATATAGGACATCTGGGACGTCTGGGACTTTAAGGACATATGGGACATCTAGGACGTCTGGGAAGTCTGGGACTTTAAGGACATATGGGACATTTAGGACGCCTGCGACATTAGTGACATATGGGACATATGGGACATCTGGGACGCCTCGGACATTAGGGACATATGGGACATATGAGACATCTGGGACGTCTGGGACGTTAGGGACATATGGGACATCTGGGACGGCCGGGACGTTAATGACATATGGGACATCTAGGGCGTCTGGGACGTCTGGGACGTTAAGGACATATGGGACGTTCAGGACGCCTGGGACATTAGGGACATATGGGACATTTGGGACGTCTGCGACGTTTAGGACATATGGGACATCTGGGACGTCTGGGACGTTAAGGACATATGGGACATATAGGACATCTGGGACGTCTGGGACGTTAGGGACATATGGAACATCTAGGACGCCTGGGACATTAGAAACATATGGGACATATGGGACATCTGGAACGTCTGGGACGTCTGGAACGTTAAGGACATATGGGACATTTAGGACGCCTCGGACATTAGGGACATTTGGGACATATAGGACATCTGGGACGCCTGGGAAATTAGGGACATATGGGACACATTGAACATCTGGGACGTCTGGGACGTTACGGACATATGGGACATCTGGGACGCCTGGGACGTTAAGCACATATGGGACATTTAGGAGGCCTGGGACATTAGGGACATATGGGACACATTGAACTTCTGGGACGTCTGGGACGTTACGGACATATGGGACATCTGGGACGTCTGGGACGTTTAGGACATATGGGACATCTAGGACGTCTGGGACGTCTGGGACGTTAAGGACATATTGGACATTTAGGACGCCCTGGACGTTAGGGACATATGGGACATATGGGAGGACTGGGACGCCTGGGACATTAGGGACATATGGGACATATAGGACATCTGGGACGTCTGGGACATTATTGGCATATGGGACATCTGGGACGTCTGGGACGTTAAGGATATAAGGGACATCTAGCACGTCTGGGACGTTAGGGACATATGGGAGATCTGGGACGTCTGGGACGTTAGGGACATATAAGACATCTAGGACGTCTGGGACTTTAAGGACATATGGAACATCTGGGACGTTAGGGACATATGGGACATCTGGGACGTCTGGGACGTTAGGGAGGTATAGGACATATGGGATATACTAGGACGTCTGGGACGTTAAAAATATATGGGACATCTAGGACGTCTGGGACATTAGGGACATATGGGACATATGGGACATCTGGGACGTCTGGGACGTTAGGGACATATGGTAAATCTGGGACGTCTGGGACGTTAAGGACATATGGGACATCTAGGACGTCTGGGACGTCTGGGTCGTTAAGGACATATGGGACATTTAGGACGCCTGGGACATTAGGGACATATGGGACATATGGGACATCTGGGACGCCTCGGACATTAAGGAAATATGGGGCATATGGAACATCTGGGACGTCTGGGACGTTAGGGACATATGGGATATCTGGGACGTCCGGGACGTTAATGACATATGTTACATCTAGGGCGTCTGGGACGTCTGGGACGTTAAGGACATATGGGACATTTAGGACGCCTGGGACATTAGGGACATATGGGACATTTGGGACGTCTGGGACGTTAAGGACATATGGGACATCTGGGACGTCTGGGACGTTAAGGACATATGGGACATATAGGACATCTGGGACGTCTGGGACGGTATAGACATATGGAACATCTAGGACGCCTGGGACATTAGAAACATATGAGACATATGGGACATCTGCGACGTTAAGGACATTTGGGACATCTAAGACGTCTGGGACGTCTGGAACGTTAAGGACATATGGGACATTTAGGACGCCTGGGACATTAGGGACATTTGGGACATATGGGACATCTGGGACGCCTGGGACATTAGGGACATATGGGACACATTGAACATCTGGGACGTCTGGGACGTTACGGACATATGGGACATCTGGGACGCCTGGGACGTCAAGGACATATGGGACATTTAGGAGGCCTGGGACATTAGGGACATATGGGACACATGGAACATCTGGGACGTCTGGGACGTTACGGACATATGGGACATCTGGGACGTCTGAGACGTTTAGGACATATGGGACATCTAGGACGTCTGGGACGTCTGGGACGTTAAGGACATATTGGACATTTAGGGCGCCCTGGACGTTAGGGACATATGGGACATATGGGAGGTCTGGGACGCCTGGGACATTAGGGACATATGGGACATATAGGAGATTTTGGACGTCTGGGACGTTATTGGCATATGGGACATCTGGGACGTCTGGGACGTTAAGGATATAAGGGACATCTAGCACGTCTGGGACGTTAGGGACATATGGGAGATCTGGGACGTCTGGGACGTTAGGGACATATAAGACATCTAGGACGTCTGGGACTTTAGGGACATATGGAACATCTGGGACGTTAGGGACATATGGGACATCTGGGACGTCTGGGACGTTAGGTATATATGGGACATCTAGGACGTCTGGGACATTAGGGACATATGGGACATATGGGACATCTGGGACGTCTGGGACGTTAGGGACATATGGTAAATCTGGGACGTCTGGGACGTTAAGGACATATGGGACATCTAGGACGTCTAAGACGTCTGGGACGTTAAGGACATATGGGACATTTAGGACGCCTCGTACATTAGGGACATATGGGACATATGGGACATCTGGGCCGCCTGGGACATTAGGGACATATGGGACATATGGGACATCTGGGACGTCTGGGACGTTAGGTACATATGGGACATCTGGGACGTCTGGGACGTTAAGGACATATGGGACATCTGGGACGTCTGGGATGCTAGGGACATATGGGACATCTGGGACGTCTGGGACGTTAAGGCCATATGGGACATCTAGGATGTCTGGGACGTCTGGGACGTTAAGGACATATGGGACATCTGGGACGGTTGGGATGCTAGGGACATATGGGACATCTGGGACGTCTGGGACGTTAAGGACATATATAACATCTGGAACGTCTGGGACGTTAAGGACATATGGGACATCTAGGACATCTGGGACGTCTGGAACGTTAGGGACATATGGAACATCTAGGACGCCTGGGACATTAGAAACATATGAAACATATGGGACATCTGGGACGTCTGGGACGTTAAGGACATTTGGGACATCTAGGACGTCTGGGACGTCTGGGACGTTAAGGAGATATGGGACATTTAGGACGCCCTGGACATTAGTTACATATGGGACATATGGGATATCTGGGACGTCTGGGACGTTAAGGACATATGGGACATCTAGGACGTCTGGGACGTCTGGGACGTTAAGGACATATGGGACATTTAGGACGCCCTGGACATTAGGGACATATGGGACATATGGGAGGTCCGGGACGCCTGGGACATTAGGGACATATGGGACATATAGCATTCTGGGACGTCTGGGACGTTATTGACATATGGGACATCTGGGACGTCTGGGACATTAAGGATATAAGGGACACCTAGGACGTCTGGGACGTTAGGGACATATGGGAGATCTGGGACGTCTGGGACGTTAGGGGCATATAAGACATCTAGGACATCTGGGACGTTAGGGACATATGGAACATCTGGGACGTTAGGGACATATGGGACATCTGGGACGTCTGGGACATTAGGGACATATGGGACATATGGGACATCTGGGGCGCCTGGAACATTAGGGACATATGAGACATATGGGACATCTGGGACGACTGGGACGTTAAGGACATACGGGACATCTGGGACGTCTGAGACGTTAGGGACATATGGGACATCTGGGACGTCTGGGACGTTAGGGACATATAGGACATCTAGGACGTCTGAGACGTCTGGGACGTGAGGGACATATGGGACATGTAGGACGTCTGGGACATTAGGGACATATGGGACATTTAGGACGTCTGGGACGTCTGGGACGTTAAGGACATATGGGACGTCTGGGACGTTAGGGACATATGGGACATTTAGGACGTCTGAGACGTCTGGGACGTTAGGGACATATAGGACATCTAGGACGTCTGAGACGTCTGGGACGTTAGGGACATATGGGACATTTAGGACGTCTGGGACGTCTGGGACGTTAAGGACATATGGGACGTCTATGACGTTAGCGACATATGGAATTTCTAGGACTCCTGGGACATTAGGGACATATGGGACATCTGGGACGTCTGGGACGTTAGGGACATATGGGACATCTGGGACGTCTGGGACGTTAAGGACATATGGGACATCTAGGACGTCTGGGACGTCCGGGACGTTAAAGACATATGGGACATTTAGGACGCCTGGCACATTAGGGACATATGGGACATATGGGACATCTAATACGCCTGGGACATTAAGGATATATAAGACCCTTGGGACATCTGGGACGTCTGGGACGTTAGGGACATATGGCTCATCTGGGACGTCTGGGACGTTAAGGACATATAGGACATCTAGGACGTCTTGGACGTCAGGGGCGTTAGGGACATACGGGACAGCTGGGACGTCTGGGACGTTAGGGACTTATGGGACATTTAGGACGCCTGGGTCATTAGGGACACATGGGACATATGGGACATCTGGGACGTCTGGGACTTTAAGGACATATGGGACATCTAGGACGTCTGGGACGTCTGGGACTTTAAGGACATATGGGACATTTAGGACGCCTGGGACATTAGGGACATATGGGACATATGGGACATCTGGGACGCCTTGGACATTAGGGACATATGGGACATATGGGACATCTGGGACGTCTGGGACGTTAGGGACATATGGGACATCTGGGACGTCCGGGACGTTAATGTCATATGGGACATCTAGGGCGTCTGGGACGTCTGGGACGTTAAGGACATGTGGGACATTCAGGACGCCTGGGACATTAGGGACATATGGGACATTTGGGACGTCTGGGACGTTTAGGACATATGGGACATCTGGGACGTCTGGGACGTTAAGGACATATGGGACATATAGGACATCTGGGACGTCTGGGACGTTAGGGACATATGGAACATCTAGGACGCCTGGGACATTAGAAACATATGGGACATATGGGACATCTGGGACGTCTGGGACGTTAAGGACATTTGGGACATCTAAGACGTCTGGGACGTCTGGAACGTTAAGGACATATGGGACATTTAGGACGCCTGGGACATTAGGGACATTTGGGACGCCTGGGACATTAGGGACATATGGGACACATTAAACATCTGGGACGTCTGGGACGTTACGGACATATGGGACATCTGGGACGCCTGGGACGTTAAGGACATATGGGACATTTAGGAGGCCTGGGACATTAGGGACATATGGGACACATTGAACATCTGGGACGTCTGGGACGTTACGGACATATGGGACATCTGGGACGTCTGGGACGTTTAGGACATATGGGACATCTAGGACGTCTGGGACGTCTGGGACGTTAAGGACATATTGGACATTTAGGACGCCCTGGACGTTAGGGACATATGGGACATATGGGAGGTCTGGGACGCCTGGGACATTAGGGACATAAGGGACATATAGGACATCTCGGACGTCTGGGACGTTATTGGCATATGGGACATCTGGGACGTCTGGGACGTTAAGAATATAAGGGACATCTAGCACGTCTGGGACGTTAGGGACATATGGGTGATCTGGGACGTCTGGGACGTTAAAGACATATAAGACATCTAGGACGTTTGGGACTTTAGGGACATATGGAACATCTGGGACGTTAGGGACATATGGGACATCTGGGACGTCTTGGACGTTAGGGACGTATAGGACATATGGGATATACTGGGACGTCTGGGACGTTAAGGATATATGGGACATCTAGGACGTCTGGGACATTAGGGACATATGGGACATATGGGCCATCTGGGACGTCTGGGACGTTAGGGACATATGGTAAATCTGGGACGTCTGGGACGTTAAGGACATATGGAACATCTAGGACGTCTGGGACGTCTGGGACGTTAAGGACATATGGGACATTTAGGACGCCTGGGACATTAGGGACATATGGGACATATGGGACATCTGGGACGCCTGGGACATTAGGGACATATGGGACATATGGGACATCTGGGACGTCTGGGACGTTAGTTACATATGGGACGTCTGGGACGTTAAGGACATATGGGACATCTGGGACGTCTGGGACGTCTGAAACTTTAAGTACATATGCAACATTTAAAACGTCTGGGACATTAGGGACATATGGGGCATATGGGACATCTGGGACGTCTGGGACGTTGAGGACATATGGGACATCTGGGACGTCTGAGACGTTAGGGACATATGGGACATCTGGGACGTCTGGGACGTTAGAAACATATAGGACATCTGGGACGTCTGGGACGTTAAGGACATATGGGACATCTGGGACGTCTGAGACGTTAGGGACATATGGGACATCTGGGACGTCTGGGACGTTAGAAACATATAGGACATCTACGACGTCTGAGACGTCTGGGACGTTAGGGACATATGGGACATGTAGGACGTCTGGGACACAAGGGACATATGGGACATTTAGGACGTCTGGGACGTCTGGGACGTTAAGGACATATGGGACGTCTGGGACGTTAGGGACATATGGGACATTTAGGACGTCTGAGACGTCTGGGACGTTAGGGACATATCGGACATTTAGGACGTCTGAGACGTCTGGGACCTTAAGGACATATGGGACGTCTGGGACGTTAGGGACATATGGAATTTGTAGGACGCCTGGGACATTAGGGACATATGGGACATATGGGACATCTGGGACGTCTGGGACGTTAGGGACATATGGGACATCTGGGACGTCTGGGACGTTAAGGACATATGGGACATCTAGGACGTCTGGAACGTCCGGGACGTTAAAGACATGTGGGCCATTTAGGACGCCTGGCACATTAGGGACATATGAGACATATGAGACATATGGGACATCTAATACGCCTGGGACATTAAGGATATATAAGACCTTTGGGACATCTGTGACGTCTGGGACGTTAGGGACATATGGCTCATCTGGGACGTCTGGGAGGTTAAGGACATATAAGACATCTAGGACGTCTGGGACGTCAGGGGCGTTAGGGACATACGGGACAGCTGGGACGTCTGGGACGTTAAGGACATATGGGACATATAGGACATCTGGGACGTCTGGGACGTTAGGGACATATGGAACATCTAGGACGCCTGGGACATTAGAAACATATGGGACATATGGGACATCTGGGACGTCTGGGACGTTAAGGACCTTTGGGACATCTAAGACGTCTGGGACGTCTGGAACGATAAGGACATATGGGACATTTAGGACGCCTGGGACATTAGGGATATTTGGGACATATGGGACATCTGGGACGCCTGGGACATTAGGGACATATGGGACACATTAAACATCTGGGACGTCTGGGACGTTACGGACATATGGGACATCTGGGACGCCTGGGACGTTAAGGACATATGGGACATTTAGGAGGCCTGGGACATTAGGGACATATGGGAGACATTGAACATCTGGGACGTCTGGGACGTTACGGACATATGGGACATCTGGGACGTCTGGGACATTTAGGACATATGGGATATCTAGTACGTCTGGGACGTCTGGGACGTTAAGGACATATTGGACATTTAGGACGCCCTGGACGTTAGGGACATATGGGACATATGGGAGGTCTGGGACGCCTGGAACATTAGGGACATATGGGACATATAGGACATCTGGGACGTCTGGGACGTTATTGGCATATGGGACATCTGGGACGTCTGGGACGTTAATGATATAAGGGACATCTAGCACGTCTGGGACATTAGGGACATATGGGAGATCTGGGACGTCTGGGACGTTAGGGACATATAAGACATCTAGGACGTCTGGGACTTTAGGGACATATGGAACATCTGGGACGTTAGGGACATATGGGACATCTGGGACGTCTGGGACGTTAAGGATATATGGGACATCTAGGACGTCTGGGACATTAGGGACATATCGGACATATGGGACATCTAATACGCCTGGGACGTCAGGGGCGTTAGGGACATACGGGACAGCTGGGACGTCTGGGACGTTAGGGACATATGGGACATTTAGGACGTCTTGGACGTTAGGGACTTTAAGGACATATGGGGCATTTTGGACGCCTGGGACATTAACGACATATGGGACATATGCGACATCTGGGACGCCTCGGACATTAGGGACATATTGGACATATGGGACATCTGGGACGTCTGGGACGTTAGGGACATATGGGACATCTGGGACGTCCGGGACGTTAATGACATATGGGACATCTAGGGCGTCTGGGACGTCTGGGACGTTAAGGACATATGGGACATTCAGGACGCCTGGGACATTAGGGACATATTGGACATTTGGGACGTCTGGGACGATTAGGACATATGGGACATCTGGGACGTCTGGGACGTTAAGGACATATGGGACATATAGGACATCTGGGACGTCTGGGACTTTAAGGACATATGGGACATCTAGGAAGTCTGGGAAGTCTGGGACTTTAAGGACATATGGGACATTTAGGACGCCTGGGACATTAGTGACATATGGGACATATGGGACATCTGGGACGCCTCGGACATTAGGGACATATGGGACATATGAGACATCTGGGACGTCTGGGACGTTAGGGACATATGGGACATCTGGGACGACCGGGACGTTAATGACATATGGGACATCTAGGGCGTCTGGGACGTCTGGGACGTTAAGGACATATGGGACATTCAGGACGCCTGGGACATTAGGGACATATGGGACATTTGGGACGTCTGGGACGTTTAGGACATATGGGACATCTGGGACGTCTGGGACGTTAAGGACATATGGGACATATAGGACATCTGGGACGTCTGGGACGTTAGGGACATATGGAACATCTAGGACGCCTGGGACATTAGAAACATATGGGACATATGGGACATCTGGAACGTCTGGGACGTCTGGAACGTTAAGGACATATGGGACATTTAGGACGCCTCGGACATTAGGGACATTTGGGACATATGGGACATCTGGGACGCCTGGGAAATTAGGGACATATGGGACACATTGAACATCTGGGACGTCTGGGACGTTACGGACATATGGGACATCTGGGACGCCTGGGACGTTAAGGACATATGGGACATTTAGGAGGCCTGGGACATTAGGGACATATGGGACACATTGAACTTCTGGGACGTCTGGGACGTTACGGACATATGGGACATCTGGGACGTCTGGGACGTTTAGGACATATGGGACATCTAGGACGTCTGGGACGTCTGGGACGTTAAGGACATATTGGACATTTAGGACGCCCTGGACGTTAGGGACATATGGGACATATGGGAGGACTGGGACGCCTGGGACATTAGGGACATATGGGACATATAGGACATCTGGGACGTCTGGGACGTTATTGGCATATGGGACATCTGGGACGTCTGGGACGTTACGGATATAAGGGACATCTAGCACGTCTGGGACGTTAGGGACATATGGGAGATCTGGGACGTCTGGGACGTTAGGGACATATAAGACATCTAGGACGTCTGGGACTTTAAGGACATATGGAACATCTGGGACGTTAGGGACATATGGGACATCTGGGACGTCTGGGACGTTAGGGAGGTATAGGACATATGGGATATACTGGGACGTCTGGGACGTTAAAAATATATGGGACATCTAGGACGTCTGGGACATTAGGGACATATGGGACATATGGGACATCTGGGACGTCTGGGACGTTAGGGACATATGGTAAATCTGGGACGTCTGGGACGTTAAGGACATATGGGACATCTAGGACGTTTGGGACGTCTGGGACGTTAAGGACATATGGGACATTTAGGACGCCTGGGACATTAGGGACATATGGGACATATGGGACATCTGGGACGCCTCGGACATTAAGGAAATATGGGGCATATGGAACATCTGGGACGTCTGGGACGTTAGGGACATATGGGATATCTGGGACGTCCGGGACGTTAATGACATATGTTACATCTAGGGCGTCTGGGACGTCTGGGACGTTAAGGACATATGGGACATTTAGGACGCCTGGGACATTAGGGACATATGGGACATTTGGGACGTCTGGGACGTTAAGGACATATGGGACATCTGGGACGTCTGGGACGTTAAGGACATATGGGACATATAGGACATCTGGGACGTCTGGGACGGTATAGACATATGGAACATCTAGGACGCCTGGGACATTAGAAACATATGAGACATATGGGACATCTGGGACGTTAAGGACATTTGGGACATCTAAGACGTCTGGGACGTCTGGAACGTTAAGGACATATGGGACATTTAGGACGCCTGGGACATTAGGGACATTTGGGACATATGGGACATCTGGGACGCCTGGGACATTAGGGACATATGGGACACATTGAACATCTGGGACGTCTGGGACGTTACGGACATATGGGACATCTGGGACGCCTGGGACGTCAAGGACATATGGGACATTTAGGAGGCCTGGGACATTAGGGACATATGGGACACATGGAACATCTGGGACGTCTGGGACGTTACGGACATATGGGACATCTGGGACGTCTGAGACGTTTAGGACATATGGGACATCTAGGACGTCTGGGACGTCTGGGACGTTAAGGACATATTGGACATTTAGGGCGCCCTGGACGTTAGGGACATATGGGACATATGGGAGGTCTGGGACGCCTGGGACATTAGGGACATATGGGACATATAGGACATTTTGGACGTCTGCGACGTTATTGGCATATGGGACATCTGGGACGTCTGGGACGTTAAGGATATAAGGGACATCTAGCACGTCTGGGACGTTAGGGACATATGGGAGATCTGGGACGTCTGGGACGTTAGGGACATATAAGACATCTAGGACGTCTGGGACTTTAGGGACATATGGAACATCTGGGACGTTAGGGACATATGGGACATCTGGGACGTCTGGGACGTTAGGGATATATGGGACATCTAGGACGTCTGGGACATTAGGGACATATGGGACATATGGGACATCTGGGACGTCTGGGACGTTAGGGACATATGGTAAATCTGGGACGTCTGGGACGTTAAGGACATATGGGACATCTAGGACGTCTAAGACGTCTGGGACGTTAAGGACATATGGGACATTTAGGACGCCTCGTACATTAGGGACATATGGGACATATGGGACATCTGGGCCGCCTGGGACATTAGGGACATATGGGACATATGGGACATCTGGGACGTCTGGGACGTTAGGTACATATGGGACATCTGGGACGTCTGGGACGTTAAGGACATATGGGACATCTGGGACGTCTGGGATGCTAGGGACATATGGGACATCTGGGACGTCTGGGACGTTAAGGCCATATGGGACATCTAGGATGTCTGGGACGTCTGGGACGTTAAGGACATATGGGACATCTAGGGCGTCTGGGACGTCTGGGACGTTAAGGACATATGGGACAATTACTACGCCTGGGATATTAGGGACATATGGGACATCTAGGACATCTGGGACGTCTGGAACGTTAGGGACATATGGAACATCTAGAACGCCTGGGACATTAGAAACATATGAAACATATGGGACATCTGGGACGTCTGGGACGTTAAGGACATTTGGGACATCTAGGACGTCTGGGACGTCTGGGACGTTAAGGAGATATGGGACATTTAGGACGCCCTGGGCATTAGGGACATATGGGACATATGGGATATCTGGGACGTCTGGGACGTTAAGGACATATGGGACATCTAGGACGTCTGGGACGTCTGGGACGTTAAGGACATATGGGACATTTAGGACGCCCTGGACATTAGGGACATATGGGACATATGGGAGGTCCGGGACGCCTGGGACATTAGGGACATATGGGACATATAGCATTCTGGGACGTCTGGGACGTTATTGACATATGGGACATCTGGGACGTCTGGGACATTAAGGATATAAGGGACACCTAGGACGTCTGGGACGTTAGGGACATATGGGAGATCTGGGACGTCTGGGACGTTAGGGGCATATAAGACATCTAGGACATCTGGGACGTTAGGGACATATGGAACATCTGGGACGTTAGGGACATATGGGACATCTGGGACGTCTGGGACATTAGGGACATATGGGACATATGGGACATCTGGGGCGCCTGGAACAATAGGGACATATGAGACATATGGGACATCTGGGACGTCTGGGACGTTAAGGACATATGGGACATCTGGGACGTCTGAGACGTTAGGGACATATGGGACATCTGGGACGTCTGGGACGTTAGGGACATATAGGACATCTAGGACGTCTGAGACGTCTGGGACGTGAGGGACATATGGGACATGTAGGACGTCTGGGACATTAGGGACATATGGGACATTTAGGACGTCTGGGACGTCTGGGACGTTAAGGACATATGGGACGTCTGGGAAGTTAGGGACATATGGGACATTTAGGACGTCTGAGACGTCTGGGACGTTAGGGACATATAGGACATCTTGGACGTCTGAGACGTCTGGGACGTTAGGGACATATGGGACATTTAGGACGTCTGGGACGTCTGGGACGTTAAGGACATATGGGACGTCTATGACGTTAGCGACATATGGAATTTCTAGGACTCCTGGGACATTAGGGACATATGGGACATCTGGGACGTCTGGGACGTTAGGGACATATGGGACATCTGGGACGTCTGGGACGTTAAGGACATGTGGGACATCTAGGACGTCTGGGACGTCCGGGACGTTAAAGACATATGGGACATTTAGGACGCATGGCACATTAGGGACATATGGGACATATGGGACATCTAATACGCCTGGGACATTAAGGATATATAAGACCTTTGGGACATCTGGGACGTCTGGGACGTTAGGGACATATGGCTCATCTGGGACGTCTGGGACGTTAAGGACATATAGGACATCTAGGACGTCTTGGAAGTCAGGGGCGTTAGGGACATACGGGACAGCTGGGACGTCTGGGACGTTAGGGACTTATGGGACATTTAGGACGTCTTGGACGTTAGGGACATATGGAAGATCTAGGACGCCTGGGTCATTAGGGACACATGGGACATATGGGACATCTGGGACGTCTGGGACTTTAAGGACATATGGGACATCTAGGACGTCTGGGACGTCTGGGACTTTAAGGACATATGGGACATTTAGGACGCCTGGGACATTAGGGACATATGGGACATATGGGACATCTGGGACGCCTTGGACATTAGGGACATATGGGACATATGGGACATCTGGGACGTCTGGGACGTTAGGGACATATGGGACATCTGGGACGTCCGGGACGTTAATGTCATATGGGACATCTAGGGCGTCTGGGACGTCTGGGACGTTAAGGACATGTGGGACATTCAGGACGCCTGGGACATTAGGGACATATGGGACATTTGGGACGTCTGGGACGTTTAGGACATATGGGACATCTGGGACGTCTGGGACGTTAAGGACATATGGGACATATAGGACATCTGGGACGTCTGGGACGTTAGGGACATATGGAACATCTAGGACGCCTGGGACATTAGAAACATATGGGACATATGGGACATCTGGGACGTCTGGGACGTTAAGGACATTTGGGACATCTAAGACGTCTGGGACGTCTGGAACGTTAAGGACATATGGGACATTTAGGACGCCTGGGACATTAGGGACATTTGGGACGCCTGGGACATTAGGGACATATGGGACACATTAAACATCTGGGACGTCTGGGACGTTACGGACATATGGGACATCTGGGACGCCTGGGACGTTAAGGACATATGGGACATTTAGGAGGCCTGGGACATTAGGGACATATGGGACACATTGAACATCTGGGACGTCTGGGACGTTACGGACATATGGGACATCTGGGACGTCTGGGACGTTTAGGACATATGGGACATCTAGGACGTCTGGGACGTCTGGGACGTTAAGGACATATTGGACATTTAGGACGCCCTGGACGTTAGGGACATATGGGACATATGGGAGGTCTGGGACGCCTGGGACATTAGGGACATAAGGGACATATAGGACATCTCGGAAGTCTGGGACGTTATTGGCATATGGGACATCTGGGACGTCTGGGACGTTAAGGATATAAGGGACATCTAGCACGTCTGGGACGTTAGGGACATATGGGTGATCTGGGACGTCTGGGACGTTAAAGACATATAAGACATCTAGGACGTTTGGGACTTTAGGGACATATGGAACATCTGGGACGTTAGGGACATATGGGACATCTGGGACGTCTGGGACGTTAGGGACGTATAGGACATATGGGATATACTGGGACGTCTGGGACGTTAAGGATATATGGGACATCTAGGACGTCTGGGACATTAGGGACATATGGGACATATGGGCCATCTGGGACGTCTGGGACGTTAGGGACATATGGTAAATCTGGGACGTCTGGGACGTTAAGGACATATGGAACATCTAGGACGTCTGGGACGTCTGGGACGTTAAGGACATATGGGACATTTAGGACGCCTGGGACATTAGGGACATATGGGACATATGGGACATCTGGGACGCCTGGGACATTAGGGACATATGGGACATATGGGACATCTGGGACGTCTGGGACGTTAGTTACATATGGGACGTCTGGGACGTTAAGGACATATGGGACATCTGGGACGTCTGGGACGTCTGAAACTTTAAGTACATATGCAACATTTAAAACGTCTGGGACATTAGGGACATATGGGGCATATGGGACATCTGGGTCGTCTGGGACGTTGAGGACATATGGGACATCTGGGACGTCTGAGACGTTAGGGACATATGGGACATCTGGGACGTCTGGGACGTTAGAAACATATAGGACATCTGGGACGTCTGGGACGTTAAGCACATATGGGACATCTGGGACGTCTGAGACGTTAGGGACATATGGGACATCTGGCACGTCTGGGACGTTAGAAACATATAGGACATCTAGGACGTCTGAGACGTCTGGGACGTTAGGGACATATGGGACATGTAGGACGTCTGGGACACAAGGGACATATGGGACATTTAGGACGTCTGGGACGTCTGGGACGTTAAGGACATATGGGACGTCTGGGACGTTAGGGACATATGGGACATTTAGGACGTCTGAGACGTCTGGGACGTTAGGGACATATCGGACATTTAGGACGTCTGAGACGTCTGGGACCTTAAGGACATATGGGACGTCTGGGAAGTTAGGGACATATGGAATTTGTAGGACGCCTGGGACATTAGGGACATATGGGACATATGGGACATCTGGGACGTCTGGGACGTTAGGGACATATGGGACATCTGGAACGTCTGGGACGTTAAGGACATATGGGACATCTAGGACGTCTGGAACGTCCGGGACGTTAAGGACATGTGGGCCACTTAGGACGCCTGGCACATTAGGGACATATGAGACATATGAGACATATGGGACATCTAATACGCCTGGGACATTAAGGATATATAAGACCTTTGGGACATCTGTGACGTCTGGGACGTTAGGGACATATGGCTCATCTGGGACGTCTGGGACGTTAAGGACATATAAGACATCTAGGACGTCTGGGACGTCAGGGGCGTTAGGGACATACGGGACAGCTGGGACGTCTGGGACGTTAAGGACATATGGGACATATAGGACATCTGGGACGTCTGGGACGTTAGGGACATATGGAACATGTAGGACGCCTGGGACATTAGAAACATATGGGACATATGGGACATCTGGGACGTCTGGGACGTTTAGGACATTTGGGACATCTAAGACGTCTGGGACGTCTGGAACGATAAGGACATATGGGACATTTAGGACGCCTGGGACATTAGGGATATTTGGGACATATGGGACATCTGGGACGCCTGGGACATTAGGGACATATGGGACACATTAAACATCTGGGACGTCTGGGACGTTACGGACATATGGGACATCTGGGACGCCTGGGACGTTAAGGACATATGGGACATTTAGGAGGCCTGGGACATTAGGGACATATGGGACACATTGAACATCTGGGACGTCTGGGACGTTACGGACATATGGGACATCTGGGACGTCTGGGACATTTAGGACATATGGGATATCTAGTACGTCTGGGACGTCTGGGACGTTAAGGACATATTGGACATTTAGGACGCCCTGGACGTTAGGGACATATGGGACATATGGGAGGTCTGGGACGCCTGGAACATTAGGGACATATGGGACATATAGGACATCTGGGACGTCTGGGACGTTATTGGCATATGGGACATCTGGGACGTCTGGGACGTTAAGGATATAAGGGACATCTAGCACGTCTGGGACATTAGGGACATATGGGAGATCTGGGACGTCTGGGACGTTAGGGACATATAAGACATCTAGGACGTCTGGGACTTTAGGGACATATGGAACATCTGGGACGTTAGGGACATATGGGACATCTGGGACGTCTGGGACGTTAGGGACGTATAGGACATATGGGATATACTGGGACGTCTGGGACGTTAAGGATATATGGGACATCTAGGACGTCTGGGACATTAGGGACATATGGGACATATGGGACATCTGGGACGTCTGGGACGTTAGGGACATATGGTAAATCTGGGACGTCTGGGACGTTAAGGACATATGGGACATCTAGGACGTCTGGGACGTCTGGGACGTTAAGTACAATTGGGACATTTAGGACGCCTGGGACATTAGGGACATATGGGACATATGGGACATCTGGGACGCCTGGGACATTAGGGACATATGGGACATATGGGACATCTGGGACGTCTGGGACGTTAGTTACATATGGGACGTCTGGGACGTCTGGGACGTCTGAAACTTTAAGTACATATGCAACATTTAAAACGTCTGGGACATTAGGGACATATGGGACACATGGGACATCTGGGACGTCTGGGACGTTAAGGACATATGGGACATCTGGGACGTCTGAGACGTTAGGGACATATGGGACATCTGGGACGTCTGGGACGTTAGGGACATGTAGGACATCTAGTACGCCTGAGACGTCTGGGACGTTAGGGACATATGGGACATGTAGGACGTCTGGGACATTAGGGACATATGGGACATTTAGGACGTCTGGGACGTCTGGGTCGTTAAGGACATATGGGACGTCTGGGACGTTAGGGACATATGGGACATTTAGGACGTCTGAGACGTCTGGGACGTTAGGGACATATAGGACATCTAGGACGTCTGAGACGTCTGGGACGTTAGGGACATATCGGACATTTAGGACGTCTGGGACGTCTGGGACCTTAAAGACATATGGGACGTCTGGGACGTTAGGGACAAATGGAATTTGTAGGACGCCTGGGACATTAGGGACATATGGGACATATGGGACATCTGGGACGTTAAGGACATATGGGACATCTAGGACGTCTGGAACGTCCGGGACGTTAAAGACATATGGGCCATTTAGGACGCCTGGCACATTAGGGACATATGGGACATATGGGACATCTAATACGCCTGGGACATTAAGGATATATAAGAACTTTGGGACATCTGGGACGTCTGGGACGTTAGGGACATATGGCTCATCTGGGACGTCTGGGACGTTAAGGACATATAAGACATCTAGGACGTCTGGGACGTCAGGGGCGTTAGGCACATACGGGACAGCTGGGACGTCTGGGACGTTAGGGACATATGGGACATTTAGGACGTCTTGGACGTTAGGGACATATGGAACATCTAGGACGCCTGAGTCATTAGGGACACATGGGACATGTGGGACATCTGGGAGGTCTGGGACTTTGAGGACATATGGGACATCTAGGACGTCTGGGACGTCTGGGACTTTAAGGACATATCGGACATTTAGGACGCCTGGGACATTAGGGTCATATGGGACATATGGGACATCTGGGACGCCTCGGACGTTAGGGACATATGAGACATATGGGACATCTGGGACGTCTGGGACGTTAGGGACATATGGGACATCTGGGACGTCCGGGACGTTAATGACATATGGGACATCTAGGGCGTCTGGAACGTCTGGGACGTTAAGGACATATGGGACATTTAGGACGCCTGGGACATTAGGGACATATGGGACATTTGGGACGTCTGGGACGTTAAGGACATATGGGACATCTGGGACGTCTGGGACGTTAAGGACATATGGGACATATAGGACATCTGGGACGCCTGGGACATTAGAAACATATGGGACATATGGGACATCTGGGACGTTAAAGACATTTGGGACATCTCAGACGTCTGGGACGTCTGGAACGTTAAGGACATATGGGACATTTAGGACGCCTGGGACATTAGGGACATTTGGGACATATGGGACATCTGGGACGCCTGGGACAATAGGGACATATGGGACACATTGAACATCTGGGACGTCTGGGACGGTACGGACATATGGGACATCTGGGACGCCTGGGACGTTAAGGACATATGGGACATTTAGGAGGCCTGGGACATTAGGGACATATGGGACACATTGAACATCTGGGACGTCTGGGACGTTACGGACATATGGGACATCTGGGACGTCTGGGACGTTTAGGACATATGGGACATCTATGACGTCTGGGACGTCTGGGACGTTAAGGACATATTGGACATTTAGGACGCCCTGGACGTTAGGGACATATGGGACATATGGGAGGTCTGGGACGCCTGGGACATTAGGGACATATGGGACATATAGGACATCTGGGACGTCTGGGACGTTATTGGCATATGGGACATCTGGGACGTCTGGGACGTTAAGGATATAAGGGACATCTAGCACGTCTGGGACGTTAGGGACATATGGGAGATCTGGGACGTCTGGGACGTTAGGGACTTACGGGACATCTGGGACGTTAGGGAGGTATAGGACATATGGGATATACTGGGACGTCTGGGACGTTAAGGATATATGGGACATCTAGGACGTCTGGGATATTAGGGATATATGGGACATATGGGACATCTGGGACGTCTGGGACGTTAGGGACATATGGTAAATCTGGGACGTCTGGGACGTTAAGGACATATGGGACATCTAGGACGTCTGGAACATTAGGGACATATGGGACATATGGCACATCTGGGACGCATGGGACATTAGGGACATATGGGACCAATGGGACATCTGGGACGTCTGGGACGTTAGTTACATATGGGACATCTGGGACGTCTGGGGCGTTAAGGACATATGGGACATCTGGGACGTCTGAGATGCTAGGGACATATGGGACATCTGGGACGTCTGGGACGTTAAGGACATATGGGACATCTAGGACGTCTGGGACGTCTGGGACGTTAAGGACATATGGGACATATGGGACATCTGGAACGTCTGGGACGTTAGGGACATATGGTAAATCTGGGACGTCTGGGACGTTAAGAAATTATGGGACATCTAGGACGTCTGGGACGTCTGGGACGTTAAGGACATATGGGACATTTAGGACGCCTAGGACATTAGGGACGTATGGGACATATGGGACATCTGGGACACCTCGGACATTAGGGACATATGGGGCATATGGAACATCTGGGACGTCTGGGACGTTAGGGACATATGGTAAATCTGGGACGTCTGGGACGTTAAGAAATTATGGGACATCTAGGACGTCTGGGACGTCTGGGACGTTAAGGACATATGGGACATTTAGGACGCCTAGGACATTAGGGACATATGGGACATATGGGACATCTGGGACACCTGGGACATTAGGGACATATGGGACACATTAAACATCTGGGACGTCTGGGACGTTACGGACATATGGGACATCTGGGACCCCTGGGACGTTAAGGACATATGGGACACTTAGGAGGCCTGGGACATTAGGGACATATGGGACACATTGAACATCTGGGACGTCTGGGACGTTACGGACATATGGGACATCTGGGACGTCTGGGTCGTTTAGGACATATGGGACATCTAGGACGTCTGGGACGTCTGGGACGTTAAGGACATATTGGACATTTAGGACGCCCTGGACGTTAGGGACATATGGGACATATGGGAGGTCTGGGACGCCTGGGCCATTAGGGACATATGGGACAGCTGGGACGTCTGGGACGTTAAGGACATATGGGACATATAGGACATCTGGGACGTCTGGGACGTTAGGGACATATGGAACATCTAGGACGCCTGGGACATTAGAAACATATGGGACATATGGGACATCTGGGACGTCTGGGACGTTAAGGACATTTGGGACATCTAAGACGTCTGGGACGTCTGGAACGATAAGGACATATGGGACATATAGGACATCTGGGACGTCAGGGGCGTTAGGGACATACGGGACAGCTGGGACGTCTGGGACGTTAAGGACATATGGGACATATAGGACATCTGGGACGTCTGGGACGTTAGGGACATATGAAACATCTAGGACGCCTGGGACATTAGAAACATATGGGACATATGGGACATCTGGGACGTCTGGGACGTTAAGGACATTTGGGACATCTAAGACGTCTGGGACGTCTGGAACGATAAGGACATATGGGACATTTAGGACGCCTGGGACATTAGGGATATTTGGGACATATGGGACATCTGGGACGCCTGGGACATTAGGGACATATGGGACACATTAAACATCTGGGACGTCTGGGACGTTACGGACATATGGGACATCTGGGACGCCTGGGACGTTAAGGACATATGGGACATTTAGGAGGCCTGGGACATTAGGGACATATGGGACACATTGAACATCTGGGACGTCTGGGACGTTACGGACATATGGGACATCTGGGACGTCTGGGAAATTTAGGACATATGGGACATCTAGGACGTCTGGGACGTCTGGGACGTTAAGGACATATTGGACATTTAGGACGCCCTGGACGTTAGGGACATATGGGACATATGGGAGGTCTGGGACGCCTGGAACATTAGGGACATATGGGACATATAGGACATCTGGGACGTCTGGGACGTTATTGGCATATGGGACATCTGGGACGTCTGGGACGTTAAGGATATAAGGGACATCTAGCACGTCTGGGACATTAGGGACATATGGGAGATCTGGGACGTCTGGGACGTTAGGGACATATAAGACATCTAGGACGTCTGGGACTTTAGGGACATATGGAACATCTGGGACGTTAGGGACATATGGGACATCTGGGACGTCTGGGACGTTAGGGACGTATAGGACATATGGGATATACTGGGACGTCTGGGACGTTAAGGATATATGGGACATCTAGGACGTCTGGGACATTAGGGACATATGGGACATATGGGACATCTGGGACGTCTGGGACGTTAGGGACATATGGTAAATCTGGGACGTCTGGGACGTTAAGGACATATGGGACATCTAGGACGTCTGGGACGTCTGGGACGTTAAGTACATATGGGACATTTAGGACGCCTGGGACATTAGGGACATATGGGACATATGGGACATCTGGGACGCCTGGGACATTAGGGACATATGGGACATATGGGACATCTGGGACGTCTGGGACGTTAGTTACATATGGGACGTCTGGGACGTGTGGGACGTCTGAAACTTTAAGTACATATGCAACATTTAAAACGTCTGGGACATTAGGGACATATGGGACACATGGGACATCTGGGACGTCTGGGACGTTAAGGACATATGGGACATCTGGGACGTCTGAGACGTTAGGGACATATGGGACATCTGGGACGTCTGGGACGTTAGGGACATGTAGGACATCTAGGACGCCTGAGACGTCTGGGACGTTAGGGACATATGGGACATGTAGGACGTCTGGGACATTAGGGACATATGGGACATTTAGGACGTCTGGGACGTCTGGGTCGTTAAGGACATATGGGACGTCTGGGACGTTAGGGACATATGGGACATTTAGGACGTCTGAGACGTCTGGGACGTTAGGGACATATAGGACATCTAGGACGTCTGAGACGTCTGGGACGTTAGGGACATATCGGACATTTAGGACGTCTGGGACGTCTGGGACCTTAAAGACATATGGGACGTCTGGGACGTTAGGGACAAATGGAATTTGTAGGACGCCTGGGACATTAGGGACATATGGGACATATGGGACATCTGGGACGTCTGGGACGTTAGGGACATATGAGACATCTGGGACGTCTGGGACGTTAAGGACATATGGGACATCTAGGACGTCTGGAACGTCCGGGACGTTAAAGACATATGGGCCATTTAGGACGCCTGGCACATTAGGGACATATGGGACATATGGGACATCTAATACGCCTGGGACATTAAGGATATATAAGACCTTTGGGACATCTGGGACGTCTGGGACGTTAGGGACATATGGCTCATCTGGGACGTCTGGGACGTTAAGGACATATAAGACATCTAGGACGTCTGGGACGTCAGGGGCGTTAGGGACATACGGGACAGCTGGGACGTCTGGGACGTTAGGGACATATGGGACATTTAGGACGTCTTGGACGTTAGGGACATATGGAACATCTAGGACGCCTGGGTCATTAGGGACACATGGGACATGTGGGACATCTGGGAGGTCTGGGACTTTGAGGACATATGGGACATCTAGGACGTCTGGGACGTCTGGGACTTTAAGGACATATCGGACATTTAGGACGCCTGGGACATTAGGGTCATATGGGACATATGGGACATCTGGGACGCCTCGGACGTTAATGACATATGGGACATCTAGGGCGTCTGGGACGTCTGGGACGTTAAGGACATATGGGACATTTAGGACGCCTGGGACATTAGGGACATATGGGACATTTGGGACGTCTGGGACGTTAAGGACATATGGGACATCTGGGACGTCTGGGACGTTAAGGACATATGGGACATATAGGACATCTGGGACGCCTGGGACATTAGAAACATATGGGACATATGGGACATCTGGGACGTTAAAGACATTTGGGACATCTCAGACGTCTGGGACGTCTGGAACGTTAAGGACATATGGGACATTTAGGACGCCTGGGACATTAGGGACATTTGGGACATATGGGACATCTGGGACGCCTGGGACGTTAATGACATATGGGACATCTAGGGCGTCTGGGACGTCTGGGACGTTAAGGACATATGGGACATTTAGGACGCCTGGGACATTAGGGACATATGGGACATTTGGGACGTCTGGGACGTTAAGGACATATGGGACATCTGGCACGTCTGGGACGTTAATGACATATGGGACATCTAGGACGCCTGGGACATTAGGGACATATGGGACATTTGGGACGTCTGGGACGTTAAGGACATATGGGACATCTGGGACGTCTGGGACGTTAAGGACATATGGGACATATAGGACATCTGGGACGCCTGGGACATTAGAAACATATGGGACATATGGGACATCTGGGACGTTAAAGACATTTGGGACATCTCAGACGTCTGGGACGTCTGGAACGTTAAGGACATATGGGACATTTAGGACGCCTGGGACATTAGGGACATATGGGACGTCCGGGACGTTAATGACATATGGGACATCTAGGGCGTCTGGGACGTCTGGGACGTTAAGGACATATGGGACATTTAGGACGCCTGGGACATTAGGGACATATGGGACATTTGGGACGTCTGGGACGTTTAGGACATATGGGACATCTGGGACGTCCGGGACGTTAATGACATATGGGACATCTAGAGCGTCTGGGACGTCTGGGACGTTAAGGACATATGGGACATTTAGGACGCCTGGGACATTAGGGACATATGGGACATTTGGGACGTCTGGGACGTTAAGGACATATGGGACATCTGGGACGTCTGGGACGTTAAGGACATATGGGACATATAGGACATCTGGGACGCCTGGGACATTAGAAACATATGGGACATATGGGACATCTGGGACGTTAAAGACATTTGGGACATCTCAGACGTCTGGGACGTCTGGAACGTTAAGGACATATGGGACATTTAGGACGCCTGGGACATTAGGGACATTTGGGACATATGGGACATCTGGGACGCCTGGGACATTAGGGACATATGGGACACATTGAACATCTGGGACGTCTGGGACGTTACGGACAAATGGGACATCTGGGACGTCTGGGACGTTTAGGACATATGGGACATCTATGACGTCTGGGACGTCTGGGACGTTAAGGACATATTGGACATTTAGGACGCCCTGGACGTTAGGGACATATGGGACATATGGGAGGTCTGGGACGCCTGGGACATTAGGGACATATGGGACATATAGGACATCTGGGACGTCTGGGACGTTATTGGCATATGGGACATCTGGGACGTCTGGGACGTTAAGGATATAAGGGACATCTAGCACGTCTGGGACGTTAGGGACATATGGGAGATCTGGGACGTCTGGGACGTTAGGGACATATAAGACATCTAGGACGTCTGGGACTTTAGGGACATATGGAACATCTGGGACGTTAGGGACTTACGGGACATCTGGGACGTTAGGGAGGTATAGGACATATGGGATATACTGTGACGTCTGGGACGTTAAGGATATATGGGACATCTAGGACGTCTGGGACATTAGGGATATATGGGACATATGGGACATCTGGGACGTCTGGGACGTTAGGGACATATGGTAAATCTGGGACGTCTGGGACGTTAAGGACATATGGGACATCTAGGACGTCTGGGACATTAGGGACATATGGGACATATGGCACATCTGGGACGCATGGGACATTAGGGACATATGGGACCAATGGGACATCTGGGACGTCTGGGACGTTAGTTACATATGGGACATCTGGGACGTCTGGGACGTTAAGGACATATGGGACATCTGGGACGTCTGAGATGCTAGGGACATATGGGACATCTGGGACGTCTGGGACGTTAAGGACATATGGGACATCTAGGACGTCTGGGACGTCTGGGACGTTAAGGACATGTGGGACATATGGGACATCTGGAACGTCTGGGACGTTAGGGACATATGGTAAATCTGGGACGTCTGGGACGTTAAGAAATTATGGGACATCTAGGACGTCTGGGACGTCTGGGACGTTAAGGACATATGGGACATTTAGGACGCCTAGGACATTAGGGACGTATGGGACATATGGGACATCTGGGACGCCTCGGACATTAGGGACATATGGGGCATATGGAACATCTGGGACGTCTGGGACGTTAGGGACATATGGTAAATCTGGGACGTCTGGGACGTTAAGGACATATGGGACATCTAGGACGTCTGGGACGTCTGGGACGTTAAGTACAATTGGGACATTTAGGACGCCTGGGACATTAGGGACATATGTTACATATGGGACATCTGGGACGCCTGGGACATTAGGGACATATGGGACATATGGGACATCTGGGACGTCTGGGACGTTAGTTACATATGGGACGTCTGGGACGTCTGGGACGTCTGGGACGTCTGAAACTTTAAGTACATATGCAACATTTAAAACGTCTGGGACATTAGGGACATATGGGACACATGGGACATCTGGGACGTCTGGGACGTTAAGGACATATGGGACATCTGGGACGTCTGAGACGTTAGGGACATATGGGACATCTGGGACGTCTGGGACGTTAGGGACATGTAGGACATCTAGTACGCCTGAGACGTCTGGGACGTTAGGGACATATGGGACATGTAGGACGTCTGGGACATTAGGGACATATGGGACATTTAGGACGTCTGGGACGTCTGGGTCGTTAAGGACATATGGGACGTCTGGGACGTTAGGGACATATGGGACATTTAGGACGTCTGAGACGTCTGGGACGTTAGGGACATATAGGACATCTAGGACGTCTGAGACGTCTGGGACGTTAGGGACATATCGGACATTTAGGACGTCTGGGACGTCTGGGACCTTAAAGACATATGGGACGTCTGGGACGTTAGGGACAAATGGAATTTGTAGGACGCCTGGGACATTAGGGACATATGGGACATATGGGACATCTGGGACGTTAAGGACATATGGGACATCTAGGACGTCTGGAACGTCCGGGACGTTAAAGACATATGGGCCATTTAGGACGCCTGGCACATTAGGGACATATGGGACATATGGGACATCTAATACGCCTGGGACATTAAGGATATATAAGACCTTTGGGACATCTGGGACATTTAGGACGCCTGGGACATTAGGGATAATTGGGACATATGGGACATCTGGGACGCCTGGGACATTAGGGACATATGGGACACATTAAACATCTGGGACGTCTGGGACGTTACGGACATATGGGACATCTGGGACGCCTGGGACGTTAAGGACATATGGGACATTTAGGAGGCCTGGGACGTTAGGGACATATGGGACACATTGAACATCTGGGACGTCTGGGACGTTACGGACATATGGGACATCTGGGACGTCTGGGACATTTAGGACATATGGGACATCTAGGACGTCTGGGACGTCTGGGACGTTAAGGACATATTGGACACTTAGGACGCCCTGGACGTTAGGGACATATGGGACATATGGGAGGTCTGGGACGCCTGGAACATTAGGGACATATGGGACATATAGGACATCTGGGACGTCTGGGACGTTATTGGCATATGGGACATCTGGGACGTCTGGGACGTTAAGGATATAAGGGACATCTAGCACGTCTGGGACATTAGGGACATATGGGAGATCTAGGACGTCTGGGACTTTAGGGACATATGGAACATCTGGGACGTTAGGGACATATGGGACATCTGGGACGTCTGGGACGTTAGGGACGTATAGGACATATGGGATATACTGGGACGTCTGGTACGTTAAGGATATATGGGACATCTAGGACGTCTGGGACATTAGGGACATATGGGACATATGGGACATATGGGACATCTGGGACGTCTGGGACGTTAGGGACATATGGTAAATCTGGGACGTTAAGGACATATGGAACATCTAGGACGTCTGGGACGTCTGGGACGTTAAGTACATATGGGACATTTAGGACGCCTGGGACATTAGGGACATATGGGACATATGGGACATCTGGGACGCCTGGGACATTAGGGACATATGGGACATATGGGACATCTGGGACGTCTGGGACGTTAGTTACATATGGGACGTCTGGGACGTGTGGGACGTCTGAAACTTTAAGTACATATGCAACATTTAAAACGTCTGGGACATTAGGGACATATGGGACACATGGGACATCTGGGACGTCTGGGACGTTAAGGACATATGGGACATCTGGGACGTCTGAGACGTTAGGGACATATGGGACATCTGGGACGTCTGGGACGTTAGGGACATGTAGGACATCTAGGACGCCTGAAACGTCTGGGACGTTAGGGACATATCGGACATTTAGGACGTCTGGGACATTAGGGACATATGGGACATTTAGGACGTCTGGGACGTCTGGGTCGTTAAGGACATATGGGACGTCTGGGACGTTAGGGACATATGGGACATTTAGGACGTCTGAGACGTCTGGGACGTTAGGGACATATAGGACATCTAGGACGTCTGAGACGTCTGGGACGTTAGGGACATATCGGACATTTAGGACGTCTGGGACATTAGGGACATATGGGACATTTAGGACGTCTGGGACGTCTGGGTCGTTAAGGACATATGGGACGTCTGGGACGTCTGGGACGTTAGGGACATGTAGGACATCTAGGACGCCTGAAACGTCTGGGACGTTAGGGACATATCGGACATTTAGGACGTCTGGGACATTAGGGACATATGGGACATTTAGGACGTCTGGGACGTCTGGGTCGTTAAGGACATATGGGACGTCTGGGACGTTAGGGACATATGGGACATCTGGGACGTCTGGGACGTTAGGGACATGTAGGACATCTAGGACGCCTGAAACGTCTGGGACGTTAGGGACATATCGGACATTTAGGACGTCTGGGACATTAGGGACATATGGGACATTTAGGACGTCTGGGACGTCTGGGTCGTTAAGGACATATGGGACGTCTGGGACGTTAGGGACATATGGGACATTTAGGACGTCTGGGACGTCTGGGTCGTTAAGGACATATGGGACGTCTGAGACGTCTGGGACGTTAGGGACATGTAGGACATCTAGGACGCCTGAAACGTCTGGGACGTTAGGGACATATCGGACATTTAGGACGTCTGGGACATTAGGGACATATGGGACATTTAGGACGTCTGGGACGTCTGGGTCGTTAAGGACATATGGGACGTCTGGGACGTTAGGGACATATGGGACATCTGGGACGTCTGGGACGTTAGGGACATGTAGGACATCTAGGACGCCTGAAACGTCTGGGACGTTAGGGACATATCGGACATTTAGGACGTCTGGGACATTAGGGACATATGGGACATTTAGGACGTCTGGGACGTCTGGGTCGTTAAGGACATATGGGACGTCTGGGTCGTTAAGGACATATGGGACATCTGGGACGTCTGGGACGTTAGGGACATGTAGGACATCTAGGACGCCTGAAACGTCTGGGACGTTAGGGACATATCGGACATTTAGGACGTCTGGGACATTAGGGACATATGGGACATTTAGGACGTCTGGGACGTCTGGGTCGTTAAGGACATATGGGACGTCTGGGACGTTAGGGACATATGGGACATTTAGGACGTCTGAGACGTCTGGGACGTTAGGGACATATAGGACATCTAGGACGTCTGAGACGTCTGGGACGTTAGGGACATATCGGACATTTAGGACGTCTGGGACGTCTGGGACCTTAAAGACATATGGGACGTCTGGGACGTTAGGGACAAATGGAATTTGTAGGACGCCTGGGACATTAGGGACATATGGGACATATGGGACATCTGGGACGTCTGGGACGTTAGGGACATATGAAACATCTGGGACGTCTGGGACGTTAAGGACATATGGGACATCTAGGACGTCTGGAACGTCCGGGACGTTAAAGACATATGGGCCATTTAGGACGCCTGGCACATTAGGGACATATGGGACATATGGGACATCTAATACGCCTGGGACATTAAGGATATATAAGACCTTTGGGACATCTGGGACGTCTGGGACGTTAGGGACATATGGCTCATCTGGGACGTCTGGGACGTTAAGGACATATAAGACATCTAGGACGTCTGGGACGTCAGGGGCGTTAGGGACATACGGGACAGCTGGGACGTCTGGGACGTTAGGGACATATGGGACATTTAGGACGTCTTGGACGTTAGGGACATATGGAACATCTAGGACGCCTGGGTCATTAGGGACACATGGGACATGTGGGACATCTGGGAGGTCTGGGACTTTGAGGACATATGGGACATCTAGGACGTCTGTGACGTCTGGGACTTTAAGGACATATCGGACATTTAGGACGCCTGGGACATTAGGGTCATATGGGACATATGGGACATCTGGGACGCCTCGGACGTTAGGGACATATGAGACATATGGGACATCTGAGACGTCTGGGACGTTAGGGACATATGGGACATCTGGGACGTCTGGGACGTTAAGGACATATGGGACATTTAGGACGCCTGGGACATTAGGGACATATGGGACATTTGGGACGTCTGGGACGTTAAGGACATATGGGACATCTGGGACGTCTGGGACGTTAAGGACATATGGGACATATAGGACATCTGGGACGCCTGGGACATTAGAAACATATGGGACATATGGGACATCTGGGACGTTAAAGACATTTGGGACATCTCAGACGTCTGGGACGTCTGGAACGTTAAGGACATATGGGACATTTAGGACGCCTGGGACATTAGGGACATTTGGGACATATGGGACATCTGGGACGCCTGGGACATTAGGGACATATGGGACACATTGAACATCTGGGACGTCTGGGACGGTACGGACATATGGGACATCTGGGACGCCTGGGACGTTAAGGACATATGGGACATTTAGGAGGCCTGGGACATTAGGGACATATGGGACACATTGAACATCTGGGACGTCTGGGACGTTACGGACAAATGGGACATCTGGGACGTCTGGGACGTTTAGGACATATGGGACATCTATGACGTCTGGGACGTCTGGGACGTTAAGGACATATTGGACATTTAGGACGCCCTGGACGTTAGGGACATATGGGACATATGGGAGGTCTGGGACGCCTGGGACATTAGGGACATATGGGACATATAGGACATCTGGGACGTCTGGGACGTTATTGGCATATGGGACATCTGGGACGTCTGGGACGTTAAGGATATAAGGGACATCTAGCACGTCTGGGACGTTAGGGACATATGGGAGATCTGGGACGTCTGGGACGTTAGGGACATATAAGACATCTAGGACGTCTGGGACTTTAGGGACATATAGAACATCTGGGACGTTAGGGACTTACGGGACATCTGGGACGTTAGGGAGGTATAGGACATATGGGATATACTGGGACGTCTGGGACGTTAAGGATATATGGGACATCTAGGACGTCTGGGACATTAGGGATATATGGGACATATGGGACATCTGGGACGTCTGGGACGTTAGGGACATATGGTAAATCTGGGACGTCTGGGACGTTAAGGACATATGGGACATCTAGGACGTCTGGGACATTAGGGACATATGGGACATATGGCACATCTGGGACGCTTGGGACATTAGGGACATATGGGACCAATGGGACATCTGGGACGTCTGGGACGTTAGTTACATATGGGACATCTGGGACGTCTGGGACGTTAAGGACATATGGGACATCTGGGACGTCTGAGATGCTAGGGACATATGGGACATCTGGGACGTCTGGGACGTTAAGGACATATGGGACATCTAGGACGTCTGGGACGTCTGGGACGTTAAGGACATATGGGACATATGGGACATCTGGAACGTCTGGGACGTTAGGGACATATGGTAAATCTGGGACGTCTGGGACGTTAAGAAATTATGGGACATCTAGGACGTCTGGGACGTCTGGGACGTTAAGGACATATGGGACATTTAGGACGCCTAGGACATTAGGGACGTATGGGACATATGGGACATCTGGGACGCCTCGGACATTAGGGACATATGGGGCATATGGAACATCTGGGACGTCTGGGACGTTAGGGACATATGGTAAATCTGGGACGTCTGGGACGTTAAGAAATTATGGGACATCTAGGACGTCTGGGACGTCTGGGACATTAGGGACATATGGGACATATGGGACATCTGGGACACCTGGGACATTAGGGACATATGGGACACATTAAACATCTGGGACGTCTGGGACGTTACGGACATATGGGACATCTGGGACGCCTGGGACGTTAAGGACATATGGGACACTTAGGAGGCCTGGGACATTAGGGACATATGGGACACATTGAACATCTGGGACGTCTGGGACGTTACGGACATATGGGACATCTGGGACGTCTGGGACGTTTAGGACATATGGGACATCTAGGACGTCTGGGACGTCTGGGACGTTAAGGACATATTGGACATTTAGGACGCCCTGGACGTTAGGGACATATGGGACATATGGGAGGTCTGGGACGCCTGGGCCATTAGGGACATATGGGACATATAGGACATCTGGGACGTCTGGGACGTTAAGGATATAAGGGACATCTAGCACGTCTGGGACGTTAGGGACATATGGGAGATCTGGGAAGTCTGGGACGTTAAAGACATATAAGACATCTAGGACGTCTGGGACTTTAGGGACATATAGAACATCTGGGACGTTAGGGACATATGGGACATCTGGGACGTCTGGGACGTTAGTGACGTATAGGACATATGGGATATACTGGGACGTCTGGGACGTTAAGGATATATGGGACATCTAGGACGTCTGGGACATTAGGGACATATGGGACATATGGGACATCTGGGACGTCTGGGACGTTAGGGACATATGGTAAATTTGGGACGTCTGGGACGTTAAGGACATATGGGACATCTAGGACGTCTGGGACGTCTGGGACGTTAAGGACATATGGGACATTTAGGACGCCTGGGACATTAGGGACATATGGGACATATGGGACATCTGGGACGCCTGGGACATTAGGGACATATGGGACATCTGGGACGTCTGGGACGTTAGTTACATATGGGACGTCTGGGACGTTAAGGACATATGGGACATCTGGGACGTCTGGGACGTCTGAAACTTTGAGTACATATGCAACATTTAAAACGTCTGGGACATTAGGGACATATGGGACATATGGGACATCTGGGACGTCTGGGACGTTAAGGACATATGGGACATCTGGGACGTCTGAGACGTTAGGGACATATGGGACATCTAGGACGTCTGGGACGTTAGAAACATATAGGACATCTGGGACGTCTGGGACGTTAAGGACATATGGGACATCTGGGACGTCTGAGAAGTTAGGGACATATGGGACATCTGGGACGTCTGGGACGTTAGAAACATATAGGGCATCTAGGACGTCTGAGACGTCTGGGACGTTAGGGACATATGGGACATGTAGGACGTCTGGGACATTAAGGACATATGGGACATTTAGGACGTCTGGGACGTCTGGGACGTTAAGGACATATGGGACGTCTGGGACGTTAGGGACATATGGGACATTTAGGACGTCTGAGACGGTTGGGACGTTAGGGACATATGGGACGTCTGGGACGTTAGGGACATATGGAATTTGTAGGACGCCTGGGACATTAGGGACATATGGGACATATGGGACATCTGGGACGTCTGGGACGTTAGGGACATATGGGACATCTGGGACGTCTGGGACGTTAAGGACATATGGGACATCTAGGACGTCTTGAACGTCCGGGACGTTAAAGACATATGGGCCATTTAGGACGCCTGGCACATTAGGGACATATGAGACATATGGGACCTCTAATACGCCTGGGACATTAAGGATATATAAGACCTTTGGGACATCTGGGACGTCTGGGACGTTAGGGACATATGGCTCATCTGGGACGTCTGGGACGTTAAGGACATACAAGACATCTAGGACGTGTGGGACGTCAGGGGCGTTAGGGACATACGGGACAGCTGGGACGTCTGGGACGTTAAGGACATATGGGACATATAGGACATCTGGGACGTCTGGGACGTTAGGGACATATGGAACATCTAGGACGCCTGGGACATTAGAGACATATGGGACATATGGGACATTTGGGACGTTAGGGACATATGGGACATTTAGGACGTCTGAGACGTCTGGGACGTTAGGGACATATGGGACGTCTGGGACGTTAGGGACATATGGAATTTGTAGGACGCCTGGGACATTAGGGACATATGGGACATATGGGACATCTGGGACGTCTGGGACGTTAGGGACATATGGGACATCTGGGACGTCTGGGACGTTAAGGACATATGGGACATCTAGGACGTCTGGAACGTCCGGGACGTTAAAGACATATGGGCCATTTAGGACGCCTGGCACATTAGGGACATATGAGACATATGGGACATCTAATACGCCTGGGACATTAAGGATATATAAGACCTTTGGGACATCTGGGACGTCTGGGACGTTAGGGACATATGGCTCATCTGGGACGTCTGGGACGTTAAGGACATATAAGACATCTAGGACGTCTGGGACGTCAGGGGCGTTAGGGACATACGGGACAGCTGGGACGTCTGGGACGTTAAGGACATTTGGGACATCTAAGTCGTCTGGGACGTCTGGAACGATAAGGACATATGGGACATTTAGGACGCCTGGGACATTAGGGATATTTGGGACATATGGGACATCTGGGACGCCTGGGACATTAGGGACATATGGGACACATCAAACATCTGGGACGTCTGGGACGTTACGGACATATGGGACATCTGGGACGCCTGGGACGTTAAGGACATATGGAACATTTAGGAGGCCTGGGACATTAGGGACATATGGGACACATTGAACATCTGGGACGTCTGGGACGTTACGGACATATGGGACATCTGGGACGTCTGGGACGTTTACGACATATGGGACATCTAGGACGTCTGGGACGTCTGGGACGTTAAGGACATATTGGACATTTAGGACGCCCTGGACGTTAGGGACATATGGGACATATGGGAGGTCTGGGACACCTGGAACATTAGGGACATATGGGACATATAGGACATCTGGGACGTCTGGGACGTTATTGGCATATGGGACATCTGGGACGTCTGGGACGTTAAGGATATAAGGGACATCTAGCACGTCTGGGACGTTAGGGACATATGGGAGATCTGGGACGTCTGGGACGTTAGGGACATAAAAGACATCTAGGACGTCTGGGACTTTAGGGACATATGGAACATCTGGGACGTTAGGGACATATGGGACATCTGGGACGTCTGGGACGTTAGGGACGTATAGGACATATGGGATATACTGGGACGTCTGGGACGTTAAGGACATATGGGACATCTGGGACGTCTGAAACTTTAAGTACATATGCAACATTTAAAACGTCTGGGACATTAGGGACATATGGGACATATGGGACATCTGGGACGTCTGGGACGTTAAGGACATATGGGACATCTGGGACGTCTGAGACGTTAGGGACATATGGGACATCTGGGACGTCTGGGACGTTAGGGACATATAGGACATCTAGGACGTCTGAGACGTCTGGGACGTTAGGGACATATGGGACATGTAGGACGTCTGGGACATTAGGGACATATGGGACATTTAGGACGTCTGGGACGTCTGGGTCGTTAAGGACATATGGGACGTCTGGGACGTTAGGGACATATGGGACATTTAGGACGTCTGAGACGTCTGGGACGTTAGGGACATATAGGACATCTAGGACGTCTGAGACGTCTGGGACGTTAGGAACATATCGGACATTTAGGACGTCTGGGACGTCTGGGACCTTAAGGACATATGAGACGTCTGGGACGTTAGGGACAAATGGAATTTGTAGGACGCCTGGGACATTAGGGACATATGGGACATATGGGACATCTGGGACGTCTGGGACGTTAGGGACATAAGAGACATCTGGGACGCCTGGGACATTAGGGATATATGGGACATATGGGACATCTAATACGCCTGGGACATTAAGGATATATAAGACCTTTGGGACATCTGGGACGTCTGGGACGTTAGGGACATATGGCTCATCTGGGACGTCTGGGACGTTAAGGACATATAAGACATCTAGGACGTCTGGGACGTCAGGGGCGTTAGGGACATACGGGACAGCTGGGACGTCTGGGACGTTAGGGACATATGGGACATTTAGGACGTCTTGGACGTTAGGGACATATGGAACATCTAAGACGCCTGGGTCGTTAGGGACACATGGGACATGCGGGACATCTGGGACGTCTGGGACTTTAAGGACATATGGGACATCTAGGACGTCTGGGACGTCTGGGACTTTAAGGACATATCGGACATTTAGGACGCCTGGGACATTAGGGACATATGGGACATATGGGACATCTGGGACGCCTCGGACATTAGGGACATATGAGACATATGGGACATCTGGGACGTCTGGGACGTTAGGGACATATGGGACATCTGGGACGTCCGGGACGTTAATGACATATGGGACATCTAGGGCGTCTGGGACGGATGGGACGTTAAGGACATATGGGACATTTAGGACGCCTGGGACATTAGGGACATATGGGACATTTGGGACGTCTGGGACGTTAAGGACATATGGGACATCTGGGACGTCTGGGACGTTAAGGACATATGGGACATATAGGACATCTGGGACGCCTGGGACATTAGAAACATATGGGACATATGGGACATCTGGGACGTTAAGGACATTTGGGACATCTCAGACGTCTGAGACGTCTGGAACGTTAAGGACATATGGGACATTTAGGAAGCCTGGGACATTAAGGACATTTGGGACATATGGGACATCTGGGACGCCTGGGACATTAGGGACATATGGGACACATTGAACATCTGGGACGTCTGGGACGGTACGGACATATGGGACATCTGGGACGCCTGGGACGTTAAGGACATATGGGACATTTAGGAGGCCTGGGACATTAGGGACATATGGGACACATTGAACATCTGGGACGTCTGGGACGTCTGGGACGTTTAGGACATATGGGACATCTAGGACGTCTGGGACGTCTGGGACGTTAAGGACATATTGGACATTTAGGACGCACTGGACGTTAGGGACATATGGGACATATGGGAGGTCTGGGACGCCTGGAACATTAGGGACATATGGGACATATAGGACATCTGGGACGTCTGGGACGTTATTGGCATATGGGACATCTGGGACGTCTGGGACGTTAAGGATATAAGGGACATCTAGCACGTCTGGGACGTTAGGGACATATGGGAGATCTGGGACGTCTGGGACGTTAGGGACATATAAGACATCTAGGACGTCTGGGACTTTAGGGACGTATAGGACATATGGGATATACTGGGACGTCTGGGAGGTTAAGGATATATGGGACATCTAGGACGTCTGGGACATTAGGGACATATGGGACATATGGGACATCTGGGACGTCTGGGACGTTAGGGACATATGGTAAATCTGGGACGTCTGGGACGTTAAGGACATATGGGACATCTAGGACGTCTGGGACGTCTGGGACGTTAAGGACATATGGGACATTTAGGACGCCTGGGACATTAGGGACATATGGGACATATGGGACATCTGGGACGCCTGGGACATTAGGGACATATGGGACATCTGGGACGTCTGGGACGTTAGTTACATATGGGACGTCTGGGATGTTAAGGACATATGGGACATCTGGGACGTCTGGGACGTCTGAAACTTTAAGTACATATGCAACATTTAAAACGTCTGGGACATTAGGGACATATGGGACATATGGGACATCTGGGACGTCTGGGACGTTAAGGACATATGGGACATCTGGGACGTCTGAGACGTTAGGGACATATGGGACATCTGGGACGTCTGTGACGTTAGGGACATATAGGACATCTAGGACGTCTGAGACGTCTGGGACGTTAGGGACATATGGGACATGTAGGACGTCTGGGACATTAGGGACATATGGGACATTTAGGACGTCTGGGACGTCTGGGACGTTAGGGACATATCGGACATTTAGGACATCTGGGACGTCTGGGACGTCTGAAACTTTAAGTAAATATGCAACATTTAAAACGTCTGGGACATTAGGGACATATGGGACATATGGGACATCTGGGACGTCTGGGACGTTAAGGACATATGGGACATCTGGGACGTCTGAGACGTTAGGGACATATGGGACATCTGGGACGTCTGGGACGTTAGGGACATATAGGACATCTAGGACGTCTGAGACGTCTGGGACGTTAGGGACATATGGGACATGTAGGACGTCTGGGACATTAGGGACATATGGGACATGTAGGACGTCTGGGACATTAGGGACATATGGGACATCTGGGACGTCTGGGACGTTAGGGACATATGGGACATCTGGGACGTCTGGGACGTTAAGGACATATGGGACATCTAGGACATCTGGGACGTCTGGGACGTTAGGGACATATGGAACATCTAGGACGCCTGGGACATGAGAAACATATGAATCATATGGGACATCTGGGACGTCTGGGACGTTAAGGACATTCGGGACATCTAGGACGTCTGGGACGTCTGGGACGTTAAGGAGATATGCGACATTTAGGACGCCCTGGACATTAGGGACATATGGAACATATGGGATATCTGGGACGTCTGGGACGTTAAGGACATATGGGACATCTAGGACGTCTGGGACGTCTGGGACGTTAAAGGCATATAAGACATCTAGGACGTCTGGGACGTTAGGGACATATGGGACATTTAGGACGTCTTGGACGTTAAGGACGTATAAAACATCTAGGACGCCTGGGTCATTAGGGACACATGGGACATATGGGACATCTGGGACGTCTGGAACTTTAAGGACATATGTGACATCTAGGACGTCTGGGACGTCTGGGACGTTAAGGACATATGGGACATTTAAGACGCCTGGGACATTAGGGACATATGGGACATATGGGACATCTGGGACGCCTCGAACATTAGGGACATATGGGACATATGGGACATCTGGGACGTCTGGGACGTTAGGGACATATGGGACATCTGGGACGTCCTGGACGTTAATGACATATGGGACATCTAGGGCGTCTGGGACGTCTGGGACGTTAAGGACATATGGGACATTTAGGACGCCTGGGACATTAGGGACATATGGGACATCTGGGACGTCTGGGACGTTAAGGACATATGGGACATCTGGAACGTCTGGGACGTTAAGGACATATGGGACATCTAGGACATCTGGGACGTCTGGGACGTTAGGGACATATGGAACATTTAGGACGCCTGGGACATTAGAAACATATGAGACATATGGGACATCTGGGACGTCTGGAACGTTAAGGACATTTGGGACATCTAGGACGTCTGGGACGTCTGGAACGTTAAGGACATATTCGACATTTAGGACGCCTGGGACATTAGGGACATTTGGGACATATGGGACATCGGGGACACCTGGGACATTAGGGCCATATGGGACATATTAAACATCTGGGACGTCTGGGACGTTACGGACATATGTGTAATCTGGGACGCCTGGGACGTTAGGGACATATGGGACATTTAGGAGGTCTGAGACGTCTGGGACGTTAGGGACATATAGGACATCTAGGACGTCTGAGACGTCTGGGACGTTAAGGACATATGGGACGTCTGCGACGTTAGGGACATATGGGACATTTAGGACGGCTGGGACGTTAGGGACATATGGAATATATAGGACGCCTGGGACATTAGGGACATATGGGACATCTGGGACGTCTGGGACGTTAGGAACATATGGGACATCTGGGACGTCTGGAACGTTAAGGACATATGGGACATCTAGGACGTCTGGGACTTCCGGGACGTTAAAGACATATGGGACATTTAGGACGCCTGGCACATTAGGGACATATGGGACATCTAATACGCCTGGGACATTAAGGATATATAAGACCTTTGGGACATCTGGGACGGCTGGGACGTTAGGGACATATGGCTCATCTGGGACGTCTGGGACGTTAAGGACATATGGGACATCTAGGACGTCTGGGACGTTAGGGACATATGGGACATCTGGGACGTCTGGGACTTTAGGGACATATAGGACATCTGCGACGTCTGGGACGTCTGGGACGTTAAGGACATATGGGACATCTAGGGCGTCTGGGACGTCTGGGACGTTAAGGACATATGGGACATTTACTACGCCTGGGATATTAGGGACATATGGGACATCTGGGACGTCTGGGACGTTAGGGACATATGGGAAATCTGGGACGTCTGGGACGTTAAGGACATATGGGACATCTAGGACATCTGGGACGTCTGGGACGTTAGGGACATATGGAACATCTAGGAAGCCTGGGACATGAAAAACATATGAAACATATGGGACATCTGGGACGTCTGGGACGTTAAGGACATTCGGGACATCTAGGACGTCTGGGACGTTAAGGACATATGGGACATTTAGGACGCCCTGGACATTAGGGACATATGGAACATATGGGATATCTGGGACGTCTGGGACGTTAAGGACATATGGGACATCTAGGACGTCTGGGACGTCTGGGACGTTAAGGACATATGTGACATTTAGGACGCCCTGAACATTAGGGACATATGGGACATATGGGAGGTCTAGGACGCCTGGGACATTAGGGACATATGGGACATATAGGACATCTGGGACGTCTGGGACGTTATTGACATATGGGACATCTGGGACGTCTTTGACGTTAAGGATATAAGGGGCATCTAGGACGTCTGGGACGTTAGGGACATATGGGAGATCTAGGACGTCTGGGACGTTAGAGACATATGGGACATTTAGGACGTCTTGTACGTTAGGGACATATGAAACATCTAGGACGCCTGGGTCATTAGGGACACATGGGACATATGGGACATCTGGGACGTCTGGAACTTTAAGGACATATGTGACATCTAGGACGTCTGGGACGTCTGGGACGTTAAGGACATATGGGACATTTAAGACGCCTGGGACATTAGGGACATATGGGACATATGGGACATCTGGGACGCCTCGAACATTAGGGACATATGGGACATATGGGACATCTGGGACGTCTGGGACGTTAGGGACATATGGGACATCTGGGACGTCCGGGACGTTAATGACATATGGGACATCTAGGGCGTCTGGGACGTCTGGGACGTTAAGGACATATGGGACATTTAGGACGCCTGGGACATTAGGGACATATGGGACATCTGGGACGTCTGGGACGTTAAGGACATATGGGACATCTGGAACGTCTGGGACGTTAAGGACATATGGGACATCTAGGACATCTGGGACGTCTGGGACGTTAGGGACATATGGAACATTTAGGACGCCTGGGACATTAGAAACATATGAGACATATGGGACATCTGGTACGTCTGGAACGTTAAGGACATTTGGGACATCTAGGACGTCTGGGACGTCTGGAACGTTAAGGACATATTCGACATTTAGGACGCCTGGGACATTAGGGACATTTGGGACATATGGGACATCGGGGACACCTGGGACATTAGGGCCATATGGGACATATTAAACATCTGGGACGTCTGGGACGTTACGGAAATATGGGACATCTGGGACGCCTGGGACGTTAGGGACATATGGGACATTTAGGACGTCTGAGACGTCTGGGACGTTAGGGACATATAGGACATCTAGGACGTCTGAGACGTCTGGGACGTTAGGGTCATATGGGACATTTAGGACGTCTGGGACGTCTGGGACGTTAAGGACATATGAGACGTCTGGGACGTTAGGGACATATGGGACATTTAGGACGTCTGGGACGTTAGGGACATATGGAATATATAGGACGCCTGGGACATTAGGGACATATGGGACATCTGGGACGTCTGGGACGTTAGGAACATATGGGACATCTGGGACGTCTGGGACGTTAAGGACATATGGGACATCTAGGACGTCTGGGACTTCCGGGACGTTAAAGACATATGGGACATTTAGGACGCCTGGCACATTAGGGACATATGGGACATCTAATACGCCTGGGACATTAAGGATATATAAGACCTTTGGGACATCTGGGACGGCTGGGACGTTAGGGACATATGGCTCATCTGGGACGTCTGGGACGTTAAGGACATATGGGACATCTAGGACGTCTGGGACGTTAGGGACATATGGGACATCTGGGACGTCTGGGACTTTAGGGACATATGGGACATCTGGGACGTTAGGAATATATAGGACATCTAGGACGTCTGTGACGTTAGAGACATATGGGACATCTAGGACATCTCGGACGTCTAGGACGTTAGGGACATACGGGACAGCTGAGACGTCTGGGACGTTAGAGACATATGCGACATTTAGGACGTCCGGGACGTCTGGGACGTTAAGGACATATGGGACATTTAGGACACCTAGGACGTTAGGGACATATGGGACATTTGGGACATCTGAGACGCCTGGGACATTAGGGACATATGGAACATATGGGACATTTGGGACGTCTGGGACGTCTGGGACGTTAAGGGCAAATGGGACATCTAGGGCGTCTGGGACGTCTGGGACGTTATGGACATGTGGGACATTTAGGACGCCTGGGACATTAGGTAAATATGGGACATATGCGACATCTGGGACGTATGGGACATTAGGGACATGTGGGACATATGGGACATCAGGGACGTCTGGGACGTTAGGGACATATAGGACATCTAGGACGTCTGGGACGTCAGGGGCGTTAGGGACATACGGGACAGCTGGGACGTCTGGGACGTTAGGGACATATGGGACATTTAGGACGTCTTAGACGTTAGGGACATATGGAACATCTAGGACGCCTGGGTCATTAGGGACACATGGGACATATGGGACATCTGTTACTTCTGGGACTTTAAGGACATATGGGACATCTAGGACGTCTGGGACGTCTGGGACTTTAGGGACATATGGGACATTTAGGACGCCTGGGACATTAGGGACATATGGGACATCTGGGACTCCTCGGACATTAGGGTCTTATGGGACATATGTGACATCTGGGACGTCTGGGACGTTAGGGACATATGGGACATCTGGGACGTCCGGGACGTTAATGACATATGGGACATCTAGGGCGTCTGGGAGGTCTGGGACGTTAAGGACATATGGGACATTTAGGACGCCTGGGACATTAGGGACATATGGGACATTTGGGACGTCTTGGACGTTAAGGACATATGGGACATCTGGGACGTCTGGGACGTTAAGGACATATGGGACATATATGACATCTGGGACGTCTGGGACGTTAGGGACATATGGAACATCTAGGACGCCTGGGACATTAGAAACGTATGGGACATATGGGACATCTGGGACGTCTGGGACGTTAAGGACATTTGGGACATCTAAGACGTCTGGGACGTCTGGAACGTTAAGGACATATGGGACATTTAGGACGCCCTGGACAATAGGGACATTTGGGACATATGGGACATCTGGGACGCCTGGGACATTAGGGACGTATGGGACACATTGAACATCTGAGACGTCTGGGACGTTACGGACATATGGGACATCTGGGACGCCTGGGACGTTAAGGACATATGGGACATTTAGGAGGCCTGGGACATTAGGGACATATGGGACATATGGGATTTCTGGGACGTCTGGGACGTTTAGGACATATGGGACATCTAGGACGTCTGAGACGTCTGGGACGTTATTGGCATATGGGACATCTGGGACGTCTGGGACGTTAAGCATATAAGGGACATCTAGGACGTCTGGGGCGTTAGGGACATATGGGAGGTCTGGGACGTCTGGGACGTTAGGGACATATAAGACATCTAGGACGTCTGGGACTTTAGGGACATATGGAACATCTGGGACGTAAGGGACATATGGGACATCTGGGACGTCTGGGACGTTAGGGAGGTATAGGACATATGGGATATACTGGGACGTCTGGGACGTTAAGGATATATGGGACATCTGGGACGTCTGGGACATTAGGGACATATGGGACATATGGGACATCTGGGACGTCTGGGACGTTAGGGACATATGGTACATCTGGGACGTCTGGGACGTTAAGGACATATGGGACATCTAGGACGTCTGGGACGTCTGGGACGTTATTGACATATGGGACATCTGGGATGTCTGGGACGTTAAGGATATAAGGGACACCTAGGACGTCTGGGACGTTAGGGACATATGAGAGATCTGGGACGTCTGGGACGTTAGGGGCATATAAGACATCTAGGACGTCTGGGACGTTAGGGACATATGGAACATCTGGGACGTTAGGAACATATGGGACATCTGGGACATCTGGGACGTTAGAGAGATATAGGACATATGGGATATCTAGGACGTCTGGGACGTTAAGGATATATGGGACATCTAGGACGTCTGGGAAATATGGGACATCTGGGACGCCTGGGACATTAACGACATATGGGACATATGGGACATCTGGGACGCCTCGGACATTAGGGACATATGGGACATATGGGACATCTGGGAAGTCTGGGACGTTAGAGACATATGGGACATCTGGGACGTCTGGGACGTTAAGGACATATGGGACATTTAGGGCGCCTGGGACATTAGGGACATATGGGACATATGGGACATTTGGGACGTCCGGGACGTTAATGACATATGGGACATCTAGGGCGTCTGGGACGTCTGGGACGTTAAGGACATATGGGACATTTAGGACGCCTGGGACATTAGGGACATATGGGAAATTTGGGACGTCTTGGACGTTAAGGACATATGGGACATCTGGGACGTCTGGGACGTTAAGGACATATGGGACATATAGGACATCTGGGACGTCTGGGACGTTAGGGACATATGGAACATCTAGGACGCCTGGGACATTAGAAACGTATGGGACATATGGGATATCTGGGACGTCTGGGACGTTAAGGACATTTGGGACATCTAAGACGTCTGGGACGTCTGGAACGTTAAGGACATATGGGACATTTAGGACGCCCTGGACGTTAGGGACATTTGGGACATATGGGACATCTGGGACGCCTGGGACATTAGGGACGTATGGGACACATTGAACATCTGAGACGTCTGGGACGTTACGGACATATGGGACATCTGGGACGCCTGGGACGTTAAGGACATATGGGACATTTAGGAGGCCTGGGACATTAGGGACATATGGGACATATGGGATTTCTGGGACGTCTGGGACGTTTAGGACATATGGGACATCTAGGACGTCTGGGACGTCTGGGACGTTATTGGCATATGGGACATCTGGGACGTCTGGGACGTTAAGCATATAAGGGACATCTAGGACGTCTGGGGCGTTAGGGACATATGGGAGGTCTGGGACGTCTGGGACGTTAGGGACATATAAGACATCTAGGACGTCTGGGACTTTAGGGACATATTGAACATCTGGGACGTAAGGGACATATGGGACATCTGGGACGTCTGGGACGTTAGGGAGGTATAGGACATATGGGATTTACTGGGACGTCTGGGACGTTAAGGATATATGGGACATCTGGGACGTCTGGGACATTAGGGACATATGGGACATATGGGACATCTGGGACGTCTGGGACGTTAGGGACATATGGTACATCTGGGACGTCTGGGACGTTAAGGACATATGGGACATCTAGGACGTCTGGGACGTCTGGGACGTTATTGACATATGGGACATCTGGGACGTCTGGGACGTTAAGGATATAAGGGACACCTAGGACGTCTGGGACGTTAGGGACATATGGGAGATCTGGGACGTCTGGGACGTTAGGGGCATATAAGACATCTAGGACGTCTGGGACGTTAGGGACATATGGAACATCTGGGACGTTAGGAACATATGGGACATCTGGGACGTCTGGGACGTTAGAGAGATATAGGACATATGGGATATCTAGGACGTCTGGGACGTTAAGGATATATGGGACATCTAGGACGTCTGGGAAATATGGGACATCTGGGACGCCTGGGACATTAACGACATATGGGACATATGGGACATCTGGGACGCCTCGGACATTAGGGACATATGGGACATATGGGACATCTGGGAAGTCTGGGACGTTAGAGACATATGGGACATCTGGGACGTCTGGGACGTTAAGGACATATGGGACATTTAGGGCGCCTGGGACATTAGGGACATATGGGACATATGGGACATCTGGGACGTCTTGGACGTTAAGGACAAATGGGACATCTAGGACGTCTGGGACGTCTGAAACGTTAACTACATATGAGACATTTAAAACGTCTGGGACATTAGGGACATATGGGACATATGGGACATCTGGGACGCCTGGGACATTAGGGACATATGAGACATATGGGACATCTGGGACGTCTGAGACGTTTAGGACATATGGGACATCTGGGACGTCTGAGACGTTAGAAACATATGGGACATCTGGTACGTCTAGGACGTTAGGGACATATAGGACATCTAGGACGTCTGAGACGTCTGGGACGTTAGGGACATTAGGGACATCTAGGACGTCTGGGACGTTAGGGACATATGGGACATCTAGGACGTCTGAGACGTCTGGGACGTTAGGGACATATGGGACATCTAGGACGTCTGGGACATTAGGGACATATGGGACATTTAGGACGTCTGGGACGTCTGGGACGTCTGGGACGTTAAGGACATATGGGACATTTGGGACGTCTGAGACGTTAGGGACATATGGGACATTTAGGACGTCTGGGACGTTAGGGACATATGGAATATCTAGGACGCCTGGGACATTAGGGACATATGGGACATACGGGACATCTGGGACGTCTGGGACGTTAGGGACATATGAAACATCTGGGACGTCTGGGACGTTAAGGACATATGGGACATCTAGGACGTCTGGGACGTCCGGGACGTTAAGAACATATGGGACATTTAGGACGCCTGGCACATTAGGGACATATGGGACATATGGGACATTTAATACGCCTGGGACATTAGGGATATATAAGACCTTTGGGACATCTGGGACGTCTGGGACGTTAGGGACGTATGGGTCATCTGGGACGTCTGGGACGTTAAGGACATATGGGACATCTAGGACGTCTGGGACGTTAGGAACATATGGGACATCTGGGACGTCTGGGACGTTAAGGACATATAGGACATCTAGGACATCTGGGACGTCAGGGGCGTTAGGGACATACGATACAGCTGGGACGTCTGGAACGTTAGGGACATATGGGACATTTAGGACGTCTTGGACGTTAGGGACATATGGAACATCTAGGACGCCTGGGTTATTAGGGACACATAGGACATATGGGACATCTGGGACGTCTGGGACTTTAAGGACATATCGGACATCTAGGACGTCTGGGACGTCTGGGACTTTAAGGACACATGGGACATTTAGGACGCCTGGGACATTAGGGACATATGGGACATATGGGACATATGGGACATCTGGGACGCCTCGGACATTAGGGACATATGGGACATATGGGACATCTGGGACGTCTGGGACGTTAGGGACATATGGGACATCTGGGACGTCCGGGACGTTAATGACATATGGGACATCTAGGGCGTCTGGGACGTCTGGGACGTTAAGGACATATGGGACATTTAGGACGCCTGGGACATTAGGGACATATGGGACATTTGGGACGTCTGGGACGTTTAGGACATATGGGACATCTGGGACGTCTGGGACGTTAAGGACATATGGGACATATAGGACATCTGGGACGTCTGGGACGTTAGGGACATATGGAACATCTAGGACGCCTGGGACATTAGAAACATACGTGCCATATGGGACATCTGGGACGTCTGGGACGTTAAGGACATTTGGGACATCTAAGACGTCTGGGACGTCTGGAACGTTAAGGACATATGGGACATTTAGGACGCCTGGGACATTAGGGACATTTGGGACATATGGGACATCTGGGACGCCTGGGACATTAGGGACATATGGGACACATTGAACATCTGGGACGTCTGGGACGTTACGGACATATGGGACATCTGGGACGCCTGGGACGTTAAAGACATATGGGACATTTAGGAGGCCTGGGACATTAGGGACATATGGGACACATTGATCATCTGGGACGTCTGGGACGTTACGGACATATGGGACATCTGGGACGTCTGGGACGTTTAGGACATATGGGACATTTAGGAGGCCTGGGACATTAGGGACATATGGGACACATTGATCATCTGGGACGTCTGGGACGTTAAGGACATATTGGACATTTAGGACGCCCTGGACGTTAGGGACATATGGGACATATGGGAGGTCTGGGACGCCTGGGACATTAGGGACATATGGGACATATAAAACATCTGGGACGTCTGGGACGTTATTGGCATATGGGACATCTGGGACGTCTGGGACGTTAAGGATATAAGGGACATCTAGCACGTCTGAGACGTTAGGGACATATGGGACATCTGGGACGCCTGGGACGTTAAGGACATATGGGACATTTAGGAGGCCTGGGACATTAGGGACATATGGGACATATGGGATTTCTGGGACGTCTGGGACGTTTAGGACATATGGGACATCTAGGACGTCTGGGACGTCTGGGACGTTATTGGCATATGGGACATCTGGGACGTCTGGGACGTTAAGCATATAAGGGACATCTAGGACGTCTGGGGCGTTAGGGACATATGGGAGGTCTGGGACGTCTGGGACGTTAGGGACATATAAGACATCTAGGACGTCTGGGACTTTAGGGACATATTGAACATCTGGGACGTAAGGGACATATGGGACATCTGGGACGTCTGGGACGTTAGGGAGGTATAGGACATATGGGATTTACTGGGACGTCTGGGACGTTAAGGATATATGGGACATCTGGGACGTCTGGGACATTAGGGACATATGGGACATATGGGACATCTGGGACGTCTGGGACGTTAGGGACATATGGTACATCTGGGACGTCTGGGACGTTAAGGACATATGGGACATCTAGGACGTCTGGGACGTCTGGGACGTTATTGACATATGGGACATCTGGGACGTCTGGGACGTTAAGGATATAAGGGACACCTAGGACGTCTGGGACGTTAGGGACATATGGGAGATCTGGGACGTCTGGGACGTTAGGGGCATATAAGACATCTAGGACGTCTGGGACGTTAGGGACATATGGAACATCTGGGACGTTAGGAACATATGGGACATCTGGGACGTCTGGGACGTTAGAGAGATATAGGACATATGGGATATCTAGGACGTCTGGGACGTTAAGGATATATGGGACATCTAGGACGTCTGGGAAATATGGGACATCTGGGACGCCTGGGACATTAACGACATATGGGACATATGGGACATCTGGGACGCCTCGGACATTAGGGACATATGGGACATATGGGACATCTGGGAAGTCTGGGACGTTAGAGACATATGGGACATCTGGGACGTCTGGGACGTTAAGGACATATGGGACATTTAGGGCGCCTGGGACATTAGGGACATATGGGACATATGGGACATCTGGGACGTCTTGGACGTTAAGGACAAATGGGACATCTAGGACGTCTGGGACGTCTGAAACGTTAACTACATATGAGACATTTAAAACGTCTGGGACATTAGGGACATATGGGACATATGGGACATCTGGGACGCCTGGGACATTAGGGACATATGAGACATATGGGACATCTGGGACGTCTGAGACGTTTAGGACATATGGGACATCTGGGACGTCTGAGACGTTAGAAACATATGGGACATCTGGTACGTCTAGGACGTTAGGGACATATAGGACATCTAGGACGTCTGAGACGTCTGGGACGTTAGGGACATATGGGACATCTAGGACGTCTGAGACGTCTGGGACGTTAGGGACATATGGGACATCTAGGACGTCTGGGACATTAGGGACATATGGGACATTTAGGACGTCTGGGACGTCTGGGACGTCTGGGACGTTAAGGACATATGGGACATTTGGGACGTCTGAGACGTTAGGGACATATGGGACATTTAGGACGTCTGGGACGTTAGGGACATATGGAATATCTAGGACGCCTGGGACATTAGGGACATATGGGACATACGGGACATCTGGGACGTCTGGGACGTTAGGGACATATGAAACATCTGGGACGTCTGGGACGTTAAGGACATATGGGACATCTAGGACGTCTGGGACGTCCGGGACGTGAAGAACATATGGGACATTTAGGACGCCTGGCACATTAGGGACATATGGGACATATGGGACATTTAATACGCCTGGGACATTAGGGATATATAAGACCTTTGGGACATCTGGGACGTCTGGGACGTTAGGGACGTATGGGTCATCTGGGACGTCTGGGACGTTAAGGACATATGGGACATCTAGGACGTCTGGGACGTTAGGAACATATGGGACATCTGGGACGTCTGGGACGTTAAGGACATATAGGACATCTAGGACATCTGGGACGTCAGGGGCGTTAGGGACATACGATACAGCCGGGACGTCTGGAACGTTAGGGACATATGGGACATTTAGGACGTCTTGGACGTTAGGGACATATGGAACATCTAGGACGCCTGGGTTATTAGGGACACATAGGACATATGGGACATCTGGGACGTCTGGGACTTTAAGGACATATCGGACATCTAGGACGTCTGGGACGTCTGGGACTTTAAGGACACATGGGACATTTAGGACGCCTGGGACATTAGGGACATATGGGACATATGGGACATATGGGACATCTGGGACGCCTCGGACATTAGGGACATATGGGACATATGGGACATCTGGGACGTCTGGGACGTTAGGGACATATGGGACATCTGGGACGTCCGGGACGTTAATGACATATGGGACATCTAGGGCGTCTGGGACGTCTGGGACGTTAAGGACATATGGGACATTTAGGACGCCTGGGACATTAGGGACATATGGGACATTTGGGACGTCTGGGACGTTTAGGACATATGGGACATCTGGGACGTCTGGGACGTTAAGGACATATGGGACATATAGGACATCTGGGACGTCTGGGACGTTAGGGACATATGGAACATCTAGGACGCCTGGGACATTAGAAACATACGTGCCATATGGGACATCTGGGACGTCTGGGACGTTAAGGACATTTGGGACATCTAAGACGTCTGGGACGTCTGGAACGTTAAGGACATATGGGACATTTAGGACGCCTGGGACATTAGGGACATTTGGGACATATGGGACTTCTGGGACGCCTGGGACATTAGGGACATATGGGACACATTGAACATCTGGGACGTCTGGGACGTTACGGACATATGGGACATCTGGGACGCCTGGGACGTTAAAGACATATGGGACATTTAGGAGGCCTGGGACATTAGGGACATATGGGACACATTGATCATCTGGGACGTCTGGGACGTTACGGACATATGGGACATCTGGGACGTCTGGGACGTTTAGGACATATGGGACATTTAGGAGGCCTGGGACATTAGGGACATATGGGACACATTGATCATCTGGGACGTCTGGGACGTTAAGGACATATTGGACATTTAGGACGCCCTGGACGTTAGGGACATATGGGACATATGGGAGGTCTGGGACGCCTGGGACATTAGGGACATATGGGACATATAAAACATCTGGGACGTCTGGGACGTTATTGGCATATGGGACATCTGGGACGTCTGGGACGTTAAGGATATAAGGGACATCTAGCACGTCTGAGACGTTAGGGACATATGGGAGATCTGGGACGTCTGGGACGTTAGGGACATATAAGACATCTAGGACGTCTGGGACTTTAGGGACATATGGAACATCTGGGACGTTAGGGACATATGGGACATTTGGGACGTCTGGGACGTTAGGGAGGTATAGGACATATGGGATATACTGGGACGTCTGGGACCTTAAGTATATATGGGACATCTAGGACGTCTGGGACATTAGGGACATATGGGACATATGGGACGTCTGGGACGTCTGGGACGTTAGGGACATATGGTAAATCTGGGACGTCTGGGACGTTAAGGACATATGGGACATCTAGGACGTCTGGGACGTCTGGGACGTTAAGGACATATGGGACATTTAGGACGACTAAGACATTAGGGACATATGGGACATATGGGACATATGGGACATCTGAGACGCCTGGGACATTAGGGACATATGGGACATATGGGACATCTGGGACGTCTGGGACGTTAGTTACATATGGGACATCTGGGACATCTGGGACGTTAAGGACATATGGGACATCTGGGACGTCTGGGACGTTAGGGACATATGGGACATCTGGGACGTCCGGGACGTTAATGACATATGGGACATCTAGGGCGTCTGGGACGTCTGGGACGTTAAGGACAAATGGGACATTTAGGACGCCTGGGACATTAGGGACATATGGGACATTTGGGACGTCTGAGACGTTAAGGACATATGGGACATCTGGGACGTCTGGGACGTTAAGGACATATGGGACATATATGACATCTGGGACGTCTGGGACGTTAGGGACATATCGAACATCTAGGACGCCTGGGACATTAGAAACGTATGGGACATATGGGACATCTAAGACGTTAAGGACATTTGGGACATCTAAGACGTCTGGGACGTCTGGAACGTTAAGGACATATGGGACATCTGGGACGTCCGGGACGTTAATGACATATGGGACATCTAGGGCGTCTTGGACGTCTGGAACGTTAGGGACATATGGAACATCTAGGACGCCTGGGACATTAAAAACATATGGGACATATGGGACATCTAAGACGTTAAGGACATTTGGGACATCTAAGACGTCTGGGACGTCTGGAACGTTAAGGACATATGGGACATCTGGGACTTCCGGGACGTTAATGACATATGGAATATATAGGACGCCTGGGACATTAGGGACATATGGGACATCTGGGACGTCTGGGACGTTAGGAACATATGGGACATCTGGGACGTCTGGGACGTTAAGGACATATGGGACATCTAGGACGTCTGGGACTTCCGGGACGTTAAAGACATATGGGACATTTAGGACGCCTGGCACATTAGGGACATATGGGACATCTAATACGCCTGGGACATTAAGGATATATAAGACCTTTGGGACATCTGGGACGGCTGGGACGTTAGGGACATATGGCTCATCTGGGACGTCTGGGACGTTAAGGACATATGGGACATCTAGGACGTCTGGGACGTTAGGGACATATGGGACATGTGGGACGTCTGGGACTTTAGGGACATATGGGACATCTGGGACGTTAGGAATATATAGGACATCTAGGACGTCTGTGACGTTAGAGACATATGGGACATCTAGGACATCTCGTACGTCTAGGACGTTAGGGACATACGGGACAGCTGAGACGTCTGGGACGTTAGAGACATATGCGACATTTAGGACGTCCGGGACGTCTGGGACGTTAAGGACATATGGGACATTTAGGACACCTAGGACGTTAGGGACATATGGGACATATGGGACATCTGAGACGCCTGGGACATTAGGGACATATGGAACATATGGGACATTTGGGACGTCTGGGACGTCTGGGACGTTAAGGGCAAATGGGACATCTAGGGCGTCTGGGACGTCTGGGACGTTATGGACATGTGGGACATTTAGGACGCCTGGGACATTAGGTAAATATGGGACATATGCGACATCTGGGACGCCTGGGACATTAGGGACATGTGGGACATATGGGACATCAGGGACGTCTGGGACGTTAGGGACATATAGGACATCTAGGACGTCTGGGACGTCAGGGGCGTTAGGGACATACGGGACAGCTGGGACGTCTGGGACGTTAGGGACATATGGGACATTTAGGACGTCTTGGACGTTAGGGACATATGGAACATCTAGGACGCCTGGGTCATTAGGGACACATGGGACATATGGGACATCTGTTACTTCTGGGACTTTAAGGACATATGGGACATCTAGGACGTCTGGGACGTCTATGACTTTAAGGACATATGGGACATTTAGGACGCCTGGGACATTAGGGACATATGGGACATCTGGGACTCCTCGGACATTAGGGTCTTATGGGACATATGGGACATCTGGGACGTCTGGGACGTTAGGGACATATGGGACATCTGGGACCTCCGGGACGTTAATGACATATGGGACATCTAGGGCGTCTGGGACGTCTGGGACGTTAAGGACATATGAGTAGAGGGAAGTGGATGGTTCTGGAACCTCCCCCCACCACTTGACCTTGAGTTCAAGGCCAAGGCCACGTTCAATCCCAAGGTCACATGCAAGGCGAGGCCACGTGCAAGCCCAAGGTCATGTTTGAAGCGAGGCCACGTTCGGAGCGAGGCCACGTTCAAGGTCAAACCCGCGTTCGAGGTTGAGGCTACTTTAAAAAAATTCAAGGTCAAGATCGCGTTTACGGCCAAGGGCATAGAAAGAGCTAAGTAGTGCTTAGAACAGACTGCGCTTAACATATTTATTTAAAAAATTAGGCATGAAGTAAACGCCTAGGATACTTCATGTCTAAATTATGACTCGACTAGGATTCGAACCTAGGTCTCCCTGTATATCCGCAATCTGCAGCCGAGGGTATCTTTACCTCTAGACCATCGAGTCGGATAGAATATTTGGTTACTCATCCAGAGTACCTTCGTAGAGTGAAAGATACACATAATTTAATAAAAAAGTTATATTTAAGATGCACATACAAAGAGTAATTACAGTAGTGGCTAGACTAAATGATTATAATACCAACAGATTAAGAAATACGTTACAGACATACACATTAGAGCGAATAAAATAGTGCTTAAAACAATAGTAGATATACAGCAGGAATTATCCGCGGGCGAGAGCAGCTTCTTCAAGACATCAGGTTTATTTTTTAGCAAAATCGTTTGCCAATTCGTATCTACCGCATATGAAGGGAAATGGTATTTTATCTTGAACGTTAAAACGTTATGTTCAGTAAAGTTGTTCACTTCTATTTTAAAAACGGAAATAGTTGTCAAGGAACTGGTATCCATTTTACGCCACGTCACGTTGTGCACTCCATCATTGTAGGCGAAAGAAGCTGAACTGCACCGCGGCGGTTGAAGGACGTAGAGAATCCCATCATGAACTGCAGCGAGAGCAACCAAAAATTGTATTGGTAGCATGTTCAACAAGTCGATGGCAACTAGTGAATGGTTTGGCACCGCACTTTGCATCACTTATGACAACAGCAACCTTTTGTTTTGTCGGCTACACCCGTTCCATTGTTGCCAGCCACATCTACTCCTGGGGAAAAATGCAACGCATCGAAAAGTTGATAAGTCAAGTCTTCGATGGTTTGTATTTGCTGGTAGACCTTGGCAATTTTGCAGTTGGGTGACCAACGGAGGTGTTCAGATAGGGGTTTGTCATTGCGCTCCCAGCCAGAAATTTGAACTCCGCAGTGGAAACACTGTACACAATTAATCGTGTCGCTGATGCAAAAGAAACCGGCACCTGCTAGCGATTCTGGAGTTTGACCTCGACTCCAATCGCCGAATGTTCGTAGCCGTTTGGAGTAGCTCCCAAATTCTGGATGTCGAGGTTCTGAGCTCATGATGGCAACTAACTACGCACACGTTTGTGAAAGTTTTATATTCTACAATTCAAGGTCACAATCTCGAAACTTTAAAATAAAACCACAGAAATATTTCTAAATATATTTATTTCCAAGTATAAGTTATATATGTAACTTCCCCATCCTCCAGTAGGCCTAGGTACCGGTCCACTGGCTTGAAGATGTTGGTCTGCCACCACACAGCTGACGATCCGTCGAAGACTGCAGGCCACGACCGTAAGGTGGTCGTCTCCGCTAGGGTCTCTCCTTGTAGGTTCAATGCGTACTCCATTGTGACCACTGCCTGGAGAGACCGTTGAGAGGATGCTGGAGGGCAACTAGCCAAAAACCGGCGAAAATGACGGTAAAATTGTTCTGCATTCTTAAAGTTAGTTGCCATAGCTGCTTGATGATTATGGTAGGTGCTGGAGGATTATGATGACTGTTACAGAAAACAGGCAACTTAATATAGGAGCGTAGTCAAGGATGGGAACGTAGAAGGTCAAGGGTCTTACCTTGAGATTCACATATAAAGCGTAACGTTTTTCCACCACGGCTACCAGTCATCATGCCTGATATTGTTGTTGATGCGCTCTTTGAAGATGCTCCTACATTTTACAAGGAGTTTGAATACTTCATCACCTCCGAACCGAGACCTCCATCAGCTCGTCAACTCCAGGCTGTCGTAACAATAGACTATTCCATGAGTCTTGGAAGCGGGCGCCTATGGCAGTCGACCCTCCTGAGGACGCTACCCACCACATACGAGGGTGACCCATTCCTGTGGTGGCGGCGGCATGTAGAGGCCCCCATCCAGCGCTTTCTCGCTCGGCTAGCAGATGGGGATGTAGTGTATATTACTTATTGTTGGCTTAATTAAATATATGTATATAAAGGGGTCTGTGTTTTATTGCACTCCTAGCGACGTCTATGATTATTGATATTTTATAAGTAGAAGCCCACGCTTCCAGTATTCATATCCAGTTCGACGCTTGAGCAATGCCTATCGATAAATTTGGTAAACATATGCATGCGAATTCCACGTCACACCCGCAGGTGTTTGTGGTTGAAGAGCTAAGCGAGCCTTTATATTATGAACGAGATTTACAACTAGTATCCATTGCCGTCAATGATGATAGATGGTACATCCTAGCGCATGGTGACATCGAATATACTATTCCCTTCCGTGAAGCTGAAATAACAAACGTCTTACTTTATCCCGAAAATACCGAAATTTATATCAACAGGTTGGGGTCATATAACTTTCGCGAAATGATCGGGAAGACATTAAAAAAGGGTGATATGCTAAAATTTTGGGCAGTCAAGCCAAATATGTTATATGTGGAATTTCAACTCAAGGTTCCCATAATTGTTGAGTCCAAAAAGGTAGTGCAGTAAACATGACTTCAAGGTCGCGTTTACGGTCACCTCCTACCACATATAACCTTGGAAATGTGAAAATAAAAGCGCGTAGAAGAGTCGACAAGGGTAGTAGCATCCGATAGTCGTGCAGAAATGGAAGCCTTGTTGAAAGCTATTGAGGTAGTTCAGAGTAATAAAGCAAGAAAGCCGCAACCACTGTTCTGTCCGGAACTTCTGAATAGTAGGACGTACAAATTAAATAAATCAAGTTCTAAGTACGTCAGTGTAGGGTTTGATTGGAGTTCGCAATTTAACCCAAGTATTATAATACGGGGTGCCAAAAATGACTGGGTGCAGTTAAATGAATGGGAGTGGACAGCCCTGATTGCAAATCAAGGAGTGATTTCCAACTACTTCTATTCTCTCGACGGTGAGTGGCCTGCTCTGGAAATAGGAAAGAAGAGCATTGTTTTTGAAGCGATCCAGACAAGGAAAATAATCAAATTGGAGGAAGTGGGCTTGTCAGAGGTGCGTTTAGCGAGCGAAACTGTAGAAGAATTGTGGCGCTTGCAGAAACTCGTGGAAGCGCGATTCGCACAATTAAAAGCGTTACACTTTGAGAGTTTCTATAAAGAAATAGTGAAGGGTGTAGCAAACCTTTGTGGAGACTGTTTAGTAAATGTATGGTCTGTAGTGGATCAGCTGGAGGAGAACTCTGAAAAGACTGCGTGTATGGTGGAAGTGCTAACGTTCGCAAGTTCTATGGTAAAGTGCGACATCGAAGTGGAAGCCCTGAGTCGTCAGTTGGCAGTGTAGTCATGTGGATGAATTATAGAGAGGCTGCTCGACCGGCTGCAAGAGACGTACCTAGTGCGGTTGAACGATTAGTGAGTTCGTTAAAGGATTTAGCTTTCGAAGCGTCGCACGAAGTCGTATATGGGTTAGGACGTTCCGGATTCAGTGACGAAGAGTTGTATAAAAAAGAAAAACAGTACAAAAACGGTGCAGCTGTCGGTCAACTATTTTTAGACGGAGCCATAAATGAAGGCCTCCTTGTAGATTTAATGGATAGTCTTGGCCTAAAATGGCATATGTGTGAAGTAAAAGCCTTTATAGAGAGGAAGGAAAATGAAGAAGAGCGTGCAGTTTGACGACTCGAAGAATAAGATGTACAATTTGCATACGTGGACGTATGCGTTTCGAGAAGCTCGGAGAGGACGGTGGGAACGAGAAGCTGTGGATAGGTTGCGGTTCCATCGGAGGATACTTACTATGGATGAAGTACTGCGAGACGTCTTGTGCGCCGAACATAGGCGAACAATTTATGTAGAGCGCTTTTCCACTAGTACGTAGATGTTTAATCCGTGTAGTTAAACGGTATATATTGTAAACAAATAAAAACAATAAAAATTAAAAAGATTGTTTTATTCCATTATGTAGTGATTATAAATATGATACACGTTAGATAAAGCGCAATAACAAATCGGTTTGGAATGATATAAACAAGCGGGTTGTGATGGGGTGAGGGCCGGCCTTTCTTCCACTTCGATGATTGGGATGGTAGTAAAGCGGCGTAGAAAAGTTGCCTTTTCTCGACCTTTCACATATATTTCGGTGACACCTTGCAGAAGACGTCGTAAGATTGCAGGAAACATGTATGCTGGAGTAAATCCCTCATTCCAGTCGATGCAATGGTGATTAGTCATTACCCAGTGGGCTTGTTGTTGTAAATGAGGTGTTAAGGAATGGAGGGCGAAAGGGGGTTTAAAAATGTGGTGAGATACTGAGGTACCGTCGTAGGAGGCCAATTCTTTTGGGGTAAAGTGCTTATCGGACGTCTTAAAACCTTGAATATCGATAATGATCTTCATCGTATTAGGTATAGGGAGCATGGTCTAGTTACGCTAAAAGTCGAGGTGCAACTGAAGTGTTTTGCGATATTACAGTTGTTTAACTGCTTTTGACAATGCGTTGTAAGTAAAAACTCGATCGTGAAGAACGAGACAATACGCAGTTGTGTTGGCTGGTACGTTAGCGGAAGTTTCAAATTCAACACGAAAAACGACGGCGTTTGCATGAAGGTAGTCTTTTTGATGGGAACAATCGATTACAACAATGGGCGCCTTGTCTGCAAAGTCATGTCGGGAGAAGAAGGGCTCATCGATTTTGCTATAATAAGATGATTGAAACTTGGAATACATGTCGTATAATGTTGCGTAATGATTGAGTGCATAATTGTTATGTAAATTGTCGTATGGGAATCGTTCGGTGTTCAGATAAACTCGGAAATTAGTAAGACCAATTTTATCGAAATTAACATTGTCTTTAGCGATTAGCCCCGAACGACCTGATTGAAACCCTACGATGACATATCTGGGGGTTTGTAATTTTGTGCTTGTAGCGATAGCGTGAGAATGTTGAGTCACAGCATGAACACCGGGTATGATATGAAGCTGCCAGCTGCGAAATGCGACTTGAGTGTCAATATTTTTATCGATGTATTTGGTCAGGGCTAATTCTTGAGCAAGACCTGGAGTGATATGAGGAACCTTCCAATATAGTTTGTCAATCGTAACTTTAGCCGTCTCCCCTACGGTAGCACTGAATACGGCGTCGGCATCGGTATTGCTGCGAATTAATACGAGTTCTTGTCGGATGTTAGGTATTACTTTACCATAATCTTCGGCGAATCCTAACAACATTCTCAACGGTATGCAGGCACTAAAGTTACCTTCCTGATCGGTAATGGGAGGATCGCCGCCGGCAAACCAACCTGCATTTTGAAGCTTTTTAACGTCAGCGGAACTGTAGGACACATATCCCTTAAGAGTAGACGTAATACCAGGTTTGGTGACAGAGTCGACAACGACGCCATTGATTTCGTATCGGATTTCGCTAAATAAGTGAGCCAAACCATTGTTAAGGAATTTAGCCGTTGTAACTTCACCGTTTTCCTTCCGCAACTTTCCCTCTAGGTATAGATAGCTCAGGCCGGGAAGAGTTGACATATCTTCGGGAATTGGAATTCGAATTTCATCGTTATAGTCAAAACGGTTTGTATACGGTTGATGTGTGTGCAATTGATTGCTAATGATAGAAGTGTCGACGAGGACTCGCTCTCCAATATTTAAAATACTCATTACACTATTGTAAAGCCTAAGGACCGCAAGAAGTCTCTGTTTGCTTTAGTTAGCTGCGTGGTGGACGAAGCCGTACTGATCTTACTAGGGTGTGGGCGACGATTCTTATAGGAAGTAATACAGGGGTGGTACGGAGTGGTGAATCGAAAACCCATTACAGTTTCTTTAAATGTAATGTTACCGTAACGGTCTCCTTACTAAAACTGACAGGATTATCCGATTGGTCTAGTATTTTAATAGTTAAGTTAGTGATCTGTTTCGTGCTGATCGGTAGATAGATGACAGGGTTAGGGGTTTCCACTATTTTGTACCCGGGTGGTACTATGGGGAAGAATTGGTGAATGATATGGCCGGGCTTACCATTTTTATATGAACCAACGGAGATGTTGCAATGAATAAGAATCGAGTTGATGTTCAAAATTTTCGTAACATGTTCAGCTGTGTGCCACCTATCTGCAGCATAAACTTTTTTCTCAAAGCCTAACATGTCCCGGATAGTATTGTCGCTTTGAAAGTCGATTGGAACGGTGGACTTTATTTCGGTTTTTAAGGTGCTGTTGTTTCCACGTAGCAGTACCTGTTTAACACCCACATCAGAATCGAGTTGGTTATGTAAAAATTCAGCAATGTCGGTAATTTCATATGCTCCCTCCGGTATAATAATAGGAGGTTCTCCAAAAAGATGAAATTCATTGTTGGGAGGTCTAACGTTTGGAATAGTATAGTAGGTTTCGAAACTTAACAATCCCAAGACGTATTCGCTACCATCGTCTAAAAAAATGGGAGGGTCAAAATTTGCAGTAAGAACAGATGAATTTCCCGTAAGAGTGAATATACTGGACATGATGAAGCGCGGCACTTAAACTGACGACAAAAGCGGTTTTGCAAAGTTATATAAGAATTTGAGACACAAATGTCCACATGTGTATGATGCGAGTTTTTGATATCTATTAGAGTTGCACATAATTGTGTTGTTGCTACCATCGCTGCGAAAGTAGTTTACTAATTCGGGAGGAGGTTGTAAGCGACCTATGCTATCGAAATACAGAACAAATCGATCAGCTTTAACGTAGGCTGTCCAATGTGTGCCAGGTCCAACATCATCGTCTAAGTTAGTAACACCACATTCTCGTTGACGAATTTTGTCAGGTAGGGCATCTCGCATAAATATCCCCCTAAAATGGGGAATTTCTAAGCGTTTAACGTACTGTGCAATATCGATGTTCGTCAACGCTCGGCGTGGTAGCTTCAACGGTAGTTTTTTGACTGATACGGTCGTAGATATAGCCCTTTTCCTCGAGCAATGGATTCCATAGCTTTGTTATGTCGCTCTTTTTCCTGGAGATCCTTTTTAGAAGCCTTTGAGTCGCCAACCGCTTTAGCGACTGCTGCAGCACCGCCTCCGAGAGACCCCAATGCTCCTAATGCAGCAAGTATGGGTACAAGCGGCAATATACCTCCTCTCTTGGGAACAGGTACTACTCTAGAACGAATTCGGCGTTTCCTTCGCGATTTAAAAACGACCGCCCCTCCAATACGTTTACGCCTACTACACCTTGTACGCTTCCGTTTTCTAGATACCCCCGTACCAAATTTTTGCGCAATACCGGCAATAGGTGGTGCACGCTTTCGTTTCCGGGAGACTCTCACACCAACAGTGGGTTGTGTACGCTTCCGTTTTCTAGATACTCCCGTACCAAATTTTTGTGCGGCAATAGGTAATGTACGCCTTCGTTTTCGGGGGACCGTCACACCAGCAGTGGGTTCTGTACGCTTCCGTTTCCGGGAGACTCCCATGCCGAGTTTGGTTTTCCCTTTCATAATCCCTGTAACAGCAAGAGCTGCCGCTCTTTCTCCAAGAGTAGAGTCTTTTGCTTTAACGCGTTCCCAAGCTTTCTGTGCAAGAACTTTATCCGCCGCGTGACGTGTCGAAAGATTGCTGGATTGTGAGTATGCGATGTCGTGTTGCTTGCAAGCCTCGTCCAGAGGGTTTCTTCCTCGATCACCTCGAGAAAGTCGTTTGTTTAAACGAGTGCCAGGTCCGCAAAACTTGTAACCTGGTATATGTAATTCGAAAGGCAACTTGTCAATAAGGGTGTTCAACAAACCGCGACCTTTCCGTCTTACGATTCGACGACGACTACGAGTTTTACGTCTAGTATAACTCATCTTAAAGAAACGCACGTCGAAGAGCGACTGACGATGTGAAGCTCAAAGGGGTAGATATATACTTAGCACAGCGCGGTTAGAAGCTAGTTCGCCCCCGTCCGAAAACGATGAAGAACGTCAAACTTGTGAAACAAAAATGTTCGCTGCCGGTAGTAAATCATACAGTAAATTCCATGTCACAGAGGTTCAGACGACACGGCACTTTACTGGGTATAGGATGTAAAAGGGGGTTGATCATTGGTCCTTCCGGCTCTGGGAAAACCAATGCGATGATCAGTCTTTTGGTGCACCGCAATGGGGTGCGGTTTCACAACTTGTATTTGTATTCCAAAACCCTTGACCAACCTAAATACAAATTTCTGAAGATACTTCTGAAGTCACTAAAAGAAATCGGATTCTACGAATTCAGCGAGGGGTGTGAGGTTATCAAACCACACGAGGCGAAAGAAAATTCTGTTATTGTGTTTGATGATGTGGCATGCGACACTCAAAGCATAATTAGAGATTATTTTAGTTTCGGACGTCATCGAAATATAGATTGTTTTTACCTCTGTCAGACTTACTCATCAATCCCGAAACAACTGGTACGAGATAATGCGAATATCATAATCGTGTTCCGGCAAGACCACTCCAATCTTAAACACATTTACGATGATCATGTAAACACAGACATGTCATTCGAAAATTTTAAAAACTTATGTTCCCACTGTTGGATCAAAGATCATGGATTTTTAGTTGTCGACAAAGAAAGCGAAATCAACGCCGGTCGTTATAGAAAAGGGTTTGACAGTTATTTCACTATATAGGCATGGACCACTGCTGTACAAATTATTAGTCTACGAACAACGACAGTAATAGCAACATGGACAAACGGTTAGTAAGCGATCTTATTAAAGCTAGAAAGGCTGTCAGGCGGAAATATGAAACTTTAAAAGCAGATATCGCCGAATCTCAGACGGCTCTTGCGGAGCAATTTAAACCAATTTCCCAACCACTCACGGAATTGCTAACATCCATCAAGCAAGAAGGTGGTCAAACAATACAGCAAGAAGTAGGACCTATGCTGAGAACTATCAAACGGCGAGTGTCCACACCATCTATCCTACCCCGTCCGAGAAATGGCAATACCCCCGTACGAGCGTCAACCCCCGACATTGCCATTCCCGGACCGTCGACTTCGACGTTGGTAACATCCACACCTAGATTTCTTGACAGAGAAGTATTGTATGAGAGTTTACCGAATGAGGAGCAACAGGTGGAGACTCAAGAAGAAGCGGCAATTGAAACTTCGGTAGCAGAGGCTAGAGAAACCGTGCGACAAATGATGGAACCGGAAGTTCTAGGGGAATACCTGGAACAGTTCTCAGGGTTAGCTAGAAAATATATCGAGGGAATGATACGAGATACAGAGAGCAAGTACGATCTCCACTATGGAGTTCGATGGGACATAGACACTGATAAGTTTGCAATTGGGAATAAACAGCTTACTTTTGAGGGTCAGGACATGGTTATTACAGATCACGGCAATAGAATAGTATACAAAGGCACCCCCGGCTTTTACGAATTAATGTTCTTAAAGAAACCGATAACTTATACAACCAAAGACCGTGAAAATTACTATGACATAGTGAACCGATCCGCCGCAAATCGTAAGAACTACGATCCAACCCAACAGATAAGCGGCAACGCCGGCGCAAAATATAAGAAAGTAGTACGCCCCCTGGCTACATCCTCCGGCATTAGACAACCTACCAGAGCCGCATCGAGGGTGCAGCGTACCGGTAGGGGATTATTAACAGTAACCAATAAAAAAGTGGAATTTGTTCCTTGGAAAGATCCAAATTCATTAGTGGATCGTCTGCGCATATTACTAGCCTCTCAGGTAGCGGGGCACACCGGCCATTCCAACGAAATCGTAAGCATCACCCAAGCTCTACGAGAAGCAAAAATAATTCACTAAGGCGAGTACAAAAGCAGAGCACCTATTTAATTACGATCAGAAGGTGTTAGACGACAGAGTAATGCCCATAGACAAATTTGGACGCCACTACCATAGTGCGCGCTACGGTTCTCATCGCAAACATATCTTTATGAAAGTTCAAAATGTAAACCGACTCCATATAGAGGTACCACTGCTGCTAGTGGGGCGTGGTTATGATGAAAGCGGATATTCCAAAATTTTCGGTAATAATGAGTACATTTTTCCTTTAACGATCGGTGAGATCATAAGTGTTCAAGTCAACGGACCTTTGGTAGTATCACACATCAACGGCATCAAACACGACACGCTTGTCGGTAAGACATTGCGGCGAGGAGATAAACTGAAATTCGAATCCATAAACACTAAGTTATACGTGCAACTGCTGCTTAAATGTCCCATAGCAGTCGATACAGCAACATTCGGCAATGAGTCCTAAGGAGGATCTAGTTGCAGAACTTCACAAACCAGCGCGAAGAAATTTCAAGAGACGACGGGTGATTCTCAAAGGATTGCATGATTTACTACAAGCGGATTTGGTGGAGATGCAACCATATGCACGAAGCAATAAAGGTTATCGATACATTTTAGCTGTTATTAATGCGTTTTCTAAATACTTGTGGGCTCTCCCGGTAAAACGGAAAACGGGAAAAGATGTAGCAGCAGCTATGCGAAAAGTTCTTGCTAATATGAAGGTATCTCAAAAAAACGTACAAACCGATTTGGGAAAAGAATTTTATAACAGCGATTTTCAAGCATTGATGCGACGTTACAAGATAAATCATTACAGCACGTATTCAACTATGAAAAGCAGCATCATAGAAAGATGTAACCGCACCCTTAAGAACATGATGTGGAAGCAGTTTAGTTTGCAAGGGTCCTACAAATGGTTGGACATTCTGCCCCAACTTTTAAGCAAATATAACACAACCAGGCATAGCACAACAGGTATGAGGCCGGCTGAAGTTAATCTTAAAAATGCCAAAAGTCTGTTACACACCGTGTACAGCCACACAAAAACTGTAGATCCGACACCTCAAAAGTTTCATAAAGGAGATTCTGTACGCATTAGTAAATATCGCTCGATATTTAGCAAAGGCTACACACCCAGCTGGAGCAACGAAATATTCAAAATAGCCACAGTGCGACTTACAAATCCTACCACCTACAGACTCACCGATCAGGAAGGGCAAGAAATCAAAGGTGGATTTTACGAGCACGAATTACAGAAAACCAAACACTCTGACGTATACCTGGTAGAAAAGGTGTTGAAGATTAAGGGTAATCAGCTTTACGTAAAGTGGTTGGGATTCGATAATCGTCACAATTCCTGGATATCCAAAAACACGGAATGGGACGTTTCGCCGCCGCCGTTTCGCCACCGCCGGTTCGCCACGGCCGTTTCGCCGCCAAGCCGTTTCGCCACCAGCCGTTTCGCCGCCGGGCCAATTCGCCGCCAAGGTTAAAGATTTCAAATGTACAGAATGTTAATGTCTACATTTAAGATTATTTTCAAAACAACAAATTCCGGGTGAAATTCGGTGCACGGTCCGGATTTATGGTAAGATCAGCGTCCGTCAAAATGTTGTGGGTGCCGTATCGTCTAGTAATTTTTAAAGCAATGTTGTTGCGCTCTCGGCGGTGGTTCAGGTTAATGGTTTATGTTAGTTGTTAGGTCTTGATGATTTTTTTTAGAGAAAAGATACGAGAGAGAGTTTGTTCAACGTTACATTTTTCTGTTCACTGTTACATTTTTGTGCATGCACACTAGACCGGACCGTCGACCGAATTTTTACCCAAATTCCTTAACGTACCTAATTCGAAAATAACTACCGAATTAGTTAGGTTAGGTTAGCTTAGGTTAGGTCATGATCATGTGTGTTTCTATATGTTATTCCAAATATTGAAATTGTTCTGGCGGCGAACTGGCTCGGTGGCGAACCGGCGGTGGCGAAACGGCGGCGGCGAAACGTCCTAGACCCCCAAAAACAATGTTGTATAACTTATTATGATTCTATAGAACTCTTTCAATAAAACACTTTTTTGTTTTACTACCATTTATTTTCTTTAAATAAAAACTTTTTATGTTTTACAGTAATTTATTATTGTAAATGCTGAACATGAGTGACTACAGTGTTAAATAACAAATATACTTGGTAATGCGGACCCAAACAATCAGATCTTTTGTAAAATTTAACTTACTACCTCTATCATACAAGCTAGTGTTCTTAACCTATACTATAATTGCTATATACAATAACTAAACCTACAAAGTACAAGAAAGCCGTGTAGGACCTCTGCTGTTAAGTAATAACGAATACTGTTCCGCGAACATATTGCTACACCATCGTTTCGGCAATGCGCAGCAAGTTGTCTAGACGACTGTAATCATCTATGTCACGGTGACCCCACGCTAAGGTTTTGGTAGTATTAGGAATAAGGAAGCGTTTATCATCTCGCGAAGAAAGCGCAACCTTATTCATTAATTCGGTGTACATAGTGTGTAAACGGGAACGAAACACATACATCTGACAAAATACAACTTCCCTCTTGTTTTCGACTACAGATTTATAAATTTCGGTGGTGAGGTGATTCCGAACAGCACTCTTTCTAACTCCCTTCGCCTTTTTGTCTTCTTTACCAACAGCGTTTACACAGTATGTTTTTGCACCGACCCCGTAATAGCTACACACAGCCACCCCCGCGTACTCATCCTTAAATTTTCCAACAACGGACTTGGTTCTCGAAATTCCATGCAGGCCATTCTTGTAATTTGATGTATCAAAGAGATCAAGGTGCTCTTGCATGTCGACGTAAAAATTTTCAGTAAAAATTTCCAGGATGAATGAGTCCGTGTCCGAATACAGTAGAGACACATTACGGCCGTATTTATGCTTCAAAAATTTGTAATAAAAATCGTACATTACCGTTTTCGAAAGATCTAAAACTGAGAAACCAACATAAATGGGTTTGTTATATAAAACCGATGTTCTGTTCATTTCCAGTGCTATTAAATTTTCCCCAAACCGAATTCTATCTTTAAAGTTAGGTTTCGATATCAAAGCTTCTGCCCCCATTCTATTACCAATTTTCTCCCAATGACTAATTAACTTTACAAGAACCCTTTTGTCCACGTTTTCCATGGTTTTACCAAAGACGCTATTGTTAGCTAGTTTGAATGAATTTCGATGAAATTCATTGTCAGACTTGTTACGTAATTTTGTGTTTAAATCGATGTAGGATCTGAGCCAAGGAGATTGTCTAAACTTAAGTATTTTATGTGTTTTAACCAAAATCAAACCAGCCTCTAAGCATTGCCTCAAATTTCTGTAGTGAATAATATAATTGTGTTTGTCATACAAATTTGGAATTAATTTTGCATTTTTAAATTTTCCCTGTGGAGGCACCAATAGCTCGGGGCAAAAGGGAAAGTCATTGTGATCGTCATGTAAATTTTCGGGGTACCGCAAGTCAACTTCCAACACGTACCCAGTATCTGAGTCGTCCACAATTTTAAATACGTCAAAACTATCAATTTCGTCGTCAGTCAACCAAACAAAACCACCTTGCGGTAGAAACTGTCTCATACTATGGGCATACAAATTCGTTGCATCCAAATACACAATAAAAGAAGTGGGTTTGAAAGCGTCATAGTTACCCGCAAATTTATTGTTGGCAATAGCCTTTCGCCCGACGCAAGTACTGACTCCTCCACGAATACCCTTTCTAAAAAAGTGAAACATATCCATATCCGTCAACAGCTCCAACTCAACCCCCGTATATTTTAACATGGCGTCCCAACTTAAACCGGGGGCGGTGAAGTACTGCGCCGGATCTAAATTATATTGATTTAAATAAAAATTTCGAAAGTTTTCGAAAACGTCTGCCAATATAAACACGTCACATTTGAGGTAAACATCGGAATAGTCGCCCAACGTTTGACATTCGAAAGTTTTCCAGACCTTAACGGCGCGTTCGTAATCGACCTCAGTAATATGCGTCTCGGTTAAATGATCATAAAACTGAGCGATTGTGGGCAACGCCGGCTCGTCTAATTTTGTAAATGAATCCAGATACGAATAGGGAAACACACCTTTCTGTCTCATCAGTTCGAATTTGATGTCATGTCCGAATTGCTTATGAATTTCAACACACTGATCATCTGATAATGTGGCGGCCAGCGATGCTAAAGAAGCACTTAAAAATCTGTAACTATCTAAAAATCGAATTTGCATATAAACGTTTTTTCGTTTTCCGTCAACAACGACTTCATCTACCCAAAGACGTTTACCAAATGAAATATATTTTTCCTTATTTTCCGGAATGACATCAAGCTCCTCGTTATTTTGAGCTAACTGTTTGACAAAAAGGTGGGAATCGTAATTTAAATTGTGAAAAAATACGGGAATAAAATTTGGAAGTTTATAATTCAGATTGCAATTGGAATGGGCAGCTCCCCCATATTCTCCGGTCAAATGGTCGTGATCGCGAACCTTTACGTCCCCCTCTCCAAAAGGACGATTGCAAATATGACATGAAGCAGCATCCTTAAAATTTTGAATTTCTTGCGGGGCCAGAGGCTTGAGGGGTACAACATACTTTAAACTGTTGGAATATAAGGCGCGAACGTCTCTGTCTAGACGCTCAACAAACACGTCCACAGCATCCTCGCCCCTATAAATTTCGAATTTGGATAGAGTATCATCAAAAGAACATTTCAAATAATACGCGAAAGAATACGGTTTGTGCTCGCACGTTTTGATCGTATATGGTCTTTCGCGATCCGGCTCCTGATCTCCACCATCGACAGGTGATAAAACGGTCTCGAAATCTGCGTAGCAAACATAAGGCACTTTCAATTGCTTATGATAATTATCAAATTTAAGAATGTTCTGGGGCCTCACCTCCCCACACTTATCCGTGATCGGCTCTGTCGTAGGCAACTTTGTGCACACATGATTACAGTCAAAAAGCTTATGGTTCTCCAGATGGGCATCGGTGCGAAAGTAATTTAGACAACCATTACAAAAATGTTTTGCATTTTCCCTAGCCGTTATTTGCCGCGAAACTAACCTAGTCAAATTGGTGATCCAACAGTAGTGGTTATTACCTTCGCCATCTGTTAGAAGCAGCAAATTTATATGTCCGTTTTTTATACGTGGCGAATAGTACAGAGGTCCCACAACTTCATATATGGTAATATCGTTTTGAAAAGTCTTTTCCAACGCGTATACATTTATAGAAAGTTGAGGGTTATTTTTTTCAAATTTAGAAATATCGCGCAATCTAACAGGGAATTCAATGTCCTTAAAATTTAAAAACTCGCTGCAATCTGGATACGAACTCGTTCGATTAGACAGTCCATCCGGTTCGCAGATGGCCGAGGTTACCGCCCACCCGAAACAACGCTCGTCATCGTCGTTTTGGACGTTCACGATCGCTTTCTTGGACTGAATCTGCTTCGGGAGAGGGATATACGAAGACGCCCGAAACGGATTGAATTTATTTATATTTAATTCTAGGTACAGCAACTGCTTCAAGATCCACCCTGTAAACATTTTGCGGTTAGTAACATTAACAAGAATTACAGTTGTAATACACACCTGAATCGCGTTCCTCAAATTCGGACACCTTCTGGTCCAATATCCCCGTTAAATTATCATATAATTCGTTCAAGTCTGTACCGCGAGTGACCACCTCGTTGGTCGTATTAAAACTTTTGACGTCTTGTACATCTTGAGTCTCCAAAATAAAATACCCGAAAAGTTCGAAATTGAATTTTATACTGTTTAATTTGGTCAATTGACCTTCTATAAGACCTATAATTTTGTCTTTCAATTCGGTCATATATTCTACAACGCTTATATGATAATTTTCCGTGGACACCCTGTAGCTGGCAACGCGGGACTTGAAGGCGCTTGGAAGGGCCACCACTCCTTTCCCCAGATGGACGACATCACACCGCCTCGTGTGACGATTGCTCCTCAGGTGTCCAACGAAACAAGTCCGAGAAACATTTTCATCACACACGTCGCAGTATTGCGTCCTGGGGAGCTGTTCTGTTAAACCAAACGTTAGAAAACATGAAACACTACAATAGAGACACACTCACCACCGCTGGAGTCATTAAGTCTTGGGCGTTTACTCACCGATGGTCCCTCACCAGCTGCTACCGAAGCCTCCATAGCGTCACCTTTAGGAAACACACAATTGATATAATCAGCAGCAATCAACACGTTTCCACTTACCACTCGTCGATGGGTGGCCAACCTCGTGGCGACAGCTATCTCTTCTATGGCGAAACAAATTGTCAGCTCTGGTGAAGGACTCTCCACAAGCAGTGCACCTGAACATACTGGCAAATTAGTCTCGCGCAATCGGTTAATATGCTAATTGCGCGATTAGCTACCCAGCTCGAGGCTTACTATCCACAAACGAAATGAACACCTTTATTTACAAACACTGATTAACAAATTAAACCTCGAACGGAATACCCAGGTGTCACCACGGGGAGGATTCGCTTTGGACACCCTGGAAAGGATAGGGGGGAGGTTATTTGTGTTAGGGGTGTATGATATGTTAAACGATTATCTACTCGTTACTTAGCCTTTTTATCGAGCTCCTGACGTCTTGCACGAATCGCGCTCTCCACAGCTAACAGATCTTGGATTAGCTCCAGCCTTGCTAACGCAGCATTCTTAAAGATGTCCATGTTAGTTGCGCTGTGGCCGTGGCGGATCTTAGGTAAAGCGGCTATGCTTTTTAGGTACTCATCGTGCATCGTCGCTTCTAGGCTGGCGGCTCGAATTTCTAGTGAGATAATAACAATATAAGCTATTAAACTGGGAAAAGCACGTTCTGAACACCTTCAATGTTAAATAACATATATGGATAGAAAAATAATATCTAATATCTAATATCTAATATCTAATATACCTTATATAATGGTCACCGCTGCGAAGATCAGCTGCTTTAGCATCTATTGCATTGCGATTAGACACGTATTCACGTTCGGCACGCTGGGATGGCGAAATGTCATCCATGTCTTCCTCCTGCGGGGTAGACGTAATCGACACCACAGTGTCGACTACGTTACTCCCAGTGGCTACAACAGCTACACCACCCGAAACCGGAGACTGCACAATTACAGACGGTGCTGCGGTCGCATTTTCCGAAGGTTGGATTGTTGGCTGCTTCGAAATTCGACTGGTCGGTCGACTTGAGCCGGAGTCGATCTCCAAACCATCTACAAGGGCTCTAAACTCTTGCGCCGCACCGTCGCCGGAAGCCACCTTTTCCAACTGTATGTCATCAAAATCGAACGTTTCCATAAACATTTCCGTTTGCGATAAATGAGGAGACTCAGATTGCATCGGCATATTTTGAATTTTTGCCACAGGAACATCAGTCTCCTCATTCATACACTTGACATACTTCGCCAAATTGAATTTTGCTGGTTTTTTTCCGTTTCTGACTTTTTTTTAAAGCTGATTTTAAAATTTTACTCGAACCTTGACTACTTGGAGAAATAATTTCGTAATTAGGAACAATTAATACGTCACTTAAAACCTTTATGGCAGCTTGCGGCGACGTCTGTGCGGAACCACTTGGTTCCGTGCAGGCGCAAAGTTTAACTGTACCCGTTTTTTTCAAACTGAGCCTATTAAATTTTGAAAAATTTTTCGGTAAAATCGAACCCTCGCAAAACTGACAAACAGCGCTGTTGCTAGCCATTGCAAACACAAGATAATGACTGCTCCCACCTTAGCTAGGTGTATATATAGTAAACTTGGTGGGGCGGAAGGACGACTTTCGCACGCAAACCAGTTGAGGTCGTTGCAATCTACACTTTTCTTGAAACTTAGCTTACACAAAGGAAGTTAACCTTGAAATACCTTTACGTTTGCTGTATGTCTAAATTTTTGCAGACTGCGCGTGCAAAGGCAACAAAAAGTATTTTTCAAACACAGTTTGCAAGTTAATACAGACGAGAGTGATATTATATTTTACAGTAACATTCATTAAAATGTGATACATTTAATTTCCTATTAATTTCCTACTGGTTATGATTTTAATTGACAACCAATCTATGGGAAATTGCAACAATTTGTTTTTTAATACTTGCTTATAAAGAGCTCTGAGTAATTATTTTTTATTCGAGACTGCTACAACTTTCACCGGTTTTGCTGCATATTTTTAGACTGATAAACAAACTGTTGTTTATAATTAAAAATGATCATTCGAATACTTTGCTCTATTTTTTAATTTAGATAGATGTCGGTTTATTCATCTTTAAGATGTTTACAAAAACATTTATTGTTATTTAATAAACAGATTTAACTTGAACAAAGCTTTTTTAAACTGATATAAATTAACAGTGTGTGTTTAGTTTCGTTCGCCGTTTGAGTCCATTATAGAATAAGTTTTTGAGAACATGATTTTGCTGTTAAGGGTGATCTAACGTCATTTACAAATCTAGTCTTATAATTATGAATGCCCTTATTGTATACTATAAATTTGGAACTTATTCGACCAAACCTATCTTTTTCACAGCTTTAATTACAATACACTCAATATGTTGTTTAAATTTCAATCTATTATTAATTATAACTCCTACATATTAGTAATACCTTTACCTTTAGATTGCTGACACAATGCACTGGTGATCTGCATTTAAAATGTATGTATTTATACGTACAGTTTGCGTTTGAAATTCATACACGATACTGGGTTCACAGAAACTGCTTAATATGCAGACGTTACTCGTGCGTTTCAGTGTCAGTCAATTAAAAAATATTGTGATTAGTATTCATTCACTTGCACTAAGGAACGTGCACAACGTTAAATGCAGCGATTTATATTCAAGGAAATGCGCGCATGCATTACGATTGCTTACATTTTAAACAGTGCATCTAATTTTGTGCCCGCATTTGTCATTCTTTCGGAAAACCAAAAATTTAAAGAAATAAAATTGCCATTTTTAAACAAATCAGTGGTGCCTTGAAATTATTGATGCATCTCAAAATCTTCAACAAATTAGTTTGCTGTTTATTAATTTGCATCTATCAAATCTAGCGACAAACATGGCATTAATTGCACCTGATCAGCTTCCAGCATACCACCACTTCACAATTTCCACTGATTTAAAAAAAATTATAATTCTGATTTTGCTGTTAAGGGTGATCTAACGTCATTTACAAATCTAGTCTTATAATTATGAATGTCCTTATTGTATACTATAAATTTGGAACTTATTCGACCAAACCTATCTTTTTCACAGCTTTAATTACAATACGCTCAATATGTTGTTTAAATTTCAATCTATTATTAATTATAACTCCTACATATTAGTAATACCTTTACCTTTACATTCGCTGACACTGCACTGGTAATTCACTTTAAAATGTATGTAATTGCTCTCATATTTAAACGTGCAGTTTGCGTTTAAAATTCATACACGATACTGGGTTCAGAGAAACTGCTTAATATGCAGACGTTACTCGTGCGTTTCAGTGTCAGTCAATTAAAAAATATTGAAATTAGTATTCATTCACTTGCACTAAGGAACGTGCAAAGCGTCAAATGCAGCGCTTTATATTCAAGGAAATGCGCGCATGCATTACGATTGCTTACATTTTAAACAGTGCATCTAATTTTGTGCCAGCATTGGTCATTCTTTCGGAAAACCGAAAATTTAAAAGAAATAAAATTGCCATTTTTAGACAAATCAGCGGTGTCTTGAAATTATTGAAGAATCTCAAAACCATCAACAAATTAGTTTGCTGTTTATTAGTTTGCATCTATCACTTATTGCACCTGATCAGCTTCCGATTGTAGAGCTCTGAGTAATTATTTTTCGTTCGAGACGTTTATTTAGATTTTAATTGACAACCAATCTATGGGAAATTGTAACAATTTGTTTTTAATACTTGCTTATAAAGACCTCTGAGTAATTATTTTTCGTTCAAGACGTTTATTTAGATTTTAATTGACAACCTATCTATGGGAAATTGCAACAATTTGTTTTTTAATACTTGCTTATAAAGAGCTCTGAGTAATTATTTTTCATTCAAGACTGCTACAACTTTCACCGGACTGATAAACAAACTGTTGTTTATAATTAAAAATGATCATTCGAATACTTCGCTCTATTTTTTTAATTTAGATAGATGTCGGTTTATTCATCTTTAAGATGTTTACAAAAACATTTATTGTTATTTAATAAACAGATTTAACTTGAAAAAATTATAATTCTAGTTTATTTCATTATTAGGTTTTCTAATACTGTAGCAAACGTAAAAAAATTTTATAATTATGCATACATTCCTAATAACTGCCAAAAGTATTACTATTTAGTATCAAACGGTTCGTTTTTTAACGAGGAATATGAGGGTGTCGCAAAAAAATTTCTATTATTTAAAATAACTGAGATAAACGCAAAATTAGAATCTGCAGCATAATTTGTCAACCCTTTCCTCCAAGTCGAGATGTCGGTAGGAGAGATTTGTATATAAACCAGTCGCTGTTGCATGACAAAATCAGTTTCTTCAGCTGCAACAATCTGACCATTGGTAAGATATGTTTGTATATATGTTTTATTTTATATGTCTATGTCTTTGAAAAATGTAATAGGAAAAGTTCTGAAAAAAAGTTTTTTTACTTTTCTAATGTAAATGCTCACATCTCCCTTCTTTATTAAGATATTTGATCCCCGTCTTTTGTGCCTACTTCCATATACACCATTTCTAATATTTTTTCTAATGTTTCTAAGCAAAATCTTAAAATGCTCGTATCATTATTAAGATATTTGATTGGATTTTTTGCATTGTACAGTTACTTCGCTATTCTAAATTCTAAAATATTTTTCAGATTAAACAGAATGGGTAAGACGCTTATTTTTTTTGTATTCTAAACAGTATACATATAAGAAATTTACAGAAGAATTCCTCGATTCGATTGTGCTAGGGGCTGCCATGTCAGCGTTCGGTAATATTGTGTTAATTTTAATATTTGATGTAATACATTTTTAACATTTTAGAACTGCAACTGGTGATGCATATATCGGAAAAATATGACACTGTAAGAAAATATATATATATAAATCTGGTTCACAATAAATTTCTTTTTAGCAAGACATAGTTCTGCTGAAGAACTCTACCTACATCCCGGAAGCCACCCTGCTAGAGGTGGGGTGGTTTCTGGGATGTAGGTACAAGGTCTACAGGGACCCCGACTTGCTTGACATGCTCTGGGTGATCTAGGTGAGTATAAGTTGATTTGCTTCTTTGAAGAAACTAAGTGTTCTTTTTTACAGCAAATGTGATGCCACCCAGAGCTTTCTAGGTTAGGTTAGTTAGTAAGTTAGTTTGTAATATATAATAAACGTTTTAAAATTTTTAATTTTTTTATTACATCGTTATAACTACATGATAAACACTTATTGTTCCAACGTTTGCTGTTGGGCGTATTGTTTAAACACAATATCATATCTTATGACGTCCAAAGCATACTTAAGCATTTCATGCATGCAGTATACATTTTCGGATTTTATTGGCGGTAACGCATCCTCAATGCTTCTTTTAAAGTCGCCGGGTAAATTCGAAACCCCGTCTATTGCACTAGTGTAAAATTGATCAAAATTCTGACTTTTCAATAATTCAGCTTTAAAATTCAGCAGAGGTAGCAACCCCCACAATTCTGCTACTGATTGCATACCGAGATACACTTGGGATCGCTTAAGTTCCTGCAGCACAATCACTTTTTTGTTTCCGATTTTTTGGAAATATATTCGTTTGCCTGGACTTATATCCACCGGTTTTAAATCTCCATCTTCATAGTTAAAATGTCTGTTTATCACATCTTCATTTTTAAGAAAGACTTGCCACTCTCCTTCGTCTAGCAGTATAAAATTGTTGTTAATCCCACTAATTAGCACTCCCGGCACAAACGATCCAAAACAGGTCAAACCCAAACTCACAGATTTATTTCTTGACTTATTCAACGGATAACTTGTTGCGTTTAACAATACTGGATATAACAGTTTCACTTTTTTCTTTGACCCCTTCACAGTTTCACCAACCTTTTGTACCTCATCCATTGTTTTTGCTAGTACAGTACACGATATACTACTGAACACAAAACTACACCTCATGTTATACCCAGTCTTCAAGGTTACTGTTGATGGCCTCGCTTCGAACGTGACCTTGGGCTTGCACGTGGCCTTGCCTTGCATGTGACCTTGGGCTTGAACGTGGCCTTGCCTTGAACTCAAGGTCAAGTGGTGGGGGGAGGTTCCAGAACCATCCACTTCCCTCTACTCAAATGTTTACAAACCTCGGCCGTAGATGTTGATGGCAGGGGTTCAAACCCTGCAGAAACATTTGCAGGATTAGAAGATCTAAGAATAGTAGGTGTATTCGTTTCAAATAACGCACCTGTAAAATATTATGTGATTAACAAACAATATTTTATGACTATTCGTTATTACCTGAAGAACAACTCACATGTTTACAAACCTCGGCCGTAGATGTTGATGGTAGGGGTTCAAACCCTGCAGAAACATTTGCAGGATTAGACGATCTAAGAAAAGTAGGTGTTGCATTCGTATCAAATAACGCACCTGTAAAATATGATGTGGTGGGCCGTGGTGTTTGACATAAAGCACCTAAAATTATTTTGTATTAAATGATAAATCGATAGTCAATTTGCTAATTGTTTATTAAGGTAAACGATATATAACAGTATTGAATATGTACAAACCTGAATTTAAATCACCAATGTTGGAATTGCTGTTTGCTTCAGGCGATTTTTAAGCAGATTGGAGAACATTGATTCTTCAAAATGTGCGCTACACAGCCTATAATCGTACCAATTTATACAGGAAGTTTCTTTGGATTCTTCCAAACCGCAGCTACGTAGTAATCCAGATCAAACATCTTAAAAAATAGCCTTTTTTAGTGTTTCCGGGATTTATATACGTGCATACATAAATAAATATACAAAGGTACTATATAAAAACGCTCCAATATAACAACTTACCTTTGCCAGTCTTTTGGGAACCGAAAATAGCAAACTTCTGCATTTACGATTGCACTGTTATTGCACAAAGGCGATGCACACATCTTGTACCCACCGTAACGATACTCTGCCATCACAAACGTAAACGACAAACGACGAGGGAAGTTTTGCGTAAAGCCTTTTACAGTTTAATAACGCAAACAAATTGCACGTAAACGAGAAAGTAGGTTATGGCGTCCAATGATGATGTCAACTGTTCACAGCCTCTTTGTGCGTGTAATAACAGTGTTGTCAGACGTCCTCAAAATATTGTACCATAATTAAAGGAAAACAACATAACACTAAACACTATGTTTGTACCGGGTGGCCATAAATATCTGATATCACATTACCTTTGGAATCAACACCGCTTTATTTAAGTGAGGAATCCAACTAAGCTAAATGTCATCACAACTAAAATTCCTATCTGTCAAAAATTATTACAAACTGCAATAAGTAATGGAATTAGAACAGGAGATTTTTATAATCGAGTTGCAGGTTAAACTGCAGAATCCGGGGCACATTCCCCTCCTCTTATTGCATTTTATTACATTACATAAGTACCAATACTTATTGTAATTGAAATATAATACTAACCCATCATTTATAAGTAGCTAATTCCATTGCTACCGGGATCTCAGGTATTTATGGCCACCCGTAGTATTAATGTTTATTTATAATACACTTCTGCGAAAATTTATTCTCTTGCTTTACTTGCAGTTTCCAGTTTCTTAGTATTAAATGAGGATACTGTATTAAGTGAAGATACTGTACGAAATAAATGAGATTGACGCCGTATTTTGTCTGCCAATTCCGCTTTGCCTGGCTGATCTGCTAATTTATTTTTGACAGTTTCGTCTAATCTAATAAATGAGGATGAAAATGTACCAGAAATATTTTAAAAATATACTTTTGCAGAAACGGTTTCAGAATGTACCAGATTCGTAGAATTGTACCAGGTCTGGCAACGCTGCTAATATCAAGACCACGCCCACAATTGTAACTGCACATAGACCAGGAGTTGAAATGTTTGACCTTGGGAATTGTTCTGCTTTATTATAGAGTTATGATTAGCAAAACTGCTTTCGCAACGTATTGAGCAACTCCCTTTGGTCGAGGTGGATATTATAACTAAGGGAATTAATCTTCCCTGTGCTACTTCGTTCTGTTTCCAGTTTTATACTTTGGTTTTCTCCATGCGCTAGTTTGTTAAAGCCTAACACTGCAACCATCGCAAATGGAGGACATTTGAGTTCAGACCCTCCTGAAAGGTCGTATGCCGAATGTAACCGCCCACAACCTTTATTAGGAATATAATTCGGTATTATTCTTGAAAGACGTATAAATATTGAGACTAAGATGGTTCTGAAATATACAAGGTATTTCACTTTTAAATGTTTTTACTGGAAAATATGAAAGGCGTTAGAAGAAGAATTCTTAGCCGTGGAACGCTATAATACACAATAATACTCAAATGTTTCAACGACCATAACCTTTCATTTCAATACCAACTATAAATAGAATATCAAGCAGTAATTAACCTAAAATAATCCCGATTATTCCAGAAGAAGGAATGGGTTAACACAAAATGAATATGGGTGCCAACAACTTGATTATTCAACAACTCTCAAAACTAAGTTGGACGATTTTCCGGTGATATGATATGCACAACCTACATTAAAATGAATCATTTCTAAAAAAATTCTTTATCAAGCGTATACTATTTGATAACCTATAACCTATTGTAGTGCCAACAAAAACACAAGTGCGATGCAATTAGAGTGAGATTCATTTATAATGCAGTAGGGTAAATAATCTATATACACATACTTATAAGGGCTGCTTCTCATACCGTTTTAAATTATTAAATTTAACACAACTCGCTACACGTCTCGCACTTGAGGGTGTGGCGATGATTAAGAAATGGCGGCTAAAGTCCTTTTTTCCCGCTTAGCTGATGTGGGCTTGGCGACCAATGGTAGAGGACTGAGGAACAAAATACACCAGGCAGGTTTACGTAATGAGTTCTCTTTATTACATGGAACAACACAAATAAACAAATACTTATATACAAGACTAAGGCTATATGTACACGACACAACCGGCATGGCGGCTATAGTTTTGCCCTGTGTATACTCTCATCACCGGACACGTCACACTACCGCGGGCGCGCGTTCTTGTCCGTCTGGGGACGGCGTCGGCGCGGAAAGCGTCTGGCTCCCGGGATGCGGCGGGGCGTTGGCACGAGCGGCAGCGGCGAGCGGAGGCGCAGGCGGGCGTTTCTCCGTGGATCCCTTCCCTCGGTGAAGCGGGCAGAGGCGTCACGGGGGCAGCGTGGAGGCAGTTGCACTTCCCGCAACGGGTGGTGAGCTGAGGCCTCTTGCCTGACCTCCCACAGCTGTTCGAACTCCGCTTCTTCCTCGGGACTAAGGAAGAATTCCACGCCGAGTCGACGGGGGCGGCAGGTGAGGCGGACCTGCTGAAGACGGAGCCGCGGGCGGCCTTTCGCAAAAATAATTAGATAGTAAAAAACAACTCATCACGATTACAATTAAGTGTTGCTCCTTATCTTTAACATAGATGTGAAAAAGTTGTGTAGTTAATTACATCTATTTCATGATAACTATAAAGGAATAAAAATATTCTATTCGCCATTAAATACATGCAGTATAGGTATGTATCGAATTGGATATACGAATAGAATGATGGTGAAATATTTGCATTCAAAAATAACAACCCATAAGGACTAGTTGATTGGTAAACCACGCAATCAGGAGGCTCTAAAGAGTTTCTCCGTTACGGTTGCTCCCAACTGATTCGAGGGGGATGAAGATGAAATTAAATTAAGTCTAGTAATTACAGTCCAAAGTGCGACAAAGTTTGAATTTTAACATCTGTTTCCACTCGAGTCTTGTTTAGCGCAGACAAAAACCCCAAATTCGTGCCACATACTTCGAATGGGCTCAAAGAGCTCTGCACGCTCATTGCTTCTCCAGTTTATTGTGGAGTGCTAACAAGCTTCGTGTTCTGCAGGTTATTCGTGCTTTAACGAGGGCATCTAGTTAAACTGGCGTGTACTAGTGCTAGTTGTGCTAAAATGAAAATTACATGCTTTGTTTGATGTTTGAGCAACATTTGCATTGCAGGATCGGTGTAGCTGAGCGCGAGGCTTCGACCCACTTATTTGTACATCCTACGTGCCACCGTAAACATAAATTCATACATTTATTAGCAGAGCTGTCCACGGATACGGCTGAGAAGCAGTGTTCAAGTACCGGATGCTGATAAAAATACTCATATTTTCGGACCATGCAAGACACAATTTTGCAAAATAAAAGTAGTCGAATATCTTTCCCGGATAGGGAATACTGAATGCTTCGATAATAGATGTACAAGTTGAAGAAGTTTTAAGTACTAAGACCTTACAAATCCGAATTCGGGAATCGTAAATTAGTTTATTTGTCAATATCGTAGAAACGCAACTCTATCAAAGTTGCACTTCAGTATAATATAATAAGTTATTAATGGCTCTGGCTATTTCTAGAAAACTGAGTTTTTTGGAAGGTCGAATGTACATCATTGTGCCGCTTCACTGGAATGTTTTTCCTACATGTTTACTATATCCGGGCTGTAGTTATTAAAATGTATGGCTGGCGAACGCTGTGCCTTATTCCAGTCATGAGCAGCAGAAATAATTTGCTGAAGATGAATTACCAGAACTGCTGCACGAGCAGAACTGTTTAATTTTATTTAATGCCGCGAAATGGCGCCTCTCGTAAGCGGCTTGGAGGCGCTATCCCGCCTCTGATTTGCACAAAAATCGCGATCACTGAAGGAATTTCTGCAGGACACTTTAATGGGGCGGAAGGGCGGTTGAAAGAGTTCGCCTGAAAGGCGTTTTGCCACAGCCAGGGTATCGCGTCGTATGTAAAGCAACATCTTAGTCCTTAGAATTCTGCGGGCGTTCGAGATAACGTAAGTTGCGCCGAGCATAATAAACAATGTGTCCCCTTTATTATTCCGGCTGCCTCTTAGCGGTTCAAAATGATTCCCTTTAGAACAATTTGAAGTTGTGATCAAAAACCTCGAAAACGATTTCGTAATGCGCCTGCATACCCTGTTAGTCACCGCCGAGCGGGAACTCTTCGAGATAACTGCGGCCTGTATGGTTAATTGGCTTGTACAGGGAATTTAGCTTCCTAGAACTCGGGCTTATCTTAACTACTAGCTTAAACGTAAAACACGAATGTCGTTTGTTAGAATGCGAAATTAAGTTTCACTTGGTGGAACTTTGCTTCGTTTGGAATAAAAAATTTATTCATGTTGGTTTTTTTATTAACTTTGACAAACTTAGCATATCTTAAGAGCTACGTTGTGGGTTAAATTGTGGAAAAGTTGGGTAATTTAATGCCGGTACATATTAATATATACCAAAACAGCGGAAAGAATAAATACAGGAAAAACTAAATGTAGCAGTGTTATATCTGATGCTAGTGCCAACGATACGTTATGCAAGCGCGATATGAATGACACCGAACAAACAAAAGAGAGCGGGAGCGCTACTGGTGTCAGGCAGTCCAAATCAAAAAACTTGCAGCTACAAACCCCAACTAACATAAAATATTCAAAATTATCAATACGATCAAGTTGCTTAAACACTGTAATACACATAATACCAGAAATTCAACCAAGCATTTAGTATAAATAGTTAACAAGACTCAATACTTCAATAGTATACGAAAGTTGATTACAATTATATAGGATTTAACTATGTAAGAGCGCTCGGAAGCGAATAGGAGACGAATGGATCTCTAAATTGAGGTAGATATAATTGTAATAAAAGAGAGCTCACAAATTGAAGTTACGCGCACAAGTTGATTTACCTTTATAAAAAATTCGTTCACTGATTTACAATATAAAATTTGTAGTGTTTTAACGTAGCCAAATACAGCTATTGTTACCAAATTAATCCGATTAGAAGAAACGCGAAATATAAAAAAACTAGTGATTATAACATGTTGCTTACAATATTATAATGAATTGAAATAAAATGGTAAGCAATCTTCAATAAAGGCAAAGTTCGTGGATTAACCGATGTCTGTGTCAGCGAGAAGCGAAGATTCAGATAAATGCGATTGAACCTTCTCACGAGGCGCATTATAGATATCTCTGGCGTGAAATTTGCCGCACCACAGTTACCGAGGTTGAAGAACACTCTGACACACAACACAGCTAGGGGGCACAGGCGAGTGGTTATATCGATGTGATGTAGTGGTAGAGGTTGTTCCTCAGTGTGTTATGTGCAATTAAGCAACCCAAAGGTATTCAGAACAGTTCCGCCAGTACTTCGATAAGTTTAAGATGATTTGATCATCATAGATTGACCCAAGATACATTAATTAAGGCCACTGGAATGTAATTTTAAGAATGATTAAAGGTAACTTGAAAAATTACTTAAAGGCCTTGACTAATTCAGGAACAGGTCAAACAACGTGCAGAGTATCTGAGATATCATGCAGCCAAAAGGTTACTCCTTAAATATCGTCAGAACCTGATTTAACCAGTCAGATTACACAAATCACAAAACTATCATATAAATGCTGACCGCTCTGAAATCATACACCAGGAAAACCTTCAAAAAGTGCATCTTACGGCATGAGCAGCAATCTGAAAAATTAATTTCTTATTTAAACCACATACAGCTTTTCCTAACAAATGGAAGTTTTCGAAAAGAGAATGCCAATTGCAATTTTAAGGGTACCAACACTATATATTCAAGATTTTCTAAAATTATGAATGTTAAAGCAGAAGAATGGTCAAATCCAATATACGCAATAATTGACAAAATTTTCAAAAATCATGTAAAAACAAGACACGAATTTTAGGGTTATTTCCAGTACACAACTTTGAAAAACGACTAATTTAATTAGGCAAAAGAAAAAGAAACCAGAGAAAATTCTGCATTGAGCTTGGGCAGCAGGACTAGTCTTCGCTGATTGATTGAAAAGCTTACGGTGGCTAGACTGGCGTATAGCACTCCACAATTACCCACTTCAATCTCTAACCATGATTATTATGCCAAAACATCCAACCCCAATACTCAAAATAAGAGCACTCAGAGCTCCAAAACCTATTACAAGTGAGGTTTTCTTTCATACGAAGATTTACTACAATGGCGAACGCATTTAATCTTTCAGTGCCACTTTACGAAGCTATTTTGAAAACGTATCACTTCTAATTGTAAATTGTCTGTATAATAAATAGCTAATTAGATAGTAGACCTTCAGTTTTCAAACTTTGCTCTTATTACTTGCATAAAGCAAAATTTTCAAAAGTAATGAAACATTAAATTCACTCATTTTATTTAGAATTCTCTTGCATCTAAACGAAATTTTAAATTCTATTAAATGAGCTGGATAAAAAAGTCTAACCGAATTTCTACCTTGCGTGTTAGCTATTCACAACTTCTTTCTAATGACGCCATTATCAATTATATTTTTGTATAATAACCGCAATTGGTACAGATCGTAGTATATTTACTACAACATTTATATTTTATACAATTTTGCGTTAATCGTTCCTAGACACTTCTGATATAAGTTACCAAAGTCAGGGACTTCATAAAATGTACTAAGCGGTTTATTTGCCGAATTAATGAACCTCTAAATGCTCATAAGCAATTTAGCTGTTCGTATAGACATTATTGCCATGTAAACGTTAAATTGTATTATCTTCATTCACGAAAATCGAAATACAGGCGATAGCTAGGAGCAGCAAGCAACCCTATATTCTTTCTCGCTTTCAACTCTAACTCCAGATCAACTCAGTTGAGTTTGCAAACTTTTGATTTAATTAAAATATTATCTTCTTGTACTATTAAGCTATTGGAACAGTTCAAAAAGCTAGAAAGATGCTTCAGTATTTATAATGTTAAATGGGGCAACATGTGTTGAATATGCAGTTCGAAGAAAACAAATTTGGATAATATCTATAAAAGGTATCGAATGTTTGAGTCACATCCTGAGCCAAAGAATACACCTTGGATCGACAGGGTAGGTAATGGCTGGTTTTTCAGTGATTTTGCATTAGATTTTTAAATTTCTTCAATGTAGGTTTGCTACATAGGACACTGGCATTTGAAATTTTGGTGTCCCGTCTACGCATAACTTCAATCAATTGAACGTCGGCTAAATCTCACAAAAAAATATATAACATTAATGACTACGTGGATACAATTACCGGCCAGACTAACTCAATGAAAACGTTTGCAGTTGTTTAAGTAGTAACAATTAATTAAATGCCAAAATGGGCGCTAATAAATCCTTTAATTAACAACGAGTGTACACAGGTATCACAAGGAATTCGTAAACTCCCGTAGCCCAAAATTCTGGAAAAAGGCTCAATAAAAGTACAAGTAGCAGTAGTAATAATAAAAGCACAATGCTAGTATCACAGTATAATAATCATGAATTCAATGTCATTTATTACAACGTACAGGTAATTATTTGCTGAACGTAGATTAAAGATAGTGTAATAAATGTAGGTCAATTTTATGGGGCACACACAAACACGGCTTGCGAGAGAACTAGCTTATAACACAGATTAAAAAGTGCTAATATAAATTATAACAGTTTAAAGAGGAGTAATGGAGATTAATGTGTCGTCGTGGCTGAAAGAACAATAGAGTGCATTGAGGTACGAAGTTCGTGAAGTGTACTGTACATAATGGTCAGAGTCCCAAATACATCCCCCTAAATTCTGACGGAATTCGGCAGATAAGGTAGCAATCGAGTGAGCCACTGAGCGCCGGATCACTGAGCATAGTATTAAATGGTTTTACATAAAAATAAAGCAAAACCTGTTACCCATTTCCTTTGTTGAAGTCCTTCTGCCTGCCCCGAAGGTCACGTAGTTAGCACAGATAACGAAGAAAGTAAAACCCCAGACAGCCCATACGAAGATTGGCAAAGGCAGGTGCTCTCAGAGCCGATAACGGGCCAATCTTCTTTTTAAATTTCAACTATGGCGTTTCTTCTCTATTCTTTGAATTTACTGTAATTCTTCGAGTTGTGGTAATCACTCTATTTTATCATTGTTTAACTTACTCTTTTGTACCTCCGGAACAGCAAGCCGCAGCAATTATTTATTATTCTTCTTTCTCTTGTTGTTCAACGGAAGATGATTGCCAATTCTCTGCATATTTTAAGTGTTAGTATCACAAATCTTCGTCCGAATGTTTTATTCTACACATCTTGGCAATTCAATATTCAGTTATTCTATTCATGTATTGATTTTATTGGCATTTTCGGTTGACAAGTTTCACTTAGTGATCTATTGGTTTGTCTATTTTCTAAAGGTATTTTCAGTATTTGTCTGAAGTTTTCATTTCTACAGTTTGAACTATTTACTTTATTTTTTTTGTCCCGGCTTGGGTTTTTGCTGGGTATACAGTGTGTCCCAGATCGAGTGGGATTGCATGGTAACTTTCTTATCATTGAAGATGAAGATTTGGTTAAATGGGAAATGTTTTGCAGTTCCATATGCTGATTTAAAAGCTGTTTGAAAAAGTTCAAAATGTCGAACCAGTCAGAAGTTATTAAAAAAAACTAAAAACTTCCATCGTCGCGTATGTCAAATATCTTCGTAAGTATAAGAGATACGAAAAAAAGTTTCATATAAAAGTCACTGTTTTCGATGAGACCAATTTAAAATTGGCGTCGATCAAAAATTCAAGATGGCGGCTTTCGAGGTACTTGTATCAACTTGTTACACGATAAATTGCTCATTAAGACCCCATGGGATGCTCGTAGCAGTGTCCGCCCTTGCACGTACCCCACAGCTCAAATGCTCCGGCCAGAACTCAATCGCGTGGGAGGGTTCACAGGTTTAGGGTGCGTTTTGGGGCGAAATGCCACGACGGGGTGTCGATATCGGGTTATTAAGACAAAGTTATGGGGCGCCACGACATTTGAAAGATGTTAAGATTGATAATTAACTGACGACCGGTCAAAAGTCGAAAACCAATCGCAGTAGCGTTGCGTTGCACTCCAAGGGGGCACTCCCACGGCACTGGCTTTTAAACCTACCTTTTGGGTGTCCTTTCTCCAGTTGCTTAGGCCCTGTACAAAGGAATACATACACAACGCAACCAGAAACTCAATTCTTGTCAGTCACAAAAATGCACAAATAATTGAAATGAAAAACAATACGTAAATTAAAAATGGGTAATCTATTACCATACTAGTTACAGGCCCGAAGGCAAGTGTGCAGGTAGCAAATGCTACAAATTGGGGTTAGTAAACAATGCAACACAATAAGGGCTGAAGGCTTCTATTTACATTACTTCACGATAACTAGGGCTCGGGTGATTAGCACACGGCCCACAAATAGCATATACGATAGATTGAGAGTTCCGAAACTTCGCACGTCACTGTATAATACGCAATTCACTGTTTTATTTAATTACTAGTACAATACCTTGATTTACTGCTAGGGCTCCAAGCAACTGTGTTGTTGAAGTGCTGATGCCGGAAGATTTCGACCTGGAGATTCAACGCTCTGGCGATGCTTACAGAAGAGGGTTGCGATAGCAGCTTAGATGCGGCAGGGGTTGATAAACAGATAGGGACGGTTGACCAGCTTACTCGGGGAATTGTGGCGGCAAGATCCTTCGAAGAAGTAGCAGGGTGGAGCCAAACGATAACTCACAACTGCTCACCCTGTATATTGATGCTTTGTATTCGTTCCTGTTACGAATCCGCCAACCTGGGCGAAGAATTGTACACACCGGTACTTAGAACTTTAAGGAACTAAAAGCACTTATAACTGCCACAAGTCCGAGGGTACAACGCGCCCCTGAGAACTAAAGGGGTTGTTCTTTGTTCTTAAGTTAACTTGCACATCCGTGCGATAGCGAAGCTTAAATTGGACTCTCCGGGAGGGAACGCGCTGGAAATTCGATGATTGCGTCATGTGTAAAACTTTCCATAGTTGGACAACTTACTCGGGTACATAAAGGATCTATTGTTCGAAGTGCTGAATTGCATCACCCAAAATGTAACGTGCAACAAAACGCGGGGCTTCCCCCGTGCACTACCTCGTCTCGCCGGCGCTGTAATCTGATATCCAAGGCCTCGCCTTTTAACTTGAGGACTGAATGCAAACTCCATCTACCAGCGATTTATTAAGTCACTTAGCAGGGTTTTGATGCTATGATCATGCGTTACAGCGTCCGCCTCAATATTGAAGCAAATGCCTTAATTAAGATACTTTATGCGACAGATGTCGGGGTCTGGCCTACATATGTGCCAAACAGTTAGAGAATTTGGAAAAGATGCCCGATGGCTTAGATTATGCTGCAATATGCGGGAGCAGAATGCGGAATTACACATAGGTTTTTAACGGAACTCCCTTAAGTTAAACGGGCGCCATTCGCCATATTTGATTTTTAGGTTACTGAATATAATTTTTTATTATTTTTTCAACAATGTAAGATAACGTATGATTGAATAAAAAATACCAGTAAAATTTACTGTTCTACACTTTAATCGAGTAGGTTTACATGGATTCAAACAAAATTTATTTAAAAAACAAAACGTAATCCTGATAACCACATAAAATTATCAAATTTCTGGCTACACGACGGGTTACTTTACACAACCTTTGTTTTTGTTTTTCATCATAGCTACTTACCTATTTGATTATACATTTAAAAAGTAGTAACACGATGTGATTCAAGTACTTAGTACTAAGATTAAAATGTAAAAACAATTAATTTTATTGGTATTCTTTATTTAATCCTACGTTATCTTACATCGTTGAAACGAGAATAAAAAATTCTATTCAGTAACCTAAAAATCAAATATAGACATACTTAAGGAAGCTGATACGAGTACCTCAAAAGCCGCCATCTTGAATATTTGTTCGACACCAATTTTGAATTGGACTCATCGAAAACAGTTTTTCTTAAATAACTTCTGACGGGTTCAACATTTTGAACTTTTTCAAACAGATTTTAAGTCAGCATATAAAACAGCAAAACATTGCGCATTTAACCAAATCCCCATCTTCAATGATAAGAAAGTTATCCATGCAATCCTACTCGATCTGGGACACACTGTATATCTAAAGCAATTATTCTTATGTATTTACAATTTAATTAAGAATATCCTAGGAGAAGTGATAGCCTTCTTGACATTTTTATCATCAATTTTTCAGTTTCATTGTAACAATTTAACGTTTTGTTGTTATTTCAAGTTTTGCTAGGCTTTCAAAGCTTTTGTTTCGAATGCTATTAGAACTCTAGAACTATGCTGAAACCAGTTGTCGACCATTCAGAATTTCATTTCTTTTACTTTCTGTGTTTTGCACATTTATCATCATCAATTAGTGTTAAAACAGAGATTTTTAGAAGACTTGTTGGCATCCTATTACAAATAAACTTTTTCTATATTTAGTATATGCTGGAATTAACATCTTAACGACATTTAGACGTGTATTTTGCAACATATTACGAGTATTACTGGTATAAAATAATTATTAATCAAGTTTCTTTCATTTACCAGCATATGTTTAGGATGATAGTACTTTGAGGGGATCTGCATCCCCAGCGACGCCATTAGGTAGCACCTAGTAGAATATCTCGATCTCATACGCTTCAATCATTTACCTGTAATACAGATGAATCCTTGCAAGACCAATGAACAACACAACACAGTGCGAATTGCAACCACGGAGGCCACAGAGATCGAATTCGCAAGGCATTTGAGGTAAATGACTACGTATCCCAAGCTCTCCAGGTGTCATTCTTGAGCCACTGATAATTGTTTACGAGATTAAGGGTTAGCGATTATTTCGCCGAATGTGTACTGTTCCCAGGCACATAGTATCCTAAGCGGTACCTAAGTAGAGAGCCGCAACAACAAAGGTTTGTACAAATTCGAACAGAAGTATCAACAATAAAGCAGCCAGTTCACCTGCGTATCGGAAGCAAAGGCAACCGTCATTACAGAGCTATTCAATCAATAATTTTTCTTACAGATGTGTTCTTACATTCTTCCAAGTACTTTACATAATTAACATAAGTGCCGTATTTCAAAAATCATATTAGAAATCACATTGGCATGCAGCCGTCTGTGACCGTTCGATTCTTTATTGAATTTCTAAAGCACAATGGATGATATAATTTAGCTACTTCTGAAGCATAGCAGCTAAGGGTGTTCATAAACAGTCGTCATCCCAGTAGGTTTTGACTTCAGAAACGTATGTCTATTAAAATTGAGAAAAGATGCGCTATGACAGTACTCAATGACGTTTCATTGTGTTGCACGAATTAATCAAAGACATAACATTTTGTTTTTCAAAGCAACTGGGATGACGACTGTTTATGAACACCCGTTACAATTCCCCTGTTGTAGCAGACCGATAGCACCTAAACGCGACATGCATTTGATTTCAAATTCGTTAATTAGTTTAAAGCAGCAACGCCCACTGCAAGAAGCTCAGGAGCGAGGGAAATGCGAAAAACGCGTTCGCCGCACACGCAGTCAAATCGTCAATATTCCAAGCACCGGCTGGCTCCCTTTGTTACATTGTTAACGTCAACTAAGCAAAGCCCGGAGTATCGGAATATTTGATATTTGCAGAATGCCAAAATATATGAAAGATGTGTCTTCCTGTCGCTGAAGTTTGGGACAAAGTTTTAATGTATGTGCGGCTAAGTGGATTCGGAAGTATAACTCACCGAATGTCAAATACACCACCATACTAAAAGCAGCACTCCTAAAATATTAAGCAACTCGCAGACACCGCAGTTCCAAATTCCTGAACCTTCAAGTGACAGAAAACCGCTCAAACAACTTTATTTGTTTGGAAAAAATTGCTCCACGTTTCATTACTATACCGAGTTTGTCGGTTTGTACTGGGTCGTTTTATTTTATTATCTCATTAAATTTATTTCTGTATTGGAAAAAATTATTGAAGCACTTTAAAAATGAAAAAGTAACAAATCGAATACCTACTTGTTACATTGTTCTGGGTTTACCCTTTAAATTAATATGCAGTTGGATGCTTTTGTATTCATGATGTGTCGTTTGAATGAAACATGATAATCAGATAGAATGCATACCTAACTAGCGATGGCGGAATGCTGGAAGTTGCATCTATGGTAATTTTATTATGTGGGTTGGACATTTAACATTTAGCCCTTGGATGAGGCGGTATGTGTACATCAGCAAAGCATTATGCTGCAGAAACAAAATCAAAGAGAACTACAACGTATTCAACGAAGTAACTCATAATCGGATACTGGAATAACTATCCATAGCGTTATATGAGCTCAGATTTAAAATATTAAAACGCCAGTCTCTTTTTCCGGGCTGCTGTGTATAAAAACTGTGTTTGTCGAAGCAAATAACCGGAAGCACACGAATATGCGATGCCTGTAGAGTCAATATACAGCGCATAATATCTGAAATGTGCTTTTTGTATCGCCCCGAGTTTTCCAGCACAGAAACTCTGGTATATGTACGCGTAAGTGGATGCGGAAATGTGAAATTCTCGGAAAGTGAAATAGGGAATAATGGAACCGATGTTCAAGCTTTCAGTAGCCAACAAAAGACTTGGAATCGTTAACACGCTGACCAAAATTGAAAAATTGTTCCATGTGCTGCCATTTCGTATAATTATGAACGACGCAGTAATTTCGCTTCCTAGCTGTATTGCAGCTTTAACTTGTTGCACCTAAAGATCAATAAACTCTGTGTTTCAAAATTTTAGAATAACAACTCTAAAGTAGCAATATATTGCAATGGACACTTTTACAGCCACTAAAATTATGCAAGCAATTAATAACATTTCAAGCATTTCAACATTTAACAAGATATTCTTTAACGTGTTAGTTTAATTTTTGCAAATTGTATGAACAGCATTGACATTGTTAATAATTTGTAAAAAAGGTATTAAAAGTAGTATTAGCCTTGATTGAAACATAAAATGTAATCAGATCAAGCTTAGAAAGAATGAATAACAATGTAAGAAGAAACAAAAGAAAGAAGAGGGAAGCGAAGCCAAGCTGTGAGGTGTGTTATTTTGACTTCCCCACAAATAATACATTTAAAAGCAAATAAACACCCATTTTTACAAATTCAGTGTTTTATAATTAGTGCAGTGTCTCTAGAATGGTTGTTATGATTCGTTGTACCTCTACAGAAATTTTAAAAAGTGTACCGTTGCGGCCAACTCAAAGTGCACGGCAGATTTTTAGCTTGTAATACGATATTCTAATCATAGACGTCGAGTTTTGACGTTTACGTTTGTCATCAACTGTCATAGAACTGCAAACTCGGAATATTCCCAGACATTTGTCAGAAGCAGCGAAAATGCGAGCTATTACAAAACTGGAAGAGAACTGGTCACTGAGTCGAGTCGCAACAGATTTTCAGGTGAGCAAGAGCTGCACTTTCAAAATTAAAAATCGTTGCAGCAGAGACTTCTGCAAGAAAAGTTTTTTTAACATCAGAGAACAAAGAATGAAGAGTACAATTTGCAACTGACTATTTGAATGAGATCGACGACTTTTGGAACACGACTGTTCTCTCAGGTGAAAAGGTATTTCAATCATTTACCAATTGACGATTAAGGGTGTGTAGACCACAAAATTCAAGATTTGAAGAGCAATATTATGTTCAACCCTTAAGGAGTAGTGGACGATTCTCTGTAAACCTATGGGGATGGATCAATGCTCACGGATCTGGGGCATGCTATAGAATTAATGGTCGACTGAATGCTGAAAATTATCGCAACAGTTTGCAAAATGTGATGCTGCCATCTGTAAGAGAGGTCTTTCCTAATCAATTTACTTTTCAACAGGCAGGTTATTACCTAATTAATTAATTTTGTTTATGTTAACGTAATTGATAACATTATTTTCACAGGATAACTGTCCTGTGCATACAGCAGAGGTTGTTCATTGATGGTTTGATGGGAATAATATCAATTTATTACCATGACCTGCAAGAAGTCCGGACTTGAATCCCATAGAAAAATGTTTGGGGCTATTTAACTACAAAAATTTATACCAGAGATTTTGCACCAAACAAAACCGATGAATTATGGGAAAGAATAAGAAATGCTTGGAAGGAACTGAGAGAAGGATACAATATGGAAACATTGGTCAACTCTATGCGAAACAAACTGCAAAGCGTAGTAGCAATTGAATACTGATACATATTATTATATAGTTTGTTTACTTGTGAAACTTTGCTAAAATACAAACATAAAAAAGTAATACCTATTCTTATAACCACAAGCAACGCCACTGGAGAAACCCCCGTTTAATAAGCCGAAAAATCGCAAAAATAACCATAGTAACAAAAAACCGTGCACTTTGAGGTGTCCGTAACTGTACGTCGAGTGGTAGCTAGTATTCCTGTGGTAATTTTTGGAGCTCTTGCGAGGTTACTATAACTCTGGAAGTGGGAAGGAGGCAGCTACATTCGTGCTCAGCAGTGCGGAGCCCTAGGACTGGGGTAAGGACGGAGTTGTAGTCAGTTTTGGAGTGGTTCAAGCTGCCGACGGCGGCGGCGTCGGAAGAGGTATCTGGCTTGTTACAGTAGGTCATCGGAGAGAAAGAGAAACTGGTGTCGATCGTCGGACTTGCTGTGGGAACGCCTGGTGTCCCATTTTGCATCTGGGAAGCCAAATAGGGTTAGAAGATTATCCTAAAACAAGAATTAGCGCACTTTTTAAAGTTGCGTCGGTTTTTGCACATTTTCAGAAGAAGTGCATCGTGAGTGGGTATTTTTTTGTGACGTCTATTTACTTCAGTTTGTTAACTAACTTAGTCAACGCACTCTTACGTTGTCACTGATGTAATTATTTAACGAAGCCAACTTATTTGATAAATTGTGAGGTTGGAGCTACATGTTTGTAAAGTTGTTCCCATCAGTTGGATAAACAAGCGGTAGCTAATGCGGTTACTTTTAAAAATCATAAAAACTACGATAATTACCTTATTAGCAAATGTATTGCCTATAATTATACATTCACTCATATTTCCTAGGATGTAGAAAACCCAACCCTTTGAAATTATAGAGTCATTTATTTAAATAAAAATTTAATAATAATACGAAATTATATACAATACATAATATTTTAGTCGAAAAAACGACAGGAATAGTGTTACCAGCAGCCAAAGCAAAAGTGTTATTACTTTAACCCAACAGAAAGCGTCCTCGGGTGGAGGATAAAGGGATGCTCAAGCCGACTTTTCCGGTGGGTACCAGGGTTGAAAACCTCCAGCGGACCTACAGCATTTCATGGAAAACAAAAATCTTCTGATTAAAGGAAATTACTTTTGGGCTCCCGCTTGTGAGTACGGAAAGGGGTTATTCCTCAACTTGTTTTGCATCTTTGATCTTTCCTTTTCGGTTATCCTTGACCGACTCTTGCGTGTTCAGATTTCGATGCCATTAGAGTATTTGAGGATTAAGGTTCTCTATTTTTATGCAATACCTGCGTCTTCATGGATGGGCATACTAATAACGATACATGCAATGGACACAAACACGTGGAAATTTCAGAAAACCTACTCTATATGGGACCCACATAGACCTTTCGCTAGGGAACCCCTTGAAAGGGCTCGTTTTGAGCTAAAATAGACAGGGATAAAAGAATCAAATCTACGGTGTTCCTTGTCAGTCTTGTTAAATCCCCACTGATGGTGCATCAGCATCTTCTCTCTGAGGAGGTTTTAGGAATTGCCACGACTCCACTGTTGCCAAAACAAGATTGGGGAGTCACCGTGAGCCACCATTGAAGTTGCTGGGGTTTAAACCCAGATTCTCTTGCCTGGAAACAGATGCTCGTACTCCTGAGCCACCACTGCTTTATCTTATCTATGGTGTAGGGGTCCAGAGCTCCAGTAACGGTCGCAGATTAGAATGTGGAGGCGGACTTAATTAGAAAGATTATACTTAAAGTGTATTCAAGTACAAGGCATAGTGATCTACAACGTAGAGCGATCAACCTGATAACGTACAGTCGTGTTCATTAAAGTGGTGTATAGCATGTGTGCTGTGTGGATATGAATTAGATTTCCAAAGCTCCAAAAATGTTGTACATAGAAATATTTTGAAGGTATACATCTCTACCTAGTTAATGATACAGTATGGATCTCTGTTGAGTAAAAACACATCCACCAATAAACATGTAACTATCTTTGTACAACACATTTTTGAATAAGCCTGTACTTTGAGCAACCTGTTAACAGCAGTCTGAGCCAAGCTAGTGTGCTGCTTACACCTTAACTTTGGTAACGGTCTCTGGCGTGACCACTTGAGATCCGGAAAAATTCTTGGAAGGAACTGTCGCCTTCGTAAGATTATGTTCTACACTTGATGGGAGTATCAAGACGGTTTTCTAAAGCTGTCCATGGAATTGTATTGAAAGTGAAGCCGATGTGTGAGCTTCTCAGCTTGCTATTGGACAGTAAATTTCTTATTGCCTGCAGTTGTTTATGGTTTCACTAATTTTCAACATCGTGCAAAGTCAGATCATTACATTTTGCTGTTCAATTGTAGTATGTGCTTTCAATTTAATTGAACAATAAAATATTGCGGTAAATATAAGGTTATTTTAGATTAGAGTCGCTTTCTATTGTATAATTGAATTACTCATTTGCAGTGAAACTTTGTTATCGTAAATTTTGCTACACTTCACATTTCAGTTTATTACTTTACGCTTTGTTGCTTCTTTATTGGTTTTTGGTTGATCTCAATTGTGAATTTCTATGACATTTACATGTAAACAGAGTTTAGTGACTTCCTACTTCTTGTCATTTCTAACATTCCATAAGGCAACCTTCCATTGCATTGATTCTAATTTAGTTGACTTTCATGATATCGATTTTTAATATTTATCGTTTTACAGTTTCTGAATGACCCGTAAGGATTTGAATTCAGATCGTATTTATATAATGGGGTGGTTTAGTAAATTAGTTCATTGAATGTTAAATGTTTCATTAAAAATAGTGACTTTTATATGAAACTTTTTTTCGTATCTCTTATATAAAATGACAGTTTTTTAGTTTTTTTTAATAATTTCTGACTGGTTTGATCTTTTGTACCTTTTCAAACAAATTTGAAATCAGCATATAAAACTGCAAAACATTGATCATTTAACTAAATCCTTATATTCAATGATAAGAAAGTTACCCATGCAATCCCACTCGATCTGGGACACACTGTTTATTTGATTAGCAAACAAATACCAGAAAAGTACCTTAGATAGCTTTATTTTATTTAACTATAGTTACAAACGTAAGATTCACTCGAATGTTAAAGTAAAATGTATATTATATAAAATAATAAGTTCGCCTGAACCTTCGCTCTTCGTTTGGCCTGGAAGCCGCGGCAACCTTCCTTGCACCGATGTATGGGGACGGATCCAGGTCATTGCACTACTTTCGCAACTGCTTTGTGGAACGCACCAACCCAGAAGACAATCGGTCTAAACGGTAGCTCGAATGGCTCGGTGTTTAACCTCGATTTTCCCAGTTGGATATTTCGTTTTCCGGGGCTATGATTGCAAAAGCAATTAAGTTATTTCAAGTGTTTCTTACACCTGGAGCCCGGCTAAAAAGGCGTCTAGCTTCACGGAAGATCGCTGCGTCGCCGTGGATTTGTAGCAAAAGCGAAATTCGGCCGTGTTCTTACCGGCGTAAATCAGCTGACTTCGGACGAGCGACCTCGAGCTTCTCGTGCAGGAATCTTGTTCGACAGGGATGACTGCAGGAGAAGTAATCGCTCCTGCTCGAAACGGACGGCTCTCTACGTCTCAGGGAACCCTCAGGTAGGTAAATGACTGCAGTTAAAGTAATTATTAAGTGTTCAAGCGGCCGAGAGTTTTGCAACGCTTATTAGCTTTTTAATTCGATATTTGTTGTGTTTATTGCTGAGCAAATTACACCGTGAGTTCTTTCTGCGTGTTTATTAACAGAAACGAAGAATCGGGCACTCCCAATGAGTCATCGATTGAAACTGGTCTCGGAACGGATCTTCAGGTTAGCGAATCAGGAATCGGGCACCATCAACGGGTCGTCGATTCAAACTGATTCCAAGTAAGTCCGGAGTCGCAAGAAAATTCTCCAGGAGAGAGAATAAGGGCAAAATATTGTTTTATTCGGACGGGACAGGAACAGGACGGAACAGGACAGGTAAACTTGAGTTGGAATAAAAAAGGTCTAGATCTCATGAACTGGTCGCGAAACTCCTTTTATATGCCTCGCGTCGTGTTATCAAAGCAGCCACTTCGGATATTCTTGGAAAGGAGAGCGGCGCGAGGATTGACTCCTCGTGTCTCTGGCGCAGATCGGGCCTGCATTCGTTATCTCCTCTTCGGACGTCGGCAAGATGCAACCCATGATAACGCTTGACTGGGCGATGCATAAATTAAATACATTTTTAATGTTCGTTTAAAATGTATGCCTAGCGTTACATGTATAGAAACTAACCTTACGATATAGTTGCTCCAAACGGTCTCGTACATTGACAAGATGCCTTTTTGAAGCTAGAATACCGGCTTACGGAGATGAATCATTATCGGTACCCCGGTGTTGATTCCAAGGTAGTTATCTGCTTTCGAGGCTGTATTTCGGCTCAAGAATAACGATGAGCGAGCCCAATGCTCTTAACACAGGTCAACACATAAACCCTCAATCACGCTTTAATCTTTCGCATGGTGTCCCTTCTGTTTGGATGCAACACACTAACCGCCTACTAGCGAGCGACTAACTCCCCGCGCTACCATTCGCGCACAACTTGATTTGATTATATTAATAGCCGCAACGACTGAATCAGTTGGTTTGCCCCACACAACCTGCCGTGCGAAACACTTATTGCATGTTTTAAAGGCATAACACGTTTTAACCTAAATATTACAATATAAGGCATGCAGTTTGGTTTAAATTTAGCAGGGTAATTATTAAATACAAGGTGACACGAACTATCCCGTTACACTGGAAGAGATTGCCTATACAGGGTGTCCCAAAGATAATGGGACACCGATAAGTCATAGATTGCTTAATAAATCGATTAAACCTAATATACAGTAAAAAGTCCCTTCAGTAAGAAGTTATAGGGCCTTGAAGTTAAATTTTTAATTTTTTATTTCTTTGTTAATTTCCACAAATGTACAGATATCGATTTGAATTTTGGTATAATAGTTACTATTATGTACTGCACTAATATTTTTTTCATAAATTAGAATTGACTGTAAGAGACACTTTACCTATCTGTGAATTTTTTTTAAATTATAACTTCGTTATCTGTAATATTTTTGGAAATTTTAAGCTATTATCTGAAAAAGATTTAAACAGTACAAAAATAATGTACTCCTAGTCCTTAAGCATAAAAGCAACCGTTTACCTTAAAATGTCCATCAGAGGTTTTTGATTGTCACTAAGAAGCGCAATTACCAAGTAGCCATGATTACAAAAACAATGATCATCTAGTAAAAAACAATAATAAATCAATTAATGACATTAGTGGCATAAGACTTTGTTCTTTTATGTTTAAGAAAATGCCGCTACATAACAAATTCTCCAATGCTGAAAAGTTTGTTAAGTCGCACCATTTTCATAAGCACAAAAGACAAAACACTGATGTCACCAACGTCATTAATTGATTTCTTGTTGTTGTTTACTAGATTATAATCATTACCCATTGTTTTTGTGATCATGGCTACTTGATAATTGCACGTCTTAATGACAACCAGAAACCTTTCATGGGCATTTTAAGGTCAACGGTTGCTCTTACGCTTATGAACTAAGGGTACATTAATTTTGTGTATTTTCATTCTCTTTCAGATAATGTTACAGATAGGTAACAAAGTTAGAGCTAAAAAAGTTTTCACAGATAGGTAAAGTGCCCCTTACAGTTAAGTGTAGTTTATGAAATTTTTCCTATTAGTGCATTACATAATAGTAGTAAGTATGTATACCAAAATTCAAATCGCTATATCTACATTTATGGAAATTAACAAAAAAATAAGAAATAAAAAATGGAACTTTAAGGCCCTATAACTTCTTACTGAGGAGACATTGAACTAAGGTACATTAGGTTTAATCGATTTATTATGACCTAAGAAATGTATGACTAATTGGTGTCTCATTCTTTTTAGCATATCCTGTATAGAGAGTTATGTCGGCTACCCATCTTGGACAGATTGAATGATTGCTTCTGGTACTGCGTAGTTTGCTTTTGAGAAGCACCTTGGTGGATTAGCATCGTCTGATGTCTTTCAAATTTTCGATCAACATTAATGTGTTCATTTTGCAGCCACGGAAATGTATCTAACAATGTATCTAGAATATTTCAAAAGCAAACTTACCCCTGGCCGCCGTCCACTCTCCTGTAGGCTACTCTACTTTTGCTCTTCTAATCACTCTCCGATGTATATCAAGCCTCTTATCACCTTACTTAATATATTTCCGTGTTGGGGCTTTGATGACATCACAAAGAACATCTAAAGAAAGGATTAATAAGCAGTTTTAGGCTTGCCGTTCAGCTACTCTGGCGAAATACCTCTCTGTGCTTGTGACTTTTTCCTCCTACGATTTCACACCTTCAACTCGGGAAAATCCTGCATTCTTTTGAGGCAGCTTTACCCCCGAATTCTCATCGTGGTCGAGCCATTTCGAGTGCGTGGTGGTGTAGAACTAGAAACATATTTTATTGCAGCGTATCGCTCGGGGATTGCCGTACGATTCTAAGCAGATCGTTAAATAATAAACCGGCCACAGCTTTGCACTTGTTGGAATTGCCTTGTGTACGGCGAATTAGTTCTAGTTACTTTTAGTATTTTTGTAGTGACCGCCAAATTTTTAACCGCGTTCAGTTACTTACGTTTGCGTTTGCGAGGGAGTACTGAGGCTCTGTCTGTTGCTCGTGGACAGCTAGTAGAGAATTTGAAATGTTCTGCAGATATTTGGACACAAAAGGTCTTCTGTGCTGAACTCGGTTTCTAAAGTAAACGAACCTCATATGCGAATGCTAGCATTCGTACTTTGTTTTCGGACTGTTGGCATTTACGTTTGGGTGTGCACTTGTAGCAGAAAAATCGTACACCACTTTACTCTCTATTCAGTTTCTTTGCATTGCAGTTTGGCAATAGAACTATAGAACTGTGTACATACATAAACAACTTTACAATAACAACTCATTAAATGAAGATACATCTTGGAATAAAATTAACGTCACAATTACTACATCTACAACAAAATAAAACCTTAAGTTAAAATGACACCTCTACACATACATCAAATCTACAAAATTATAGGTTTACACGGCTTACAATTTAATTTGTGTTTATATCAATCAATGCACTATTCGCCATTTTTCTTTTATCCTTCTACATATTTATGTTTATATGTTTTAGAGCTGCTTACATATTGTAAATAAACCTTGGGTTACATCAATTTTGAGCTTTTCTTTTGCTTTATGCTAATGCTATGTGGTTTGGAAATGTACACCAAAAGCTGTACTGTTTTCAATTTAAACCGATTCGAACCAGTGTCGCCGAACGACCCACCCCATCCTTCGCAGGAACTAGCCGACAAAACTTTGCTACACCGACAAACAATTCTTGGATCACAGTATTTGTTTTTCATAGAGCATAATTGAGCATTGATCTGTTATAGAAATTTCTTGTGTACAAAGCAATTGGAGAAAGCAGTTTACAGTATTATATTTATCACATAATCGGAAAGGAAGCCGAAACTACATCAGTAAGCTCAAATATACTCACCTGATTATGTTGGATGATAGTAAGGAAGCACATTGAGATGTGGATAGCCTGCGATCAAACCTAGAAAACGTTAATGAAATTCCCACAACAAAAAACGTAACCAGATAAAAGCATAAATGATTCTTACGATGCGACATAATGGTGAAGGCACCGTTGAACAAGTGAAAACTAATTTTGTTTAATTACTAAACATTCTATCAACGTTTCCACATCGTGACACCTACATCATTGTACACAGACTTTGATGTGGATCACAGTTCAGCGTTGCTAAAATAAAACACCACGGCCGCCAGAAAGTCAGAAACAAACCCTCCTAATGACGCGCGGACAAAGAGGACCAGCGTTTCCACTATTCGGGAGTTTTGAATTGGCCTGGAAACACAAATTGACTCTTAGTGATAAATCGAATCAACCGCTCTCCCGAATAACTTCAATAGGGGAGAAGGAATGCTCACAATGCCATTATTGGAGGTGTAAATTCGGACGAGACGGGTTTTGCGCATTCAGGGGTGGGATCGCTGTTCTAGTGAATCAAATGCAAATTTTATCATTTTTTTATGTGTCGGTTAAAATTTCGGCTGCGGATGTGGTTTGTCATAAAGCGAAGCGGCGACTTAATGGCGTCATTTGATTATTTCGGCTAAATGGAGATGTTAAAACGCATTATCCGCAAGCGCTGGCAGCAGGCGCAATGGGAGGGTTAAGGAAAACTTTCTGTGTGTGCATTGCCATTCGGCTGCTCCCTTTGTTTAGTAGAAAGCAAGCGTATTGAATTTTTTACCTCCACATATGAGCGGCCCGGAATTCATATTCATGATAAAGCACGTATGCAAATCCTAAATATTCCATATTTAAAAGCTTCCATTCGGCCATGCATTCGCTTTTAAGCAACCTCTTATCTAGCTCGGATATCTACTTCGAGTTTATTGTGAAACAGCGCTTTGATATCCACCTGATCAATCCCATCGAATCGATAAATGTCGTCTGCCGTTCTTCAGGTGCTGGGAAGTTTCATGCACCACTGCTTTGATTGCTTCTAGAAATGACATTGCGTGATCTGGTCTTGAAAAATAGCCACAACTTTGTTTTGCTTTGCAAACGAGTATTGAAAGAAATTTTCCAAAATATTTCATTTACAAACAATCACTGAACCGTGTTACTAAGGAACAACGCAGCTGTTCATAAGACAATGTAAATGTTTGTTCTGGAATTAATTATTTGGCTATTTGGCGGCTAACTTGAATTTCTAAATACTCACATTTAATTTGAAGCAAATCCTGTATGGATTATCCAGATGACCTTCCTGGAGCGCGCCCTTTATTAATTATTCTCTCATGGCAGGATATTGGGATGCATACATATCGAGGGGTCGGTAAGCAAACGCCTAATCCCGCTCAGCTCAAAACTATTTAATGTCCAAGTTTGTTGATCGGACGGCCTAATCCTTTGGTTAATCGCTATATGACCGCCGCGTGACGTCTGAGCCCCAGGGTGGTGCAAACACGTACGTCCGCTTTTCAATATTCATATTTTAAGATATTTATACTTCGCAGCGGGAAAGTTTCGAGTGATCCATCATGCCGCGGGATATATCACTTAAATCGTCCGTTTAGAGCCCATGCCATTTTCCCCTTTTTGTAAATTTATCGGCCTAAGAAACTCACACGTTCAGAATGTGCTTGACATACAAACTGATGTACACACATTCAATTTTTTCATAGATTATGTGGCAGCGACATAAAGCAACGAAGCGATATTTTAAACCACAACATAAGCAGTTATTAACGAGGCTTGAGTTAATTTGTTAAAAGTAAGGGTTAACGTAGCGCAAACTACTGTATTACATGAACGTAATTTTAAAAGAATGTCATTAACTCACTTAAACGTAGATTGCAGAAAACTGAATATTTACTAACTTGGCACAGTTATCAAAATTAAAGCATCCATATGAAATATGTTGCTAAGATGTTGTCATAGTTATCAACATCATCGTCATAGGTTGCCATCTCTGGCTTGGATTTCTTTCTTCTCACCTCTTAAATTTCTTTTTACTTAAAACTGGTAGCTCAGCACTTTTTCAGACATCGCATACTCTACCTTAGTTTATATTTATTAAGGTGATCAACTATACGTTGATTATTCCTCCCATGGTAAATGCTCCGATCAGTTTCTCACGTATCGATCAATTTGTTACTTAAATTGAATGATATGGCATATTAGCCATGTGTTACAGGTGGAAAGCTAATTACTACCTGTAGCAAATCTGGAAACTGCACACTGGCTGCAGTGGCAAATGGGCTGGGCTTCAAGCTGAAAATGCAGGTACAACTGAGAGACAAACAATAATTTAAATAAAGAACGCAGCTGCAAAATGACGAATCCATTTTAAAACTAAATCGGTAAGAAACATTGAGTTCACTTACCTAAGACATTTTTTATACTTGGTGGCAGTGATATCACGGGAAACTTAACATCTGCTGCTGCACAACATATTTCGTAAGAAAAAACAATATCGATATACTTAGCGCAGCAAAATTTACGGTTACTCCCCAAAACCAAAGAAACTTATCTGAGTGCACCGAGAGATTTGCGCAAAATGAACATTGGGAGAGTGGTCGACCATCGATAGCGAATAGACTGCAGCCGTTTAAAGAACCGATGCAAACATCGGGGCGTCTTTCTATGGCTACATCGGTAGGCAAAAATTATACGGGATAATTGCAGTACAGGCCATCAGAAAGTTCTTACAGCCGACTAGGAAATCGACATCAAATCTTTACGATAATTCAAGACGAAACGCTAACAATAATTTCAATATTAGCAGCTTGTGTTTTATGAAGCCAGTAGATATAGCAATTTTCGTAAATTGAGTGTGCGGCACAGTAAATCTTCAACAAAATTTTCTTTACAGAACAATTCACATAGCACAAGCAAACATTGCTTAATAGCCCATCCTACACCAGAGGGCTTGAGATGTAGCAACTTCTCTGTTTGAACAAAGGCATACAACTGAAGATCTATTTCTTTCCCCCCTAATCTTTAGAGACGTGGCGCCACACGAAATGAAAATATTTATCCCTTTCTTTTCTTGGGTGAAAATATAATGTCGCCATTCGCATATTCAAATCATCGTAACAACTTTACGAACAACTAAACGCTTATATGGCTCCAAAATTTCACAGGTTGACCGAAATGAATTTTGTAAAACTAAATAAAGGTACGTATAATGGAATAACCACGTACTGGCCACCCTGCTCCTGCTCTTAAAGATGGAAGTTTTTATAATTTTGAATACTGCATGCAGGATCTCAAAATTCTGAGAAAAAGGAAACATGTTTTCGTTGTTCTTGTTTTGTTGTGTAAAGGCCTACTCTATATCTAAAATGGCTGGCCTCGACTTGGCGTTTGAAGCGGAGGAGTTATTTGCTGAATGTGGGTGTTTTCATTTTGGTAGTAGATACAACTATGTTGGAAAATCGTTTGTAATTTGATCATATCCTGTAGACTGGCGATTTTTAGGTTTTTTATTGTATTTCTGATTTCTCCTCTCTTTATGTCTACTGTGATCTGTCTATATAATTCCGCGAAATATTATACACGTTTCCGCTTTTCTATGCAACATTGGAGTTGTATTCTTTAATATACTTTCTTATTCTGAATTATTTTCCATGTTCCTTTGTGCTCTACGTAAACATCTCTTTCTAATCCTTTGCTGTATGGGGACTAATAGCTTCAATGTATTTGTAGAATTTGCGCATTGGTTCTGTTTCTTAGTATGTTCTATACTATTAATAGATTATTAGATATTGCCTTTGCCTCCTTGCAGGACCATGCTGTCTTCTTCACCTGGCATGGCGACACCTCCACAGTTCTTATTCCAAGTGTCTTTTTGGACTCTCGTGGTCGTTATATATGTGTTTTTGCAACATTCACTGCTATAAGTACTTGGCGCTGTCGTCACCTAATATTTTCTTATTTATTATTTCTTCTGTATACGTAATTTAGAAAACCACAGGCTGTGGTTACGGTCTACTATTGCTAAATTTAATACAGTGACGTCTAGCACTTGTGATAGATGTATTAAGTAATCAATTGTTTCCATTTGACTTCTGCAGTTTCCATGTCGCCATGTTCTATATCTTGGGTTTTATGATTAAAAAGGTATTATTAGTTTAAACTTTGTTCTCGGCATAGAACTGAACCTTTGCCTAATGAGTTGTATCATATCGTGTACAGCGCACGTATATGATGCATATTCAACGAGAAAGTACACTTCGCTAGTCTTCGCCATTTTCCATATACAGGTAAATTCTTCCATAGCACTGTAAGTTTTTGTGAACTGCTAAAAATACACCTTTCTTGTCCGATATTTTAGTGGACCACCTGCTGAAGGACAAACGCGTTACTTAAAACAAACAACAGCAAAACCAAACCCCACGTATGGGCATCAGTTTGTTGCGTGAAAAAGCGGTAATTAAAACAACCCGTAACAAAAGTCGTTGTAGTTATCTTAACAGTCGAGACAAGGGCGACTTGAGGTATCTAAACTGTGTTGGTTTGCTGCCTCAAAATTGGGGTACGTCGAGAATTACTTAGGGTCGGGGCGCCACAAGGTGAAAATTAAACTCCCGGTGTTACAGGTATCAGCGGAGTTACAGGGAAAATGGTGAGCTGGATCTCGGGCCTTTTTTTGGTTTTTGCTAATAATTTTGCTAAAAATGTAGGTTCTACTTGCTTCACAGCAGAAAACCAACAAAACGGACAATAATATTTAAAACACTGTAAACGTTGAGACTATATATAGCAATATATTATTACGTTTTAACTTAACTTAAAAAACATGGTGTAATTATTCTCTTTGATTGGGAAGCTTGTAACTGATTTGCTATTTTCTACATCAATTTTTCACTTTTATGATGCAAAATGTATATTATAAGCTTGTCTTTTCTTTCCATTATCAAGCGTTAGCTTCAACGACTGCTCTTGAATTTTTCCTGTCATCTATTTAATTTGTAATAGCTTTATTTAAGTTTAAAAAGTTCTGCAATAGTAAAAGCCCATTTTGCATACGTGTGTTTTCATTGATATCCATCTTCTAGTCTAGTAATGTTTAGGGTGGAGCTTGTAGTGGACTGTATATTTTTAATTTGAACGATTACAGGATAAGCCTTAAGGGCTCAGGAATGTAAAAGAATGCAAACAAATGGTCTTGTGCAGTATAACACAAGAAATGTAGTGAAGACTTCGTTCCGTTGGTTGAGAATAGAATGCCTGAACGCTTTGTACAGTCTCACACAAGGAATACATAAAAATATGACGTAAATTACGAAGGTTGAATACATTGTTCAAGTTCAAATTACATTTCTACTGGCGTGTTACATTTCATAACAATAATATCAGCAATTTAGCATAATTGCAGTTTCTTCACCAGATCAGTCGAGAAGTGCTGACTGCTTGTCATGCATTTCTATCTGTAACTGTTGGTTACGAAATATACTCACAATTAATAATAAAAGTTCAAAATCATGTTTTGGTTTCTAAACAGGTAATACCTTTTAAAGTTGCAAATTGCCACCGGGGAATTTCCGTTTACCACGCTCAACAAGTTTACAGAGTGCTTAATAGCTCAACGGGATGGGGGGGGGGGGGGGGGTATAAACTGAAATGAGAGGGCGCCACTATAATATTTTGGGTGCTGATGATAGAGTGTAGATCCAACCATAGAAAACGTTCCCGGCGGTGAGTAATGGCTCCAAGATTTGTTTCCTTCGCTGAAAGTACTTCCTTGATTTCAAAGGACACGGAACTTCACTGCGCTTTACAAAGGAAGATCAAACATTACATTTTAAAGACTAGTAAAATAACATTCGTAATATTACATTTATACGATTCATCCCTCCGGTTGTGACCGCAATAGAGAAGGATAAACAATAAATATTTTAAGAGTTCTACCTTTTCATTATTGGCAAAACCAGCAGATGTAGACGTCTATAAAATAAGTCCGCAGAAAAAAACAATACTGACACACCGGTGTAGAACGCTGAAGACGTTACTGCATTAGGAACGGGAATATTCCCCAAATCATTTTTCAGAAAATCTAGTTTTCGTAGAAAGCTTATACAATTTGGCGATAATTTACGTATTTAGCACAACATATTCAACTTATTCTAGTACATCGTAATATACTTTAAATTAACGGTAAATTACACATGCAACTTTAGATAATAAACCATAAATGACCTCATACTTGTTGACGAACAGGCGTGAAAGACGAAAGAAAAACTACAGGCGTGAAGATGCGGAGATGGCTGCGTTAAAGTTGCTGATGAAGAATAGGATAGATGGTTTCTTTAATAACCCTCAGCTTGACTGTCCCTTGCCAACTTAAAAATGAACGGCCGCGTCATTACGCTACTTTGTTACGGCACCAGCCTAACGCTAACCTCACAAAATAAGGTCTATGTTCCACCATTGCTGTTCAATTACTCAAACTGAACTGTCCTGCCTGCCTCGCACTGACTTGAACGTGCCAGGCTCAACCAAACGGAAATACTCACCCCTTCTTCTTATTTGTGTGCAGCAAAAGCAGTGGCAGCGTCGGATTGTGAAATATTTCCAATAAGATTTTCTTATTCTTATAGGTTGAGTAGGACAGCATCCATTTTTGGTAATTTCCAAAACTGCTGTACACTTCACCCTCTGATATAGAAATATGGTTTTTAGTAGTCTTGTTTATCCTACACCATTAGCTTACAAAATATCAATGTTCTTATTATAGTGAGAAAAGATTTTCTGTTATAATTATTGTGCTGTTCTGTCTTATATCCATTACGAAGATATCGTCGATACTGATGGTCTCTGTATGTGGTGACATCTTTTTAATGTTTACTTCTCGTAGGTTTCGTAATGGGGATTATTTTCTGTGTTGTCTGTCTTAGTAAATTATATTTAACGTCTCCCTACTTCTTTTCTGTTATTGGCAAAAACAATTCCATACATTGTATGAACAACGATCGAATTGTACTACTTTCATAAGATTTCTTACATCAGTTCTTGTAGCTTTGATTTCATTCTGTTTTGAGTTTGCATCTTTTGTACTGTTCTGTTCCGTTTAAATTTCTTATTTCTAGATACATCTGCGATCTAACGTCTCTTCTTCTTTCCGGGCTTGCTCGAATTAGGTATATTATCGCCATAGTCCCTATAATTATATAAATATATATAGTTCTCTATGTTACTTTTACAACTTGAAAGATAACAGTTAATAAAGAATAACACTTAAACTGTTCCTCCTTAGTGAGAATGCTTCATAAGTATAGTCTTAGCTCTTGGCCACAAAAAACAGCCCAACGTCTGGATCTGGGCCAAAGGTATCCCATCAGCTGAAGAAAAAGTCCGAGACAACTTACAGATACAAGGTCAACACACCGGGAAAACTGCACTGCACGTATACGATACAGAACAAGAACATGACGGTACGGAAAGATTCATGGCAATTCGACAATAATAAAAAATGAGGCTGAAGTAATCACGTACAACATACCTCTAACGGTCGAAATTTTGTTAAACAAAGGACAGCATTTTTGCTCTAAGAGAATCGGGACCAAGTGTACAGAAAATCGCCAGCGAGTTTCGAAATCAATAAAGCTAGAGTCCCTGTATATACAGGGTCTCTAAATAAAGCGTGCTTGCAGCAACAAACGCGGAAAAAATCAGAACGACGGCCAGAATCATTTAAAATTCCAAATAGCTCTAGCTTGAAAATACGTCGCTTTTTACCCATAACACTACTTTTCTAAAGCTCTGTATGTTTCTCATTATTGGAGCTTCTCCCATAGTTAGTAATATTCCATCTGAGTTATTCTTTCTTATCAAGTAATTAAGCACTTCTCGTATCATGCATTCCATGTATCGCCGTAGCATTTTACTTAGATATAAACATTTTCCTCGTGTTTTGTGGAAGTTCACAAGACTATAAAAAATTCAGATGCTTGAAAAAAGAATAATACCCAGCGGCCATTCAGGAATAGTTTAAAAGGCTGTTATGATCTCTGACATGGAAGAGGCAAACACGCAGTAAAATATGTAGAGACAATAACTCTTTCAACATTTTTACAATAAGATTATATTACCAGGTCTATGCTGGGTTTGTTAGTTACCTATGCCAATTGAAGTTCGTGTTTGTAAACCAACATCTGCCTGTCGTTTTATTGCCCATTGTATACCTGCTCGCGATATTTTTTCTGCTTACTTTTACTCCTTGCCCTCCCATAGCAATTTTTTTCTACATCCTCGCCTTTATAGTAGTATAAAATGTTTTATGTTGTAATTCATAAAGGATCGACCAAACTGAACGTATTACCTTGTACCTTTAGATTGTAAATTTGCTTTGTTATTATGTGAAATTGTAGCAACAACGGAATAATTTCAGCCAAGAAATCCCAACTGCGTCATTTGGTATTTAAATTTACTGAAATCGTTGCCACAAATATTAAACCATGTTTTTGTTTTCATTTAACATTTTCCACTTCAAATAACTTTGATTTTGTGGTAAAAGATAACTATATTGGAACTAACAGTTAATAATTAGAGATAAAAGTTTTCCATTCCCCTTTCAATTCCACGGTACTGTTCCATTTACTTATTCCTGCTTTTCTTTTATTTATAAACCTCGCCCTCGGGCGACTGCCTGCTCCACGCTGGCGTAGGTTTATTTCGCCTAAACATAATTGAATGTTCCTAACACAGAAATGTGGAGTCTCCCCGCAAAAAGCCGTGTGAGAAGTTGCGAAAACACTTCATTTCGGACAACCAGCATGTTTTTCTTATTAGTATGTAAAACGTCCTGCCGAGAAAACCTTGTTTTTGCGAATAAAGTGCATCTGTTATCAAGCAGTATATCTCAGCCGCCGTGGAAGAGAGAAGTTTGCCATAAATCAAATTCGCATGTCGACGTGCAAACCTTTATCGAGCATGAGCATGGAAACATTGATCTAGCAAAGCCATCAAAATAAGAACCCTTGCTTATTGCTATGAATGCTGTCAGTTCAGCTTGATGCGCGAAGCGAACGGTGATGTCCTATCAATTTATACAGACGCGAAAACTAATGCTGTAAAAGTAGAGATAAAGTGGAGATATCCATCAAACATAAAATCTAGCAATTCCATTTTCTAGAGTTCTTGCAACTTTACAACATAAAAATTATTGATAAATGTTAAGGGTTATGGTGCTTAATTAAAAACGTACCCGAAGTGGACGCCCGTATTAACAAATGTTTCAAGTGTTAGAGCTCTGAACACACTTATATTTGCTGCTTCAACAGAATCATTATTTTTATTTGGTTTTACTTCTTTTTTTCTCGCCCAGCGCCGATCAGTTACCTCAGTCATCCGAAGTATTGATGATTCTCCTTTGATTCTAATTAAACACGCTTTCCGCTGGAACAGGAATGTTATGGAACATCGTTGCTGCTCCCTGGCTAATCTTATTAACAGGCTATATCTGTTAGTCGAATGATGCTCGTGATATCCAATTAACGCTGGCGTTTATCTGGCACTCACAGAACATTGCAAGGGTTTCCTTCGATCACAAATTCGCTGTTAGTTTGAGTATTACATAACGGAGCTATTACCTCGAGAAACCTATTTCTCCATTGTAAAAAGCGGTTTGGATAAATGGAAATTTATTGCAAAAAAGAGTAAATTAGAATGTACTGCACGTGGGACCTTGTCAAGAAAACATAAAGACTATAGAAGGCACATTATTGCACTATTTCGCCGGCGTGATATAATAAACAGAAGAAAGATATGCCCTTTAGAATAGGTATTGAGTATTTGTGATTAGTAATTAGCAATTAGCAATGTTGATCGGAAGATCAGCAAATTTTTTCTAGGCAAAGCTATCTATTGCATTTTTCATAAAATTCTCTTCTAATGAAGTTCCTGCTATTTACAATAATTGCAGTATATTGCCAAAAAACCTGAAAACGAGACAACTAATTATAAAAGAGACGTTTTGAAATAAAAAAATATTCTTCCAATTTCCTTTGTAATAAAAGCAAGCCACAGAACGCCTTTTGACAATCAATCAATCCTACAAAGGAACAAACAAAGAAATGGGTAAGTATCGACAGAGAGAGATGTAGTAATCAGTTAATGTCACCGATGTGTTTGATAACAAGTAATTTTGGATGTATTGAATTTATTGCCTTGAAGCAAATATAAGTGGTAGCATTTCTAAATGATTGTACTCATACAAATAGAACTTTTATGGATACTGCTACTGCGCCTACTTGTAAGTAACAGGGGGATAATATGTATGAAGAAGAACTTTACTTTCAAATAATTTGGCATAGCTTTATGACGCTTTTCTTGTTTTTTAATACTTTTTTATAGTTTTGTTTCAATATTTAAAACCTTTTATTCATTTTGTCGTTTTTTTCATTCTAAGTTTAGTATTATTTTCAACTTAATACATGTACTAGCAATCGGATACCATCTTTGTCGATTATCGGACCATCGGCGAGTAGTAGTTTGCTTTGCGTTGTAGAAAAGTAATTTCCTCTTTCATTCATAATGATACCTTCTATGTATAGAGTAAATAATGAAAACATAGATTAGCTTATATTATATATTACTTACATTACCGACAACTCCAACATCTGAGTTCTTGTACATATTTCTCAGTACACTCTTATCATCGAGGATCAGTGATGTGTTTTTTATATAATTGTCTAACAGTGTCTCTCACATAACTCATTTAAATGTTTTGACCTTATCTTGTTAAAGGGGAAACCCCGTTTACGATGTTCAACAACTTTAAAAGGATCCACTAGCTCAGTGTGAGGGATGGGTCTTAAACTGTTTGTCTGTCGCTTATGTAATGGAAAATGCCCTTTAGCGACGTGAAATGTGCGTGTACTGTTGCAGATATGGACCTACGTCGTTTCGTAATCTTTGAAAGCGCTAAACTGCAGTTCGCTTCACAAATAGAAATTATATAGTAAATTGAACCACTTAATAACGAAAAGATACAGGGATCCTTCAAGTACATCCGATACAAGGGTCGATATAAAACTCAACAACTCTTAAACGAGACAGGGTCGGAATTAAAAATGAGTAGGCTGCGCTTTGGGGAGCTAGGTACATTAGACGGTAGTCCCAATTTGCCAAATGTCACGGAAGGGGCTTCCTAAGCAGCTACATTCACGAAACAATAAAACTCACATGCCCTAGAAGACTACTGTTCAACTGTAGATCGATTTCTCGCCCTTTAACCACCCTTTTAACACGTTTATAAAAAGCAGGAGCGGCATCAACTTTCCAACTGATCACACAATATCTTTGCTAGGTATAGGTTTATTCAATTTACTGTTTTAGAATCGAAGCCTTGCCAGTGCATAATTTTTTAAGTAAGTAATTTTTTTGTTATGAAAATGCTCGGTTGTATATAATACCACCGATGTGGACTAACATCTACTTTTTGGTAACTGTGTTAAAGACTGTATGGGATACCATCGATTGATATTACACTCAATGTAGTGTTATGTTGATATTTGTCAATATGTTGACTACCACCGACTGAGTTTGACTCCTACTCAAAATAACCACCGAGTGGACTAGCACTGATACGAATTACCGACTGAAACAAACTGTAATTTGCCACCGACTTGAAATACCGCCGATTTAGTTTATTTGCAACATAAAGTTGCCTAAACAGTACGCTTCATTTCCGCTTGCTCATAAGCTCAATCCGGATGTCGTAGATTAGTAAACGACACTTAACAATGACTAAATATTAATTATTTCCGATTATGTAAACTTTTTTTACTTGCCATTTAGCAAAAACTCTAACCTCACTCAGCAATTCTACTTTTTTAGAAAATTGAAAGATTAGCAGCCGTCGTTTAAGGAAGCATACATATTATCAATCATAGCTGATTTAACGGCCGTTAAATTAGTTGTTTAATAGTCTATCCGACGGTATACTATGGGCTCTGTCAATATCAGCAGGATGCACTACAGTTGAGAAAAGTTAAAAACAGAAAAGTTACTTTATTCGAAGAAAAATATTTTCTATCCACCCGTGAGGGTTTATGAAGACCAGTCCAACATTTATGTGTTAATATTCTCATCTCATAAGAATAACGCCACGTAATGCTTTAACACCAATTTATACACGCTCTGTATATTGTTTATGGTTTAATAATCAAATCGAAGAACCATTTTAAGTGTAAAATCAAACCGAAGTCTAAAATTTACAAAATATATTCAAAGTTTCGTTGGCGTCCTACAAAGACCTAACGCGGTATTTTATGGAATTTGTCAAGCGTGGTAGTTTACGGGTTAACAGTCGAAATAGTCGATGGATTTCTAAGAACTGTAATACGCGCACAGAATATCATAGAATTTAAATTTATCTACGGATAAAGTCATAGTGCTGATAATGTCTAAAACATTTTTGTGACATGATATAATTCCTGTCATTTGATGGGTATTTTGCCACCCTGCAAAATTAAAATAAAACAAAAATAGAAATCGAACGTTTCGAGGATCAATTTGCCCTCTCTATCAATTAACAATTAAAATTAAAGATAAATTAGGAGTACTTAGTTTTTCACTAGCACTAAGAAGTGACGAACCCCCAGTGAACTTCTAATTTTGCTTCAAAGACTAGGAACATTTGTATATTTCGGAATAGTTCAAGTTCCTGATCGCTCTCGTGAGATGTAGTGCAGCAACTGTTGTTGGACATAGTAAGAGGTAAACGTAGCCGGTGGTTAACGCATGAACTGGTAGTTCACAACGAAGTTGGTAGTACTTTTATTCAGAGGTAAATCCACATCGGTGGTAATCCAAGTAGTTAGTAATCCACATTAGTGGTAATTCACGTCGGTAGTAATTTCGATCGGATCTAAATGCACATTGGTGGTAGTTCATACTTTTATTCAACGAAGCAGATACGTTAGCTGTGACGTGTACTAATAATTTATGGAATACAACAAAGCCATTAAACACTGTCAATACGAAAGTCTGATCAGTGCACTCAGGGACACCTTTGATGTTATCCTTATCAACTTTTCTCTTTAGTCTATAGGTACTCAGCACGGCATTAAAACCAACAGAAAAGTCATGAATAACATTCGATACGTAGATGTCATTCACTCTGGAATCCCAAAGGGTTACCTTACTAGACGAGCACGGGGAGCACAGAGAAGCGGTAGCTGCACAGCTTAGTGCTTTCAATATCGCACGCTTGCCTTCTTGTGGCAAGGCTGTTCGGCATATTTCAGCAGAAAGAGGCCGAACGAGGGTGGAGTAAGCGGGGGGTCCACCGTTTGAGGTAGCGGACTATCCTGTCCGACAAATGCGGCCGTGGGTGAAGATGCTACAGGTAGCAGATGTTTTGTAGCAGAAGTGTGATAGAGAGTTTACTCTCGATGGTTACTCGTCAACGTTCACACGAGTAGTGCAGGTACTTAGCACCAGCCTGGGGTGGCACGGCATCTGGCTGACTCATTGAGTATTGTTGGATGTCCATATTCATACTGGTCAAGGGCTTCCGTTTCGGTGGGTGCTTATTAGGATCAGCTTAATTGGTAACCTGGAGTAACTGGAAGTAGAATAAATCTAGAAACCGCACCCGGTTTAAATGGTACGACAAAAGCCGGGCGAAGCTGGCCGCATTATGGCTGTTGGCGTCTCGAAAAAAGGGATAACGCTCTAGTGCGTAAATTAACACAAAAAAAGTCAACGGTAACAGTGATCGTGCTGTAACAAGGAAGTGCCGTATCGAGAAAGCCAGAACTACATCTACGAGCACACGCCTACGTTTAAGCTGAGAAGATAATCGTAAGGTTGTAGGTCCCTTCCATTCTACTATAGGGCATCGAAGCTTAAACCATATCTGAAATTATGAAGAGAAAAGTATAATTCTTCAAGTTGTGGATCTACCGTCGTCTACTTGGAATCGCGTGAGTAGATTACATCATCAGTGAGGAGCTTCTGTACATAATATGTTATCAACAGAATCTGCTAAACACCGTCTCTTAAACCATTTATCCACGAAACAACATTCGGAACGTACAGTCGTGTTCATTAAAGTGTTGTACAGCATTTGTGCTTTGTGAATATAAATTAATTACACAAAGTCATACCTTTAATCATACGAGATGATACAAAATAAAAATCCAGGACTTTCCATAAAAAAATGAAACACTACAAGTACACTATCAAGGATAAGAATATTGCCTAATCAATTTGTATAAGAATTAATTTTAAAGAAAATATTGAATGGTTAAATTGAAACTAAAGCCACGAATACCTAGCCTCACAAAGGATAACGTTACTAGCCAACGCCTAAACAAACACAATTTAGAAATGAGGTTTCGATACTAGCCATATGCTCCTTTATTATTAATAATGCTAGAATATCTTGTAGGTACACACCTTCCACTCGTAATGTAATTTATTTATGGATTTACTACGAACGCCGATGCAAACCTGTTGCACTTTTTGTTTATTTTGTGGATTATGGTTTCAATAAAACTGTGGATCTGAAGAGCGGATCGTACTAAACATTTCAAATATATGAAAGTTAAAGGAATGATATTGGGTTAAATGTGATTTAGAAAATATGAGCCCGGTAATCCATGAAAATGGACGATATTGGCAATTTTCCACCATTTTAATACAATCCACATTTTACAGCAGCCGTGGTAAGCTAGAGCCAAATCCATATACCATAGCTATCTACCCGGAAATGCATAAAAATTCCAATGATTTGACCGCTGCAATATCCCGTGGGAGGAGAAGGCTTTCGTATCGAGCTATCGACTGCCTCGTTCTGAATTCAATTCCTGTGAAAAAGAATTTATACACAGAAGGGAAGATACACAACATCAATTAAATTGCTCAGCTGTTTTCTTTACCGTTTCTTGCAAAGCTAAACAGAGCTGAAGGGGTTCCTTCTGAAGCTGATTAACCGAGTGCCCCGTCCTCATTTCTACGACTGGTAGGAAGGGCTTTTACAACCTTCCACAATACTCTTTCACCGCCTTTATCAGTACTCCACGAGCGCTTCCTGCTCGTTGTTTGCACGAAACAGGAGGAACCGCCCGTGGCCGTTCCGCAGTTGTCCGATAAACAGGACTGAGGCGGTTAACGCCTCGAATTGACCCAAGTACAGTCTTGACACAGTTCGACCCAATTACTGCCAGTTCAACAAGCTGGCGTGTTTCACCTGTTAACCCGACAAGACGCCTTGTAAACAAAAGTTGCCTCTATATACCTCGAACCAGATGTACTTCAGAATGATGAATATACTAACAAACCACTCGGGAATATAGGATAAGGATAACACAAACTGGCGGCGGCGCCATCACTCTTTCCACACGCTCTTCTCCCGTCTCGCTTCCACCGCCACGCCGTCGAGGTTGCAAGAAGTCGACGTGCAGGCAGCCGCGGAACATACATCAGCTAAGATAATTAGAGCCGGCTAATTGCATCCTGTCTTCAGGACAATCGATTTCTTTCCCGTGCATGTCACGTCACTGCACCCGTCCTTGTCCGCCGCCCCCGGGCACGTGCGAGGCTGCGACGGCCGAATTACGTTTTGGTGACAAGTGAAAACTCGGGGGGACCCTAAATAATTCGCGTTATTAGTTTATCCGATGAAATTTCAATTGTATCCGATTACCGCCACCTACAGTTTAAACTAATTTACCACTGGCCCACTATGCTTTAATTTGCTTTGCTGGGGTTAATCCTGTTAAGGGCTTTCAGTAAGGAATTTTAAAGGGTTCGCGATTTCTCTGCTTCAAAATAATAATCTGTTGAAAACAACAAAATTCTTCTTCTTCTTCTTCCAAGGCTTAAAAACTTTCCTCGCTGTTAACTCTTCGAGTACAATCTTCTGTAGCCTATCCTCGCAGCAGACATTTAGGGACGACTCTGACATACTTGAAGAAGATAGAACTAAAGATAAAGCTTCACAAGTCTGCACTAACCTACAATGCACACTAGTCATTTATTTCTAGATCTGCTCTAAATATAACCGACAGCCCCTTTCGTCTTGACAGCTTCGCTGTGAATAATGCACGAGCCCCCATTGATATCAATATCCCTTTCGGAAGGTCATGCAACACGTACTCTCAGCTCAATTTTAACTACAACTGCTGGAAACGGCTTGTACCCTCGTCATTTAAATATGAATTTGCCGTTCTTGCGCGTTAAATAAAGCGAGCGAATTAAAAAGGTTTCAGTGCTGTGGGTTGTGAAAATATAATATAAACCAAAAATTACAGTTTTCAGCAACTCAACGCGAAAAAATATCAGGAAAACCGTAGTAATGTAGAGGGTTTCTCGGAATTAGTTTCTATCTCGCAGGCTTTTGTCAGCTGCTGTTCCATTTAGATTGACTCGTTGTGGCACAAACTGCATACATGATTTTATTTGAACGCTTTAGTTAAAGTGGTGGTATACATATTAATGATAGTGGTTGCACTTTGATGTTCTATGCTATGCCAACTATTTGTTATAGCACTCTGTTATGCTAACAATAGGCTAATAATTTCAATATTTTGGAAGATGCCTCCTTCACTCAATAGCTAGAGGAGTGAATATAGTTAAATTTAATTTTTATCCCCCATTTTTGCTTTCTTTTTTTTCAGACTTGGAAACCCTTATTTCAAACCCATGTTCAAATAAGACAATGCGATTAGCGTGGGATCTCGAGATACTGAGTGTTGCGTTGGTAGTTATTTTCTGTTAATTATAAATTCAATACTTTAGGTAACTTACAACCTACTGCACGTGAATTATAAATAGCCAAACATTCTCATTTCTGGGTGTATTCTATCGTGCTCAGCGTGAGTTCTCGAGATATCCCTTAATTCAACGCGAGTGTTTTGATGGCAATTTTCTGTTAATGTGAAGTTCATGTAAAACTTTGGGTGACTTGCGAGCTACTGCACATCAATTAAAAATAGCTAAACTTTGTCAACTCTAGGTGTCTACTATCTTGCTCAACGTGGCTCCTCAAGATATTCCTTAATTCAACGCAACTGCTGCGTGGAATATAATTCCTGTTAATTTGAAGTTCAAGAAAAATGTTGGGTCACTTGCAATCTACTCAATGAAACTTAGACAAAGCGTTTCTCTCTGGGAGTATTCTATCGTGCTCAGCGTTGGTTCTCGAAATATCCCTTAAATCAACCCGAATGTTGAGTGGATAGTAATTTCTTGTTCATGTCAAGGTCAACTGAAACTTTAAGTGACCTGCAATCTACTGTACGTCAGTTAAAAGTAGCCAAACTTTATCAACTCTGGGTGTATACTGTCATGCTCAACGTTGGTCCTCAAGATGTTCCTTAATTCAACGAGAACGTAGCGTGGGTAGTAATTCCTGTTAACTTGAAGTTCAAGAAAAATTTTTGGTGACTTCCAATCTACTATACATCAATTAAACATAGCCAAAGTTTATCAACTCTGGGAGTATTCTATCGTGATCAGCATGGGTTTTTAAGATATTTCTTACATCAACGCGAATGTTGCTTGGATAGTAATTTCCCTTTAATTTCAAATTTAAGAGAAACTTTGGGTGACTCGCAACCTACTGTACATCAATTAAAGATAGCCAAACTTTATCAACTTAGGGTTTATTCTATTGTGATCAGTGCGGGTTCTCGGTATATCCCTTACTTTAGAGCGAATGTTGCGTGGGTAGTAATTTTCTCTTAATTAAAAGTTCAAGGAAAGTCCCGCGTGACTTACAGTCTACAGGATATGGATTAAAGGTTGCTGAAGTTCCTGAGTTCTGAGTTCGCGCTTGCAAAAGATTCTCGCAGTTGAATGTTGTCTCGAAAACATGTTACTTGCAACTGATTGTTGCATACTCTTGCACATCATTATTGGCACTAGATGAGACAACGCGTAGTACTATGAATTCCCGATAGCGTGCAAATCTCGGAAAGACTGCTGAGCTAGCGCTTCCCAAAATGAATGTTTTGAATGCGCCTTTGAAAATAGCACAATTTATACATGTATATTACGTAAATTTCGTACACGGTACTCGTAAACACTTGTACGCTGTACTATTCACTGGTATACCGCAATTATTGCTTTTAGGCTGATTCCAACTATTTCACCTCAAAGCGACTTGCACCATGCACTTCTGAGTCGCAAACAAGTACAGCCGTGAGGCTGCTGGTGACTGCCTTCTTGTTTCTCAAATTTACATGAGTGGAAACTCCCTGCTTCCCGCGAGCATGATTGGACGTGCGTTTTGCTCCACACGTAAGTTCCACTACACAATACTCTTCCAGTGCAGGACCAGCTTTGCGAACATTTGATTATCGAGTACTAAATACAATCTTAAATATAATTACAATAATAAAACAAAAAATACCAGTTGGCTCTTACCTTGAAGTGTGAAAACAAAAGTTACAGGCAACGGATGGCCGGAGCCCGTTTCAGATTTAGATAGTCATTTCCTATTTGAAATGCAAGAGAAATTTTGAATGACTTGCAACCTGTTAAAGATAGCCACATTTTCTCAACTCTAGGTGTATTTTATGGTGAACAATATGGACTCTCAAAATATCCTTTAATTCAATACAAGTGTTTTGTGGATAGTAATTTTCTCTTAAATAAAATTTGAAAAACAGCTCCGCCTGCAGGGGCGCAGGAACAGGGGGGGGGGCAAGGGGGGCAATTGCCCCCTCATAGAGTATGTCGAGGGGGCAAATAGTGTAATTTGCCCTCCTGATATATTCTATGAAGTTTTTAAAAAATTGTACATAGGGTTATCACATTAATCTACACGAGATGCTAAAATTCGTTGTTCTATTGTAGAAGGGGCAGAAATAAAACACGAAGAATTTGTTAAACACGTCTTTATTTTTAGGTTGATAGCGGAGAACTCGATATAGTCCATTTTTCTTTCATATATTATTTTTGTGGTAAGGTTGACATTTCATTATTTTAAATTGTGTAGCTTTGGCTATTATAAACTTGAAATGTGATTTTATAATTTGGTTTTAACTATAGTATGATCAAAAATTATTTTCATCTAGCATGGCTATGAAATAGTTCCTAATCTATGAATGTTTAAAGATATTTAGTAAATTGATAAAAGTTTGAAAAATTTGAAATGTTAATGGAGATATTTAGTAAATTGATATAATTATCTCCATTAACATTTCTAATCTATGAATGCAACTATGAGTCATTTAAAAATCAAATGTCAAGTTTGACATTTAAGTGTCAACGTAGTTAAATTCATAAATTATGTAGGTTAGGTAGGCATTGCACTAAGGACAATTTCAGTTTATAATAGCCAGAATTACAATTTATAAATGAAACCTAACCTCATTGCAAAAATAACCAGAAGTTTATGTACCAACACAATGCAATCTAGTGACAATGCTTGTTATCAATGGTTTCTCTAGATTGCATTTACATATGAAAAAATAAAGTGTGGTCACCCCACAACTTTCTATTACTGCTTGTAACATTTTCAAAAACTATACTAACAAAAAACTGATTTGACAAAAGTTATAGATAATTACGTAATATATAATAGCTTTGACATTTTTATTCCCATTCATTTGGGAGAAAGTTTTTGTAAAACATTCATTTTGTGATTTTTCAAAAACTGCATGTTTTATAAACTTTTTAAACAAGCGTTGCATTTAATTACTTAATATATTATCTTGTTCTATGAAATTTATTTTTTATCAATTATAAAATTTTCCGGGAAAACAGAAGAACATAAGAGTAAAGTACCACTAGCGGTTACCCGATTTTAACAAAAAATGATTGAGATCGCCAAATCTATATTAAAAACAAATATATACATTTTGAGGCCGATCGATTAAACAATCTGGGTTGTATAAAAAACACAGACATACTGGCAGACTCACAAATTGTTATGATCATAAATTAACAGACATATATTACTTTCACAATCGCCTTTTCTGAACGAGAAGACGCAAATACGGATATTTCCGCAAAAATCTCGTGATTACTATGAAAAATCATGATTACTATATTTTACAAAGTAAAGAAAGTAACAATGAAGTATACCTTTAGGGTGTTTTGTGTATCTTTAAGATCATTCAATACGTGACTATAAAGCATTTTGGCTTAATTGTAACTATTATAGTTATTTATGTATCAAGTACATATTGTAGGGCTTTATTGAAAGAGTCTATTTTATGCAGAGCAGCGTAGCGGAGCGATAAAGAGGACGACTCAAATAAGGTCTGATGATGTACAAGCTGCATGCAAAGCTTTATGTTCGACGGTAGTGCAAAAGATTTCCTGTTTTCTACAATATCATTTATGGCATTAGACACATTAGAAAATTCAAGTTGCTATTGAAACCTTTGATAGCTTCGAAGTGTGCTTCTAGGTTAATTTCGTTTTCTATATCAAGAATAACTACCTATTACCGGGAAGTATTAAAGATGAATTCCTTTTTATTAATTGTAAAGTTTTCAGTTAACAATCGTACGTATAATATTTTTTCCTGATTTGAATAAAATGACATTTATTTTGATAATAACCGTTGGACATTGACAGGCGGCCGTTTTACTTTACTCTATAGACTAAAGTGGCACTTTATGGAAGCTAAATAATACTATAATAAAGTGTTTATGGAACAGTCGAACATAAAGCTTAGTTATGTTAAAATACTCAAAATGTTTTTTGCCCCCCCCCCCCTAAATGTAGTAGGTCCTGCGCCGCTGTCCGCGTGACTTACAATCGACTGCATATGAATTAAATATGACTAAAGGTTCTGAGCTCTAGGTCTGTTCCAACGCAATAAACGTAGTATGTTCTCTACACACCCTTTAATTCAACGTGAGTGTTACTTGGGTGATATTAACATTCTTCTAATTAAGAGTTCAAGACCAAATAAATTAAATATAATGTGGATTTATAGTATGTATGTTAATTTTAAATACTGTAGTTCAGGCGTGATGTGTAACAATTTGAGGCAGCCGAATTATATGTACCGTTTATTTGTTAATTAACATTAAAGGAATTCAAACTAACTTTGGCTATAAAATAGACAATTGTGTACAGTTTTACGAAAATTAATTAAACCGCAAAACTAGTTCACAATATGGTCAAGTTACAGTGTATTGTTTGCAAGCCAGAAGTTTTTGGAAACGTTTTACATCAAGTAACTCACTAGGTCACTTTTTGCAAACGTTTTACATCAAGTAACTCACTAGGTCACCATATCGACTAGAATTAGTAAAACATGACAGAAAACTTCTGTATATAAACAATGTATTTTTATTTGAATCTTCAATACATTCTTTAGCATTGAGATGCATTCATTTGTGAACTGATGTAAGCTACAAATGTCTTAACGGGTAGTTAAGCCTGGCTACTCCATTCACATCTTACCCTACAACCCTTCATCCCTTCATTAAGTTTCAACCCTTTCAGTAAAATAACCTGCTCCTATAAATCTACAAGTTACATTTCTGATGTGCTTTCTGAACGAGTGCAAGAAATAGAACGCATTACACACATTCGCGAAAGACCGCAGACAATATCAAAAGAAAAGATTAATAAAATTAGTATGGCACAAGAAACAACTCTCAACCTTTTATTCAAGACTAACTCTGCTTGACGTACAGCCTACTGCGCATGAATTAAAGATAGCCAAATTTTCCCAATTATGAATCTATTCCAAAACGACCCGCGCCGAAGTGGGTTCTGAAGATTTCCCTTAATTCAAAGCAAATTTTACATGGGTAGTAATTTCTTGTTAATTAAAAGTTTAAAAAAACTTCGTTTGGCTTACAAGCTCAGTTATATGTGTACCCCCAAAATATATCGCAATTCAACGCGAATGTTAAGTGACAGTAATTCCATGTTTAAGAAAACCTTCGTGTAAGTTGGAACCCATTGCACATGATATTAAAAGACCCAAAGCTTCTTAGCTCTAAGTGTATTCCAACGTGATCAGCCAGCCATGGCATCATTTCAAGCTACATTACTATATTTTTTTAACATTGCATGGTTTATCACTCCTTTATGTAATAGCCCTAATCACACTTTGTTTGCATTGTTACTTTTGTAAGTTGTTAGCTATAATTTCCTGAAATCTTCAAATATCCCACGCTACAACAGTACTTGAGGGCCTGCCAGCTCGACTCAGGAAGATGGCGTACCGTTCCTTACAAGACGCTATTACCAAATATTATGAGCTCCAACAACTTTTTACTTACGACAAATATGATCAGATAGGTGAAATAATCGCAGCAGGTAACAATATCTCAAATTCAAAAAGTAGCAGTAACAAAATTAAATAATAAATGTCATAAAAAGTGCATTGAATTTATTAGGTAAATTCTGCATATAATAATCACAACAGGTGCTGGAAGCATTACTCAAACAAATAGTGCACCGCCAAAATATGATAATTATGTTACGAATAAAAGCAATTAAATTAGCAATTAAAGGTTAAGGATTATGCTAGGAATAATCACAACAGGTTAATTAATTTAGATGTAAACTACAGATGGAGAACAGATTTAAAGTACTAAGCAATTAAATATTAAATCAACAGGAATAAGGTATACGCATTCTTACTTTAATTTCTCTGCGTCAGTTTACCCGAAGCTCGCAGAATGAATATCGTTAACCACCACAACCTGGGATTATTGGGATTTAGGAATTCCGCACCAAGCGTCGGCATAATTGACCAACACGAAAGTAAAATCGTAACAACCAAAAGACATTAATAAATCTTTGAGGAAGATATGGCAATGCAACTCGCTAACTCCTAAAACACACGTAAACGGTGGGTTCAAATTTGTAACCTAGTAGGTGCGATTTACTGGATACTTAACTCAGAGAGGCAGTGGTTAATTACTACACCAAGATGCCGACAAGAGCGGATCACCCGGGCGAAAGACAGTTGTGTCACCAGCGGGTGAAGAGTCGCTCAAAATTACCAGCAATAAACATACGCCCCATATGACCCGCTTTACGCGAACTGCTGGCCCACACGAGTAAACTTAAAGCCTCCCAAAGCATGTTGAGTTGGTGCCTTAGAACCTCCGGAGTAAAGCTAGAACATCCGACGAGCAAAATCCAATCAGCTAATAGTACAACGCTACTAAAACAAAAAATTAAGTAACCACACACCCAGTATAACATGCTTTTCTGGGAAACGACAATTACATGCTTGTTGCTACTCGAGGCCACGGACGGAAAAGGAAGGCTATTCAAGCCGCAACACATCGTTTCGTATCTCGAAAAGCCCAAACAAGAAACGCCTGCACGAGGAGATAAGGATTATAATGCAAAAACAAATACGAACGTCCTAAAAATAACTTAGTGAAGCTTGCCGGTATTGCAGATAACAAAATATTGGCACACATCCAAGCGGCCAATAAAGCTACATTTGTACGATTACGGCACCCAAGAAACATTTACGCAACCAACATTTATCCAACAGAATAGATTCTAACTTTAAATACGCTTTTTACTTACACGTAACCAAGTACTCGTTAAGTGACCAAATCGTGATAGCTGAAAGTAATACATGCAATAAATGGAGTACAGTACCAGTATATCAACGTTATTTAATGTAAATCTCAACGCTCGTATTTATCTCTACGATTTGTGTCGCTGGAAGTGACGAAGTATGTTTTTCAAAAGTTTATGGTTTGTAAACTCCAAGTTTACAAGGTTTTAATGTTCCCCGTTGACACTGCTACTTAGCATCTAAATTTAAACAATACTTTTTGTACCCAGTATCCACTTTATTATAATACATATCCATTTACACAAGTCTCTCCCAGATGCCTCAATTTATTAAAACATTATTTAAAGAGCAACTGTTGCTTCCGCTAAACAAACGAATTCATTAAAATGTGCACTTTCATTCGCTGAATGCTGAATAACCTGGGGATTTCTGCAGAGTTGTAGTTAGTGGGTTTGAAGTCCCTCGCAGGCGCACAGGTTCGAGAACAGCGACTGTTGGGGTGTTTATCATCCAACTTGAACAGTTCCAGCTCCTAGCAACTCTTGATCAAATTCCTTGCGGGAACTATTGCCAACACATAATGTTACATTATAAATCTCACGTCCGAAGTCGTATATCTTCCCTGATGATTCGGAAGCTCGCTTTTGGTAGCCATCAGGCTGTCGATTGTCCCTTCTGGGTTTACTCGGACCCTCATCTTCATACTCCGGGCAACTTAAGAATTTGCACAGGGCCAAGCCGCAGCTTTTATTTAGAGCGGAGTAATATCTCTGTTGAAATCCCCAGCGTATGTGGGACGACCGCAGTTCAACAAAACGAGCCTAATTTCTGGTCCCAGTCCCCATCAGGCACGTTCGGCAGCCACATCTTAGAATAAAACTCGGCCTATTCAGCGTCTTGGCCCACAAAGGAGCTCCGCTCGACTTGGCCACTTTTAATTTATTAAATTTAAACTTAATGCCCTCTTAATTAATGGAGTAGAGGGTGATTAATGAATATGTAAAAGGAGACTTCCTCGGAATAATGCATTATTAGGTGGATCGCGGTAAACGTCAATATTAACGCGTATTATATTACAGAGGCTACGTGCAACACAGCGGCGGAATTCGCCCATAAAGCAGGAAACGTGGCTGCTCAGATATTACAACCGCTACAATGTGAGTTAGTGCAAGCATAAATTTCGTATTTCATAACGCCGCGAGTTAGTAGCCCGATATCTCTGTTCGATGCGACGCAATTCCCAAAAAGCTGCGCGAGCTTGCGACGTGGAGCGAGCTTTCTGCAACCAGCCCCAACATTAATCACAACTCCAATCCGTATAGTGGTCATAATTACTCTTGTAACCACCAGATGCAGCTATTAATATTATAATTTCATTACGCTTTCCGCTGTAGCCCCTTTTTGCTCAACAAATGCGCGACGGCATTATACATTAAAGGGTAAATGTTTCGAGACCCCCTTCAATTTGCCATCATTCATGTACCTGGTTGGAGATGTCACTGACGGTGGAATCGTTACTATAATACGAGTTATGGTTTGGTCATTAAGTGATTGATTACTTCTGCAGGCGGTAAGAAGTTGTCTGTTTATACTAAATTGTTAGACGGATTGTTACAGCCATCGGATTAGATTATGGAACGAAGTGTTGAAAAACCAGTTGCGGAAATTTAAAGAGGTTGGTCTCATAATTGATTATCGGTGTCAAAACCGATAGATTAACTATTGTTACGAACCGTACAAAGTCAGTAAGAGCCCGTTGGCTACTGGTCTTTCACAGTACAGCAATTACTGTAAATCTTACGCGGCTGCTCGAATCGACCTCCTTGATTATCATCGCACGAGCGACAGCGTCGGACGCCCATCATATGCTGTAATTGCCCCAAAAATTTACCAACATAATGAAATCTACGGTAGCCACCATCTAAATAACTCACTAACTAAGGCTGCGCACAGCAGTGCTTGCATGGTGGGCTCGTATTTTTCCAACGTATTCTGCTATAATTAATTATTGATTTGTATAATTACATACAAACTACGCAAAGCACTTTCACAATATACGTCCCGCCCCTGTTACAGCTACGAACTTTCTCCTCGATTCAGAATTATATACTTAACCCAGTACACACACCTCGACTGTGTATTGGTTGCACGTGCACTCCAATATATTTGTAAAAATTGTATTACATTTTAGGGTTCCAAATATTCCAGAAATGGTAAACGTAGTAATTAGAATCTAAAAAATGCACGTTCAAACTATCAAATATTTTAACTCTAACAAGGAAATCCCTGCGATGACCCTGATATAATACAATAGAGCACTATCCGTAACCAACGTAAATCATTGTATTAGTTAAAGAAATAAGGTTCTACATAACAGCTTTACCAGTATAAATTGCTAGTTAGAGAGATAATAGATATTTAATAGTGGAATGTTAGCCCGATTCTAATGGTGATAGAACGATGTGAGTGCTCAGATACATTTGATGTTGATGTTTTGCAATACAGACGTATAAGTAACAAATTTGCGTAAAGCATTATAGAATGGTAGTTAAGCAATGACGAATTCACATCATAAGTGCCTTAGAGCAGTCAGTTCCTGGATTTATTTGTAGCATATGTTCATGTTCATAATTCCTTTTCATTTATGGGTCTTGTTTTAGCATTTTGGCCTTTCATATTTCTCTCTATTACGGCAAGCGGTAACCCACTGCGTCGTACAATATGTACAATAATTTCTTCCTTTCGTAATTGATTTATTGCAGTTGCTCTGTCTTGTTCTTATTCAATAATGTTTAGTTGCTAATATAATCCATCCGTGATACTCTCAACTTTCTTATATATGTTAGGAGTGGATTTCAAACCTCCTCCTTTCTTATGTCCCTACCATTTGCTATTTATAAATATACTGCCTTAGTTGTTGTAACCATTATAAAACAATTCACAATGAAACATCTGCTTTAGTTAGAAGAATAAAACTAGAACATCGAAAATTTGTGAAACAGAATAGAACAGAAAGAAAAGTGGAGTAGTCAGAGGACAAAGAAGCGAAATTAACAAGCTAATTGAAGTGAAAAAACATCGAAAAATGTACTTGCAATGTCTATACACCCAGCTAAAAGAAATGTACGACTTACTAACATGGGAGGTAGTAGAAAATAAAGAAATAAATGTTGAACAAAAAGATTTAGACGAAGCCCTCAGGAAACTTAAAAACAGAAAACCTATAGAAAAGGATGTCATCCTTAACAAGCTATAGAAATATGGGGGGCCAATTCCAACATAACAACTAACTGATTTCGGATAGAAAGTTATAAAATATTGCAAGATACCACAAGAATGGAGATCAAGTATTGCTATATTAATATTCGAAAAAGGACTCAAAACGGAACGAAGAAATTGTCGTGGTATTAGCTTACTAAATGCCATGTTAAAACCAATACGAAAAATTATAACTAGCATAATCAATTTCAACATAACACCAACAAAGGAACAGCAAGGTTTCAGGAGCGGCATTCATATAGTGCACATTCTATTTTTACAGTAAGACATTTAAATCAACATATAAGCAATTCAACGTGATAAACAATGTAGTTTAAATATATGTGCACGATGCTATCTCAGCTTACAAAGGTAAGTCGAATAGCAGGGTGCTTGAACTATACAGTATGAAACAACAACGCATATGAGAAGATGATAAAACTTAGTCATAACAAAGAGCATATTACATGCTCTTTGGTCATAATGTTCCGTATATCGCAGACAAGGCCGGATTAAAATTTGACACTAAGAAGAATAGAGACTTCAGAAATTGAAATTTTCACGAGCATTGATGATGAAGAGTGGGCAGAATGGAACAGTCGCATTAAAACAATTGTTGAAAATAGCCCCGATAGAGCGTTGTTCAATGGGATGTCCTAGAAGACTATGGAATGGCAACCTGATAGAGGCTCATCATCTAGAGACCGACTGAAAAAAAAGACAGAATGCTGTTTATGTAGAAGGAGAAGAAGAAGAAGAAGAATAAGATATTAAGAGATTTTTCTTATTATGAAATGCTTGTGGATGCAACTACTTTCTTCTTTTAACTTCCATTTTGAAGCATTCGCCTTGTGTAAATATACAGTGTGTCCCAGGATTGATGTTACAAGAAGTGAGATGGACTAAACATTTTTGAATTTTATATTAAGATTGTGGGATTAGGTCCTGCTTGGTCTGAAGAGAATTTTAAGAATATTTTTAGTATGATACGACAAAATTTTACCAAAAAAGTGGTTCAGAATGATAAATAATTGACCCTATACAAAATTTCAAGAAGATCTACTTCTTTAGATTAAACCGTTATTTTTAGATTAAACCAAATAAATTGTATATTCTTTTCAGGTAAACTACCCTTTCTGTTCATGATACGGCAAAATTTTACCAAAAAAAGTTGTTCAAAATGATAAATTATGGCCCTATACAAAATTTCAAGAAGCTCTACCTCCCTAGATTAAACCGATATTTTTAGATTAAACAAAATAAATTGTTTATTCTTTTCAGGTAAACTACCCTTTTTTTATAATACTGCAAAATTTTACGAAGAACAGTTGTTCAGAATGGAAAATTATGCCTCCATACAAAATTTCAGGAGGTTCTACCTACTTAAATCAAACACTCATTTTTAATCAATAACATTTTAACGGTTTAATTTAAGTAGGTAGATCCTCCTGAAATTTTTTATAGAGCCATAATTTATCATTTTGAACAACTTTTCTTGGTAAAATTTTGCCGTATCATGAACAAAAAGGGTAGTTTACCTGAAAAGAAAATAGTTTTCGCTTCACTGTCAAGGCTAACTTGTTTTTTCAAAAACTGAGAATATTCTTAAAATTCTCTTCAGACCAAGCAGTACTTAATCCCACAGTCTTAAAATAAAATTCGAAAATTTTTAGTCTATCTCACCTCTTGTAACATCAATCCTGTATGTATTTTCTAGACAGTAGAGGTATTGTACTTGTAATCTGCTTTTGTCTATTTGTCTGAGTAGCCCCAAAAATCATTTCCAGACATTGTAGTACTATTATAATCGTTCTTTCGTTTTGTTCAATATTCATACATACACAGTGCTTCAACTGAAAACTAGGCAACGATTATAATACCCTCTTTTGGCCACCCTGCATATTTACAGAATTTTCCCTTTTCCTGGCCCATAGCCACATGCAGCATCCATAAATTACCCAGAAAGACCAGAAAAGTAGCGCAGGAGATCGTAAAGATGAACACTTTGGATCGACAGGCTATTCGGCTTAAATCAGCATGTGGCTGCTTTTGACGCAACATTACGCGCGAGTTAATGGCAAGTGCCGTAGTCTAGATAAAAAGTGTGGCAAGTGACAAATTGCATTCACAGATGTAATGTAATAGCACGCAATGTAAGAACGTGCAATTACAAACTCAACCTCGCCGATTTAATGCTAAATGCAGGCTGTCCCAAAACCGTTTTGGGACAACAGCGAGCGGCTGCCCTAGAATCAATGGAACCAGTGACTACCCGAGCAGACAAGGAGACGCATAATAAAATCCTCTTACTAGCACACCACGCTCGGATAAAATGCAGTAACACATTCACTGACCAGACGCCCGGTTTCGGCAAGAGAGCAATAAAGCAATTCTTCCGGGCACAATGAACAGTAACACTTTTCCAAAAGCGAGAGTCCAGCTGGCCACCAACAAATAACAAACACTCTGCACTGACGCAGTTGACGAGAGGTTATATAAAGACAGATAGGTAGATAGATAGATTATGCATTCCGCGTCTACGATCCATCTTGCACGTTTAAGTCCGGTCAGTGATAATTACATTCGTTTTCAGAGCTCTGTCGAAATACCAGAGCTTGTTTAACTGTTGGCACAATAGTTGTCTATATCACATTATATGTATTTGTGAATATCATTCTGTATTTATACGTATATGTCTGTGGGACATTGTAAAATCTGACTAAAATAAAGAAATAGTTCTTATTTTCCATAAAACATTGTAATTTCTAAATACTCTAGATGTTATCACTTACACTCCTGGTAGCTTTCTCATTTCATATTTTCTTAAAATGTCATTCATATTATTCAGCTTTTTTTGTAATTCTTCACTGTTGGTAATCATCAGTGTCTCGTATCATGTTCGTTCTTTTTCCTTATATATTAACACCCTCTTGCATGTTTGCCCTCGTTTCATCTACTATTCTCTGAATATACATGCTAAGTAATACCGGAGACATGGTCCTACTCTTTTCTTTATTCTCGCTGTGTGTTGTTCATGTTCATCTATTATATAGTTTTCTTTATGTGTATATTATTGTATACAATTCCTCGATCGCTATAATTGGTCCCTTAGTGTTCCATTATTCCACACCAGGTCTTTTATCTAACGTTGAAAAAGACTTTTCGCCTTTCGCCTCTGTTCGAGGTAGAATAGCTTCTCGTTTTCCGATTTCCCTTTGTTTCCTAAAAGGGAGTAATCATTTGTAAGTTGACTATTTATGGCTTTCTTCAATCCTTTATGTATTATGTGGGCAAGCATTTAGAAGCACGCAATATTAAACTGATCGTCATATAATTTTCACACTGCATTTTTTGGTATCAGTATTAGCCTTCTGAGGTATAGTTGGGTTTAGGGATAAGCTGGGTACTGATGATGCTATATTTAACTTACCAAGAATTTGCTCAATTGCTGGATGACCATAAAAAAGCTTTAACAGTATTCTTAGAACTCTAAATTTGTATCCTTGTAACCACAGCACCTGAGAATAAAGTTGATGAAATATAGATACGAGGGGCACTGCTAAAGTTTGCGAAAAATGTAAAACAAAACACAAATTACGTTATGTAAGTCGCTTTATTGCTTCTCAAAACATTCCCCTTTAAAATCTATACACTTTTGCATTCGATGAAACCAATCTTAAAAACACTTTTTCCACTCTGAGCAAGGTACCTCCAAAACAAGTGATTTAAATGCTTCAACGGCCACTTAAGTCGATGAAAAACGCTCGCCGCGCATGTTTGATGTATCCGAATAAGAAGAAGTCATTGGGCGCTAAATCAGACGAATATGGGCAATGAGTCATTAATTGGATGTTGTTACTGGTCAAAAACTCGACAGTTCGTCGTGCTGTGTGAGCGCTTGCATTGTCATGATGAACAATGATTCGTCGATTTACGTTGTTTCTTCTGATTTCAGCGATAACTTTCGGTAAACAATTTGAAGTATACCAGTCAGCATTAACTGTTCTGTCATCCTCTAATGCAACAGTTGCAACATGACCCGTTTTTCCGAAGAAACAAGCAATAATTCTTCTCAAAACGCTTCTTGAGCGCACCACTTTTGTTGGTTTAGGTTTATTTTGAAACACCCATACAGTCAATTGCTGTTTAGTTTCAGGCTCATATGAATATATCTAAGATTCGTCACCTGTTACGATGTTATATACAGAATTTGAACGATCATCTTCGATTTTTTTAGCATTTCCTTGCACCACTTGACACGTGCCTGTTTTTGTTCTTCTTTCAAATTGTAAGGGATCCAACGACTACAAAGCTTCCGGACATGCAAATGATCGTGAAAAATCGTATGTGTTTATTTTGCAGCAATGCCTAAGAATGTCTCTATCTCACTATATGTCACATCCCGATCTGATAAAATCATTTCATGCACAGCATCGATATTTTTCGCGACAACAGAAGTGCATGGGCGACTTTCGCAAATATCGTCATCAAACGTTGGTCTTCCACGCTTGAATTCTGCGAATCATTTGTAAACCGTAGTTTTGGATGGTGCTTCATCCCCAAATAACGAACTGAGTTTTTCCACACATTGCTGTGGTGTTAAACCGTATCGAAGGTCATAGAAGACCATCAGTCGAAAATCATGATTCGAAATTTCCATTTTTCACACAATTATTACTCTGTTAAATTCTTTTTAAACGAAACTGCTCGGTTTGAAATCGAACTGTCAACTGAATTATAGATTAAAAACGTAAAATTTTACGAAAATGAAAATTGCAGAACGCTGGCAATGCAAGGAGTACTCGATTCCGCAAACTTTAGCAGTGTACCTCGTACATTCCTTGACATGTGCTGAAAAAAACAAAGCTAAATGCCAATGTTTACATCAAATTTTTTCTACTGATAAAATAAAATATTTAGGAATTGACTCTAATATAAAATATATAATGGTATAATAGGCTGGGGGAGGGGGGGGGGGGGTATTGCTAACAGTCATTTACGCAATCTAGAAACTGTTAAGAAATTGGTTATAAAAATTATGTTTCGTAAATGTTACTACTATCCATCTAATTTGTTATTTAAAGAAACAGAACACAGTACTATTAGGCAACTACATATACAGGTCATGGCAGTTTTTACATTCAAACACCATAATATATTACAAAATCTTACGCATCACTACAATACCAGAACTAAAACTAATTGGAATGTCATAGTGCCTATAACTTATAAGACAACCTGTTATTATTCTGGTACAAATTAATATAAATTTAATTAGGGCAAATCAGCACAATTCTCAGGTTAATTTATACTGTGCTCACTTTGCCTGTCAGTTATTTAAGGCTAGTTAAAATTAAATGTATTAGTTGATGTTCAAAATAAAATGGTCAAATGCGCGTTTCTTAATATTTTATTGAACTGCAATACTAACTAAGCTAGCTCTCGGCAAAACACAAAACTCCTTTCAGGTGGGATCAGAATTTTAGTATATTCATAAATTAGTAGTTCATGGTTATTAGCTATTTTAGTCTCACCCGTTCATTTTATTTTTTTATTTGTACCAACCTTGCTTGATTTTCTTCACTTATTGCCTTATTTTATCTACCATCTCTGTTATATCTTCTATTATTCCTTGTTTCTTCGGTTTAATTATTTTCTGTTCTGTTCTCGTATCTCGTGGTACGTTACTATTATCGAAATCTCCTTGAAACTACGAGGGGAACTAGAAAAGTTATCTACCTAACTATAAAACCAATTACATACGGTTTTTTAAATAATTTTTCAGTATAATCTCCCCCAACTTCAGCGCACTTATGCCATTTGTCCTTCAAAGAGTTAATGTCCGTTGAAAAAAAAGATTCTTCTTGGGTCTCAAAATAGTCCTTGACTGCCTCCTTCAAATGCTCGTCTGTTTCAAAACGACGCCCTCTGAGATTCTTTTTTAGGTTTCTGAATAGATAGAAATCGGACGGTGCCAGATCCGGACTATAAGGTGGATGGTTTAGCTCAATAAAGCGGCATTCCTGCAGAATTGGTTTCATTTTGGCGGCCTTATGCACGGTCGCGTTGTCATGAAGAATGAGCGATTCACCTTGTGATAAATTTGGACGTTTTTTGACAATAGCTGTACGCAGCTTTTTGAGGGTGTTACCATAAACCTCTGCAGTGATTGTAGAGCCTTTAGGCATATATTCAATTAAAAGAATACCTTGAATGTCCCAAAAGATGGTTGCCATGAGTTTTGCAGCTGAAGATTGCGTGCGGGCCTTCTTTGGGGGAGGGCCTATGCACCCATTGCATACACTCTAATTTCCTCTCAAGGTCCCAGTGATGTACCCAAGTCTCACTATCAGTCACTATCCGCATTAAGAAGTGAGGGTCCGCTTCCAAAGATTCCAAATTGTTTCTACAAATTTGCTGTCTACACAGCTTTTGCTCAGGAGACAATAATCTGGGAACCCACCTTGCTGAAACTTTACTCATGCCCAGTTTGTGGTGCAATATTTTCAAAACGCTAGGTTCTCTTTCTATTATCTCATCGACTCTAACTTACTAAATTAACGAACCTGGACATAACCACGGCAAGGTGTTTATAAACGGGCCATGCATAAGTCCGTATAGGTCACAGAACCTTTTCTAGAAAACCAACATTTACATATTGTACAGTACAGCATTAGAAGTTCAATACTATTTACTCCCCAAACTTTTCCTCTTTACGACATTGCAAAAACTAACAACAAGATCCTATTCCCTGAAATGCGAACGTAAACTTTTTGCTGCACACCGGATTATATCGTTATCTGCATTTAATCTAGAGATACACGGCCTCTCGAGAATATGCGTCTCGGCCGCATAGATTTGATAGAACTTCAGGCAGTTTTGTTATAATACTAGCAATTTAGTCGTCTATTCAGGAAATTTGGTGTTGTATTTCTAATCACTTGGGAGTAAGATAATGGGGATACATTGGGCTTTTAGTTTTCTATTTTGCAAAATAAATACCATCGACGGGATACAAATAAATACCCTTAACTTTGACTCTAGTTAAAACTGGTTGTGATTGCAGTGGAACGGCAACTTTTCTATTGTTCTTATAGCTTCCATTAAGGTTTCAACTCTTTTTGTTGTTTTGTCTGATATGCTGAACATTTTAGACGTGTCTCAACTCATACTCTTTGAAGCTGTATTACCTTTATTTACTTATAAGTAGAATAAGGACATTTACCCGTTACCCCCCTACTCCTTTTAATTGACTAAGCCCTGAGGGCATAATTAAACCTCTAATTAAGTTAATCGTAGCATTTTGTTTTTAATAATTAAATTGCCTGGAGCAAAGTTAAATTGATAATCGCTCCATTTTGTTTCTAATAATTAAATTTTTAATAATTAAATTGCCTGGGGCAAAGGGGCACTTTGGGCGCCATTTTTTTAATTGAAAAGGCGGCCATTTTGAATTTTGATTTCGCCACGTGATGCTAGCGCCATTTTGATTTAATTGAAGCGGCGTCCATTTTAAATTTTGAATTAGCCACGTGATGCTCTGTATTCGTCACGCATATCCTTGTCCACACACTTTTTCTCTCACAATCATGCTATCTCTCTTGCATTCGTTGAAAGCACCTCTTCATCTTTGTCATACTAACTGGAAGGTTTGTGTTCTCTCTGTCTTGCACGTTCTAAAGTCGTATTTATTAAAAAAAAACTTTTCTACTCCAAGCAGGGTTTGAACCTGATGCCTTTGCTAATCCTCCACGCTTGCCTCTAGTCTATGGAAACTTGATAATGGAATGATTTTCTATGTCCACCTCCATGAAGGCTGTTTAAATGGTTGTCTACCATTCCTCTTATGAAATCTTGTCTGATTTTAATATATCCTTTTGAAATAAATAATATAGTAATTTGCAAACTTACGAATGTAATTGCAAAAGGCTATTTGTGACCTCATTTAATTAAGAAGCTTCATGCACTTAGCTTTACTGATAAAAGTGAAATTGTAGAAAGAACGCTAAGGAGGCTTGTTGATTTCAAACGTGCTTCAACTATGCTATACAGCAAACTATTTTCAAATTTACTTTAACATTTTTTATTCTGTAATGTAAATCTCTTGTATTTCTTTTTCGAAACAGCAATTAGTTATGTACAACAGTGATTATTAGTTTTTAAGATTATATGTGGTATATATATTTTAAACAAAATGTTATATAAGAAAGTTTAAATAAATTATTCTTATACTACATGTTTTTAGTTATGACACCTCTGCAAATTTAAAATTTACGTTACTGCAGAGATACAAAATTTGCTCGACACCGATGAAAGGTTAAAATCATACATGCCCTATTTTTTGTATTTGTGGATACTTTGAAAAACATTTCCCTCTAACACTTTTAATTTTAAAATAGTTTTTCTTAAATTTTATAACATTTTGATGTCGATGAATTTGTGTTAGCGACAAAGAGCTATTTATTGTAAATTTGGTTTACACGAAAAAATATTATGTGAATACATTAAGAAGGAGTTATAATTTGTAGGAGTGGAGCAAGTAGATAACGAGTAATAAATCAAAACATTCTGGTAAGAAACAAACAATTTACTTATATACATACTTTACACATAGAATACAACTCCTTCTTTTATTTGTAGTCGGAGTTGTTCTAATACTATCTAACTTAATTTTTATCTTGTAAATTTAAGTCTATATGTGATTCCTCTATTTTTTTCAGTTAGAAGTATTTTCGAACTGTAAAATATAACGATTTTTGTTTCTGTAATAAATGTGTTTAATTCCAGTTATAACTAGTTCTGTTCCTTCCTGAAGTTCCTCCAAATGAGAGCATTGTGCAATCTTAATCTTGTCTTTTAGTTGCTGCATGCTAATGTTGGAAATTTGGCTTTTACAACCATTTTTTACTGCAAGTATTCCGACAAATGGATATTTCCAAAGCGGTCTATATTGTTCCAGGCCATGACACTGGCTGTGTTGCCAAATTGTGTGCTAGGCCATTCCAAGACACACTAAGTTTTGTTTGGTGTAAGTTACAGAAATGCCTTTAAGATGTTGAGTACTAAGCTGGAAGTCGAATTGCGCTTCATCAGTTGCTCCATATGTTAGCATGTTCAAGTGTAAGTGTATAATGAAACGTTGGTACACAAATGGAAAACAGTTTTGCATTTAAAGAACTGGATCATGAATTTATTTCCATTTAAATCTACATCCGTTATAAAAATATCAACTTCAGTGCCTTGGTATACAAACTACTATTTATGTTGGGACATTTAGGGTTGATTTTTAATAATAAAAAACATTATTCAGTTAAAACGCATACAAAATTGTTCATCATCTTTATCAGTCCTCAGCAGTATAGGATGCAATCAGAGAAAATAAATTATTCAGTTTGCCCTCACCACATCATTTAAAACGTATTGTTACGTTTTTGCGTTCGGGCTATTTACAAAATTATACGACCCTTCTTGTATTAAACATTTATTTACAATGATTAGATTAATTATTATTATTTACAAACACACGATAATTATAGAGCCGATTACAAATTACTTAAACTACATTTCTATGGATACATTTATTTAATATTTACACTGGTTAAATTTCAACTATTTATTTATTTTACTCTTAACACTAATGATTTATTTCTATTTAAATGGTTATATTTATATGGTTATTTATGTCAATAGTTATATGTACATACGGGCTTTTATTTATGTGGGAGCTCTACACGGCTCTACGCGAATTCCGATTGAACTCAGGACTGCGGGAGAACTGCTCGCTATTCCCCGCTCGCAAGTATTTATATTGCCAGATAGTTCCTTCTGGAAAACGTCTAGAGTTCGCTCGACCTTTCTGGCAACTCTGACGTGTCACGCGCAAGGTCGTTTCTGGAATGTTCTGGAAGACTGACTCACGCCGTCTCATGCAGCTGCCTCCAAGGTCGTTCTGCAATGCTGTCGCACGGGACGCTCAGTTATATTTCTGGGGCGACGGCCTAGCCCCAAGATCGTTACAGTATTTAATATTTCGCCCCAGATCAGATAATAAAAATATATTTTTCTTAAATCAATCTGCAAGGAGATGACGAATTTGGAAAAGTATGTAATTCTCCAACTTGATGAAATTTACGTCAATATTGATCTATTCAATATCGAGGTTAAAAATTATATGGTACAGCTGAAAATAAAAATGCTAATGTAAAAGAACCTAAAACAATTCAGGTTTTTCTTATTGTTGCTGCTTTTCCGAAAATTTAAATCTGTTGTTTCACTAACACCTGTAAAAATTTAATTTCTCAGGAACTTTACAAACTGACACAAAAAGTATAGTCAACTATAAGTAGCTTATTATCCATATTCTGTTTAGTTGCTCACTTTTTGCATCTCTTACACACTTTCTAAAGCTCCAAGAAGGGAACCTCAGATTATCAGATTTTTCTTTATGAATAACCAAATTTAGGCTTGATTTTACTCCAAAGAGTGAAGTTCTATTTGGCTTTTACCGGAATTGCTTTTAAATCTAATATAACGGTCAAGTAAAGTACTACAATGTGAATAGCAACGATTTTAAAGATTGTTTCAACTGGCATTAATCTGACAGCGACAGCACCCTGACAGATTGTATATTTAATGACCAAAAAATTTGTAATATTTGTTAAAGGTTGGCGAAGCCATGTTACTAGATTATGGTAGGCCATTCCCAAGCTCACTTTATAGGCCCAGTGTCATGGCCCGGAACAATATAAACCGCCTTGATATTTGCCATAATTATTATACCCACTATTATTTACAGTAAATGCCGAAATCGTATACTATCCAGTTATATCCAAATTTTTTTCCATGGATTTTTAAAGTAATTTCGTTTTTTCTCTGTAAAGGCATATGACTATTCCTGTCTACACAACAGTGCTACCAACATACAGGGTGTTCCATAAGAAAGCACATGTAACTAGATAAAATCCCTAAAGACACTAGATTTGGGCGCGTCTGCGTCTGCGGGAAGTGCATAGAACTAGAAAAAGTTCCTGGATTTAAATAAGTGAATACGCGGGTATGTCATTAACCTAAAAATCCTCTATATTTAAATAAACTGTTAGATATGGATGTGTCAATTGCAATGATCTGAGGATTTGAAAAATCACTATCTGGTGAAAACATGAACACAGTAGATGTGAGCGGTAAATTTAAATTCAGTACTCTCTGTTATCCAATGAGTTACTCGGACATATGTACATCATCCTACAACTTCCTTTCTTTATTTTTAGTGGGAGTTGTTTTAATACCATCTAACTTAATTTTTATCTTGTAATTTAAGTCTATATGTGATTTCTCCATTTCTTTTTCGAGCCAGAAGTTGGTTACATACAAAGCTTCTATATTTTCGAACTGTAAAATACAACGATTTTTGTTTCTGTAACAAATGTGTTTAATTCCAGTTACAACTAGTTCTGTTCTTTCTTGGAGTTCCCCCAAACGATGGCATTGTGCAATCTTAATCTTACTTTTTAGTTTCTGCATGCTAATGTTGGAAATTTGATCCATATCTTCTTGACTGTATATTAATCGATCTGGATCGAGTCATTCTCCCCTGTAAAATTCAACTTCCTCTACTTTGGGGTATGAGTGCCCATTAAACGTAGAAACTCCATTAGTTTAAAATTTTATAAACGGATATATAATCCATTAAATGGAACACAAATGTATCCCTGTTGTCTAAGTTTATCTTTGTTATCCTTATAAATATTTATAAGACGTTGTTCAAAATACCCTTTTAAGCAGTATACCCTTTTGCCTCCATCTTTTTCTGCTAGAACACCAATCGTTGGAAATCTTTCCTAGTATTTACGATAAATGCGGAAATCTTGTATACCCCAGATCCATCGTGATTTATCCAAGGGGTTTGATTAAAGTAACTGCATGGTCTATCCTCCGTTCCTTTTACTTTTTGTTCTTTTGAACTCATGGACTTGTCAGTTGACAAACAAATTTGTTGTATGACTTAACTCTAGCATTCGAATTTAACCATGTTAAAAAATCAATTCCAATTGTTTTATCATTCTCCACAATCACATTACAATTTTCCTTGGACTCTCCTTGGTAAGAAAAGTTATGGTTAGTAGGCAAATACTGCCCCATTTCTATCTTGTTAAATATTCCCGCAAAATCTAGCGTTATATCCAAATCCAAAGAGTAGTAATTATTTATTTGGAGCTGTTTTAAAATTTCTGGTATTTCGTCTAACAGGGTCTGCACATTAACGTCGGCTAGTTCTACTTTGTACGGAATTACTCATGGATTTTTATATTTTTTGTGAATATTTTCCAGACCTTCCTCTTCAATAACTTCTATAATTCCTCTTGCCATCCTGTTCTCACCTTGCAGAAGATAAGGTAATTTTACTTATACTCCTTGCCTAACAGCAATAAATTTAGAGAATTTTCCTCGTAAATGACTATTACAAGTACCGCACATCTCTTTCTTAACAATAAGACCACTTTTTTCCTTCGCAATCTACAAGGTCAATAATTTTAGCCAACATTATATTGTCACAAAACGGCTGTGTAAGCGGCCTATGTAAATTTAAATTGCTTCTGGTAAGGAGATGTTCGCCTTCTGTATAATTTATATTTCCAACATCTGTAACTTATGTTATAAATATATTAACATAGAAAACCTCGAAAAGTGTTGAGTGACAAACTAAATAAATGGAAAGCATTGTAAATCCGCAAAATATGACTGAGAATAAGTTTGAGGTATACTTAGCAGACTCAAAAGTTAGTCGGTATATTTGTACAGATTTTCACGGTTAATTTGTATATAGCAACTTAATGTAAATCGGTATTTAGAACAATTTAACGAAAAGTATTAAAAATGCTTGACCCATCATACACATTTTCTGCACAGTATTACGTTATACCACTTGCATAAAACTTCTTAATTGAATGGGGTCACAAACAGCCTTTTGTAATTACATTCGTAAGTTTGAAAATTACTATATTATTCATTTCAAAGAATATATTAAAATCAGACAGTATTTTATAAGAGGATTGGTAGGCAACCATTTAAACAGCCGTTCATAGACGTAAACATAGAAAATCATTCCATTAACAAGTCTCCATAGACTAGAGGCAAGCGTGGCGGACTAGCAATACAAAAGCATCAGGTTTAAACCCTGCTTGGAATAGAAATAGGTTGAGCCCGTAGGGCGAGACCTGTATGTTTGGCAAGGCCATAAAAATGCTACCGGTCGTGTATCGTATAAGATTTTTTAGGATACGAGTCCGGTAGATAAAATTTACCGGCCGGTAGTTCTACTACTGGTCTAGGCCGGTAAATTTTATCTACCGGACTCGTTTGTAACTATGTAAACGCTAGTTACCAATGCAGTATCCTAAAAAGTTTTTTAAATAAATACGACTTTAGAACGTGCAAGACAGAGAGAACACAAACCTTCCAGTTAGTACGCCAAAGATAAAAGGGCGCTTTCAACGAATGCAAGAGAGATAGCATGATTGTGAGAGGAAAAGTGTGTGGACAAGAATAGGGGTGACGAATACAGAGCATCACGTGGCTAATTCAAAATCCAAAATAAACGCCGCTTCAATTAAAACAAAATAGCGCCCAAAGTTCCCCATTGCCCCAGGCAGTTTAATTATTAAACATGTAATTATTAAAAACAAAATTGCGCGATTATCAATTTAACTTTGCCCCAGGTAATTTAATTATTAAAATCAAAATAGCGCGATTAATTTAATTAGAGGTTTAATTATGTCTTCAAGGCTTAATCAATTAAAAGGAGTGGGGGTAAATGTCCTTATTCTACCCTTGTAAACCAATAAACCTCCTTTTTGTAAAAGCTATTCATAAGATATCTTGCGAAGTGATATTAGCTTTTAATATTAACTCCCCTTAGAATACACTGAGCTTTTTTAATAATTAACCCTACGCTATTGCCGAATTTCTTTTATAATGACAAATGTCTTTTTGTGCCCCTAAATTATTAACTGTGCGTTATTTTAACTAGGTCAACTGATTTTATTTTAGAAACAATAAAGCCTTATATCAGATAAAGTCACGCAGAAACTATAATTCTTTAATCTTATTTACAAATTTAATTATGATATTTAAATATGGCGTGTCTGTAATACTTATCTCCATTTTATCCATTCTTAATTACACGCATTTCCCTCAATCTCACTTCGACGAAAACACTTTACTGTAGTGTAGCAATAATGCTTAGCTTCCTAAAAATACTAACTTGCATGGCTTTTCCAATAAGATTGACCACGTTTCTGTAGGTTCCCTCTCGTGTATATACGTCCTCAGAGTGAGCTTCAGGTGGCCCCTGGCGATGCCTACACAGCTAGAACGCGGTTCGATTATTGTCCTTGTTGAAGCTGCACTTCCTTCAAGGTCAACATAGCCCGATAACCTCGTAATCTGTGGACCTCCTTTACGTCGGTAAACTCGCAGTTCCAGGCATAGAAACGGAATCCCAGCTCCTTCTGTGTGGTATCACGGAGTTTAACGTTTCGTTAAAATAACGGCCCGTTAAAGCTTATGTTACCTAGCGACGTCAACGATACAGCCAATCAAAATACAAAATTTCGATTTTAACGTAACGCTATCGTAACACTAATTTAAAGTGAGGGTGTGCAAAAACTCTCTGATCCTTAAAGTCCTACATTTTAAAGTGCCTCGTAGATACACCCGTGCTTAGAGACTGCCTTTGGGTGACCACTGTGTGTCGGACGTTTTTCTTGTGTATCACCAAGATTATATTTTCTATATTTATTTACCGCTTTTTACTTTTATTTATTTGAGGCTCTTCTGGCACGCATGCATCTTAAATTATCCTTCCACAGTTAACATGCGGTGTCACGGACCGTGCGTTTCGAAATATTGAGTTGATTTCCCAACCAATTGTAATTCGCGGCAACGCTGCATAGTAGCCTCACCTTTTCACATATTTTAGTCAGTGATAACACAGCAGCGGTATAGGAAACTTCGTTTTGCAAGTGCAGTAACTTTCGGTGTGTGAGACCGGTGTTAACTATCGTGTTAAAATGTTCAAGATATGTTAGAATTGAAGTAACTGGTAATTTAAGGTATTATGTTTATTTTTGTTTTGTCCGCATGCTTTAGATAAAAAACATGAATTACGAAAAGAAACAAGAATACCTCCAAAAGTTATATGACGAGTTGGTTACTGATTCTAAGGTCGAAATCGAGGTTGATGATACTGATAATCTGGAAGAACAGGACCACAGTACAGGCTCTGAACAAGATATAGAGGAAGAACCAAAAGAAAAGATAGAAGAACAAAATACAGATGCCAAGATTGCCAAAAGTTCTTATGTTTGGAACATATAAAGTGTATTTGTGAGGGATGCCTAAGAGATTTCAGTGACGATGATTGAAGCGATAGTTACGTTTAGGTTGTAGGGTTTTCATGTTATTAGTCCTGTTTTATTATTTCTTAATGCTTTTCCTCTAAGAATTTTTTAGATGCTTTTCATATATATATATTTTGCTACTTTTTTGGCCATTTAAATAAATAATTGTCAGAAAGTGTCAGTTGATACTACAGTTTTTGATTTTAAATTTTTTTGTACGTAAATAAAAATATGTTATGCAAAAATATGTAGTAGCGGTTTTATTTATTAACTACACCAACAGTCCGAATATTTTTTCTCTTAAAAAATTTTTTTTTGCCAATTTATAATACCGGTCTCTGAAACCGACGTTAACTTTTATGTTATAAAAATTCATGTTAACTGTAGAAGGTTATAAGAGCTGATGCAGCCGGCCGCCGGCCGACCGACCGTAAGCACTGGCGCGCGCACATGCCGATCGTAAGCACAAGTGGCGAGACCGTCAACAGCAAGCATTTGTATTGTTAACGCTGGCAGGGCCGGACGTAGGCTGGATACCAGCTTAAGCAAGCATTTTTATTGTTAACCGTTTCTTTACGCTGGCAGGGCCAGACGTAGGCTGGCCAACGCGTTCTAGTTTACTAAATAAAACGATAAATTAATACTTTATATAAGCGTTTTGATTTTTTTTTGAAAAATATCTTTTTTTAGACCTCCAAGGTAATCAACTCAATTATTTCATCATATACAAACATGATCAACCACATTATCTAATTTACATATTTGATCAATAGTGTACGTACAATTCCCATTATTTTTAAGATTGAAATGTTTGAATTATTTAATATACATTAAACAATCAATATGTACTGAACTGGTTGTCCTAAATTTCCAATTACTAGACTTTGTAGATCATAACGTAGTGTCATTACACCTGTTTAGCTTGTGGTTTAACTTACACGTAAATAAATAAAGTACTAAATAAATTAACTTTGTGCGCAAGTACAAATTAGAGAAAATAACCATAGTAACGCTAACACGATTGCCGATGTACTGATAGAGAGCTCAATTTTGCAAACCTTTTTATACAGTGCTGTCCACTGCCCTTTACGTCGAAATTTGGTAAGCTTTTAACTGCTTGATTTCCCAAATCCAAGTCCTAGAGTTCCAGATTCTTCGAAGTGTTATGTATGCCGTGAGTAAACAGCTTGTAGTCTAGCGTTCATTTTACTTGGAAACTTCTACTAAGTACAGAAATCTTAATTACAAAAGTAGTTATAAATTGTAAATTATGTATTCCAGGTAAATTGGAACCATTAATCAAAATAAGTCGATTACGCTAGACTCATAATTTATCGAGATCATTTATGAAAATTGCTTCAAATTAATATCTCCTGAATTTAAAATCCAATGCGCAAACGGAACGAAACCTTCCTGTTTTACAAAATTTTGCACTGGGGACTGAAACAGCTTACAATCATAGTTTCGGCGGTACAAATATGTTTAACGGTCTTGCTCACGGTTTTATGATGGGGACGTTAGGTTTTATGCTCTCGCCCAAAAGGTCATAAAAATTTACGAAACAGATCATTAGACTTTACAATGTGGCTGTGATCCCTTTGGCGGTACTACATAATAACGATGAGTCGAACTTTGTTTCGAGGTGGCACCAATTTCTAATTAGTATCGCAGATGAGTGGGAAGAACAACGCGGCGTATAAAGTGTTTAGCATTTATGTATTCGTAAAGACTAATTGGCGAATGCAAATGATAATGAGACCTATATCTCATCACAGTTTATCTTTTAAGCAGCTAATAACGTGTGCAATTTTGTAGTAGTAGATTCAAAGTTGGTTAGAAAAGCGAGCACTGGAAAACTGGTAATTAAAAATAAACAGACCCGGAGAGGAAAGTAGAAGTTGAAAGGACAAAATATGCGTGAGCTATTTTTAATCCTTTGTCGAGCGACTTAAAAGTGTGTTCTTTGCATAAATATTTCAAAAGGGACTGGGCAGTGGGTTAATAGCGCGCAATTTATCCGTCGAAATGACCCCGATATTTCATTCACAGGTGGCCTGGAAAGGTGCACACTTGAGAATTGTCCTTTTGCACGCCATAAATATTGCGGGCGCTTATTTTTGTTTGGATAATAACAGAACGGCCGATAAAAGCGACGAACAGCGTCTCAGGTTTGCGGCGTGGTCGCAATATCGAGCCGTTTTGTGGTATTGGGAGCCGGACTGATAACATTGGGGCGTTTTTCTGACAGGCTCTCTTTGTGTTCCAGGTTCCCTGGCGACAATAGACCGACTGGAACTCGTAATGCCAAAATACGCCGTGAAAGGTGGCAGCGTCGTCCTGAAATGCGAGCACAGCGTGCCGTTGGAGCAGCTACACAAAGTTGAATGGAAGAAAGCTGGCGTGAAGATTTTTCAATACGTCAAGGGTCGCACGCCGCCGTTCCGGTACTTTCCCACCGCAGGAGCAGAACTAGACGTAAGCAACTTTTTGTTTTCATTATCCTTTTGATTATATAACTGTATTTATCTAGTAGAGTTTATTAATGTAACTCTAATTATATAGTAAAGGTTAAAACATATAAGGTGGCGCTCATGAATGCCACGAGGTGTAATGGTAATCTAGTTATCTTTCCTCTATGCATTGAGAAAATTACCCATTAGTTGTGAGTAAATCTTAACTGACTACTCATATCCCTATGTATAACTGCTAGTCGTTGGTCACTTTTTCATTAACATCGGTTGCGATCGGCAATAATTGCTTATGCCGCTACAGCGTCATTCATAACGCAGATATAAGCATTTGCATTTATCTAGCAGCCTTGGTATGGCGCGTAACACGTCTGTCTGCAAATCAGACTCTCTCTGGGAGCACGGGTTCGAATCCCACCGATAGCATTATTTGTTCCTTTACGTTCGTTTAAGTTGATGCAACTCACATTACTAAGTGTTTACTTCTACTGTGTTACTATTATTTTATTTTATATTTTATTTTTACTGAACTTGTTTTAAAAAATCTGATTTTGCTGTTTACCGCTCAATTTCAAATGCAGAAGTTACTTTAATTAGAGCAAAACCACCTATGTGGCGAGCTAAAAAGCTAGTTAAAGATAAATGAAGTTAGCAGTGTGAACATAATGGCTTAAGTTGTTACGGTTCGTTTTTAAGGTAACAGTAGCGCGCTCTGTGAACCAGGGGTTCTATTGTTTAAGGGAAAGTCATTCATGTTATTTCTGTAATTTAGCTAATGGATTGTTAATTACTATTCCCGAGGCGGATAACTAGCTTTGTCTTGTTCAGTGAGGACGGTTCTCGTGTTGCATTCGGTAATCAAAAATTGAGAACTGTATGCATTTTGGCCTGGTACAGATTTGAATACCAGATGCGTCATTTAACTGGTTCTGGGATATTTTTTTCCAGACAGCGTCTGCAGTTTTAATCTTGCATTTGACATTGAGTCAACCAAGTGCACGCCGCTAAATACCTGATGCTACGCTTTCTCAAACAAATGTCACGCCATAACTGCTGGTTAAAACGAATTTGGATGGGCGGAATGTCACTTCTGATCGTATTCTACGGAATCTGCCTGGAATGCTACATTTCGAATGGACATAGAATAGTACTCTGGAGAATGCTACATACAAACGTATCCGTTCCTCCACTTTGTACGATTATAGTATAAAATATTCGCCGAATGTGATCTACTATCGGAGATATTGAAATGTTATTATTGACTAGAATGGCTGTACGCATGGTCGTGGAATGATTCAAAATCGATTTTACGTTTTAGACAGCGATATTTTGTTTAAATAATCGATTACTTATGAGATGCGTTAGCTACAATTTTGAGGTTAGCTGCCAATTTGAAAGATTATTCAGTCAGCAATATTTACAATGTAAGCAATTGATGTACAACATAACAGTAGTAACACTAATAGCTGAAATACTTTGATCATGTCAGGAGGAATAGGAAGAAGTACCAGATACTTTAATTCGCGATGTAGAGGACAATATTCGGGTAAATAAGTGTAGAACATCGACAGATTCCATGGTTGAAAACTTGGTTTGAACTCTTTTTGAACTATTTAGAAGGACAGCGAATACTGTTGGATAGAAAACGCGACAGAACAGCAAAGCACAAGAAAAGATGTAGGTGAATCGTTAGAAACAAGATGATTGGGATACATGGGGTTAATGCAGCTAGAAATCGAAAGATTTGGACAAACATAACAAACCCGTCATACGTGCATTGTCTCAAAACGCATAATACGAAGCTACTGAGAAATTCGACGAAGTTTTTAACTAGATGGCCTTTTACAATCTACACTCAAGTCTGCAGGATGACAGTTAAATATGTTTCGTTAAATCAATTGCAAAAGGTTTTTAGTTTCAAATATAATTAACAAAAAAAAAAGAAATCTGGAAAGTCTACGAGAAACTATAAAAGTCCTCTATGGAGTGTATATTTGATTGCACGTTCCCGGTTATGCATTGGCAAATATAAACTGATGAAAATACGGGGTTTTTTAAGCGAGATAATCTGTAGATTTTAACCATGAATTATGCGCAAAAAACTAAATTCTACAACAACGCAGTTAGTAGCTCTAGTATCCAATAAAGATTATGATAGCTTCAAATATCCCTAAAAGGGCTTTAGTTGCCCAGTGAAATGGAAGTCGGTCGTAGGGTTAAAAAAAGAGAAGCTCGCTCGAGGTAGTTAGAACAGTTGTAACTTATACAGACATGGGGACAAATTGCTCTTATATTATGGGCACCACCTGATGTATATGTTGGTGATATAATGGTAAAATTCCATCAGGAGAATATTCCCCAGTGATGGGAGAGATGTACGTGCTCAGCCCCAGAATTTAGATCTATCTTGTGATTTCTAAAATAGCTTATCTGACATCAAAATACATGAAAGTTCAATGCACTGCGCTTAACGAATGAAATTATATATGAAATTTAAGATCTCCATTAAAATACATTTATAAAAATACATTAAAGCGAATCAGGTTTGCAGCTGCGACCGCAATGAAAAAGGATAGCAAAACCATTTTCAAAAATTTTACTTATTCCTTACGGCACGTCGTGCTATAAGCAAAGATCTTAGCAGGTGCTCGTCTGGCTGTGTTACACTTCTACAGGGTAAAGCAATATTGATACGGCGTTACGGCACTTCTAACAGCGATATCCTCCAAAACTTAATTTACAACATGCATCCTACATACTGAAACATATACACAATTGGCAGTAAATTACACATGCAATAAAAATAGTTTCAACTTAGCTTCAAGATCGGTCGGCCACGGACACTCGGCATTAGTCTAGACGCGATGTAAGATAAGCTTTTCCTGAGGATGCGTCGGAAAAAATAGACAAAGGTAGTTGAAAGACTAGCTACGAATAATCGGCGTGGATAGAACCCATAGAGGGTTTTCTTAAACATTAAACATTAAACACAAATTATCTGCATTCAAACGAGATGGAAGTTGGCATTTCAGATTCGTGGGCTGCATGTTAGGAGCTTGAATTATCCAAAAATCGTCGCAATTTTCCGAAATTCACAAGGTAGAGGGCTTGCTACACAGTTGCATTCGTGAACCTAAAACGCTCACCCCCACACACATACCAAAGCCTGCATTAGGACAAATACGAGGCGATGTAGTAATATGCCAGTTTTATTTCCCAGAACTGCAAATAATTAGTTATTGACGTTATTAAGCCGATATACACAAATAACGAAAGCAGTTATTTACTTATCAGCCGTGTGTGGTTTAAAATTCTTCGTAATACAAATTGATACATTTTGAGAATAATTTATTAAACATTTGAAGTTCAAATTCAATAACGGTATAGCAATACGAAAAATAATTTACAGTCTATCACTTCCACTGTACAGCAAAATAAATCAATTTTAGGATGTTTGTTGTTTCGCAAAATAAAGAGAATGAGCTGCTCTATAGGTAATAGTTGAACGACGTTTTTGTAGTCCATTTTTATTCTCACATAAAATAGGAAACCTTTCACAGAATTTATGTGAACTTATAATGCTTCTTAAATATCTTTGAAAGGTAGTTTAATAGTGTTATCGGCTTATAGAATGGTGTATTTTGCTGAAGAACTATAACTTAGGAAACTTGGAGTTGAAGTGTGAAAAAAATATTATATATTTTTTTACTTTTACTTTTAGCGTATTGCTCCACATAAACAAATAAAATAGCGAAGTAAATTAACAAAGTAATTTATATTCCAACCTTCAAAAATATTGCTTACACAACCGCAGTAAATGCTTAAGGGATGGCAATTAGGGCCGGTGCTGCTCATTCTCCTATTGGTTGAGAAATTGGCGGGATCCTAGCTGCCAGCTTTCCAGATAATATGGCAGTTCCGGTTGTGGAAATTCTTCGAACGATTATGATGTCACTGAGCTGTTGCATGAGCCGTTACTATAGACTATAGCTCGGAAACTCCGAAGGTATTTGGTGTGTATTCTTTGTCATATCGCCATCGACAAGTTGACCTAAAATGATACTCAAAGTATAGCCTTCCTGCTTTAACAGAAGTTCCTATTTAACCTTCATCAGCAGGAAAATGTAAATATCTTCTTGAAACAAGTTTAATGGGTCGAGAACGATCAGAAAAAAACTAATTAGTTATATGCTATTATATATCTTTATACCTAGTGTCTCTATAAAAGAAAACCCATCAGGAATGAAACCATTGCTGCTCTAATGTAATTATTACCTGCGAAGGTTGTCTAAATTTCATAATTCAGAATAAACAAAAGAAATAACGATTTGTGTATAATATTCCTTAAACGATTATTATTAATAGTCTCCCATCAGAAAGTATACGCAGTAGCAATAATTAAGGACAAGGCAGCCAGAGAATAAAAAGTTACTTCCACGAAGGAGGTGCTGATTTATATTCACTAATTTTTCACGGCCTACTTAGACCCTATTTTAAAGGAAAACACGCCCTGTTTGTTCCGCTAAAGAGTCACGAAATCCCAATAACTTTCAAAAACGGATGGCGACCCCTGCGAAGCGGGCGAGGGCGGCGGCGTTTTTTAATTACTTTAAATCAGCTGGGTGTATCAGCGCCCGGCCTCGTTTTTCTAACTCGGATTTCGCTATTAATTTGTATCAGTAAACAAACGCAACAAATCCGGCCGAACGAAGGTAATTAGAAGTCACTTGGTATTATATTACACCTACTTCGGGGCCGCCCCGCGCTGTATATCAAAGTGAGCTTTGGAGGCATTCGCATAACGTCCTTTATCCTTTATCCAATTACCTCAGCCAAGCTCGTGCAGGTGAAGTTTACAAATTTGAATTTACACGGATTACGGATCGGCGAAAATACGAGCCGAGCTCTCCATTAGCTAAATTTCGTGCGGCGACCCTGCTTGTTTTTAACAGCTAAATAATTCTGAGTGTTTGCTCGTAACGTGCGCCCGAGGACCGTGGCTTATTAAATAAACCCGTAGTTTTTTCAGAGGAAATTGGAAACTACCCACGGACCGGGCTACGCTAAGGCTTAGGGTGCTAGTAACAGGACAAAAGATTCTTCGAGGAAACCAGAATAGGACTACAGTGCTCTTAGATAATGCAGATAGTTTCCTGTTGTGTTTCTCATCAAGCGAAAATTTGAACCTTATTTGTCTAATGATTTTTAAATGTAAATTGAAAAATCTATGTTGTATATGTTTAATTCAAAGTCTTCAAAATTTTTTTGGCGGAAACTATTCAAAAATGCATAATTTTACGTCTCAAGATGTTTCCTTGAATAATAAACTGATTGAAATGTTTCGTAAAAGGGCAATACACAAGTCATGGATAAAAAATCACACCCGCCATAAAAACCAAGTGAAATAATGCATGTGAATGAGCTCAATAAAAGGTTGAATTGATTAGCTGTCAAAGTGGAGATCGAGCCACTAAGAAAATCTACGCCGGTACAAGAATGCAAGAGATGCCAACACTTCGGACACATTTAAAAATTCTGCAAGGGGTTACCTAACACCTGGCAAAGATGCAAAAAACTAAAAAATGCATCCGAAATGTTTCAATCCGGAAGAAACATCCGCCCAGGTGCAGTTGTGGTGAAAAATAAGCGAAGTGGAAACTTAACGAATAGAAATAAGCAGTAAAGTATTGCATAAACTTGACCGTTTCAATGGTTTATTATCGCATCATTGTCTCTTGCAAAGAGCAGTAAAAGGGAATGCAACTCTCAAGCAATAATTTCAAATAGCTCAAAAAATTATATAGCAATAGTAATAAAACTGTTGTTTCTTAAAAGAAATATTGGATATACAGCTCAACAAAAATGTGCATAAAATATTAAATGCGTTTCGTAATATTAAAGCAAATTTCAAGTTGTTCTCCGTTTACGAAATGAAACAAGCAAGGAGTCCAGTAGCTCAGCATGGAGGTTGGATCATAGATTAATGCTAAGGGCACACAGAGCGCTACGCTATGTATGCTATGTATGCTTTGTGCGCTCTGTTCGCTATATTCGCTACGCCAGGTGGCCACACTAAAAACTTAAAAAATACCTCATGAGACCTTATCCCAGAAGTGCTCGAAGACTGAATGAGGCAGAACGAATTTTTAATTATAGACTTTCAAGAAGCTTTTTCAATTCTCCAGAAATCTTCTCCCAAACATTATCTCGTATGTTCTACTTCCGATATTCGTCAAGGGATTTCTTCCACAGACATGGGTTCTTCCTTACTTCTTCAATTAAGTGCTCTAGGAACGTCATGTTCTACATATAAACCAGTATCACTTGAAAAAAGAATATTGTCGGCAAAATACAAGAACAACGTACTGTCGACTGCACGTGGAAAGGACCAAAGCGGGTTAAAGCGCATGCCCGTCGTTGGCGACGCTCAAAAATATAGCCGCAAAACATACACCGCAGCGACGTAGCTGAATAGCGAACATAGCGTACATAGCGTACGCAGTTCTGTGTGGCCACTTCCGTTGTCTATAAAGGAAACTATTTTTTGTACACATAGCGAACATAGCGTACATAGCGTGCGTAGCGCTCTGTGTGCCCTTAGCATAAGAGAAGAGAACTCTCGCCCGCGACAGTCAAGACAATAGTAGATACGGGGGCACACTGTTTATATTGTTCATTAACCGGTGATGCAACGCCGGATTTTAGCAGGAAAACCTGCCTCGTCGTTGGGAAATGTGCGGGCCCAACGCTGACGGTAATTCACGACATGTATTATTGGGATTATTATCTGTAATATGGAATAAGTAAGATTCATCAAGTAAAATTATTTTATTAGCCGACACGGTAAACCAGTACCTATGCAAATCACATTATTACTGAGCAATTAATGTTTTAGAAAATTGTGTAAAAGGTTATTTTTAACCATTCCAAAGTTTCGATTTTGGTACAAATATCATTTTTAACCTGTATTTAATATTTCCCTCAGCACCGGAATTACTTCCCAAAATTGCTGGATCTACCACACGGTCTATCTTGGAAGGTCTACTCGCAGCAACCGTCGACAGCAGGACTCAAAATAGAACCCCGAAATGCATAATTAGAGGATGAGTTAACAAAGGAAATGCTGGCCAGAGCTCTGTCCTGTTATTAAGCTTCAAAATTAAACATTACTCGGTCACGCAGCACATGGTTTCAGATTAGGTAACGATAAAATGGTTCAAAATGTTCTCATCGATTGCCTTCCGCCAACGTAAAACTAGTGGTGGCGCCAAATTTTTAAACCAACATAACGAAGTGTTCTTAAATATCTAACATGTCGATATTTGTCTCACGTATGCAACCCATCCTGTTAAAAAAACTATTATTATATATAAAATCAATTGAGAAAGAAAGTTCTTAAAGTATAAACTATAGAACGGGTACAGTAAATTAAATTAGTATCTCCAAAACCTACTTCCTAGTGAAATCAAGGAAAGCTTCTGGATTTGATGTAATTACAGGTGAAGCACAAAAGCGTCTACACAAAGAGGAGAGGACATAATTTACGAAGGTAAGAAATACAGGATTCCAAATAAAATACCTTTCTACCGTGTAAAAGCTGGAGGAGATTATAATTATAAGAAACCGCCACACAAAGCGTTACTAATAATGATTTAAAGACTTTTTTCAAAAAAACTTAAAGCAATCTGTGGTGAAAAGGCAAAAGGGTATAAGTCAAAAATGATCATTTTTCAGGAAAATCAAAAAACTATTTTGCTGGTAATTTGAGAACCACATTTAATTATTTTCGCTGGTAATCAAAAGAGTCAAGTCGACTTATTGACTACAGCTTGTTTTGTTATTGATTCTAAAGCTATTTCTACTAGAAAATAAATAAATACGAAACTTATACCTTATCGTATTTCCTTTTATTCATTTTTTGAAATACCAAAAGGGTATAAGTTGACATATAGCTCTTTGCGATTTCCCGGAATATGTATTTTCTGATAAATAATTACTATGACAAAACAGTATATGTAGACACAAACTAAACAAGAATATGTGGTTTCGAGTTCGAATAATGTGTGGTTTTGTGTAAACTTACCAGTTAAATTCTTATTACAGCACTTCTGCAACACATTGTACCTACGAGAGCTTGTGTCCATTTTGGCACTTATTCGTTAAACTACACTATAATAACTAATAATAACACTGGAAAACTGGACCGCTAAAACACGCTATTGCACCTGCATGGAAATGCAAACGCAGTATAAGTGTACATAAGTTAGTTTCCAACAAAAACGGAAAGTTATGGAATGGCAAAAGGGTATAAGTTAACATATGCTGTTCTGGAGTTTACGAAAAGCTTTGACTCGGGGTATTAGTACACATGTATCTATTTGCCATTGACTAAATTTGTTTTTTATCAATTTTTAGTGAATTTTCAGGGAATAAGTTTACATATCCCATTTAAAAAACTTGCTGTAACAATGCGGTTATGGTATGTATACTTATATCCTCTTGTATTTAGATGCCCGATATTGCTCCGAACACAGGGCATCATTAAAATCAAAAATGAGATAAGTCGACTTATACCCTTATACCTTTTTGCCACAGAATTGTTGAGTCGAAGTATGATATACTGCAATGGTCTTAGGCCCTAGGGCTCTGCTCTGCTTGTAGTATAGTTTGAAAATTTAGTCACTAAGCACAGAGTTGGGGTGTTTTATCTAGCTGCAATGCTAAGTTTAAATGTCATTCAGTAAATGCTTCGAAAAAGAGATGTTTGTATTCAAATAAATGAATTGATTAAGGAACGCAAAGGGCAAATATTGCTTTTCACAGGGTTGAACTCTAATTTCAAATTAATTAATTATTAGGTTTGTGCAGAATGAATAGCCAAACCAAATGAAATAAATAAACACAAGAAGGTTTGCTATGTGCAGGTCATTGAAGCGTAGATTTCAATATAGCTAATTAGGTACAATTTGTGAAAATCTTAAAAGGTATAAGCCAGAAAAATAATAATGTTGCAACTAGCAATTAAGAAGGCAGGCATAAAGGCATAAAATAGCAATTGTGAGAAGCAGACATGACATGGTAAAACAAGGGGAAAAGCAAACAGCAACACAGGAGAAAAAACGAGTGAAAAGAAAACAGTTGGACATCGAAAAGCATTGATGCAGGAAGTAAATTCTTAAAACTAATCAGTTCAATTACGCGAGTGAATGAAGCAACGCAATTAATAAAACGAGTAGTGGTGCAAAGAGACATTTTGACTATTAAAAATGTAGACCATATTTTAAATATAAGAAATGTTTAAACTTAATAATTTGTAAGAAAATTTAATTTAAAATGTAACTGATTTGTACTTGGTTAATTTCCGTTTTTATAGTTATTATAACGGATATCAGGAGATAACAATTGAATAAATTATAAAATTGACATGAGATTTGTACACTATATTTAATCGAAGTTTTTACACAATAAACGATCATTTTAAACTACAAAAAGTATTTCATTGTGTCAAGCAAGTGGTCTAGTTCACGTGTGAATATTTGTGGCAATTTCCACAACAAAAAGTGTATTTCACCAAGAGCATTCCGAGGTTCGAGTCGCCAAGCCACTTCAAGTTTACGAACCACAATTCCAGCACAAAGGAGGATCCTGGGCCAAGGTTTTTCACTGCAATGCATCACGCAGGAGTGTAGGACAACGATCAGCAGTACAAACACCAGGAAAGCCGTTCCAGAAGAAGATCTTAGCAGGGCCCCCTTTTGCCGATCACTGAACGAACACACCTCAAATTTTCAAGGTACTGTAAAAAGCTAAATATTAGTGTGAGCATCCGAAAATTTGTTTGTAAGCGAAACAATACCGTTCTGAACAAGAATCAAGTGTATTAAAGTAGCCAGCGAGGGCGCATTTCAAATTATTAACCAGAGTCCAGTTGTGGGGTTAGGTGAAGATTAACAATTGCATAAATTTGAACGGCGTTGCTTCTGACGTCATAAGACAAATTAATTCCTGAAACAAATGAGATTTATAACCGCCAAAGCACTACAATTTAAATAAAATACCTGTTGGTATGTTCGCAAATTTGAATTTTAAAGTCAACAACGCTTACTGCCAGACTCAAACTACTTTGTGTAATTTGACAGCAGCGTATACATTTGCGACTGCGTATTTGGAAATAATTTGGGAGTACAGTAGCGTACCACATTAAGGTAAAATTTTACAAATTATCAGGAACTCACCCCTTTTGAATGGAGTTGATTGTCTACCGAGCTAGCGTTATGAGAATAAAATTGCAGGTAAATAAAATATGAAATAGGGCATAATACTATTTTTTGCACTACTAGTCTCAGAACGCATCGTTATTGGCCTATTTTTAGGTCGTGAAATTGATTTTCTCCACCAAGGGAGAGAATGTAAAATAAACAATTTTTACCGTGGTAACTAATAAATTGCTAAGTTACCAAATATGACTATTTTAATTTTGACGTTTTAAAGACCTGTATTGTCAGGTTGACAGTTAAAATATTTTCGAAATTTGTTGGGAATTTAGGTATTAAGCCGTTTGGTAGTGCAAAAAATAGTATATACACCACGTTAGCGAATCGTCTTATAACCTTCGCGCTTTAGATACTTCGTGCTGCGCGCTCAGTATCTAATATGCGCTCAGGTTATAATACTGCGCTTCGCTACCTTGATGTATAATATACTATTATTTTCGAGTAAAGTAAATAAGATTGAAATTAGAAATACAATCTTATTTTACCCAGTCCAAGTCTGTAAATATAATTGCTAAAAACAAATTTCCTAAGTGGAGCATATCAAACCATCTAAATACATATCGCCAGTTTGTTACATTTTACCCGGTCTCGCACTTCCTAACCTGTTGGTTCAATCGTCTTGTTTTCGTGTTCTTCTTTCCATATATTTTCTCTAGGTTCTTGCTTGTCTGTCACGTTTAAAGTGCGACAAGTTTGTTCATACTTTGTCCGTTTTCTCGCTATAATGTCAATAATATTCTCTGACGTAGTCATCATTACCGATATACGTTATTCTGGATATTTTATACCTTTTCCGTTCCGTATATTTATCAGAGCTAGCATTGTCATGTTCGCTGTTCTTCCCGGGTAACGGTTGGCTTTCTCCCGACGTCGATGAGCTTGGCATAAGGCGAATCTCCGTAGGTCGGTCCAGCGCACATGCTTCGCACAGCACGGAGTGGCGGCTGGCGTGCACCGGCTATTAGAACGCAAGGTTGCTAAATCAAGCTAGGCTACAAAAACACTAGTGTCGGTTGTCTAATCTAATAGGGACATAGAAACACTGACTAAGACTGTTGAGTCTAGCCAGGCTATAGATACACCGACCGTGAATTAATATTTATGCTGGCAGGTCATTCTGTTATCTATTGCCAACGGCGGCACCCGGGGGTTTAGCCAATGATGCCAAAGCTGGAGCAAAGGAACCTTCGGCTCCGCGCGGGCGATGCGCGCGCAGCCACAGTGACGAGGCGGTCTTATTTGCTCTGAATTCTTGAACTGTTCAGACAGCTACAGGAGTATTCCATATCTTTTTTCATGTCTCCAATAATGATATCCTCGGTCTTCCTGATATTTAGTTCCACAACGTAATCTTCACTAATAGAAGTACATGTAAAATAACGTGGAAGACAACACACAATTCTGTCGCACTTTTAAGAAAACCTTAACTTACTCTGTTTGCTGCTCTGTCACTTTGACGTGAGCTGTCTAACCTCAGTAGAGGTTGCTGATTATTCTAGTGTTCTTTGTAACACGGTCTTTTGCTTAGCCCTACACCTACTGAATATTACGTTACAATGCCCTGGTTCACTAGCTTATCCAGTCGGTTGAGCTATGTATGAGGCTCTATTCACATCGTCAGTGCTGCTAAGGGCAAACTAATATTGTTGAGGTCAGCCCGTTGACACCTGAAATGTTGTACTTACAAATGCAAACACCAATGGTAATAAAAATCCAACAGTTTTAATACATATAATCTGTAAGTAAACATAGACACACAAAAAACAATACATAAAAACAAGTACATAAAGCAGTTATGCACTGCACATGAGAAAATGCCTTAACTGGATCCTAAACGTTCAGTAGCGCAAGCAAAGTCAAAACTCACGAGCGCAATGTATAAAATAATTCCGCACATACGGATAGCTTGATCGCAAAGTTGTCGATTCTTTAGGATGCGTCGCTACTTGAAGCCCCTGGACGCCAAATCAGCAAATGACGTAATGCCCGCCGGTACTGCCCCGTTATCTGTCAGCGAGCCCCTCGCTCATAGTTGCGCAATGGTTCGTTAAAACAATTATGAACAATGTTGTAACTGTTTTCTAATCCCGTAGCGCGGTTTCAAGCAGGACTAACTTGATTATACCCCATCAAACAAGGATGCCAAGGAACCGCTGGTTGATGGACGAAATTGCTGCTCCAAGCGCTGTCGTCTTGGACACCACTTTTTGGCATGCACCTCGCCTAGAGCTGCACGTACCCCGTGGTGGGCACACTCAAGACTTCACTTGGTCAATTTGGGAGCTAATCAATCGATCCGCGCTATTCACCTACTAGGGCGCGAAGGAGTTCACTTGCGGGACACAGCGTCGTTTTAAACCCCCTGATCCTTGTTCTCCGAATTACATTGCATTGTTAGCACATTCTCTCACGTGGCACTAACGCGTTCACACTCGGAAACTTATAGCCTGCGGTCACTCACATAGCGATTCGTACTTATAGTGCGATACTAATTGAATAGATCATAATAACACATACTGTCGGCTTTATTACTAATTGAGTATATAATAAAAAGGTATGAAATATGTAAATACGGGTGGCATAAATTGGCCCGTTTCATACTGTCATTCATGCCCACTCTATACAGTACAGTGGAAATTTCTTCACGTTAGCATCACTTAAAGGATTTCTAATAATCTATGAAAGCATAAACGTCACATTTTTACATTTTTCCACAAAAACCTGTATCGCCAAGGGTGCCTTATTTATGCCGATGAAATTGCAAAAGCCAAAATGTATCTTGATGATGCTTTTGTTGCATTTTTATAGATCCTTTCATGGATAATTTTTAGAAAAACTTTAGGATGTGGCAAATGAGGCTGATGGGCAGCGATAAATGCAAAGAGCAAACAACTAGTGGATTGTGATAACGTTGAAATATTGTGTCAATTCTTTGCCACCCACTTCAAGAAGACACTTTAGGATTTCTGTTGATATATCCGTATTTTCTGTTTTCAGATTTTAAATCACTGAGCACCTGACTATCCAGCACCGAAAGCCCTAAAGTGCAATCTGTGATAGATATCTCTCCCACAATGGCACTGAACATCTCTATTTCTACCTCGTGATTTTTTTCCTTATTTTCAGAAATGCACATGTAATGTGAACAGAATTGCCTGGTGGCTGATCAGGTTTCCGTTGCTTTGCGCTGGTTCTATCCCTTAAGCACATAAATGAGACTGCATTTATGTTTTAAACCAATGTAGTCAATGTTACTTAAAATGGACGACAGTAAACTACCCTGGGGGACGCAGCCTCACGTCCCAATAATATTATGGCTTGGTATCAGGGTAGCGACGTAGTGAATGAATCAAACATTAGATGCAGATTGTTTTATTACGAAAATAAACGTTCTATTTATACGGAACAAGAATGCTTAACTAAGTAACATATCAAACTTCAATAATTGTGTAGATTACTAGAGCGCTTTTAAAAGTACGAAGTAGCAATTCAGCACTGTAAGCGGATTGCATTTCCGTGTGTGTTTGCAAGCCAGAGCGGTGAACTTGGGTTTAGTAGGTCGCTTACGGCGTGAAATGCTAAGTTGCAGTTTGCTCCGGTCTTTAAACTCGATGCTTGCGAAACAAGATTGGTTTTTAATATTTCGTAAATGTGAACTAAAATCTGCCTGTTTAATTCAAGATTGAACAGATCTAAATTAAATATAAACTGGCGAAATTATGAAGTAAGACTAAAGGTTAAAACTGCTTGTTTATGAAATCAGAAGTACATTTAGAACTTCTGACTGGATTTCGTAAATTTTGTTATTAAAATTTATGTGTTTAAATCAAATTTAAACATATTGCCAATTTTAGGCTGAAGAAAAAGCAAAAGAAAAAACGATATTGTTTCTTCCACATTAAGAGTTTTTAGAGGATATTCTTCTAGGGCTGACTGGCGTTGCTTGGGTTGATGCTTCCTTCGGTTGATCCTTTTCTGAATGCAGTAGAAAGCTCCTATTAGAACAGCCCCTCCCAATAGGCTGCCTGTGATCCCGCTGGATAGATAGGAGTGGTGGCGGATGGTTTTCCAAGTAATGTCTTTTAGGTGCTGCTGGAATTCCAATTGCGAAGATTGTAGATCCTCGAAGTGGTCTCATTGTTTTAGTACTGGCTCCTCTGCAATTTCTGAAAAGGAGTTGGGTGTTACTGTGTTGGTAAAATTGATGCTGACGGCCTTGGAATATCCTGCTAGGATCTTGAATTTCTTGTTATGCCTGGGGGTTAACGTATTCTTTGCAGTTTGGATGATGCACTCTGACGAGATTTGAAGTACACCTGTAGTGTTGACAATGACTTCTTCCCTATTGCCACTACAAGTGATAGCTATTCGGGTTGGCTTGTTGACTACGAACATCCAGGTGTTTTCCATGTATAGTTGTTTCCAAATAATGGACTGGATCTGATGTCTTCGTAGGCTGCATTGACTAATTTTTGTTCGATGATATATATCATTAATGATGCAATTTTGGTTGTTTGCAATTCCTTTCACGACTGTTGGACTGCAGAAATAAGTGTTTGGAGTAATTTGGAGATTTTCTTTAAATTCCGCATCTGTCTCTTGAAAGTACATTTGTAGGTTGTAATCCAAAGCGAAGATCCCTTTTGGTACGTCGATCACCTAGTAGGACCCATTGTTAATTTGCCGAGGAATTGGTGTCACTTCGATTAAGGTGTATTCAGTTTTTTCTACTATGATGAAGAATCCCTGAGCGTTGATGTAGATGTCATCATGTCCGATGTCGACCTTTAGGATTGGGGCCGGTAAAATTTCTAAGTTTGGCGAGAGTTTACTGGTTGCATTTGCGATGATTTGCTTGATTTGGGCAGGCGTGATTAGCTCGTAAAAATTACCTGGTTGGAAATGAACGTTCAAAATGTTTGTATGGTAATTGCACAGCTCACTAATAACATTGGTGGCGACTTGGTACACACTGATAATGTGGATGTTTAATTGGTTGGAGTCGGTTGCCTTATACCGTTTGTCCATGTTGTTAATTGTCATGATTCCTTAGTTTAGTTTCTCTTGAAAATGTTCCAGCTTCTGATCGATTCGTTTTTCGGTTTCATTAAATCTTGAAAGTGCTGACAGCAAGAATTTGATTGTTGACTGTCCATTTTTATTAACTCCTGTTGATTTTTGTCGAGTCTATCAATATCTTGATAGACTTCGTCGTTTACTCCGATAATTGACGTAAGTACAGTCCCAAGCACTCCTTGTTTCTCTCGTCTTGTTATGATATCTTCCATACCAGTTTTAATCCATTCCATATCCCTTTTTTGTTCCAGAAGATGATGCACCAGTGTCTAACACAATGTATCTTCGGACAGTTGTTTTGCAGAGTTGCAGAGATTGTCGAATTTGTCCACCATGTCGGTAACTGTTTCGAAGTCTTCTTCGATCTTCCCCCTCTCGAACTGGATTTCGATCCTGAATGTTTCTCGTTCAATCTTCCCGTGTCCAATATGTTCTACATAGTACCCGCTATCTGGTTTTTGGATGTTGAATTCTGCCTTACTCAATGTATTCGTAGTAAGGAGAGTAAATATGAGTAGAAACATTTTCCATTTGGACGTGACAGTTTTTTTTTGGGATTGGGAATGATTGTGAGTGGCTGCTGTTGGTCGAAATTTTTTCTTCAGACTCTGGTTCCTGCGATTCTTCGTTAGTTGGTAATGGAATGATACTGCCTATGGATCGTTTTAATTGATGTCCTCTTGATGTCTCGATTGTTAGCACTCGTACGGATCCATCGGTTGCAGGATGAATGTCGGTAACTCTTGCTAGGGGCCATTTACTAGGATTGATATTTTCTTCTTTGATTAACACTAGGTCACCAACTTTTATGTTCTCCACCGGTTTCTTCCATTTGTTTCTTTGCTGTAATCCATGAAAGTAGTCTGAGCTCCATGATTTCCAAAGATCTTGCTTAATTTTTTGGATTATTCTCCAGCGATTTGACAGATTTGTTGATATTGGTGTGCTGATTGGGTCCGGTGGTGATATTATCTCTTTTCCTATCAGGAAATGGCCTGGTGTCAATGCAGTGGTGTCTTCAATATCGTTGCCTTGTGGGCACAGAGGACGTGAGTTTAGGCAGGCTTCGATTTGGCAAAGCAGAGTTGTCAATTTTTCAAATGTTCGAGTAGCGTTGCCAATCGTTCTTTTCAGATGATGCTTTATTGATTTCACTCCTGCTTCCCATATTCCTCCGAAGTGCGAGGCTACTGGAGGGATGAAGTGCCATTGGGTACCAATGGTGGATAAATTTTCTTGGATAACTGGGTCTTCCATTGCTTGACGGATCTCCTTGTCCAAGACTTTTCTTGCTCCGACGAAATTCGTTCCGTTGTCGCTATAAAGATGTGCACAGCTTCTTCTTCAGGCGATGAACCTTCTGAAAACTGCTAGGAAGCTGTTAGTTGTCATGTTGCTGACGGCTTCTAAATGTATTGCCTTGGTTGATAGACAGACAAAAACAGCAATGTACCCCTTGGATGAAGAATGCCCTCTTCCCTTGGATGTTCGAATTTGTATTGGACCGGCATAGTCCACTCCTGAATGGAAGAATGGAGGGGTTGATTGACTCTGGTTGATGGAAGATTCCCCATTAATTGTTGGGCTGCCTGTGCCTTGAATCGGATACATCGAAATCATTTATTGATGCTGGAGCTGACAGCTTTCTTCGCGTTGATGATCCAATATTTTCTTCGGACATAGGACAGTGTGAGTTGAGTGCCACCGTATAAAGTGCGTAAATGTGCCTCATGGATTATTAATTTGGAAACATGATTGGAATAAGGAAGGATAATTGGGTGTTTTTCGTGGTAGGATAAGGTTGAATTTTCTAGTCTTCCTCCAACACGGATGATGCTATGATGATCGATGAATGGATTGAGATTGGCGAGTTTGTTATTGGAGTCCATACATTTTCTCTTTTGGAGTTGAGATCCTGTTGCCCTCAGAATAGGATCACCTCCTTGGACGACCTTAAGGAGTGTGAGGATGGTGTCTTCCATTTCTTTAACTGATAGACATCCTGGTTGAATGGGAAGACGCCTACACTTGTTGATGAATCTTCGGCAGTAGGACACGACTCGTACCATTCTTGTCAGAGACGAAAAGCGATGAATAACTTCGTTCTCGTCTTGATGAACTGTAGCTTGATGCACAGTGTAACCTTTTGCTTCTTTATTGGTTGTGGCGGTGTCTGGTTGACATGGCCATAACTTTTTGTTAACTAACCAGCTTGGTCCATCCTACCATAGTACATGTTCCTTTAATTTCCCTGGACTAGTGCCTCTGGAGATGACGTCTGCGGTATTTTCTTCGGATTTGACGTGGTTCCAATGTTGAGCCGGAATCAGATTGTTGATTTCGGCTACGCGGTTTGCGACGAATGTCTTCCATCTTACTGGATCTCCCTTTATCCATCCTAATGCGACCATGGAGTCTGCCTAGGCGAATGTAAATACCTTAGGAATGTCCAGTGCTGTGATTACCTGTTGTAATAGATTGGAAAATAGTACTGCTGCGTAGAGTTCCAGTCTGGGTAGAGTTGTCTTTGCTCGAGCTGGTGCTACCTTGGATTTTGCTATTAATAATGATACCTTGGATTGGCCTGATGACGTGATGATTCTGGTGTAGACCACGGCCCCAATAGCTCTTTCGGAAGCGTCACAAAATCCGTGCAGCTCCATTTGGGCTTTTTTTTTGGTAAAAAGCCACCTTGTTAATGTAATTTCTTCCACCGATTTGAGCTGAGATTTGAACGTTTCCCATTTGCCCTGGATACTTTCTGAAACTGGGTCGTCCCGCTTGATATTTTCGAGCCATAGCTCTTGGATGAGTAGTTTAGCAGTGATAATGATGGGTGCTAACCAACCCAATGGGTCGAAAATTTTAGCGACTTCGGATAATATGGTGCGTTTTGTGGATTCCTTTTGCTTCACATCCACCTTGAAGCAAAACATGTCTTCATATGGAGACCAATGGACGCCCAATGACTTCTTTACACCTTTCTCACTTATTTCGAGGTATGTTTGCTCCTTCAATTCTTCGGGTAGTTCTTGTATGATGGCTAATTGATTACTGCACCATTTATGTAGGGTAAAACCTCCACGTTTTAATAAGGAAATTAACTGACCTTGCTGCTTGATTGCTTCTTCTATAGTGTCGGCTCCGGAGAGCACATCGTCCACATAGAAATCTCTCTTCACAACTTCTGCTTCTAATGGAAATGAAGATTTCTCGTCCTCTGCTAATTGGTGCAAGGTTCGGATGGCAAGATAGGGAGCTGATGCGGTTCCATAAGTGACGGTGCATAACCTGTATTCCCTGATTGGCTGTGATTGATCGAATCTCCATAAGATTCTTTGATACTCCTGGTCTTGGCTGTCCATCTTGATTTGTCGGTACATTTTCTCAATGTCCGCAGAGAAGACGACCTTCTGAGTCCTCCATCGGAGTAGAATGTCGACCAGCTCTTGCTGAAGTTTCGGTCCAGCATACATGACTTTTAAGGATTTTCCATAAGATGCTTTGCTCGAAGCGTCGAAGACGACACGGAGCATGGTTGATGAACTTGCTTCTCGGATTACGCCGTGGTGTGGGATGTAATACTTGCCACTGTTTTCCTGTTTCTTTTCTACTCTTTCCATATGTCCTAAATCCAGATATTCTTGCATGAATTTCTTGTATTGGATTTCTAGATTTTGATCTTGTCCCAGGTTCTTTTCCAGATGCAATAGTCTTGCCAATGCTGAGGGTTTGGACCTTCCCATGCTCAGTGGACGTCGTTTGAATGGAATCTTCACTATTTATCTTCCATCTTCGTCTCGCTGCACTGTGTTTGTGAATTTGTTCTCACATACCTGATCGTCTGGGGAAATTTTTCGTTGAGTGGGAACTTCTTCTATGTTCCAGAATTTTTTTAACTGCTCGTCCTCTTCAATTTTGGCAACCATGGTGTTGACTTTAATGCTGTCGTTGTGTTGTCTTCCAATAGTTCCAGATAAAATCCAGCCCAGTTCGGTATTCTGTCCCAAGATGCCATCCTTTGTTTTAGTGTTTCCTTCTAGAATTATTTTGGAATATTCTTCGACGCCTAGAATTATATCTATAGGACCAGGTTGGTTGAAGGTTGGATCGGCGATGAAGATATTGCTCCAGGAATTGATATTTATATTTGGGATGGGTGATGAAGGCATGGCTTTTGTAAGTTTAGGAAGTACTAGCAAATTGACAGGTAGGAAATAGTTACTTGAAAATCTAGGTGTGATCAAACCTGGGATTTTCCATTTAGCAATTTTTGGCTCGCTGTTCCCGATTCCTGTGATTTCAACTCGATCTATTAATACTCGTAATAGATGAGTCATCCCGGATGCTGCTTTTACTTGAACCATTGCTGTGGCAAGTAGAACTTGGCTCTCCTGTGCGCCTAAATTGGCGGTGATGATGTCCGACTTCGGCTTCTTCTCTGGAACGTTGGAAGTCTTCATGGCTGCTGCATGAGCTGACGTCCTCATCTTTTGGGCAGGGAGCGGCCTTGATGGTGGCTGCGCCTTATGAAGCAATGTATGATGCGGGAAGCGACAGATCCTACAATTAAAATAGGCACGGCAGGGTATATTTGAATCGTGCCGTAAGCATCGATAGCACAATCGATAGGTTTTTACTGCTTCTTGTTTTTCATGGGTAGGTAGCTTCTGGAATTGACTACAGTTGTCGATGTAATGATCTCCATGGCACAGCTTGCAATTTAGGGATGCGGAAGCGTAATTCTTCTGTGATCTTTCCTGCGTTGGCTTTCCAGCTCCATCTATGGATTCCAGGGATTGGAACCGCACTTGCAGGAAAGGCATTAAATTTTGGTGATCCGAAGCGACTGGTCATATAATTTGTTGGTTTCAGGATCCCATTTTCGAGCTATAGCTCTGTTAATCCACGGACCCCAACTGTCGGTGGAGATGCCTAAATTTTTGATTGCCTCCACACATTCCTTGATGGAGTCGTGCAATCTTTTTAAAGCTTGGGCTGACTCTTTGGAGAGGACCGGCAGATCGAATATGGTGTCTAGCAATTTAGTTAGAATAAGGCGATTATTTTGATACCTTTGTTGCAGCAGATTCCAGGCGGTGTTGTAGTTTGCTTGGGTAACAGCTAGATGCTGGATCAGTCGGCTTGGCTCTCCCTTGACATGCGTTATTAGATATTGCATCTTGATGACATCGTCCATGTTCTGGTTGTCATCTACTAATTTAGTGAACAGGTTCTTGAAAGTGGCCCATTCCTCATAATTTCTCTCGTAGATGGGGATTTTGACTTGAGGAAGCGAGATGGCTGCTGCTTGCTCGTTCCTTGTCGGTGCTTGCAATAAAATAATTAAATTTCTATGCCTGTCTTCCAACGTAGTATATTCAGGACTGAAGTGCATTTGTTCTGAAGCCATGTCCTTAGACATAAATTCTTCGTCCATCTCGACCACACGATCCCATTTTGCTCTTAATTCCCTTGTCATGATGGCGGGCCTCCCTAATTCTTGTGTTAGTTCGGCGTCGTCCATCGCTTGCTTACAATTCTGAATTCGAATCTGCAGTTTTCGGATACGAACCTTTTGCTCTGGATTGGCCACCATTTCCTCTTGCTTCCTACTTACGGAGGGGTTGGAAATTTCGGTTGATTTTGAACAGCTCTGCAAGTAACTTTTTGCTTTGCCGTATATGGCTTTAATTTGATAGTAATAACCTGTTGTAAAATAATTATGAGTTGGAATACTTAGCTGCCCCATTTTTGCATGATTTTTAGTTGCAGTATTCCAAAGTTCGTCCAGCGTTTTGTTGCGACTTGCCGTTTAAACAAGCCACATTGTTTAAACGTTTTCCATAATAAATGCTTTGCTACAGTCTCTAATCAAGGAGCAATCTGAACCTGAATTAAACAAAAGGAAAGGTCTCACCAATTTTCCCGTTGAGCTGTCGATGCTCTTTTCACACTCGCCCCCCAGGAGCACCACCCTTCGTTTTCCGACTACCCTACACGTCCACATTTCTGGAATTTTTCATAGAAGGATGTTTTCGTTTCTGTACATGGAGACGGTGACAAAGTTCGGCGCTTCAGTCTAGTATGATGACCAGAGGGAAATTGCGCTGAACGTTTGGTCAACCTCCCCTGCAGCATGGTACACATTTCTTTGTCATATTTTGGTCACAACACCATCGCGATTTTACACAGGGTATATCCCACTTCTGATGTCAGAGCTTAGGGGTAGTTCAGGGCGTAACCACTTCGATTTTACACATTAAGTCCGATAAGCACAGTTTATTGGTTGAAAACTAAAATAACCAATAAATAGCCCGCAGTGGCGAAATGAACATAACTAATAATAAGGGTTGGAACGGTAATGGTCCGGCGCCCGCAACTTCGTCCAACACCTTTGCTTTTCTATACAAGAATGCCCTGATCTCGGCAAAGCTACTCATTCCCTCATTCCCATATTGTTTGTGTCTTGCAGGCGCCGTTTCATTCAATAGGAAATTACCTATCGTGTTCCTTCTATGAACTCATTAAATAAAACAGTTCAAACGAACCATAACATAACTACAAAACATAACTCATAGGCGGAGACATTAGTCCAAATATCTTCGGCGCCGACATGCATTTGCCCCGGTTGGTGGCTTTTTTATCTTCTTACGTGCATTGAAGGGGTCATGTTTTGTTTGTGCTAAGGTATTCATATTTTGTTGATATTTTAGAGTCTAGATATTCGGTAGCATAGTTACAGCAATTCCCAGAGAGTAACGTCTATACTACAGGTGAGTAAAACTGTTGCAGATTTTGGCTGATGTATTACTTAAAAGAGAGAGAGAGAAGGAGAGAGGGAGAGAGAGAGAGATCTATGAATTTTGCCCAAAACAAAATATTTTGTCTTGTATATGTGTATGCCGATGTCGCTTTTTCGATATTCATTCAACAACATGTAAATTAAGTCCTCTTCATCTGCAGATTTTATAATTTGGTCGTCTAAGAATAGTATTTCCATTTCCAGAACTTCAAAGCAACGTCAAGATAGAGTTAAAAAATGTATGGAGGAAAAACATTTACCATCCTTTTTGTTTGCCATAGCTGGTGTTTCCACCTTCCAATTTCTTTAAATCTCTTTATATTACTCCTGCGTAGCTGTCTATTAGTTTTTCTTCTTTCATCATTTACTTTCTGTACTATTTCTATGTTTTTTTTTGTATTTTCTCTACCACGAGAAGGTGGTCTCACGTATAGTGATAGCGAGATATGGCACTCCCAACGTAACCGATCGATCTAGTTCTAACTGTCTTTCATCTAATTTTGGCCAGATCTCTTCTATTTCAACTTTTCCAACTACAAGTTTCTCTTTAATGAACTCTTTTGCAATCTTTTCCATCTTTTGCAATCCAAACGCTATTACAGTATTTGAAAATCGAGGGGTTTGAAGATCGTACTGTTCTATCCACTATTTTCCAACCTGTTTGACCAGACTGAAAGATTATAATCAGTATTTCCGCTTTATCAAATATAATAATAATAATAATAATGTTTATTGTCCTATAATACAAAACAAATACATTGTTAACTAACTACTAATAGTAACAACCAAGTAAATTAATTAAGGGACAAAAGGAAGGGTTCAGCAACATGTAAGATCTACCACCCTCCCAAGCAGACTACTTGCTCATATTAACTAAGTGCGCAAATACTTAATAGCTGATGCAACGTGAAAGCTTACATAATGCATATACCAAATTAGCCCATCAAACACCTCCCTCCAACAGCTTATTTTTGTACAATGATTTAAATTTATTTAGTGACTGATCTTTCCATTCTAAGGGTAACTTATTGAAGAATTTGCAGACGTTATATGAAAAACTTCTTTGGTAGATTGAAGTACGATGAGTAGGCATAGTTGATAGACCCTTATGCCTTAGATTAAGATTATGAATGTCTGTTCTATATTTTACTTTACGGCAAAGATATGGTGGAACCCCTGTGATAATTACTTTATAGTACAGAACAGCACAGTGAATATTTCTCCGCTGTTCCATATAAAGCCACTTTGCTTCTTTTAATTTGTGAGTGATTCTCTCATACTTTCTCACGCCGTAAATTAAGAATAAACAATTATTTTGCACAAGTTGTATCCTTCTACGTTCATCCGCGTCAATGCAGTGTCCGCGTAGTTGAAGTGAGAAAGAACGAGTGAGTCACACAACATTATTTTAAGTTCTTTATTTAATATGTATCTATTATCATACAGAAGTTTTACGTTAGAATATGCTCTTCTTATGCAAGTCCGTACGTGCGTCTTAAATCTTAAGGAATCATCAATAGTAACGCCAAGATTATAAACTTCATCCCTCACGGGAAGGAGCATGTTGTTAAGGTAAAGTTTTATTTTATCCCGAAATCCAGATCTACTCTTTTTATTACGAAACAATATAACATTATTTTTGTTTTATTTGGATTTAAAGATAAAGAATGCTGCATAGAATATTCAGAAAGGTTCTGTAAATCCTCAAGGGTAATACCATAAGCAGTGGATATATTTTTGACAAATATTTTGTCGTTTCCATGTAAATTATTGCGTTTAAATTTCACGATACAAAATCACATCAAAAATGTCACGAGCCGAAGGCGAGTGACATTTAAATGTGATTTTGTTGAATGAAATTTGCAATAATTTCTATGGAAATGGCAAAATATTTAAAAAAGATATATCCACTTCGAGTGGTATTTGGGACAACTATTTAAGAATGTTAATACATAACGATTAACTTTACTGAAAAATATTCCAACAATTAATATAATTATTCATTCTCAATTAAATTCAGCGGAATACTTCCAAAACACAGCCTTTTAATAGTAATTTACGATACAAGTGCGTAAAGCTACTCTTTAGGCACGAGTGGGGTAGAGTTAAAACGCGAGTGAGCGAGCGTTTTAAGCCCCACGAGTGACTAAAGATGCTTTACGCATGTGTATCGTACAATATTTTATCTACGATAAAATCTAAAAAATACGGTAAATATAAAAAATATTTTACATGTAAATTAGAATTACTAGCAACCGGTCCTAATTTTGAGTGTTTTAAAAATTTTAAAACATGTTGCTACTAACTACGTGCCTAATGAAATTTTTTAAGCACGTTGCTATTAACGACGTAAACTAATGAAAACATGTTATTAAACAGTCGTTTTATAAACTTAAAACTGCCAACTAAAAGGCAATTTTACACACTGTCGTAGATAAAATTTTTAAAACAACCCACACAGTTTGTTGGGGTTTAGTGTTACGTAACCTAGCGATATCACTAAGGACAGAACATCGTTGCTAAGCGATACTTCGCAACAAGGCTCTTTATTTTTTGAGTACGTACACTTCTGTGCAATAAAATTAAGCACAGGTCTTACGACTATTTTTCACAATATTCTAGTTTGTATAATTCGGGTCTATTTTAATTGCTTATCAGCAGTTTCAATAAATGATAAAACACCATAACTTGAAAATAACACCTTTATTAAAAGACCAGAACTAAGAGCCTTCAAAAATAAGACGCTATTAATAAATACAACAAAGCCGTGTGTGCTTAATTTTATTGCACAGAAGTGTACATTGTTTTGTGAATATTTTGCATGGTGGCCAATATTCAGTGATATACTGCTGTTATTGGTTGAAAAAAGCAAATGTCTGCAATGTGATTGGCTTATATGTTATAGTGTTGAATAGTCATTTATATTATTTATCGCCTCGTCTAGTTTATTAGTTGGAAACGAAAGATATACCTGTGTATCGTCAGCATACAGATGGTGCTGACAGTGTATAACAATACAAAAAAAATATATTCCCTAGTTCCCAGCGATCTGTTATCCCCCACCAAGGCAAACTCCATGAGAATACGCGTTCTAAAAAAATCAGCATTAGTTGTGGTGGGCGACAAGGTATACAATGTCGCCAAAACTATTTACCGCGCTCTGGAAGTTATGTAATGGGAAGACAATGATATCAACATAGATGGGCAAAGATGAAACCATATAAGGTTTGCGAATGATGTGACATATATATCAGGCAATCTGAAAGGTGCAACAGAAATGATAATGACATTAGAGAATGTTTCAGTTGATACTTGAAAAACAAAGATAATGACAAACATTGCAATAAGTAACAACCTTAAAAAGACAGTAACGTACTCGAACCATTGCATGCATATAAATATCTAGGTCATGAAATACAGAACGGAAGAGACAACCAGATGTACGAGATACAAAAAAAAATGGCTAAATAGGACAGCCCTTGGAAGTCTGGGTTGAATACTAAAAAACGACAACCGAATATTCCTTCAGATGAAAGTGTACGACCAATGCAGACTGCCGATAGAAACATATTGAGCATAAGCTTTAATATCCACACAGAAGTCGGCACATAAGATGATAACTACACAATGATTAGCCTCCGAGATCAAATACTTAACGAAGGAATACGAAGAAGAACAGAAGTTCAAGACATCGTGGAAAAAATCGCAAGATGAAACTAGAATTGGGTTGGTTATATGGCTAAAACGCAAGATGGACGCTGGTCAAAACGACTTCTAGAATAAAGACTAAGAGGCACCAAAAGAAGTCAGAGATGTGTACCCATAGATAGACCGACCACTTAATTAGCAGGTAATTGGATTTAAGCACCCCAAGATAGATGACAGCGGAAACCACTGAGAGAAGCTTACGTTCATCAGTGGATGTGAATGGCTGAGCGAAGACGAAGAACGTAACAGTAGAACAAGGGTGCAGGTAAGAGGTGCTAAGTCTCTGGGTTAATACGGGCTGTCGGCTAAAAATATATATAGCTACAGACAATGCTAGATTGTTGAAAGCAGACAGGAGAATGTAAGAACTAGAAATTAATTAGATTTAATCTAATGAGACATATTAGGAATTTCTGAAATAAGACTATAAAGAGAAAAATGTACCGTTCCCGACAATTGGATACAAACAGCCAGAACTGCAAAATGTTGAGAATGATAAGAAAGTAATTTCTTATTCTTTTTTCAATTTTAATCTAATCTATTTGACTCACTTCTTTATCTGCAACTAGAGTGCAAAACGTGTAGATCAGAGTATGTAATTTTGTGGGACTCGATGCTCCAGCCGTCCAGCAGCTTGCAGTCACGACCACAGTGAAAACTTAAGAGCTCGGAAGAGTTCGACTCCCGGTACGGGTGTTGCGCTTTTCACTCAGTTAAGACATTATTGATTGAGTGACGTTCGCACCCTCCGAAAGCATTGCAAACCCCATTGAAGGGAATAGGGAAAGTAGAATAGTTTAAGGAGAAAATAAAAAGGTTGTCTCATTTATGACACAAAAATGTTTGACAAGTTTATTTCAGAAGAGCACTCTCGAATTGATAATATCTTTGCCAAGAATTTTAGAAACTATCTCGCACTGGAATTGTTTAGGTATTCTTTTACTGCTGTATTAGATTTCTAAAATTACTACTGTTGTAGGTATTACAACAGCTCAGACTAAACGTGAAATAACTTGAATGAATTTAGAAGCTACCAACAGGAGTCTTCTTACGTATTCTTCTTTATCATGGCTGTAGTGATTTCTCATTTCCATGATTTCTTGGGTCTTCTTCTGTTTTGGATTCAATTTCAAAAATTTAAAGGTAATCTTTCTTCTTTCATTCCTCTCATGTGTCCATGCGAGGAAAGCGACTTTTTATCTATATGTATGTTAGAATTCATTCTGCATTTATCATCCCTCTTATTCATTGTTCTCACATATACCCTGTTGCTGATATTATTGTTAATAGTCTAAACTTCTGATTCGTATCTGACAGTACTTTTGATTAATGATGAAAACATTGGCGTTTTTTCCAATATCTAATTCGTTACTCCATAGTAGTTTAGTTATCCTGTAATGGTTTGCCTTTTCTTACTTTGGATGGCATATATTCTTCGTATTCTTGGATATACTTTATATCTCATCACCATTTATTCAGCAACTTTATAAATTTTTTTACCAAGTAGGTAATATCATTAAGGTCTTTCACAAGACCAACTTTATTGTTAGCAAATTATAACGTAAAGATACTATATTGTCCAATATGAACGCCTACCCTTTTATATTTATTATACCACTCTTTCAAAGCTGAGTTCATATAGATTCTACAGATGGCAAGGAGACCACATCCTAGTCTTACACAGTAAAAGGCACAATAAAATTAAAATAGACTGCGCGACCTAAGCTAGACTCTTTCCTTAATTTTCCTATGGTCTTCGATGAAAAAATTTGGACATTATACTAAACAATAAGTAATATTTATAATGTAATGAGTAATGATTAATTTACTCAATTATTTCCTCTTGTGCCTCGCTTATGGACGAGTTCAAATAAAACGCATTTTTATTATAATAGTAACATCTCACAAGTCGCTGAAACGAAAACAATGTCCAACAAAATGCGGTCTAAACTTGTCCATTCTTTTTGAAGTCTCCTCCATTTTTTCATTTCGGTTTTAATTGACAAGATCTGTGGCTGCACCATTATCTGGCCTAAATTACATGTAATTCCGCCCCAACATCGTAATTTTACCGATGCGGTGAGCTGGAAAGCGAGTAAAGTCGGTTTTTGAAATAATGGACTTCCACTCCATTCAGAGCAGCATCTGATGAAGTAATGCGTGTGCTTCAAATTTTAAAAATTATTGGTTTTCGTAAACCAACCCGGTGAGTGATTAAATTGAAAGGCAAATAAACGCCCCCGTTAATTAAAGAACGCAACAGGAAATCCACCACGGGCAAAAAGGACAAAAAGCGCGGTGGATAGCAACCTGACAAACAGATAAGGGTACTAAATGTTTCTTTGTGTGCTAATAGCGCATGTATCCACTTGATATATTACAGCTGTCCGGGTCAAAATAGCATTTAACACCTAATAAATCTTGTTTTTTGATAACTCCGCAAAAGTACTCACGTAACAAACCCACCATTACGAGAGCAGCGATAAATCTTAATTTCTCATGCGCTAGTCGTATGTGCAGTCATAAAAAGTACACAGTTAAATGAATTACCTAACTATAGTTTCTACGAGTTGTGAAAAAAGAAACACTTTATTTATCTAGATTGGGAAAGAAATATATACAATGTTTGTAAAATGACTTGAGGTTAGAACCGTGTTTCATGGAAGTAATATGTCTGGTACGGTTTAAAGTCGAGCTAACCTACAGCAATGAGGTAGTTGATTACGCCGATAACTTAGTGGAGAATGATAAATATTTATATATTTTAGTTGCTTGTCGCGCAACAAGATAGGGTCATAACATAGGACTAAAAACAAATCCGAAACAAATTGCTAGGCGCCTCTTGTTGCTTAAACTTGAAGATGATGTGGGATACCTTTCACCAGTACAACATTTTTTCCTCAGCCATGGGAACGAACTTACCAGATCGTTGCCATATTTATTTTTTAATTTGTTATCTACGTTTAGATTTACAACCAAAATTCTACTTTCAAAGTAAAGAACATCTTTATTGAACAAATCACATTCTATGTCAATTTTATCAGTCTCATCCGGTTCAAATTACAAGAAATCCTAAGAGATGCCTAGAGCATAACACCACGTTGCCAATACAAAACAAGAAATGCCTAGTTACGTATCGTGGTGCAATCCACGACTGGCAAATTTTGACTGACCTCGAACAGACCTGGAGATGTACATCATCTGCCCTAAATGAACACAACAAATTATCTTCTCCAAGCAACTCCTTTCCCCGGGCGATCAAGGGCTGCTACCTAGGCCGGTTCAGAAGAATTTGCTGCTGTGACTGTGAGAGAGAGAGAGAGAGAATAAGTTATCCAGCCACAGAGGTGCGAGCAAGATACATAACTGGTGATCGGTATGAAAAATTGCAGGATGTCTGGCTGAAACTGAGAAAGTGTCAAGTCAACTAGCAGTATGCCAAGGTTCTTGAAAATGTGTCCAACTAAACCCCAGTTTTTTATTAGACTTAAGTTGAAATTCCAAGAAAATTTACCGGTTATTTATAGGATCTACGCACATAAACTATTTAATTCCCAAACATGACCATCCAAATGATGTTCAGCCGTCTTTCCGTTTTTTGCAACCGTAACCAACAAAAGAAGAGATAGTCAAACGCATTCGTATGCGAACGAATATTTAAAATAGCCTAACAATTGTAACACTGTGCTCTTTTGCAACACAGATAGAAGCTGGGCCGAAGTCGATTTTATATAAGAAACGTTTATGAAGTACATTACGCTCTGTGCACCCCAAACTCATACGCCTATTTTTTTTAAGTTAGCTGCTTGCTTTTATGCACTTACTTTTTACTCTTGAACCTATTTAAGGCTCCAGAAATTAAACAAAATGCGTGCACGAAAATTATCTAGCAAAATTTAATTTTCTAATGCAGATTGCTCTATAGAGACCATTGAAAGCTTCAAAAATAAAACATAAAAAAGTACTATTCACAACATATCACGCACCGGCTTCCTTTGCAACGTTTCTGAAAACTGATGTACGTCTCCAAACTTCCAGAGTAGTTTGCAGGAACACAGACTATCACAAAAGTTGGAAATTTAGTGCGACTACGCTTTAAGACGAGTGCAGTTGCGTTGTACCTTAGAACACTCTATTCTGGCTCCTGACGATGCAAAGTGTTTTTTTAAGCTGCAGAAATCTTAATTTATTAATTTTTTCGCGTTTACACCAGGTTGGATAGTAAATTTTCAAAATTAATGAGTAAAATTAACAACACGGAAGCTCCATATTACAACTAATTGACTGAATCTTTGTAGTTCTATGCCACTTTTTATACATTTTATACACTTTTTGAGCGAAAGGAGTACTATAAATGCAGATTCTCGCTATACGTTTTTGATTGTAAACGAAATTCTGATTTACCTCAAACTAAACACTGAAAATAGCTCTTGGAAAAGAGCATAATATTCAAACGAATTCTTACAATATGTTGAATTGAAAGTCAGATAACTTCGAGGAGATGTGAAAGTGCTGCCAAAGGGTCTCGAATGATACCTATGCCTGAAAAATCTACGTCTTGAATTTACTGAAAAGGTGCTTTCAAGCTGAAAGGAATTATAATAATAATATGTTGTGGATTTATCATTGAATTAGAGCTCTCTTACCCAATATGCTGACTCCGAGTGGTGCCGGTATGTCTTTGATAATGTACAGCTTGTAGCATCCTACTGCTTTGTTAGTTTCCTGGTGTTTCGATCTCCACATGGATAAGCAACTTAAGTATCTTCTTATTTCAAATTCTAAATCAGAGATGGCAGTACTGAATTCAATTTCGAACTGGGAGGGTATTGTTTTAGACGATCGAATTTATCGATTATGCGAGACGTATTGCCTCATTAGTCAATACTGCTAGCCTCGAAAATGTTCAATAGTCGAATTGTATACCAGTAGACAGTACCATAAATAAATAAAATAAAAGAGTAAACATAAAATTAATAAATTTAATAATTTCTGATTACTTGTAAAATTTTAAATTCATGACTATATGCGTTTAGTATTCCTGTCAAATTTTTTTATCAAGGCTATGTTATTTTAGTAACTGCGATTATACGAAGGTTAGTATAATCGATTATGTATGTTACCATAGTTTTTTTGTTGTGGTTATATTTATTATTTAAATAAATAACAGAATGAATCTCATATGGGTCGGGTCTTTACATCTTTCTAAGTATTATTTTGATTTTCATAAATTATAGGAAATGCATTTACTATCAAATTAATTATCGTGTATTTTTTTTTAATAAATTAATTGTAAACACTTTGTATAATGCTGATTTAACTACTAGGATTATTTAACTAATGGGAACTTTATTCAAATATGACGATCCAACCTCACATTTCCCAAAATTAAGTTCGCTGGTATTCGACAATTATCTGTGATTACGTAATTAAAGCGTTGCATATGTGATAACAATTGCAGTAAGTAAATACACGTTACAAACAACTTACACGCGAAAACTCGCCTGCCGGAAGTGCACAGAAACAGACGCCACCGAGAGATTACTAAATTCAATCTTTTATGATCAACTTTCCTAATGTTTTCCGATGCTTTTCCAATGGAAACTAGGGCTTAACTCGAGTCCCACGATGGTTGGGCCCATTTTTCTTCGTTGGCCTACCGATACAAGCCGCTGACGCTTGCAGAACGTCTCCTGTAGCTCGACCGCTGCTAAAGCACCTCCAATTCATTCGTTGCCTAACACCTAGGGAGCCAACTGCTTTCCACATTTCTCTCGCTGCCTGCTTCTAGCTCACGGGGCTCCAATTACACTGCTCGAACCTCGTACACAATCTCGAGAAACCACCCAAGACTCGGTGCACAAATTAAACACTTTTTATACCTCTGCAGAGGTGCTACGATTCAATGCAACCTACTACAGGACACCCAAATGATATAGAATTCATTTTCAAATACACTAAATTGGGAGAAACGTATTTATTCAGGTATTAACAATTATTTATTGGGGTAGCCAAAATTAACACCACTTCACAGCTTGGCTTCCTTTTACCAATGGTTTATCTTCGATCTTACATTGTTTTATATTATTTCTCAGCCTACTCTAATTAATTTTTTTTTTCAATCAAAACTAACACTATTTTTAATACTGTTTAGCAAATTATTATCAAGGCCAATGCTATTTTATACTATTTACAAAAATTAAACTAGCGCTCTTCTGGAACATTTTATAAAATTTCGTAAAAGTGCCGCCGAAGTACAAAAACACTAATAAAAAGTGAAATTCGGCGTGCAACTATACGAGCTAAACTCAGTAGGTGTTTTGAAAGCAATTGCGATGCAGGATAAAACAAAACTGTTTAATGTCAAAACTGATTTGCGTGCGTAGCGCTTACAGCAAAGGGTGGCAAATTGCTTCCGACGGTTTAGCCAAATTGTCAAGCCTTCCATAAACACTTTCCACGAATTGTATTATCTGAAAAAAACTACTCTATATCGACACGGCATGGAAGCACCCAACTGATAGGGTTACAAAAGAAATAATCACGCCTAATACGAAGTCGAATGGGTTCGGCTGAACTATCCAGGAGAAAATGAAAATATTTCGAGTAGGCACAGCAAAAGTGCGTCCGAGTACCGGCCTTCCACTGGCCCAACGCAAGGGCTATTGACAGTATTGATGCAACCAGAACTAATAAACCCGATTTCTGGGCGTGGACATTCTACTCCACGGACAATGGAAGAATGTAAGCCCAAAATGGTACGAGATAGCTTCTTTTTAGGCAAGGAGCAGCTCTAGGTATAAGACCAGAAAGCTGGTCGTTTTGATATTGCGTCTGCAGATATTCCGACTTGCTTACTCTAAGCAAGTCGAGGGCTTTGGTCGGCTTCCAAAGTCTATTAATACCCAGTAAACATACATTACGTATCACTGTTCCAATCTGCTTACTTTTACTTTTCTGGAGGATCTGGTTTAGCTCAGATTTATATTGCCCTCCTAGTTCGATCACTTTGATCAACTATAGAGCGTTCGTCAAGTTTCACGCTATTAATCTCGATTAATCATTCATTATCGTCAGCTACTTCGGTAATCGCGTAAACTTCAAATCGCGTTTATGACTTAAGGGCTTTATAATTGTACGATTTTCAAATGCACAAATCTGGACAGTCACACAATATTACGTACATCGCGCTAAATGCGTCATGCGCAAAACCTTCAGATGATATTGAGGTCTAAAATCGACATAGAGCGTGATTGATATCAAATTATCCTTGTTAAATTACAAATCCTGACAACTATTACTGATAGGTTAAGCTATAATAGAAAAACGTTTCAATACCTTTTCCGTCTGTCAAAATTTCACGAACAGCAAAACATTTTACATGCGGTAAAAGGTAGCTTCCTCATTTCCCTATAGCAGGAATACAACTTAATTAAAATATTACTTCACTATTTGAACCTGTATTTACTCTGTTAACAAAGTTTGGTCGCCAAGTAGTAGACCGCCGTTTTCATTTAAAGCATAAGCGTTATCAAAACGTTGTTTACGGCGAACATTAAGCACAATGTAGGAGCAAAATTTGTATTTATTTTAACTAGCGTCGCAAGTACGCAATTAGGGCTCTCATGAATAATTAAATGTTTTATTCTCCAACTTTTTGAAGTTGGCGTAGCGAAAACGAACAGTATAGGCGCTTATTGCCAGAGGTGAGGACAGAAACTTTTCCAAGGGGTTTCAAGGGTTGGGTGGTCGCAATTTTTATATGAACTTCGAGAAGACGATTCACAGTCACCCCATATACTCGTAAGCACTGAAAATGTTAACTTTAAACTGTGAAATTTGCTATTAAGGTAAAAAGATTGCAAATATACAGTATGATGGAAAACTTTTATCCTCTAGAGGGCTGTGTGCTCTTGTTAAAAATTTATGTTGGCAGTCGTGGTAGTAAAAGTCACATTGGCATATTATATCTATCAGTTATATATATCACTAATATCATTTTAACAACTAGTAAGTTAAGTACAAAAAAATTTAATAATAAAAACAACTGTTCAAAGTGACTTCCTCCATTTTCCATACAGAGCACCAATTTGTGTTGAGTATTAAACATTCTGCCAAATTTAAGTGATTCTGTCAAAACTAGTTCCAAGAAAGTACTCGTCAATACTACTTTTAACTAGTCGAAACTAAAATTACCTGTATATTATGAATGAAAACTAATACTAATTAGCAAAAACTGGTTAGGTTAAATTAGGTTAGGGTTGCCATCCCCAAATTTTGAAAAGCAGGATTTGAACATGCAAATACCAAGACATTTCGGTTCAAAAACAGGAGGCAGTATAAGAGCTGTAACAAGGTCAATAAAACTCAACTAATAGCAGTTACAATCTTTTATTAAAGTATCTTCAATTAAAACTAGGAAAATGGAATAAAGTAATGATATTATAAAATAAACATACCTAGGTAACAGGTATCTTTTGTCCTGTACTTATTTAATTTTATTATATGTTTCAACACCACTAATTTCCTTCAACATTTGTGGTTGGGTTAAAAGGTAATCATACAATTTTTCACACTTCATATCTATGTTATAGATTGTTTTGATTATTGCAGCTACTGTTGTTGGAAGTAACCGATTCCTCTCTTTCGACCACTGTGCGTTTATAAGAGAAAAAACTCTTTCGACATTAGCATTGTGTCCAGGAATTCAAAGACATATTCAGCCACCTTCCGTAATTATAATAGTAGTGAGAAAGAGGTAACAAGCAGAGTGCACGTTGCTTCTTTGTTTTAAAAATCCTCGATGACCTTCACAAGCCAGGCGTCGGCGCCGCGCCGGAGCCGACCCTTTTTTTGTTTATAAGGCCGACCGATGAAACGTAGGGTTGGAGGCGTAGGTAGTGGCGCGCAAATTTTAAAACACAGGACCTTACCAGGACGCTTAATACAGCCCAGGACGCTACTTAAAATCTATCCAGGACACCCCAGAACAGCCCAAAAAGCAGGACATATCCTGGGAAAACAGAACGGTTGGCAACCCTAGATTAGGTTAATTTTAAATTAATATAATACAAATGATTCTAGGTTTTGCTAGTTAAAACTAGTATTGACGAAAGGACTTTATGGAAACTAGTAAATTCAGGTTTTAACTAAATTCAAATATTAACTATGACATGTTCAACACGTGAAAAAGTGTTGTGGCACAACGTGTTGTCCTAAATCATGTGCAATAACTATCCAATTTTTGCACTTGTAGAAATATATATTAATACACCATTTTTCTTAAATTTACAGCAAATTTTTAGCGAACTTGAATTTGGTTTAATTCAATATTTTTCAAACTTTCGGGAAAGTTTTCAACAAATTTTAGACATTTTTGTATTCGGATCAAATTTTCAAAGAAGAAAGCTAAACGAAATTACAATACGTTAGTAGAGAATTTACAAACACTTCTCAGCAAATCTTCACCAAATTTTCAGGATTTTTTTTACAAATTTGTATACATTTTGGGTAATTCGAAACAAATTTTCAATCATTTCGTGTTAAGGTTTTGGTGAGATATTTTCAAGAATAGTAAAGTAAATACTTCAAACTGTGTTCGAGTTTTCAGTAATTTCTTAATAGTTTGCAATAAACTTTTCAGTAAGTTAGCAGTATATTTTGGTCTACTTACAATAAAATTTAAGAATCCGTGCAATGTATTAATAATGAATTGCTAACCAGTTTCATCATATATGTAGTTAACTTTGATGACATTTTGAACTGACTTTCCATACACATCTAAATTTGTAGGACGCTTTCTGCATTCTTATAGCGGTTGTTGGAGGGTTGTTGGAAAGTCAATATGGATTTAGAGCAGGAAAATCGACAGTAGATGCAATGCTGGCCATTAAGAACATTTCTAGCAAATCTAAAAAGGGTGCTAGTAGACATAAAGGTTACTGCGCAATGGTAGCGGTCGATGTAAGGAATGCTTTCAATACGGTTTTCTGGCCGGGCATTATAAACAACCTTGAAGTGAGAAGGGTCAATGGCTATTTAATTAACATAGTTAAAAGTTATTTACACAACTGTTATCTATATATATAAAACTGAAAGTCCTGACTCACTCACTCACCCACTCATCAACGCCCAGCCCAAACCCTTGGACCTAGAAAGCTGAAATTTTGCACAGAGGTCCCCTTTATGATGTATACAAGGAATAAGGAAGGATATTTCGAAATTCAACCCCTAAAGGAGTATAATGGGGGTTCCAATTTTGTATTGAAAAATAATATTAAATAGACATTTCGACTTGAAACTTCGTAGGAGTATTCCTAATAACAAATAAGCAAACACGAATTTTGTGATTTTCCAAAAATCAACCCCTTAGGGGGTGAAATGGGGTAAATAAGCATAAAAATCGACATGGGTGTCGTTATTGAGGTTTTTTGGGACGTTGATTGCGAAAATGGCATTTGAAATTTGGCAGGCAGAATTCTCATAGGGAATACGTATCCACTATGAAAGGATTTTTGAAAATTCAACCCCTAAAGGGGTAAAAAAAGGGTTGGAATTTTGTAAGATCAGATTTTGAACTAAGTCATTCAAAGTTTTTAAAATTTGTCTCCTGAAGGTGAAAATAGAAGATAACGGGACGAGACGGGAAGGATAGGGAAGGGTTGAGAGCGGAGGGGAGGGAACGGGACTGGACGGGAAAGAAAGGGCTGCTAACCAGTTTCATCATATATGTAGTTAACTTTGATGACATTTTGAACTGACTTTCCATACACATCTAAATTTGTAGGACGCTTTCTGCATTCTTATAGCGGTTTTTAGGAAATCTAATTGTAGTGAAATTTTTAGTAAATATGCAATAACTTTTCATACGGCTTTCAGTAAATGTTCACCCAATTTGCAGTAGATGTTTAGAAAACTTCCACCAGCTATTAACAATTTTTTAATATTTCTTTTGTATAAATATGCAATAAAGTTTCAGGACCTTTAAAATAAATGCTTGCTAAATCCACAATCAAAATTTATTGAGTGTGCAGACCCTTTTGGTTAGGTTTCAGCTTGAAATCACAGCCAGTGTTCATAAAAATTTTAACATATATTCACGAAATTTGAAAAATTTTGGGAAAATTCTTAACAATTCTCAACTTACAGCAAAATTTGAGGAAATTGGCAATGCAATATTAAGGAAATTGCTGCCACTCTTCATCTTATGTTTAGTAAACTTACAGGAATGAGAAGTAATTTCTGAATTTCAACAACTGTTTTGTTAAATAGACGTCATATTTAAATTACAGTTTCATTAAGTATGGAATTCATAGCTAATTGTCAACCGGTTATGCGTTAATATTAAATAAACTCTCGGGAAGGTTTTCAGTAAAATTTACACAAATTTACATACATTTTTGGTAAACTTGGATCAAATTTTTGATACTTTGCTGGTAAGTTCTTTTCGAATTCCAGTAAATTATTCAATAAATTTGGAATAATTTTACACGAACGTTAAAATATTTAAATTATTTTTAAACTTACACCAATTTTCATGGAGTTTCCAGTAAGGTTCTTACCAAATTGGAAAGATTGAAGTAAAATTTTCAATAAATCAACAGTATCTTTTGGACTATCTACAGCAAAATTTCAGGAACTGCAAGCATTATCGACGAATTTGCGACAAGCATGAATGAATAAACATGTGTAAAAACGAAAACCGTGAGATCTCACAGTTGCCGTGGAAGCGACTGTGGCTATCGTAACGGTAGTCCGACGTTTTCCGGAATAAGGTATGGGTAGAACCTTAACTCGCCCATGATCTATGGTAAGACATAGACCTTACAAAGTGTTGAAAAAAATGAGCTAAAAAAATGAATAAGCTTTCAACAAATATTTAGTAAACATTCAGGGTTGCATGAAGTTTTAGTGACTTGAAGTAAATTTTCAGGACATTCGCTTTAACTAAATTTCTTAAATATTTTAAGAAATCTGTAATAAAATTTCAGAAATGTTCAGTGAAACTTCAGCTAATTTGTAGAAGATGCTTAGTAGACTCTCAAAAGTTACTAATAGAATTTTAGTCACCCCCATAGTTTTTTTTAGTAAATTCACTCACATTTACAACATTTTCATTGAGCTGTAATTTCTGCACAAGATTAACTTGAGGATTTAAGAAATTCTCAATATCTTTTTCGTATATTGTCAGCGAGCTTCGAGCACTTATTTTTGCAAATTTTCGTCAAATGTAAAGTAAATTTTTAGTAATTAAGGAATTCAAAGCCAATTTTCAATCTATTGTTTGCAAATATTAAATCATATCTCGGTAACATTTCAGGATATTTTATATAAGTTGGAGCAAGACGTTTTTAGGCTTTCCATCGGAACGTTAAACTTAAATCATAGGTCATCGCACTTGCGGGGTACGTTGGATTCACCTAGTGGGAAAGCTAGGTGCCTACCGACTAAAACCCCTTCCCCTTTGGCACAGAAGAAGACATCCTGGGGCCGTTGTCCATTACAACACGATGTCTTTTATTCCAACAAAAATCTTAGTGGGTCTGTTTTGTTAGTTGACAAGCTGTTTTTCTTCTCTTTCTTTGATTCTCATAATGTCTATTATGAACCGGTGTATATAGTTCCATTTCTCCTCTGCGCTGACAATGTGTTGGATCATGTTAGCTAGGTACCGTTAATTCCTGACCTATTTTAGCTTCTACTTCCATACGTTGCCGGTAGAAACGTATGCAGTGAAAAACACATGTTTCGGACTACCAATCTGATCACAATGCAAGCACTCTTCCGTTTCCATAATCTTCATTCTGTACAGATACTGTCTAAAGTTACCATGTCCTGTGAGTATTTGTGTAAGGTAATACTCCACATTTCCATGCCTTCTAGTTGCCCAATCTTCTAAGCGAGGTATGAGTTTTTTCGTCCAGGCAGATGTTTTTTGATGACTATCCCACCGGGCTTGCCAGCGACGTAATGTCTCCTGCCGAAGTTGGACCCTTGTAATATGTTTCTTCTCGCGGAACGTGGCGCATCTTTCTTCAACTAGTTCAGTTATTGGGGGGATGACGGCCAGAACAAGCGTCTTTCTTTGCGCTTTCTCTAGTATCGCGGCATACTTCTTTTTCTTGATGATTTCTTCCCACGCCGGAGCAGCATATAAGATAATTGAGAAAACCACTGATGCGAGTATTTTGCGCCTTCCATATTTTAGACCAAAGGGGTTTTTCATGGTCCTTGAAATTGCTGTTGACGTTAGCTCCGCTTTTCTAGCTACCTGTAGTAGGTGGGACGACATTGTTAGATTTCTGTTGAAGTCCTAGGTATTTAAGAGTCTCTACTATTCTTATGTTTGTATCTTGAATTTTAAGGTTCAGGTGTCTAGCTTTCTTCTTCCTTCTAGTATCGCCGCCTCCGTTTTCTCCGGGGCCATCATTAAGCGGTTTGACTGTAGCCAGCGGTTTACTGCTATTAGCGCCGTGTTCAGCTTTGCCTCTAGGGAGATTACTGATTTATCGCTACAGACTACTGCGAAGTCATCAGCATGAGCTACCGTTGTTACTCATGTAGGTAGTGATAGTTCCAAAATCGGATCATAGTACACATTCCACAAGAGAGGGCCAAGGACCGACCCCTGTGGAACTCCACATGTTAGCGCGATTGTTTTATTCGCCGATATAATAAGACTAGCTGTTACCCGCGACTTCGTTCACGCGAGGTTCGTTATTTGTGTATTAAATAATGACTAATTATTTTCTGTCATCCCATCCCATCCTATCCCCGTCCCCATCCCTTTCTCCGTCCCCGTCTCCGTACCGTCCCGTTCCGTCCCCTCCCTTTCCATCCCATCCCTTTCCTTTCCTTTCCCTCCCATCCCATTCCATCCCGTCTCTTCCCGTCCCGTTCCTTCCCGTGCCGTTTAGTCCCGTTCAGTCCCGTCCCGTCCCGTCCCTTCCCGTCCCGTCCCGTCCCGTCCCTTCCCGTCCCGTCCCGTTCCGTTCCGCCCCGTCCCATCACGTCCCTTTCCGTCCCGTCTCGTCCCTTCCCTTGCCGTCCAGGGCCGTTCCGTCCAGTTCCGTCCATCCCGTCCCATACCGTCTTTTCCCGTCCCTTCCCGTCCTCTCCTCTTCCATCCCATTCCTTCCCTTTCCTTTCCCTCCCGTCCGTCTCGTCTCGTCTCGTCCCGTCCCGTCCCGTCCAGTCCCGTCCCGTTCAGTCCAGTCCCGTTCCGTCCCTTCCCTTATGTCATGTCCACCATCTTGGACTTAAAAATAAATGCTATTTTCGTTATTTGTGTATTAAATAGCCCAATAACTAATTATTTTCTGTCATCCCATCCCATCTCGTCTCCGTCCCCGTCCCCGTTCCCGTCGCTTTCCCCGTCCCCGTCCCTTTTTCCGATCCCGTCACCGTCCCGTCCCGTCCCGTTCCCTCCCCTTCCATCCCATCCCTTCCCTTTCTTTCCAGTCCAGTCCCGTTCCCTCCCCTCCGCTCTCAACCCTTCCCTATCCTTCCCGTCCCTTCCCGTTATATTCTATTTTCACCTTCAGGAGACAAATTTTAAAAACTTTGAATGACTTAGTTCAAAATCTGATCTTACAAAATTCCAACCCTTTTTTACCCCTTTAGGGGTTGAATTTTCAAAAATCCTTTCATAGTGGATACGTATTCCCTATGAGAATTCTGCCTACCAAATTTCAAATGCCATTTTCGCAATCAACGTCCCAAAAAACCTCAATAACGACACCCATGTCGATTTTTATGCTTATTTACCCCATTTCACCCCCTAAGGGGTTGATTTTTGGAAAATCACAAAATTTTTCTTATTTGTTATTAGGAATAGTCCTACGAAGTTTCAAGTCGAAATGTCTATTTAATATTATTTTTCTATTCAAAATTGGAACCCCCATTATACCTCTTTAGGGGTTGAATTTCGAAATATCCTTCCTTATTCCTTGTATACATCATAAAGGGGACCTCTGTGCAAAATTTCAGCTTTCTAGGTCCAAGGGTTTGGGCTGGGCAATGATGAGTGGGTGAGTGAGTGAGTCAGGACTTTCAGTTTTATATATATATAGATAATAGTTGTGTAAATAACTTTTAACTATGTTAATTAAATAGCCATTGACTCTTCTCACTTCAAGGTTGTTTATAATGCCCGGCCAGAAAACCGTATTGAAAGCATTCCTTACATCGACCGCTACCATTGCGCAGTAACCTTTATGTCTACTAGCACCCTTTTTAGATTCGCTAGAAATGTTCTTAATGGCCAGCATTGCATCTACTGTCGATTTTCCTGCTCTAAATCCATATTGACTTTCCAACAACCCTCCGTTTTCTTCAATTTCCAGGTTAAGTCTAGAAACTATTAACTTTTCATAAATTTTACACATAGCGTTTAGTAAACATATCGGGCGATAAGAGAGCTGGTCTGTTGCACTTTTCTTTGTCTTTTCGATTAGCACAAGTTTACCGCATTTCCATTCTGGTGGAAATTGTCCCATTTGCAGGAGGTCGTTATACACCGCTAGACAGAACTCTAGACAGGCCGTTATCATTAGTTGTACTAGCTGCATGGGGATACCGTCAGTTCTTCCTGTGAAAAGGGAACTACATCTTCACGTTGTTGGGACGGAGCCCACAATGGAATATCTCTTGTTGGAAAAAGACTTGCAGCTATTTCCTTTGCGTCACTAATATGTACCTTTTGGTATCCTCATGTTTTCTTGCATACTAATTTATATGCATTTCCCCATATATCTTCCACTAACTCGTCACAAAGATTTCTCCATGCTTGATTCTTTGCGCTATGAATTTCTTTCCTGAGTAGATCTCTCTGGTGTTTGTATTCCTCTTTAAATCTGATCCTTTCTTCGACCGTAATGTTGGCGTTCGCATTTGCCCTGGATGATTTCCGTTTTTTTTCTGAATCCATATTTTTCTCAGATTTTTAATATCGTTGTTCCACCAATATACTGGGTTTCGATGGAAACTATTTCTAGCCTTGGGGAACGTACGGTTGCAAATACGTATCAGAGCGTCGCTCCAATTTTTCGGGTTTGGGTCAATGTTTGGGCTGGAGCTCATGTAGTTAGTGAGATTCTCCGTAAATTTTGGAACTAAATCCTGTTTTAAGATCCACTTCCTAATTTGTAGAGGTGCCGCTGCTGCTGGGTATCTAGTTTTGATATTAAATGTAATAAATAGATGATCACTTAGAGACTCCTCATCTAGTACTTCCCAATCAGTCACCTTTCCCGTTAAGTTGTGGGTATAGAGGGTGACGTCGATAAACGAGTGAGATAAACCTCGGCTAAATGTTGGCCTAATTCCATCATTTACCACTTTCCAGTCGAACTGCTCGATCCACTCCGCAACCACTTCTCCTCGTCTGTCCTCGTGTACGTGATTTTCTGGACTTGGCATTTAAGTCGCCTGTTAAAATAACTTTTTGTCTCAGATGTTGTAAAATGTTATTATCAAGGTGGGTCCAAAAAGATTCAAAGCTCGTGAAGTCTATATTGGGGGAGATGTAAACCCCGTATAGAACATAGTTCTCCGTTTTTATCCAGGCGAAACCCTTGTTTTCTCTTCCGTACTCAATTACTCTAATGTTCCTACTTAGAACCTTCAGCGAAACATCGAATTCGCAAATCAGTAAACCATGTATCGTTATTTATTGCTCTTTTATCTGGTTCCGTGGCTATCACTATATCAGCTTTCACTATAGTTAAATCAAGGGACGCCCGAGACCTGTTCGTATTTATTAGAAGTACTTTCTCCATTAATAAAGTGAAGGTTTTGCGTTTTAGACTCGCCACCTTTAGCCGTATTATCGCCAACTATTGTTTGTACTTGTTTGCCCTCTCGCATTTTCTGAACCATTCCTCTATATACCTCGCACGCCATGGTCGCAGCCTGATGACCCTTATCAGTACACTCAATGCAGCATAGAGGCCCTTGTATGACTTTAGCCGGTGTTCACTTTCTTCACATCTCAGGCATATATTAGACCGGTCATCATTCCGACAATCTGCTTTTCTATACCCATGCAACAGACATCTTCTGCATCTTTGGGGTTAACAATTTCGTGAATTCTGTAAGACAACCAACCTATTTTAAGTCTACCCCTTTTGATTATCTCATTTGCCTGCCAGTGGCGTAGACCGACTGTCGCCGTTTGAGCATCTCCATTTTTGGTTTCCTTAAGGGTCTGGACAGTTATATCATCCAGAGAAGTGTTTTCCTCCAGCTCTGTTACGATGGCGTTACGTATCTCCGCTTTATCAATGGTTATATCAATATCTCTGATAATAACGACTTGTTTTCTTGATTTAGACTCCGCTGTTTCGGCCATATTATTTAAGTGTAATTTGGCCGACTGCTTGAACTGGTTGAAAGCTCCGGTTCTACTTTCTTTGACCGTTAGTCGTATCACACCGTCGGTGGCCCTTCTTATTTGCTGAATTTGAATGCCTATTTCGTCGATGTCCACGTTAGCTGTTAACGACTTACGAACGTTTGCATATGACCCGCTATCTGCATGCGTATGCTTGATTTTGATAACCTTTCTTTGTTTGCTCCCTCTTTTTCTAACGACTGTTGTCCAGCCTTCCTCTTTGTCCGTTTTGTTCTCGTCTGAGGATGGGTATTTCGTTGCTACACGGAGCTTCTTTCTGGTAGTCAGTAGAACTACCTTCGTTAGTAAAACCCGAAAGACGCATTCAAACCACTTCCTCATGAGTTGCAAGGCGAAAGAGTCGGTTGAAGCCACCAGAACTTTTGATGGGTTTCGTTCATTCACATCATTCCTAACCCTTTGTATAGCTTGATGTACTGCCTTAAATTTAGTGAGTTGCTCTTCAAGAGCCCCCGACATGAAATCGCTCTTGAGATTTACAATATACGTTTTATTGTTTAGCGGCCTGGTGCTACAGTCATCAAGCACGGTTATAGGTTTCTGACTGTCGACTACAGGTATCTTACCCTGCCCTATTTCCTTATTTCTGAGTGCAGCAGCAATCTCAGGATGCTGCTCTACTAGTTTGTTGACTAACCCTTTTCCAAAGTCAATTTCTAAATCCAGGATTATTATTTTGTCTGCTGGCTCTACAGTTTTGAAGGGATTGCCATTTTCTAAGGAAGCCGCAGAGTAGATCTCATTTGGCCACTCCTGGTCGTAAATCTCCATGAAGTGATCCGGTTCTACCTGGTCCGAGAGCACCATTTTCTTAACCATCTCCATGTTGCATTGAGTCGTTCTGCTTATCATTATTTTATTCGTAGGAGGTTCCGTTTGACAGCCGTGTTTCTCGAACACCTTTTCCGACTGAGTTACGCTTTGCGAGCACGATTTAAGGTTTCGTTCTATAAGCGAATAGATTTTTGTGTCTTCTAGTTCTTTCATACATAACACCAGTACATCGGTAGACTGTTTAATTTCAGTTTTACGCTTGTACGAGCCTTTAACTGCTCCGCATAATATCTCTACAGTTTCAGCCATTTCACCATAGACTTCCATGAGTTTATTGTATAGGGCAACGTCATCTGTTTCCTTGCTCGTAATAGACGATTTAGAAGCTCCCTTTGTAGAGCTTTTAGTCATTATTCTTTTTTTGCTGTCTGTGTCTTGCTTGTCTGCAGCTTTCCTTTTCTTTTCTCTTTCTGAACTACCTTTTTTGTCACACGGTGGAGTGTCTTCCCTTCTTTTTTTGAACACTGATTGCTCCCCAAAGACTTCATTCTCCTCTTCCTCTTCTTCTTCCGGTCAACTGATTCTCCGATCGTGAGGCAGAGTTCTGACAATGGAGCCTCGTTTTTTGAGTGAGAGTAGCATTTCTTCTTCTAGCTTTACTCTTTCCTCCTCCTTCTTTTTCCTTCTCTCTTCTTCATCTGCCTTCCTTTTCTCTTTTGCTTTCTTTTTCTCTTCTTCTAGTTTTTTTCAATTCCTCCTCTGAAACCTCCATATTCTCTTCTTCTTTCTCCGTCAAACTGAACAATCTTTCCGCCATATCCTCCATAATCACTATTCAGCGTAAAATACAATCACCTATATCACTTATATAAGAGGTAGCCAACCTTCTTCAAAGAAAATCTCCAATGTTACCTTCGTTTTCTGTTTTAACAAGTACGTTCGTTGAAGAACGGCCTACGGAACCCCCACAGCCGGGACCGCGCAGGTGTGCGGCCGAGCATTTACTATTTCCTAAAAACAGTTGGCTGCACCTGTAGGACTATCGAACTGAAACTAACTTCAAAGCACATACACAACAAGAGCAAATTTGTTTATACAAATATATTTACTTTAAAACAGTTGCCAAAACAATAAAAAACCAAAGAACATAGGATTAAAACCGCAAGTAATGGCCATTCTAAAACCCAAATATAAAACAAAAATGGACACTCTACGGATGGTATAAGTTGGTGCTACTTGCATTCACCTTTAAACATGCATAAAACAGTATTAAAATTTACGACGAAATAATTCTCAACCTAAAGCCGGTCCAGTCTGAAGCCGGCCTTGTACGCGATTGTATGCATGAAAACCGAACAATTCACATATGTAAGCGCATTCCTTTCAGTTAGCGCAATAACTTGCTGTAACTATTAAGTTAAAATGCAAATCAGGCTTGATGATTGGAACGTAGCCTCACATTGGGTTCGCCTTATATTGCGTCACGAAATTTTGAACGTCATGACGTGTGGAATATTATCACACACTAAGCGGGGGAATTATTCCGACTGCTATCTGGTTCTACAATGACGGCTGACGTGGCTTCACAATGGACGTCGCGTATGTATGTAGATGCTTCTCAAATTGTGAACTTAAAAATGCGTTTTATTTATATAGCGTAGGGTTTTACAGCACCATAAAACAATAAAATATTTAATAGTAAACAAGGACATATTTGAAGGCGTTTGGTGGTCCATAACTGGGAATCATACTGCCAGCCAGAAAATTTTAATAGCTAGCCCGGCTCCCAATGTACTCGTTTATTTAGAGTTAACGAGTGTGCACATATAGTGTTTTACTACGAACGCGAACTAGCTTCACAACCGTTTACTGGGCCCGGAAACACTGTTTTCTGCACTCAAACTTATACTGCAAATTTGAAATACTGCACGGCCTATTAAAATACTTCAATTTATTTAACCGTAAGCGATTTCGCACAAAGCACTAGCCGGCGTTCACCCACATGCAGGTGCGTACAGGTCCCACTGGTTAATGAACTATCCCCCGAAAAAGATTCTTAAGTTGAAATTCCCCGTGATATTCGAAAAATTCCGATGAATCGCAGCACGTAAAAAAATTGATAGATGCACGCACAAGTCCGCACGCAGCCTTTCGGCTTTGCTAAATTTTACTGATAAAGCTAATTTACAATAAAAAGAGCATGCAACTATAAACTAAATGTATACGTTAATTTGAGAAAAAGTAATCTAGACAGGGAGCTAGATTTTCTTGTGAAAGTTTAACATACATTTTTACTTCCTTCTACAATAAAGGAAGTATTGGATTCACCCCAAAAATTCAAAATTGAGTTTTCAACAGATCTTCACGTTTTAGAGTCCCCTGATCCCAAAAAACATATTTTTTTCATTGGTCTGTCTGTGTGTCTGTCTCTCTGTGTCTGTGTCTGTATGTGAACAAAATATCTCAAAAACGGAAAGAGGTATAGCGTTGAAACTTCATATATAAGTTTTGTGTACTATGTAGATGCGACAGCAAGCTTTTGAAGAAAATCGCATAACCGGAAGTAGGTGTTTACTCTTGTAATTTTCCAGTTTTTTTTTCGATTTTTTCGAAAACGGGTCTAACGATTTTTTACTTTACATTTTTATTACATTTTTAATGTGTATTAATGTGAGATAGGTGATTTTCCAGTTGAATACTTCTAAAATGGGTTTCTTTTGTTTTTTTTAATGTTTTATTAACTCTTATTGTAAATAGAACACCCGGTATATTATTACATTTTTGAATTCAGTTTAAAATTCTAAAGAAAATTTGTCACTTGAACTAACACTCTATTTTCTACCGTTTTTGTAAAATTTGTAATTTTTGAAAATGTTTGACAAATGCTTAAAAATTTAAAAACAAATTTTTGGCTAATTCGTAATTTTTTTCGCATTTTCACCGCCAGTACAGAAGCCTTTATCAAATTGACCAGACAAGAGTTAGATTTTTAATAAATTAACAGTATATTTTGGGCAGTAAAATTTCAGGAGCTGTGCAATTCATTATGAACAAATTTGCAAGAATTTTTCTGCACATAATAATTTAAGGAATTTTAACCTATTACAGTGGGGATGTTACAAAGGCGGACGACGACTAGGAACTCCAACAATGCCCTGCCCAGAAATAGTAAAAACCTGAGAACCCTACGCATCATGAAAACTTTTATATCTTCTCCCGTATTTTGTTGGACTCAGAGCCTACGCTTATTGCATATCGAACTCATATGCATTTTTGGGGCAGTGAATTTTGCATGGGTCGTCAGCGGCGTGCTGCGAACCTGACGGGCCCCGCGTGACACTCATCTAATTTTCATGGGTTTAAAATTTAATCAGCCGACAAATAGCGTGCGCGACTTCCTGCTCCACGCTCGTTATATCGGGCCAGAGGTACATTAATCATGGGCGCTTATTGGCAAATTCCCGCCAAAGTGTTTTTTGACGGACTGCGGCCCTAATTCCGTTATCCACCTGTCGACGGCCAGTAAGGAAGTCCGTTATGCAAAATGCGATTTGTCTCGGTATCCGCGCCCCGGGCGTCGGAAGTTTTTCCTACGATTAACAGTTTGCCTGAACGTTGTTAAGCGCCTGCTTGTTTTCGGAACTCGCACAGTGCATATGCTGCTCTGGATATTTCCCGATCCTGAGGGAGTTCGTATGAGAATTTGTAACTGCTACACTCCCGCCGCGTGGCGTGAAACCAAACACAGAAGACGGCTAAATATTTCAGCCTACTCCCTCAACTTGCGAGGGCTGAGACGATAATGGAATTACGGTTTAGAGGCATAACTGATTTAGTTTGACCGACATCTACGTTTTAACCCTGCACGATTTGGGGAAACGCTGCCAAACTGTGGCAAGTTTCAAACCGATTGCATTGAAAGCTGCTCGTTTGCAAGAATTACTGACAACAACAATTACTGGCAACATTTTGTACGTTTCCAAACTTTTATTAAATTACTATGTTCAGATTTGCATTGCTACAAATCAAAATTACAGTTTAAAATCATTTTCTATTCACAGCCTAAATAATATGCAATCCAATATAAACGTGGAAAATAAATTGTGCGTTTCAAGTAACACGCAGGAGTGCAATACATTTAAAAGGATAAAGCCCAGCAGCAGCAGCAGCCTGTTGGCGCTGTTAAAAAGCTAATTTCTGGCCTGAACTACGACATGGGTTTTTCGAGAAGCTTCGCTTAGCTTCGGTACTTGTCTTAAGTACCACAAAGATAAACATGTACAATGCCGCAATTTTCGCTGCCCGCCTTCAATTCTAAGAAAAATGTTCTTCGCAGCATTTTTACTCACAAGGCATAATTAATAAAAAAAGTTGCAAGATATGGCCAATGGCCAAACACATCCATGGCCATCTTGTATTCTAAGGCAGCAACTCGTTGCTCCGCCAGGATGTATCAAGAAATGGGAACAGCTGGCAGAAACTCTAAATACTGAATCCACTGAAGAGCGAAAAGCCATCGGTTTTCACAAAACAAATTCCACCTATAACGAGCGGAAGCGATCCAGACGGCAAATGAGAAATTCTGGTGCAAAGAAAATATACATTCCTGCTCCCAGCGATGGTATCAAAACGGTCCAGCGGTTTCTATAATAACGAGACCCTTTCTAGTGGCCTATAACGCAAATCGCCTGTTTAGTAACACTAAATAAAAAGGGATAAAAGTCTACCTGAGGAGGAGAGCGGCCCACGATTACGATCAGTGACAAAATTAAGTCTGCTCACTTTGCATCTTAAAGGAAAATAGCTGTGCCAACGCTGCAAAAAGGCGGAATCACTTCCAAGCATTGGATAACTTTGAAAAATATATGGGAAACAAATCCCCAAAAATGGGCCTCATGACTAACACTCAAACGCAAGTGCAAGTGCGTGCTTAATCAAAATTCTACCGAGTGTCGCTATCTACATCCAACCGAGTTAGCTCTACTCTCCAAAAATTCATTCAACTAGTAATAAAAAAAGAGAGTATGCAATATGCATGAATGCAATAGAATTTTTAAAGCAGCAAACGGCAACATCAAATTGAGCCGTTAGAAGATGCCAATCAGGAATTGTATTGTACTCTAACATTATAGGAAATCGGCTAAAAATCATTTTGCGGAGAAACCAGGAAATAAAGAAATGTTCTTGCTCCCAGGAAAACACACACAAAGCTACATATACACCATGAATAGATAAAAATACAGAGATTTTTCTGGTCTGTTTAGATCTGAACCAGCGTTTAGTTAGGTAAAAAGTTACCATATGTACTGCAAACGTAATTCTGCAGTTGCTAATTTCTCCTAATATGAAATTTTTCGATAGGAAGCTGTGTTAGATTTTGTTATATATAAAACGTTATATTATTGTACTCTGTATTACACTAAAATTTCGATTGGTAACAGAAGAGAACATGCACTTAATAAGCTCAATGCAATGTAATCACCAAATAAATAGCTGAAGCAGCAGACCTAAAACTAAAATCATCTAAGGGAAAACAACTATTAACATATTCAAATCATGCACTCAACGTTGTAGGCGATAGCTTTGTAAAAATCCAAAGCAGACATCAGTACAGAACAGTCAAGTCTATCACACCTCAACAAAAATCTTAAAAGGAGATATTACCTCTTACAAACATTAGATGAGAAATCAAACCGTATTCATGGGTCTAAATGGATCACATTGATAGATTGCAGAATAGTTTTTTAGCAAGTAAATGTATCAGAAAGGACAGCCAAGTACTTAACGTTTGCAATACCCTGGGGAAGGTACAAGTGTTGTCGAATCCTTTTTGGTCTTGCTTCAGTAGCAGAGGTTTTTCAGCAATTAATGTGCAGTATATTAAACAATATAAAAGAAGTTAAGTATTCGATGGATGAAGTACTAATACGCGCAGCTTCCAAACCTGAGCTAGAGAAAATAACAAAGCGGGTAATACAGCAATTCAAACAAGCGGCTTTGAAATTAAATGAAGAGAAATGTAAACCCGCCAAAGAAAAGATAAAATTCCTAGGTCATGTACTAACAGAAGGAGGTCTACGCCCAAGCTTAAAAAAGATAGAGGGGATTAATAGATTAAAAACGTCCACAACAGTAAAGGGATTGCAACAATTTCTAGGCATGGCAACGTACCTCGCCAAATTCATTCCAATCCTAGAAGAACTAACAGCTCCACTAAGAACCCCGCTAAAACAGAAAGTGAGTGGACATGGATAGCCAACAAGACAAAACTTACAAGCATAAAGGAAGTGTTTTAAAAACCGCTAGCTCTAGGTTATTTCAACTCTAAAATACCAGTAGTTCTTTCTGTCGATGCCAGCACCACCGCCGTAGGAGGATTGTTGCTCCAAGTTGACCGACCAGTAGCATACTGCGCAAATTCTTTAACTAAAGGTCAGATAAACTATAGCAAATAGAAAGAGATGCATATGCTATACTCGTAGGGTGCAGGAAATTTCATGAGTATATCTTGGGAAAACAACCTATCTACGAAGCACCGGCAAGACTACAAAGGATTTTACTAGAAGTAATGCTATACAATCTGATTATAAAATACAAAAAATGTTTAGAATTATTCATAACACACTAAGTAAAAATTGCCAACACACAAAAGAAAAAGATATGAAGGACATTCCAGATAACCTGCTAATACACGTAGCTATTCAAATGTCAACCAATAGAACACAGCAAGTTAGGCAAGCGATTAGTAGCAACAAAGGATTGCAAATATTAATAAACACAATCTCAACTGGCTGAACAAACCAAAACTACCAGTCGAAATACAAAGGTACTGGACTTACAAAGAACAATTAGCATACTATGAAGTTTTGTTGTTTAAGAATGATAGAATGTTAATCCCAAAAAGAATAATAATATATTTGCTATGTCCTCGTGGTTAAGGCTAATTAAAGATGTTGTAGTGGAAATATATGTTTATTAAATAAATATAACTTAGACAGATCTCATACAAATACAAGTTACTGTTAACAAGAGCACAACTCGAATGTCTTAAAACTAAGCCAAAACCTGCGTCCGGGTACCTGTCTTTGTCCCTTAGCATAATCAGCAGTTACACAGCGTTACCAAACCTCTGCTACACCACAATATTTATTTACGGAAATCCATTTTTCAGACATATAATACATGGATGTTTGTATAAACAACAATTTATTACTAACAATAAATTATTACATTAAAAGTATCAAAAGAAAATATATATTACATATGAGATTATACCTATGATATAGAAATCGATGATCGATTGTGCAATTTATTTCTAAATGATGCATAGGAATTTGAAAAAAAAATACATCAGAACAATTACCCAATCATAAAAGCTTAGGTAGTTGAGCATTAAGACTGTAGTTTTTACGATAAGCATCTAATTTAAATAGGTCTTTCTGTCTGGTAAATTTGTTAGGAACTGTCAAACAAATCTGTTTTAAAATGTTTGGACAGTCTACGATTCCATTCAATAACTTAAAAAGAAAACAGATGCAGTGATTTCTCCTTCGACATTCTAAAGTTTCCAAATTAATTTTTACACCCAATTGATTACAATTTGTGAAATGACTGTTATGTTTGTAAGCTAAATATCTAAGGAATTTTCTCTGTATCTTTGCAATTCTGTTAGAATATGTGATATCATAAGGATACCAAATTAAACTTGCATATTCCACATTTGATCTAACAATTGAACAATAAATAGCTTTTATGCTGTTAATTTGCCTGAAATCAGAAGTATTATGAATGCTGAGTCCTAGAAGTCTTAAAGAGTTATTAACTATATTATCAATATGACTTTCAAATGTAAGTATGTAAATGTAAATCTTTGATGTTGTTGACAGTTGGTAAATAAGTGTTATTAATATGATAGTCAAAAGAAATGGGATTATTTATCCGATAAAAACTAATAATCTTACATTTATCAATATTGAAAGTCATAATGTTATTGGAGCACCAGTTATCAAGACTAGTAATGTCTTTTTGTAATTTGATACAATCATCTAGAGTGCAAATCGGTGCATATAATTTCAAATCATCTGCGAATAATAAGAAATTTGCAAAAGTGAATATATGAGAGATATCATTGATAAAGCAATTGAACAGAGTGGGAGAAAGATGTGATCCTTGTGGAACGCTAGATGTTACTTCTATAATATTAGATAAGTAATTTTTTTATTTTAACAACCTGTTGGCGGCCCACAAGGAAGTCCTCTAACAATTTTAACAGACTTCCAAAAACACCTAAAGCTTTTAATTTGGCAACAAGTATTCTAATATCCACTCTGTCTAACGCCTTAGCAAAATCAGTATATACAGCATCGTCTTGTAATCTAGATTCCATAGCATCAATGATGGTTTATTTGTAAGCTACTAAATTAGTTAAAGCAGATCTGCCTTTCACAAAACCATGTTGATGTTCAGTAATTGTGTTATTTACTACTGCTGTAAGAGTATATTATGTGACAATACTTTCAAGCATTTGCGGAATACGTGATTGTTTGGAAATTGGTCGATAATTTTTAATATTATTTACTTCTCCAGCTTTGAAAATAAGCACTACATAACTCTTTTTCCATAATGAAGGATATTGGCCAGTATTAACAATTAAACAACGCAACGAGTGGATTAGCTAAAGTGAATCTACAATTTCTTAAAAATACGCCTGGGATACCATCTGGTCCAACACTTGAGTTAATAAGTAATTTAGGAGAAAATTAGTCAAACATTATTTACAATGTTACAAATTACTTATCAAATTTTACGCAAGTCAAATTATAATTTTTTTAACTAAATAATAGTAAGCACTGTTCTGAACTACAGTCACTTCGGACATACATCTGTTGAATGGACATTAATAATGGCATGACAGAGTGTTTTCTGGCACGATATGACCAACGATATAAAGAACCACATAGCAAACTGTAAAATGTGTAGGAAAAACAGAAACAACACTAAGGAACCATTACTATTGCAAACAGCAGCTGAACGTCCATAGTCAAATGTAGTATCGGACATCTTTCACTTAATAGGAAAAAACTACATAGTAACTGTAGACAGTTATTCAGGATTTTTTACTTCCAAACATGAACAGCAAAACAATCCATCAAAGTGCTAAAGCAGTGGTTCGCTTTGCATGGAATTCCAGAATTATTATCAACAGACAATGGAAGACAGTATACATTAGAAGAATTTCGGATGTTCGAAAAGGAATGGCAATCCGACCACCGATTTTCAAATCCTAGATTTCGCAAAGACTTTGATAAAGAAGTTTTATTCAAAAAATTATTATCTTTACCTATCCCTTTTCATTATCGCAACACACCACGCGATGACTTAGATTCATCGGTACAAAGACTCATGAGCCGAATGCCACAAACATTAATACCAACAACTAAGAAGTTATTAAGCCCTGAAGTAATAAATGAGGTGGGAATTTTTTTTTTTAAATTAAAAACAGAGAAGAATTTTGTGCAAAAAATAGGTTCTATTTAGTATAAAGACTTTGAAAAGAGGGAGCAAGTACTATATAAAAACAACAATAAGGAATAGTTGCCAGCACAAGTCACAGAAATAATATCAGAAACTCGATCACTCACGATCAAAACACCCGACGGCAGGGCATAAAGAAGCAAATCCCTGTTCTAAGAAAAACTAGCAGCCTAAGACCAACACCTACTGAAGTGGTGCTCCCAAGACCAACATCATCAACACGAAGGGAGATGCCAGTAATGTGAGAGGACGCGACTTATAAGTTATGAATGTTATGATAATAGACACAAACATGAACAATTAATATTAGATGGTTAAGTTTCTCTTTTGAATTTGGTGATTTCTATATGTAGAAATGTCTACACAATGTAAAGAATTGTTGCATGTGAAGGTATATCAAAGGCTGGATTATTTATCGGCTTTCAGCTGCAACTGCGGACATATTATGTTACACACAGAGCCCTGGACTGCATAGTTTTTTGCTTTCAGCTTAATAGTGCATTATGTGGCCACATAATTCACAGTTTTCTTACAGGGGACTGGAGATATTTGGGCATAGTCTAATTTGGGAATTCGTCACGCAGGCGAAAGCGAAATAGGGATTAAATTGACAATTTACGATTCTGGGTGCTACCCATCCAGATCGGGAGCGCCGAAAATATTATAATACGATTTAAACTGCAGCAGGGAAACTACGATTATAATGGAAACATTGTGATTAGATAATCACTCAGCTGAAAATGCTGTGATTGGTTGCATGGTGGAAACATCATCGGTTTTCCCGAGAGGAGATATCCACTACTGGCTGATATTTAAGCAAAGGTAAAGGGGCATTGGTAGGTAATCATTAAGTCGACTGAGTCAGTGCACAACAGTTTGGACATCTTACGTTATTCCTAATTACGTGTTTGTCACTACTTTCGATCAGAGAGCGATCTCATCGCTTCAGCAGATTGAGGGCTGACAGCCATTGTTTTTTTACCCCTAATTACGCGGTTGCCGCTACATTCGGTCGGCGGGCGATTGCAACGCTACAGCAGATTGTGAGCTAACAGATGTAGTTTTTCTTATGTTTAATTACGTGTTTGTCGCTACTTTCTATCAGCGGGATATCTCATCGCTACAGCAGTTTAAAGGCTGACAGCTGCAGTTTTCCTTGTGCCTAATTACGTGTTTGTCGCTGCTTTCGATCAGCGGGCAATCTCATCGCTACAGCAGATTGAGGGCTGACAGCCATTGTTTTCTTTATTCCTAATTACGTGTTTGTCTCCACTTTCGATCAGCGGGTGATCTCATCGCTACAGCAGATTGAGGGCTGACAGCTGTTGTTTTTCGTATGCCTAATTACGTGTTTGTCCCTATTTTCGATCAGCGGGCGATATCATCGCTACAGCAGATTAAGAGATGACAGCCGTTGTTTACTATTACCTTTAATTGCGTACTTGTCGCTACATTCGATCAGAGGGCGATTTCATGGCTCAGATAGAGGGCTGACGGCTGTAGTTTTCCTTATGCCCTATTACGTGTTTGTCGCTACTTTCGATCAGCTGGCGATCTCGTCGCTACAGCAGATTGAGGGCTGACAGCCATTGTTATCGTTATGCCAAATTACGTGTGTGCCGCTACTTTCGATCAGCGGGCGATCTCACCGCTACAGCAGATTAAAGGCTGACATCCGTAATTACTATTACCTTTGATCGCATACTTGTCGCTACATTCGATCAGCGGGCGATTTCATCGCTACAGCAGATAGAGGGCTGACGGCTGTAGTTTTCCTTATGCCTAATTACGTGTTTCTCGCTACTTTCGATCAGCGGGCCATCTCATCGCTACAGTAGATTGAGGACTGACAGCCATTGTTTTCTTTATTCCTAATTACGCGGTTACCGCTACATTCGGTCAGCGGGCGATTTTATCGCTACAGCAGATTGTGAGCTGACAGCTGTAGTTTTTCTTATGCTTAATTACGTATTTGTTGCTACTTTCGATCAGCGGGCTATCTCATCGCTACAGCAGATTGAGGGCTCACAGTCGTTGTTTTCCCTATTCCTAATTACGCGGTTGCCGGTACATTCGGTCGGTGGGCGATTTCATCTCTACAGCAGATTGAGGGCTGACAGCTGTAGTTTTCCTCTACCCTCTAGCGGCCATCAGAAGACACCGGCGTGCGCATTTATGACACCACAAGTCTGTCTCGTAACAGTATAATTATATACATAGCATTTATAGTATCATATAGGGATGTAAAACAGAAGCTTATAATAATAAAGATATTGACATTGACAATATATAACTTTAAACTTGTAGGTTTCTTAAGAACCGAATAAAATAACCAATGGCCTTTCAAGACAGAAAACAACAATATGTGTTTTAAAAAATAGAATTGCATTGCAGGCAATATAAGTACATTAAAATTTGGAGATGATAATTTGTAAAATTTAAAACTTATACCTAATAATATTTTGAAGGTCAATTGGGCATTGCACCACATAATTGTTTGAAATATGCTTTGGAGTAGGGAATCGTTTAGTTGATATAAATAACATAAGTGTAAAACGTAGAGATATGCTCATATCATTTTATGTTGCTGTGACGGGATTTGACACAAAAAAATTTAAAGAAATAATAAAAAAGTGTAACACAGTTGGTTTTCAGTTTTACCAGCTCTAGATAGAATTATATTATCGTAGTCATCTATAAAGAAAGTGCACGTATTTGGCATAAAACTCTAAAGAATCATAAAATTAAAGGATTAATTTACATTTATTTATTATACTCGTATATACTGTTCAACAAATGAACTGGACCACCCATAAAAATTGTGTATGTGTAATATATATAAAGGTTTTTGTTTTATAGTATACTCATATTAAGCATATTTAATTGCACCATTCTCAAATATCAACTGAAGAATTAAAAAAAATATATTAATAAAATTTAAAAAAATTATAAAAATACCTATATTTCACAAAAATAAGAGGAAGAACAAAAAAAACTAATAATTCTTTGAGTCTTCTCGGAACGTTTAAAAATGTTTGGAAACGATTTGGCATAGTTTGTATGTTGATAGCACAACATTTGGGCAAAATTCAAAATTTTCAAATGATAATATTTTCTTAATGGACTTACTTTTGTTTAAACCAATTTATTAAAAGAAATGCCCGTTTATAGTGACACAATCCTGAAAGGTTACCAAAAATGCCATAACTGTCCTTTTGGAAAATATTTTTTTAAATTGCCCCAATATATGCCAGTTCATTTGTTGAGCCGTATATTAGCACTTGTCAAACAGTTTAAACAAAAAACCAAACAAAAGTTAAAACACATTTTCAAACTTTTCCCATTATTGACAGATTTTATGAAACAGCTTGAACACCAACAAAATCAACAATTCTACGAAAGTAAAATTCGAAAAAGAATAATTCTTCTTCAAATTTCGTAACTGAAGATCAGTATTGCTAAGGAATGTGAGTATAGATAATACTAGTTTCAACTGTTTCGTTGACTTTTTAAATTTAAGGGAGTCAGATGAGTTGATCGCCAGCGTGGCCGAGCGGTTAGGAAGCTCGACTGCGGTGCTCTGGTGCGGCGTTCAATTCCCACAGCTGGCAACTGGCGTGCGGCCCACCCACTCGCTTTAAAAATTGTGTGCCGAAACCACAGTTGTGGAAATAGGGAAAGTAAGACAATCGCCGAAGGCGTGATGCTAACCACATCACTCCGTACGCCGTTAGCGTGTGCCAGATTGACTGGGTTTCGGAAAGAGATATTTCGGGGACCTTGACTCGTTAAGTCTCAGGCCAAATTCCTACATGTGGAATGAAGCGCGCTGAACTGAACAGATGAATTGAGCATTACTTCCGATGCATTATTTTTTGACTTATTATCTGGCCACAAAATATATAAAATAGTATACAATTTATCTGATTAAGGAATGTTCTTGTGCTGAGAAATGGTGCAATATTTTGAATTCCAGCGAATTTCCAAATTTATATACTGTTCACTTAGTTTAATAATAGATTTATTTTTTTCGATCTATGCAAATTACTAGAGATTCTCAAATGTTTGTTAAATCTTTGTATGACCATTTAATTGTAAACAAAATAAATATTCTTAGTTTTGATTAATAATAATTAATATAAAAACATAATGTGTTGTTTAGTTTCTCAAAGAAAATCTTTTTTTATCTTTTAATTTGTTACTTCTATGACTGGCATAATAATCAAATTGCAGATGTGTGATTTTCATTAAACGTAAATGCCAGCGAATCTTTCCTGCGTTCCCACTGATGTTGCAGCTATTGGCTGGAGGCCTACTAATCCCATTTGCTAAATGCAGTACATATTGATGGCTGGATTTATCGGCAATGGAATATGATTTACCATAAACTAATAACTACACTACACACAGTAATCGGAAGTTATGTATTTTGACAAAATGTAACTATTGGCATTAAAAATTTTATGTTGGTTTCAAAACTAGTTAGTTATGGATTAAACTAAGTTTAGGGAATTATAGTTTTTAGATAACTATAGAGGTAATATGGTTAACATATTTCTAGTAAACTCATCGATAACTAATTTAGAAAAAGAGCTGACTAATCACATATGAAAATTACTTTAAATTTGAATGAAATGTTGTATAATTCTTTATATCACTTTTTACATATTTTTTGTGTGATTAAGTACCTATTATTTGGTATACACATATGGAAGGAATACACACACACACACACACACACACACACACACACACACACACACACACACACACAGCTCTAGGGTCCTTGTAGAACTTTGGCTTCTTCTACCACAGCCTTTCATCTGTCTCTGTTACTTGCTTGGACAGCCCAGTTTCAAACTCTGAGTTGTTTTAGATCATTTGTTAAGTTGTCTTTCCAGCTACTGCGTGGTCTACCCCTGGAGCGTCGTCCGTCAGGATCGTTCGTAAAAACTCTTCTGGTAATTCTTGTCTCGGGTATCCTCCATACGTGACCCAGCCATCTAATTCTTTGTCTTTTAACCCATCCTACCATGTCCTGTCCATCATTTAGCCTTACTACTTCATAATTCATTCGTGTTCGCCATTGGCTTAGTTCTCTATCAAAAACCGGTCCAAAGATCATTCTCAACACTTTTCGCTGGAACCTAATAAGTAGTTCCTCGCTTCTTTTTGTTAATGTCCAACTTTCACATTCATAACACACGACCGGTCTAATTAACGATTTGTACAGTCTGAGTTTGCATTTCCTAGATACATCTTTCGATTTCATAATATTTATTAGACCATATAGGCATCTGTTACCAGCATTAATTCGCGTTTCAATCTCTCTCTGCATATTGTTGTCATTCGTTAATATAGATCCGAGGTATTTAAATTCGTGTACTGTTTGGAAGTGGTTTCCTCCTATGTTTACCTGGGGTTGTAGCTGTTGTTGTCCACGGTGGATTCTCATAAATTTTGTTTTTCGGTCATTGACTTCGAGACCGCATTGTTGGCCCATTGGTTGCATTAAATTATAGATTTCTCCTATGTCCTCTGTTCTTCTCCCAATTATGCATACATCATCGGCGAAGGCTACTACTTGATGTCTTCTCGTGTAGATCGTTGCTCCCAGGTTTAAGTATGTCTCTCTAATTATTCGTTCTAGTACCAGGTTAAATAGTAGCGGCGAGAGAACATCGCCTTGTTTCAAGCCCCTTTTAACCTGAAATTCGTTGGATATTTTGTTTCCAATTTTGCATTTACACTTGATTTCTGACATGGTCGCTTTAATTAGCCGAATGTATTTATTGGGTATTCTTAGTTGGTGTAGTGTTGCCCAAATTTGTTTGTGATAGATGTTATCGTAGGCCTTTTTATAGTCTACGTATAACTGGGCGATGTCAATATCAAATTCCCAGCATTTCTCAAGGATCTGTCTTACTGTAAAGAGTTGGTCAGTGGTAGATCGTTCTTTCCTGAACCCTGCTTGATATTCCCCTATAAGTTGTTCTGCTAGGGGAGTTAATCTTGCATTTATCACATGTGTAAATACTTTGTATGTCACATTCAGTAGGCACATACCCCTGTAATTGCCGCAGTCTAGTTTATTACCCTGTTTATGTATTGGACATAGGATCCCGTATTTCCATTCATGAGGAATTTCGTCTTTTTGCCATATTTTGATGAATAATTCATATATTGACTGTATAAGTTCTTTACTCGCGTATTGTAGAAGCTCAGCTGGTATTTCGTCAATTCCTGGTGATTTATTTCTTTTCATGCGGTGAATAGCCTCTTCTACTTCGGCGTAGGTTGGTAATTCTATTTCCTGGTTTTCTTGGTTATCATTCACACCGTCTTCTACTGGTTCGTTTTCGGCTTCTTGTTGATTGTCGTCACCGTTCAGTAGGTCCACTTCTTGTTCGTTACATATTAAGTCCCCATCTTTACTTTTGCATACATTATTTCTTGGATGGAATCTTTTGGTTATCTCCTTTGTCATTTTATACATACTTCTTGTTTGATTTCTGCTGTGGTATTCCTCGATTTCTTCCACTCTTCGATTCAGAAACTCTCTTTTCTTTCGCCTAAGAATATTCTCAGAAGGAATAGTTGCAAAATATTTTAAATAGCCGAATTGCCCTGTGATGTAACACATTATAATACTGTAAGTGCGATCTATTTTCAACAAGATGGTGTTCTAGTGTAAAATGTGAAATAATAAATAAATAATTCTCGCGTTAAGAGATCGCACTAATCCGTTCTGTCGCTAAATTTTCCGCTAAATATTAGTTGCTACTAGAAATGTCAGATGTTCAACAGGCATGATCGAAGAGTGATTACGAATTATTCTGTATATCAACCACAAAATTCATTTCTGTTTCAGGTATTAATGCAGATATGTTCCATATGCACCCACGAAATTTCCCCTTGTTGTAAATCATAGGAACAACGTGTATTGCCTACAACATCATCTTCTATCATATATATTTAAAATTAAATCTTAAAACTATCTTAGTTTTATTAAAACGTTTTAAAGAGAAGTCAGATGTATCGCCGACCAATCGACTAACCAAACACTTTTAAGCTGATTTTACACTATATGTCAATGGCTTTAAAATTATGGGAAGAAACAAGAAAAAACTAAGAAATCCAACGAGAGGTGAAATTCAGAGAAAAGTACAGAAAATATATTTGCACAAAATGTCACTCCTAATGCTAGCTATAGTATGATGAAAAATTATTTTTATCTAGTTTGGCTATGGAATAGTTTCTAATTTCTGAATGCAACTATAAGTCACTTAAAGATCCAATGTCAATTTTGACAGTTAAGTATAAACATAGTTGCATTTCTAAATTAAAAACTATTCCATAGCCATACTAGATAAAAATAATTTTGATTATACTTTAGTTCAGCTCGTTCTCCACTTTAATTTGATATTCGGATTTCCCTTTAAACAATTAACGCAATCTTAGGAAGAGATTTGAAAGCGAAGTACTTGAAACGCTTTCAACTTAATTATACTAAATGCATCTTCAAGACCAGCTAAAATGTTAAACTTATTTTCGAATCGTTTGTTGAGATGTGTGAAAGTTATTCCTCGTTATACATGGACAAATAACAACGATGATTGCCAAGTAAATGTGTCACCTGTTTTACTACGATCATTCAATATTATTGTCAACACATACAACCATCTGTAAAATTTGAGATCATTCAGGGTCACTGTTCGGAGTGTACATTCGATCAAGGACAATAACAGTAAAACAAAATATACAGAATCGCATGGACGGAGTCAGTCCGAATAGCGCACGATGATCGGGAAAAATAAAAAGAATAGTTTTCAACGTAATCTAAGTGAACCAAAAAAATATATAGGAAATATCAACAGAAAATTTTTGATTAAACGTTACTAACTTTGACAGCACATTAAAACTATATAACTAACAAATTTTTATCAAGAAGAAAAAGGAAGCAAGAGAGAAACCGGTATTTTGACTGCGTACTCTAGGAATAAGCAAGAAGAATTAGTAGAAGATACTGAAAGCACGAATTTCGGATTAGTATCTTAAAGAATTACTTAACACAGTAAAAGATGAGGAAGTAGATATATCAAAAACCTGGCAAGGAACCGCATATAACGGAGCAGTCGTAGATAATCCTACAAAAGAGGTGGTAAAGAAATTCTAAGACAAACTGAAACCTAATAGAAGCCTTGGAGGGAATGGGATTACCGCTGAAATTTTAAAAGTATGAGGTCAGTGCTTGCCGAAACGGCTAAGATAATAGGATAGTGCAATAATCTACTCGATACATAAGAAAGAAAAGGCCACATCATGTTAAAGTTATAGAGGAATTTTATTGTCGAATGTGACATACAAAGTGTTCTTAAGGGTTGTATGTAGACGATTGGATAAATTGACTAAAGAAACTATTTGAGAATATCAGGGAAAGGTCAGGTCAACAATAGGCCAAATCTTCACAATCAAACAAATCCAGAGTGTCAGCTGTGAGCTGAATGTATAGGTACTTTATATCTTATTTACCGACAAGCGCATGGCACGGTTATCAGAAGTAAGGTGTGTGAGACAATGACATTATAAAACACATAAAACAGATTAGTTATAGTTGGGAGTCTTTTAGAGAGTTTAGCAGTGGAAAAAGTATCGAGACAAAGAGATCAGACATCAATGCATTGCCTACACAGATGACATCACATTGTTAGCAACGTTCAAAGAAGGTATTCAGGTTGCTTGAACACAGAATGCAAGAATGAAGATTACACAGTATCAAAAACAAAACTAAGTGTATGTATATTGATGGGAAGATAGAAAGACAGTGGTGAAAAGAATCTAGCAGTTAGGAAGTTGGTATAAATGAAGACACGACGTGCAATAGTAAAGTAACATATTTTACATATTTAGGAATGCGAACAATAATCTGAAATAAGTACATAAAGAGGATGGACAAATGCACAGCAAGGCTGCAAAGTTGAAACATTTTAACTTTGTGAGATTTAGACTCTGGTTAGGTTAAATTTAGCAAACCTACTTTTTTCAATTACTTGCTATTATGAGCGGTCAGACAGCCAAGGGTTCGATTTATTTTCGAGCGAAAATAGAATAAGATTAATCTCAATAACACACGTATATTGGTTTCTATAAATACAACTCAAAATCTCGTAAAATAACAGTAACTATACAAATTTACATAGAAAACCGTACACAAGGAGCTGCATTTTTTTTAGTTTAGAAACGCCTCAGGGGGTAGCCAACTGATGCCACATTTTCGAGTGGTGTCTATCTCTTTGGTAAGACGTGCCCTAGACTTAGTGAATGTAAATGGCTCCGTTTGTAGACATAAAAGAAATTCGGTCAGTGATGTGAACGTTTCGCCATCTTGCATACCTCTACCAGCTTTTTTGGGTTGCTGTAGAATGCTATATTTTAGTGAGAGGACTGAAAAGTCGGTCTCGTGCTTATTTATGAAGGCGCTTGCAGCTCAAAGCTTCCTCTATTTAAATATCAGAGTTGACAACGTAAAACGCAGTAACAAGCCGTGCACCACACCGTCAAAGTGGGCCGAGCCGTTTCAGGGAGTTTAGGTATCGGTTTTTAAGGGTCACATTATGCCACCGAAAAATTGGCCGGCCCGGAAGGACGGTTTTAGTGGGGTAGGTTTGCCGCTAAGGAATTAACTTGGCTCACGGAAATATGCCACAAAAGGATCGGCTTTGGTGGGAAAACAGTTTCAAGAAAGTTTTTTAGGGAAAGCTTCTGATATCGAAACTAACTGACAGGCGGCTTGAGGCGGACAGAACTTTCAGGGTTGCTCTGGCTGCAAGCATCGGAACAAGCCCTCATTAGGGCTTAAGGCTAGTGTTTTCCGTTTTTTTCCGGAAACCGTTATTAAGTAATTTATTTTACTTTTGCCTCGGGTATGCTATTATGCTCATGCGTTCGTTACCACTCAAATGTATAAGTACAGGAATAAACAGTTTAGAATTCTAAGTACAAAATAAATCTTACTTAGTAATGATATGTACATAGAATTATAACAGAAAATGTCCTCTGGTAAACGGTCTAAATCGATGCTACTTGGCGATGGGCAACCCACTATACACTTCGGTTCTGCCCGGTTGCTCCCCTGGATTCTTTCCAAGAAAGTATGAATGAGGTAGAACTCCAGTGTACTTGAACTAGAAACGATCGGTCTGTAACAAGCGCATGAATGTCGCCGAAGATAACGATTGTTTACGATTCTTGTGTGCGGGCCAATTCAATAGAGTAACTAGTTTTGCGGTGCTGGTGACTTGTGTAATTACGGTGTTAAGTTAGGAAAGCCGCGGGGGCTTTCTTGATATATAAGTTTGGGTCCCCAGTAATAATTTAAACACGAAACATTCACCTGGGGTTCACCTTTTCACTGCCGTGGTTCCCGACAAGCGTTGGAGGATCGCTTGTACTCTCGTGCGTCAACCGGCGAAGTACAAATCCGCTTTCGAAGGATTCTCAGGACGGTGTCGTCGGGTCAACCGTGTTCTTGCAACAGGTATGCTAGTGATTTATTGAGATTTTTTGTTATAATAACTTTACGAAAGTCGGTGGATTATGGTCAAATTGGCCTAGTAGGTGCTGAATGCTGGATTTAGGTTTAGAATATTCTACGAGACGGGTTCCCACCACAAGGCAAAACCTTGTCAAGTTCAATTGAGTATCTGTCTTATCATAATATGTATTTTGAACCCTATTATCTCAAAAACGTTCAAATTCAAAGTTACAATTTATACTATATCAAAATGTCATACGTATGCACTACTGAAATTCGTTTTAAACTGGGTAGCCAGGTAGGAAAATTATTTTGCCTGAAGTTAAAATAGATTACTGTATATTCTCCATGTTCATTACCATCTATTGATCCTGCAAAAGGATGTATAGGTTTATACTATAACCCCACTCTACACAATAAAAAATTTAATTGCGACCAAAATTTCCAACGTTACACAACAAGAAATTATAGCCCCCTACGAACGCTTCCTCCAACGGGTAATTTTTATCGTTATTTTCCACCGAACATTAATCTTTCGATTTGATGGCATACTGGAAACTAGACCGAAACAAAGCAGGCGTACCATTCATTATTCATGGTTTTATTTTGCGCCTGGCTTGATGGTTGTCTAATTAAGTTATTTTCTGGGAGTAATTGTCTTCCGCCGTCTGCGCAGATTTGGTGTCAGAAGTTTTCCGAATGCAGTGAAGCTTCCGCCCTGCGTTTAATTTTATTTACTCTGGGCTAACTCATTTCCGAGCTGCCTGACACCGCAAATTAAGTCAAAATATTAATTAATGCCAGTTAGACGGCAAACTAAGAAACCAATGAATTGGAAATTGTTGTCGACGGTAGTAATTCTCTGGCTTAGCGAGCCATGTTAAAATAATTCTGTATTGCTATATTTAACCAGCTAAGATAATTATCTTTACTTACCTGTAATTTACTAACAAACTTGAGCAACATACGTATGCCATTTAGTAAGTCACATTAGTTAAGTTAAACCGCACAAAATCATAAAAATGTAGTCGTCCGCAACGTTTTAAACCAAAATATGTTGGTTTTGTCAATTTAAGGCAACAGTTTATTGCACTATAAAGCATTGTGTTTAAGACAATGGTGAATGCGAGCAATTTCTGCGACAACTGTTGCATCTTCGTCACCGTATTCTTATTGTTAAAATATTTTGTAAGCAGAATACTGCATCCAGCAGCAGTATCGTTTTTCTGGTGATTAATAGTCGATTCGAAATCATTAACAGCACAGACTCCTTTGTTTGCACTGAAATTTTAGAACATTGAGCACAGTAACCTCTCATACCAGAAGTATCGCTAACCCAATTTATTATCGATAGCCACTAATTGTTGAACTTGGCCACACATTTAAATTTCTTAGGTAGAATTGCCATTTTCTATATACATTCATTCAAGTATTTCTGTTAATACCTAGAACATAATAAATGAAAAGGACTTATGTACGTCAAGTTATAAATAAGCAAACAAATCAACAAATTAGGTTGTAGGGATTGTCAGCAATTTTTACTGGAAATTTAAGGTTACGAAAAGTGTATTACCACACAATTAAGCTATTTTATGTTATGTTTGTACCTAACCAATAGCGTTCAACGAGTTAGAAGAGCTACTCCGAAAGAGGGAGCGGGCGCCACCAACTTGATTTATCTATTGCCCTCGAATTTAAGTTGGCAGATTCCCCTGTGATATGGTAATCGCAAGTTATGTTGAACAGAGTTATCTTCAAATTATATTTATCAAACATAGCCTTCTTGATAAACCATAACTTGTTATAGCAAGAAAAAGACATAAATACGACGCACTTATAAAAAGTTAAAGCAATGCATGCAGACAAATAATATAAAAGGACATACTGTATTTATGGTATTTAAAAACAAAGTTTGTATGTAATTGAGACAAACCCAATACTAAATTCGCGTCTTGTACGCGAGGCGTTTATAACGTAACGTATGTAATTTTTAATTTCAAATCCAAACTTAACACCTAAATACACAAAGTGAAAAATAGGAAATACACAATATAAATTAATAATACATCAGTCCGTCAATAAGTACGCCATAAACACGAACATTTTAATATCGTAAGTTTTCCAAATGATTTAAGTCAATACACCTTGAACTGTGGCAAAATATGTATTTAAATAAGAGCAAGATTATGTCTTATCTATAGTGTCTCATGCTGAGTGTTCCATTGTAAAAAATTTCCAAAGGGGCCGCGGTAAGTCCTACAGCGACTATACAATACATTCGGGAACTAGAACTGGAAGTACACCTAAACCCAACAAAACACGTCTGATCAACGAAGACTGCACTGGATATCACGCGCAGGTTCGACTAAAGACGCCAACCACTACACTAGCGGGAATGAACTGCCAAGTAGTGTCACTCCTGCGGAATAAGAGACACCGCCACTTTACAATCGACACAAACCAAAGATCCAAAACATCAAAGCAAAGACTGGATTTGAACTAGGTAAATAGTGAACGCATCACGCTTTCAGAGAGGCCTAACAAAGCCTAGAATCCAAATCAAACGCATATCTGCAACGAACCTCAACGTTGACCGTTGCAGATAAAATGACCTATATTCTTTTCAATTTATATAGCCATTTAGTAGCTTTTAGGGATAACTAAGGTAAGTTCGATAGCTAGCAGTAACTTTAATAAATAAAGAAAAAAGATAGATTTACCTCAAAATAGACGTAGCAATTTGTAGCCTTTAAAATATTTTGGGGTTTTCTTTTCGATAGGAGGACGAGAGGACTATGTGTTAATAAATACGGGTGGCATGGCTAATTAAAATTTATATATCTTATTTTCACTAAAAGTTTGAGAATATAGTACCGCACAAAAGTAGCGTAACTTTTGGTGTGGGTGCTATTAACCAATACAAAAAATACAATCGGAATAAAGAAGAAAATCTACCTATTTAATAGGTAAATGATGAACCCACTAAAGAAAAACACGGAGAAAGAAACATTCTAATCAATTATCTTGAGGAAGCAAGGACGGAAATATATATTTCGAAGGTGATAGTAGTAAACTAATTAAATAATAAACTGTATGCACTACAAATGCTGCGAAATGAGGGAACTGAACAATGTACAGGGATTACAATAAAAAAGGTAAATTCTTATCAGAACTGATCCATGGGAGTACTCTGTAAGTCCAGAGTACATTTTATTGGCAGCTTCTCTAAATTAGCTTCAACATAACAAGATATTAACCTTTCATTAATACAACTGAACGTCCACAAGAAGATCACGAACTTTTGCAGTGGCTTCAGCAGGAGGATGCAGCGATAGCAAATTAAATTATGATATTTGCTTTTTGGTGTTTGTTTAAAAAAACAGTCAACTAAAATAAAAAAAGTTTTATGCCATTGCATTGTCAAAGATAGAAGAAAGTGTTCGTGGTTGCAATGCCATGCTGAGAAACTTGAGAAAAATAAAGTAATGACACTTAGCTTTGCTAGGCCATGACAATACTACGATTCTCTCAGCTAAGCAGAAATTGAGGCATGCCAAAGCTATGTGGAGCCATACGACAGCAAAGCAGGACAATAGCTTGGTTAAACAGGGAGCAGTTGGCCGATGTTGGCTAATAGCTCGGGAAACGTAAGCAAAACTAGCAGCTGGAATGTATTGATTAGATTCGATTCAGTTGATTTCAGATATGCGGCGAAGTCGGTGAATATAACGTCGGTAGGTGATTAAACATAATAATATACAAGTATACCGTTTAACAAGTCAAGAGGAAATAAAACGTATTTATTTCCTCTTGACTTCTTAAAGGTCGCTTACTGTCATTTGAGTTTACTCGGTAAATGAGTCTTCACAAGAACGGTGCCTGTAAAACGTCCCTGCCCTCTGAAATGACTCGGTAAATGAATCTTTACAGGCACGGTGCCTGTAAAATGATGCCATGGCGAATTTGCAAGCACACTGTTTTCTAATAAACACATTCTTTACTAATCACTAATATACAAGCAATATGAAATAAAACGCTGTACTCGGCTCGCTTGCAATTAGCCTTTATTGGGGCTCACCGGATTGCAGGGCTCGTTCCTACGTCGCTCACTCTGCCCATTATCCGGCTCGGATATTATATACAAGACTTTTGAGATATTTTGAATTAATTAAGCGTTCACCACACGATATGAATTTCTAACAGATTGAAAATATTTTTGACATAGTGCAATATGAACATAATCATGACTGTTGGTGCTTATCATGAAATTATTGTATGCGTTAGATACGGTTTTATGCCTTCAATGCGGCTGCTTTTGTTCAAAATGCTATAAATATCAACATTGACAGTGATTAATGTGTGGAAAGTGGCAACTTTAAAGATGAGAGTGCAAAAAATTAGTTTAGTTTGAATATTTTTGCGGTTTTAAAACCACGTGGTGGAATTTTATACACGACATGTCTTTGACAGAGTAAAAGGGGCGCAATATCTTCGGTAACATAGAATTACATTTTAATCAAATAGTTAACTACTAATTTAATTTATTTGCCTCTTAGCCCCACTTGTGCTTGTATTTACACTTGTATTAGTTATTCATCTTGTCTCGAGCTCGAAGTTCTGTCGCTGTCCGTTTGCATGTTCATTATTCCTGAGCGATCTTGCACCTCCGAAGAAAGAGAAAAGGTAGCTACAACCAGTAGTATTCAACCTTCGCTCCAGTAAGTTAGATCAATCCCTTTTTAATCTATAATCTCCGATTCGTGCCAAATGTTGAAGCCATTAACCTACAAATCATATGAGAATAATATAATTAAGCTTTTAGATAATCTCATTCAAATATGTATTCTTAGGTTGTTTGAATGTATTACTCTAATGCAGCTGTTTATTTGCTACATACTTGCACGACTATACGTCGTCAATAAGCGCTAACAACAACGTAGGTCAATATATAAAAGTTTCAACTCATTTAATTTGCAGAGTAAAGAAAAGAGGCGTTCAAGATAAGCCGTGCGACATTATTCTGTACTGAATAATATTCATACAGTCAAACAATTCATATACCTACCGAATTGCTTATTTTACTTATATATTTTGTTCTAATAATAATATTTAATTTGTATATAAGTGTAACTATTACTCTATTTATTGGATTTTATTATTTACAGTTATAGCTTAAACATATCTGTATGCTATTACTTTTGCATTTTATTATGATTATTGGCTGGTTTCTAGCGTTAGTGGCAACTGTGGTTTCTAGGCGGTCCGTCTGGAGAGTTCTTTCGGGAGTATTTCTTGTGTCGAACCTTAAATTTAATTTACGACCCACGCAAGAGCTAATAGGGGTATATGCTTTACTTTATATGGTTATCTCCCACTTGCGAAAAAAATCTGTAACAATTGCTTTGAACTCCATGAAAACATTAGAAAGAGTTTTGTTAATGGTTTGTGGTAAACCTATTGTTTTGTTATTTAAAATGTTAGTTTGAAGTGTTAGAAGAGGGCAATATTTTATTCTCTTTAATATATGTTTCTGTCTCTTTGAATGCCTCGATATACCGAACAGCCTTTATAGTTTGCTGAATGACTATCATTGCTTAGAGCCCACTAGGCGGTAGATTTTGAAGATTGCTTGCATGTGGAGGTGTTGTGCCTACAACCGCATTTAACACAAAAAAATGTTTATTGCAATATATATTACTATGCCCGTAAGCCTGACAGTTGGTACATTGCGGCAGATTTTTTTCTGTCAGCTTCAATCGACACTTTTCAATCGAATATCTTCTTACTATTTGCCTTAGATCAACCATAAACACAAAATGAGATCGCTTGGTTACTCAAATAGTCCATCTGTAGCATTATGATTCTATTTAGAGGCTATAGTTTTTGCATGTGGCACAAACCCACAACTTGCACAAGAACTAATTTCTCTAGTACTGAGATTACATATGTCCCACTGTAGCAAACCTAAAACAACCTGTTTTGTAATTACTATTTCTATAATTCACACCTTGGCAATAAATGGGTCAAAATTAATGTATACATTTCCCCACTAGTTACACATTAACCTATTCTCAAATTCGAGTAGAATGAAGCCGGAATTGCCCTGCTGGCAGTACATCAATAATCCATTATTTTGCGCTATCTGTTAGCACTGTAACCACCGTTTATGAAATTTTGAAGAAGCTATTAATGAGCACGTGGGGAGCTTCGATTTGGCGTTGATTTGCACCCTATGTCAGTAATTCAGCAGCTAAATGGGCGGCAAACGAGTTTCTGTAATAATTATTATGTGTTGACAATAATTGAACTCCTTCGAATTAAAACGAATGCCATTAAGCTGCCATTCATGCGGTGAGCGATTGACAGGTCGGTTTGTAAAGTAATGGAAATTATTCCAGTGAGCAGCACTTCATCTGCTAAAGGCGGATCGCATCGGGCAATTATTTTATTTTTGATGTAAAATGTCAACAAGTCGTTCATTCTCTGTTTGAACATTCTGCTTCAAGTACATTCAATTTAAATTGTGATGACGGTAGTATCAATAACTTCAAAATAATAACCAGATTACTGAATATTTCATAATTTTCCAGAGCAAATTTATTGAATAAAAAGTTGTAGAACACATGGATTGTTTCTTACTGCCCGGTAATTCCACGATTTTCAATAAAGATTTTGTTTCATATTTGCCTGTAGCTCTTCTTTGCTTTCAAGAATTTTAATTATAATACAACTAATCCTATACTTGAGGCTTTCGCGGTTATTCGAATTATTCTTCTTAACATAGAATTTCGGCTTAGACCGCGTAGTATTTGTATATGAACACACAGCATTTTCTAGCTTAATGTGCCTTGCACCTTGTGAAGTCGAGTAAAAACCCGCGCGATGGTCATGCTCTTTAGTGGCTCGTGTTGTTTGAGTATTTTGAGAACGAGGATACTTAAGCAGATTTGGCCGTTTTGCTGTTTGTGCATCCATATTCACTAACGTTTCGCAAGACCCTGCAGCTTGCATCATCACAGTGAAAGTCGCACTGACTCATATAGAAAAACTACGCGGTCTAAGCTGAAATTCTATGTTAAGAAGAACAACGAATCCTTATCGCAGGAAGGACATTGCAAGTTGAAACTGTGATTCAGCAGTTCTACAATGTTTCAGTGTTTATATCGTGAAGTTCCTAATTTCCAAAAATCAGTTTATATGGAACGCGAGTGAGCATACTCGTAAAGAACAACAGCTGTTGGTCATTGCTTAGGTCTTTAGCTGCGATTCTACTAAAAGCTTGTGTTATGAATACATTGGTATAAGTTATCATACACATATGTAGAAAGGACTGCATAAAGCAAGTTTAGAGATGATTTCACTCCCATAAGAGACGAGGGTAACTTGAAATGTTCCTGGCCCTATTAAGAAGAAATGTCATTTCTATTTATTGATATTGCCATTACTTAATGTCAGTGTCTTTGAAGTTTCAGCTGTCCACTGCCATTTCCATTAAGTTACGCTAGTATTAGCAGATGTAAGTAACCGAAAAGAATTCAAGAAAATGTTGACCAAGTCTGCGACATGATCATGGATGACAGAAGATTAAAAATCAAAGCAGTAGGGAGACGCAAACTAGATGTGGATATTCGACAGTGAAGGAGGGGTGGTTATTACTCTAGGGCTGCTTGTTTGCTGCACGTCAAAATTGGTGGTTTCATAAAGGTATCTTACAAATTTGGAGAAATTGTTAGGCGCCACCTGTTGTCTAAGCCAGGAAATGCCGTGGGAAACCTTTCCACTAAACAAATATTTTCTCTTAGTTTCCGAGAAGTTGACCGGCGTATATGCATGACTTACCTGTTAGTACAATGCATTACTTCTATATTCGGCCGCCGACGGCTCGAATTACAAGGAACCTACTAACTTTCTACGGCCGTGACCTTACGTATCGCTGGACAAAGAAATGTTTAATAATTACTCCTCATTGCGCAATCGAGGATGCTAAGTTTTGACGGCCATAACATTGGCTCAGATATACGCAGAAGGCGACTTAAATAAACACAGCAAAATATCCATCAAGTTTGCTTACATTTCGCTGAAGGCGAGTAGCTTCTTAATTGCTTTATAATTTCCACTATTCGGACAATAAATGTTTACAACGTCCTACAAGTAAATCGTATAACACCGACATATAACGGTTTAGCTTAAATGAAGCAGGTGGCCGCTGTCGGCAACGTCGTGTTTGTAGAACATAGTCGGGTAATCACCTGAGCCAATATGAAGAAGAATTTTCGTACTGGTGTTGCGAAGAGGAAAATCGCGCAGATCACGTCATATACGGGCAAGCTCAGTGGAGCCCTATGGGGTGATTACGAAAATGACGAATGCAGAGTCGCAACACATTTATCAGGCTATGAGTCGGAAGATGAAGCCCCTTCAATTCAACAGTACGGAACATTAAGGCTGTAAAAATAGTGTATTCTGAATCCTGGTTCTCATATCCGATAGAAGTCGAAATGCCAAAGAATCGGCCGTTATTACTCATAACTGCTACATCAACGGTCTACTTCGCGGCTGGGTATATTCATGACGTAAAGGCTATCGTAATCACATGCAAGAGGAAAAAATCGAAAGGGCATAATAGATAGGTGTCGAGATTTCTTTTAGCCAAACACGAGCGATTTCTATTCACACTTTCGCTTGAATGTTTGGGCGTATATGAAGAGAATTATAGCCAGATTTATAACGAAGGATGAAACATAGGCTCATTATCATATTTCAGTATCAAAACACCAATTCAAGCAATGGAAACGACGAGAATCAGAAATAAACATAGTCAATCAATAGTCCGATAAAACATCTCATAATAGACCACTGTCAAAAATTACATCATTCAGAGAACATAGTCAATATCCTAATATAGTTTGTCTATACATGGTGTAGAAATGCTTTACGCACCCTAGGGATTTCAATGGTAATTTCTTCATATGAAAATATTTGCTTCCCTAATTATTTTAGAGCAAACTTGTATTGAAGTTTTTTGTAGAGAAAAAAATTCTGTATCCATTTATGCGAGAATTTGTCATTTTACATTTCGGAAAACCGAAAATTTAAAGGAATAAAATACCATTTTTAGACAAATCACCGGTGCCTTGAAATTACTAAATCATCTCAAAGCATCAACAAATTAGTTTGCTGTTTATTTGTTTGCATCTGTCAAATGTAACGGCTGTGAAAGCCTGCATTCGACTACAAAGTATAGTTGCCGGATTTTAGCAATACAAGTTTCCTATGGATCTTATTTTTTTTCTAGCAATCTTTCACGTGGGGGAGTCGCCGGAGCAAATATATTCAATCTATTTGCAATACGATACTATTGAATTTCGAATTCGTCCAGTTAATTTTTAAGTTAGTATTTTAAGTTATTCAATGTTCTAGTTTCGGGATTTCTTGTACCTTGCCATTACCTTCTGGTATGATTTCGTTTCTTTCCAAACCGTTTTAGTGCAGAATTCAATTATTCTATTTATATGAGAGTTGGAACGCCTAGTAGGTAGACAACCGTTGATTTGCAAGGCGCAATCGACTACCGCTAGGTAGCATTGAAAAATTTCTTCGTTTCCGGTAAAATTTTGCTCAAATAAGATGTCTGGAAGAGCACCTTTATGCATTAGTGTGTGTAGAGTTCGACCTTTTATTGGGAAGCGAGTTCACTGAACGCCGTTGCTCAAGTCAGAAATTTCTCAAAGTCGATTTTATGGAATCCTAACCCCAAAAACACATGGCAAGTGCTATGATTCTTTTGTGAGTAAATGAAAGGCAGATTTGGTAAGACAACCTATCTTGTATGGGCTCGTTACCTTATTCTTGTGTATGCTTTAATTAGCTTTTCTTTCTAAGAGGCTATCGAGTTTGGCTGTTGGTGGAAGCTTCGTGGAAGCTAGCTATTGCTGTATGAGATTTTCAGACATATTTAACACTTTAATTATGTGATTTTGAAAGCTGAGTGGGCAACTAAATAATTTATATAAGCTTTCCCAGGTTAGTTCGCTAGTTTATACATTTGCAGGCTGGGTTATTATGCCAGCCCATTATGTTTTGGTATTACAAACGGACATACAGTTGTCTCAATGCTAGGCTAATCATGTTATATTACACAATTATTTGGATAGTTAGTATATGGGTTGTATTCGTTCAGCAAATTTCCAAATTAATCGAGTTTGAATATTGGTTTAGCTTTTTCAATAAATAATCAGTACAGTTCTAGCGATTAACTCAGCAGCGAAGTTCGAGGTTTGAGCATAAGTATGTCGGAGGCAAGCCTTCCCTACGATTTGTTATTTATTCTCTATTGTTCACTGTCTATGAATGCGTAATTATTATTAGATGATTTTACTTAGACTTGGGTTTTACCGCTATATTGTGTTTTGTTACGATTTGAGTCACTTAGTGTTTTGATAGGTCAATAGGTCTTTGGGAACATTTCCAATTGGAACCACTTGGCTCCCAACAATTTAGTTCTACTTCTTTTCAAAGGTAAGTTGACCCTGCCCTTCTCCCGATTGAGCCGGTGGCATGTTTCCTTTTCATTAGCGGCAAAAACTAATTTAACATCTTTATGACGTTAATTGTGTTGTTTGGGGGTGATAACTGTAATTAAAGTGTGATGATTCTGGTGAGATTGTGATTGATGAACTATGAATATGGTAAAGTTGGATCCGGTGTACTTAGAAAGTGTCGCAGTATATTATTTTAGTAGTTGATTTGCGAAGTGGTTACGTTTCGTTACTACCCTTTGGGGAATCTATTTGACGACGTTTTTTTCAGGAGGATATGTAAAATATTGGTTTGACGACCTGTTCGATACGAAAAATAAATATGAAAAGCGTGTGTTATTAAGAGATGTTTTAGTTTTACTACCTTGGAGTTGATCGTTGTGCAACCCCATTTCTAGTGTTTGCAGTTAAGTACTCCTTCCACTAGTGTTACGGTATGAAATATAGTTTTCAATTTTTTTCAACCGATTTCTTGTTAAATTGCATATTTTGCGAACCTTAAGATAGTATCACAGTTCAAATGCTTCAGTTCAAGACGAATATTTCTGCCGTTTGACTATCTACCTTTCTGGTTTTTCATAAGTTTCTGCTTTATGTGTTGTCTACATCCACAATAGCCTGAGCATTGTCGCCTCCCAGCTTAAATTTAATGTTAACTGAAATATACAATTTTATATGAAATATTAAACAGCACTCTCCGAGTTTCACCACGACATAAATTGTTATCGTAATAAAAGGTTTTGTGGCTGCTTGTGAAGGATTTGTAATAGCTAATGAGGATATTTGCCAAATCAATATTTCTTAAGAGTGGAAGATAAAAAGCTAATTTTAACACTTTTAAATTTGCCATGCCTCTCAGGTCTAGTAACCTAATGTGCAGGTTTGCCTATTGGTCTGGCCCGTGCAGTTTCTTCTGTACTTAGTTCAAAATCAAACCCATACTTTAGAAATCCCGGTTCTTATTAAAAATAAGATTATCGCATAACGAATATTCTCTCAATTTTCGTTCTGAAGGTTGCGCTGAAATATACATTTTCTTAAAGAAATGAAGAAATGGGAAGGCGTTTTACATATACAAATTATTTTTTTTATAAACCACACAAATTTAATTATAGTATTCCAGGGAACACAACATAATTGTATAAAGAGGATTTGTCCCCGTATGGAATAAGCCCAAATTCAACACGGCCTGAAACCGAACCGCCTCTCGTCAAGCAATCCCCAGCAGCTATTGTTTCGCTAAGCTCGAAGTTGGTCTGGATAACTTAGTAACAGCAATTTGAATCATAATGCGAGCATGAACGCATTAGACTTAATTTACGAAATTACACATTACATGCGTGTTTACATCCAGTCCTAAGCTGACGCATCAGGTCGAAAATAAACTGAATGGAGTGGATGTAAGCAAGAACCTCGCGGCGTTTGACGTTCCTTCAATGTCTTGCGAGCCCATTCAGTGCGATACCGGGGTGCCATCGGTGAAATATTGATGCTGCATCTTTTCCCCGCCATGTTGTAATCAGAGCCGTATAAAGAGGCGGCAAGTAGAGATAAGAAGATGCGGGCACGTTAGCTGGATAGGTGTTTCGATTTTGCACATTTCATATCCGCAGCGACTGCCTTTCGACGAAACTTGTAGGAGCTCTGCGTTGCGAACTATAAATTTGGAATTATATCTCTGCGACTTGCATTGCAGAGCGCTTGAATACTAAGCTCCCGACACTCCAGCTTTAAGATAAATTTTAAGATTTCCAGGCTGAGTAACTGAATTGTTTTTAGAAGGTACACTTTTGCTATATGCGAATAAGGATCGGGACAGAGTAGAAATACAAGGAAGTGAAACAGCTTACAGGAACTAACAGAAGAATAGATCTTGGAAAAATACAAGACAATTCTTTAAGGATTAGTGGGAGAGATAACTGGAGTTAAACAAAAAAATAAAATATGTTATAGTCTAAAACCTAGTTAAGACACAACAACAAGATAGAAAAACGAGCGAATAGCTCAGTGAAGAGGAGGAGTAACTTTGTAGTTTTATTTTGCTGCACATCATAATAAGATTGTTTCACAAGGTTACATAACAAATCCAAGACAAATTGTTAGACGCCACCTGCTGTTTAATCCTGAAGCTGTTCTTCCAACGGGCTATATACGAAAGCCAACCGACTTACCTGGTCGCTGGCATGTTTTTGCTTTAACCTGAAATTTGTGAGTCTACGTTCAGTTTAACAATCAAAATACAACGTTGTTATGACTATTTGGCTCTTTGGAGATGTGTTACTCATATCTTGACGTTAATCTATAATTGGGGCATATTCTACCTCGCATAAGTTTATCTAAATGCACTTAATTACTATAATAGGAAAGTAAAAAAAAATATAATTCCGAGTTCCGATGCGTTTGCTCAACGAGTTATGCGTTCTGTCTCTTGGTAGTAATGACTTTCGGGAAAAAAAATCCGTTTAAAGGAATCAATTAAGTTTACCTGGCTGTTGCTTTTGATGTTTGAAGGTTAGTTATTGAAAAATTAAAAGTTTGCTGCGTCTCTAGTATCATAAAAGTGTCTTTAACTGACAGCTGATGTTAATTACGAATCCAGCAATATTGGCTTGGCTTAGGAATAGAGAAAGCGCGTTAAAAGCTGTTTAGTACATCTAGGCTTTTTTTAAGGATTTTCTTGTACTTGATCTTGAATTTTATTCCATTGGATTTATTTTATTCTCTTTTCTTTGATTTTCTGCTTTGCCAGCGACAGATAAGCTAATAATTTATTTACATGTTACTTAAACATTTTGTTACTTTCTTTTGTCGGACTTAGTGAGGCATTAATGTTGGATATGTATGTTCTACGTACTTTTAATTTGAATCTATTTGGGTATGTATTAAACCTATATTTATAATTACCAATTTACTGTGACCGCCTCGTGATCACGTTGTGAATTTGCTATGTACTTTTAAATAACTAAATTCATGATTGCATATACGTATATAAATATTTCAATACAACGAACTGCCGCTGTCGCATATCTCGATTTGGTCAATTTTGGACATGAGCTGTTTTTGAAATCAACGCCTCATTTTTATCTAGTAGTTGGTAGTTGGAATTAACTACTTTCAGAAAGTAGCTTTCTTTTTCGCATTCTCCTCTTCGCGAGGTATGGAATGTCTCTTAATTTTTAAACCTTTCCAGAGGTGTTAATTTGGGTAATTAGCTCTGGTAACTTAAATTTTCACCTGTTTGCAAAACGAAATGTGTATCTTACATACTAGGTGACTATTCTAACATGTTGAAGGGTAACAGCTGGCATTTGATAGCAGTAGGCGGTGTCTATTCTACAGTCGTGTTTAAAAATGTGTTTTGCCGAATCTGCGAATCTGCGCTTGATATCTAGCATCGAATATCTTTTTAAACGTTTCTTATGGGGTTTTGACATATTGCATAATCTACTGAACGACGTTGTGGATTTATATGAAAACGGCGAGTTCTTTATGTTTTTTAATAAGTCTGCATCTCCTGATTATGATGCGCAGGACTGGGGAGAGAACGTTGGTCCGATTTACACCAGACGACATTCTAGGTTTGGATTTTGTGAATTGGATAGATTGGAGTTTGTAGTTGCGATGTTGGCCTCTTGACGTTGTTTTTGTAGAATACTGGATTTAACAGCTAAGCCACAACCTTCATTTACTGTAAATAAATATTTTGCGGCGATTCAAAATGTATTAACCTGAATAAGTTTATAAGCTTATTGATTATCATTTATGTATCAATATATTAGTGAAATATATGCATATTTCCTACGCACCTTGCGCTTTGTTTATTTGTATGTTTAACTTAAATTTGAAATTAGAAATTATATACGTTACTCTGTTAACGCTATGTGTACACGTCGTACCTTTGGTTTTGGGTTTGACCAATCGCCTTGTCGTTAGATATCAAAGGGTTAATGTTATATTTTGATGCAATCACAAATTATATTATTTGTCTGAATTTATTGAACATAAATATCACTTTATTTGAGCCGCATTTATGTCTTGTTCTGTTTATAATATGTTACAGCTTATCAAAAATCCTGCATCTAATAAGTGTATTTTTGATATAACACTTTCAATTTTCCGACTTAGATTGGAGAGCTTTGCACAAACAAGTTGGTGGCGCCCGTATTTGGTTTTGATTAGTGTAACCCATCCCTCCTCCGGGGTGGTAAGTTAGCTGGCTCGTTAAGAGCAATTGGTTACGGTCCTGTTTAAATATTCACAGGTCGTTAGTTTAGTCTGGTGCTATTGCGTATTAGAGCGATGGGTGGTAACAAGGTGTCGTGTGGTTCATAGTCGACTATTGCGTGTTTTGTAACGGGCGCCCGCGGGGTTGCGCAAGTTACCCAACCGTCAATATTGAGTTTTTACGAGTAGATGGTGCTCACTGTTTGACGACACCAATGATGTCCGTTGTTCCCTAAATAGAAGGCCATAGAGGCAATATCCTAAATGCACTATTTTGGTAATTTACTTGCTAGGCCCTAAAACGCCCACGTCGCAAAACGCAGCCGTTCTAGCATTACTCCTCAGAATTTAAATTGCATAAACACCTTCCAAAATAGACAAACATTTAAGGAGAAATTTCAAAACGCCCAGCTTTCTGCTCTGTCAGATTCGGACATAATAATATTATAAGCATACACAATGATCAGAAGTGCTGCTATTAAATCTTTAGAAGTTGTCGAGGGAGAGGGGGAGTTGATTGGTTTACATTTGTATTAATATATTTCATGAATTTTAGGAGATGCAATCAGCACGGTATTATCTTTCATATCATATAAATCAAGCAGTAGGCAGGTCCTTCATGTTTCATTCATTATGATTTCTTTAGCGGGCCTATTTCCGGTCTGGTAGACGATTCTCATAAGTCAAGAAAGCAGAAATAAGCTCTCGCTTCTGTATCGCATTATCTGCCATATTAATAAAATAACATTTGAAACGAACATCCTTGGAAACGGGAAACATAATTATGTGCTAAAGATAATTTCCATTAGCAAGAGATAAAAGCAAATTGTTTTAATATAAAAAAAAATATTAAAGCTGAAAGCTATTCGTTCTAAATAATTTAAACAAAAAAATTACAGGCTGTAGTTTAAGAGCGTAGATTCTTGAACGTTCAGCGGATCAAAACAAAATTGAAAATTTTATTTTACTGAAATGTTAATACTTGGTATCCATATAGCTTCTGTTTATTTCTGCATAAATCAATATCTACAGCAAGCTCCTTTAAACTTAATTCTTATCTGATTTTGCTTCTAAACCAGTTATCTCATTGTATCGTTTTGCAACTACAAAAGGAAATTTATGAAACAATACCAAGTTTAATATTTTTTGTGTTATTTATTTTTTGCTGCTTGATTAATAAATTAAAAAAATATATTTATATTTGAATAAAGCAATTTGATATCACCAGTAGCCTGTGTAGAGTTAACAAATATTATCTCCACCCTATAAGAGAAAGTTTTCACGTTTATATTCAGGAATATTTCTATACTTAGTAGCATATATCTCAATATCAATGATATTAAGCAATTTAAACTAAAAACCGCTTTCAATGTGCTTCTTGTTTGGTTGGAAGCAATAATTTTTATTACAGTTTAAATTTGAAAAAAAAATGTGCGGTACACTTTTATATTACAATAATTATTTTTCATTTTGCCAGATTAGCTAAGTCAGTGTATACATGAAACACTCGTAATACCACGTCTGCGGCTTATGAAAGACCACGATTACCACAAACAGGAAGTTGGTTTTCTCTTTATAGTGTTCTCAAGCCGAAACTAACGTAAACAACGCACACGAAAGACAAATTGTTCACACAATCTACTGACTTCAAAACACAAATAAAAACGTATATAAAACTGAAATAAAGTTAAAAAATTCAAAGATTAACCCTTAGAAAAACCTACGAGCGAGGTAGCTGGATCTCCGAGCATAGATGTCTAACCATAGATCAAACACATATAAAACGTCATTAAAATAAAGCCCAAATAACTGTCCTTAAAACCGCAAGAGTAAAAAATATCTAAAGAAGATTCTGTCTAACGTCAGCCTTGTTCATATTGGCGTGCATTTAAAACCACATGCGAATTTTCCACCTCACCGTTAACTGCAACCGCTTCCTGTAGGTATAGAATTATCTGATAACCTAAATTTTAAAATGGTCGTGGGTTGCGTCATCTATTTGGGATGGCGTGTTGCGTGGAAAATTGCCACAAGGACTGCTGAATTGGCGGCTTCCAAAATGGACGCCTCGAATACGCCTTTGAATCTGGAAAAATTGGTGTAATTACATGTTCACGACGTAAATTGCGTTCACTGGATTTGTAAACTCGTGTTCTTGCACTATTAATTATAGGCAGTAATTATTTACATATTGCAGGCATTTAGATGCTTTTAATCTACTTAGTTCTTACACTATACTTTGGAACTGCGAACAAGTGGATCCATCAGCTGAAGCTACGTGCGACTAATTATTCTTCGTAAATACGCATGATTAAAAACTGCCCTCATCCCGTGGCTAGGCATTAGTGTCGCTTTCAACGCGACATACACAAATTTATGTAATTCCTGCAGAGGGACGGCACTTTAGATTATATTAAATATACTGCTTAATTCTAACACACAAGAAAATACATATCAAAAATATAAGTTGGTTTATATCTTTCAATATGAAAACAAACCTTACAGGTCATGAATCCAAGCTCATTTTTATGGGGGATAGTAGTTTGATATATATGGAGGCTCGCGCACAATAATGAATATAGTTTTACCATGAAAAATACGTTTTCCGTCAACCTACCTATAAAATGTGATTTTACGGACGCAGTTACGTACGAAAACTGTAACTTTTTTGGACACCATTAACTTTTCGTCCGCAAACACTTTTCGTCCGCAAACACTTTTCGTTCGCAAATGATTTTCGTCCGCAAACACTTTACGGCCGCACTTTACAGCCGCAAACGCTTTTCGTTCGCAAACACTTTTCGTCCGCAAATCCTTTTCGTCCGCAAACGCTTTTTGTCCGCAAAGGTTTTTTGTCCTCAACAACTAATAATTCGAACCCCACTTTAATTTTGTTTCAAATTATGACGGTCAACGGAAAAATTTAATATGCACCTCGGACGAAAACTGCTTTTTATGGCCTTGCCTGATTGCCTGCCTCGGCTATCGCCTCGGCCAGCAATTCCAGGCATCACCTACAAAAAGCCAGTTTTTCGGCCTAGATACATAAATAACTATTATAAATTTGTGTTATCTTAGGGTACTACTATAATGTCTTGGATGAATGCCAGTGGTGGACTTGGATGTTGCACCAATTAAAATATACTTGAAGATGAAAAATGTGGGCGGGTTCTGTTCCTAGATTTGAAACCTAGCTGGCTTGCGATCTCTGAAATACTTGCTTAATTTTAAAATACGCGCAACTGCATTGCAATTACATTCCGTTTAAGGAGGCCAGCCTTGCACCTACGACCGTAACAAATCGTTTTAAAGTATAGCATACAAATGTTCTATCTGCAAGTGACAATCAGAAGCAGCAGATTGTTGTAGAAAAATAAATAGCCTTTTTGCGAAGTATGGCTTAGCAACGATGTTCTGTCCTTAGTGATTTCGCTAGGTTACGTAACACTAAATCCCAACAAACTGTGTGGCTTGTTTTAAAAATTTTAAAATGCTGTGTATTGAAAGTATTTCGCTGAATTTAATTGAGAATGAATAATTATATTAATTGTTGGATTATTTTTCAATAAAGTTAATCGTTATGTATTAATATTGTTAAATAGTCGTCCCAAATACCACGCGAAGTGGATATATTTTTTTAAAATATTTTGTCATTTCCACAAAAATTATTGCAAATTTCACTCAACAAAATCACATTTAAATGTCACTCGCCTTCGGCTCGTGACATTTTTGATGTGATTTTGTATCGTGAAATTTAAACGCAATAATTTACATGGAAACGACAAAATATTTGTCAAAAATATATCCACTGCTTGTGGTATTACCCTTGATTACACAATTAAAGCGTTGCATAGGTGATAACGATTGCGGTAAGTAAATACACGTGACAAACAAAAAAACATTCAGAGGACGTGTCTGCCGGAATTGCACAAAAAACCGACGCCACTAAATTCAATCTTTTTAGGATAAACTTTTTTGACCTTTCTCTTGCCCTTTCAATGGAAACTAGGGCCTAACCTGAGTCCCCAGCAGGTCCCACACTACCGGGGCCCCTCTTTCTTTGTTAGACTGCCGATCCAAGCCGCTGACGCTTACAGAACAACTGCTGTAGCTCGACCGCTGCAAAAAACGCATCTAAATCAGTCGTCGTTTTACATTAGAGCTCCAACTGTTTCCTACGGACGCCATTGCCTACATTTAGCTCACAGGGGCGCCAATTACACTGCTCGAACCTCTTACACGATCTCGGAAAAACCACCCAACACTCGATGCACAAATCAAGTTCTTCATTTGCATTTAATTAAATCCAACCCCACTTAAAGTATCAATGGATCAACATCGAATTATCAAATACTTTTTATAAACTCTGCAGAGAAGCTACGAATTACTGCAACCTACTACAGCGTTCCCAAAAGATGTAGAATTATTTTCAAACACACTGAATTGCGAAAAGGGTATTTATTCAAGTATTAATAATTCTTTATTGGGGAAGCCAAAATTGCCACCACTGCACAGCTTGGCTTCCATTCCCCAATTGTTTGTCTTTGATCTTACATTGTTTTACATTAATTCCAAGTCTGCTCTGATTACATTATGTACAAATCAAGGGTAACACTATTTTTAATACTGTTGTGACACATTATTATCAAGGCCAACGGTATTTTATACTATTTACAATAATTAAACTAGTACATTTTTGGAACATTTTATAAAATATTATTTGATGTGATTGAAATATTATTAATTCCTATTATAATCATAAAGGCTTAAAATATGTTTATAGCAGTATATTATAAGAAGTACAAGAGCAGAGTACGATTTTATTGTTGACAGCTACTCGGTATAGCTCGGTGCTGCAATACAATTATCGAACATTTCTCAACTAGAACATGGTCCAATTATTTATTTAAGTTTCATTTTCTTAATTGCGTATAGGATGCGTTAATGGCAATCAAACGCCTTCATATTTTTCAAATCTTCAAGCATTTACTCCATATAGTAAAGTAGAAAACACGTGGTACCAAAGTATTCTCATTAGTATATTTATATTAACGTTCTCATTTTCGTGAAGGATGATCTTGTGATTTCTATACTTATTTCTGTCTGATTTATCTGATCAGTGATCACCGTTTACTTCAGCTTGGTTTCAAGATATTTGTTGCACCCAACTACTTTTAATAAATCTGCTTAAATTTGGTTTAACCTAGAGTGAACCTATTTTCTTCTATACACAAGACTGTTACAGCAAATACCAGCTACATGTCTGGAAGTCTTCTGATGAAACTATACATAATTCCTAAGTTAAGTTTCACCCTTGGAAAATGTAGATCACCCTGAAATTCCTATATAAAATTCGATCGAGTTTCTAACAGAGCTTACTTTTGGTATACCCTTCTGGAAAACGCACTTCTAACGCCAATGCATATTGTTCAATTCTTAACCGCGAAGCTTTTCCGGTAAACTACAGGGAACAGACAAACATATTAAAAAATGCATCCACCTCTATAGAGGCGTCAACGACTGATCAAAGTCTTTTTCAAACCAGAGTGACATGCATAGCAGATACATAGCTCCGATGTCGCACGATCCCAAATATAGGTCCTTCATGAAATATTTAAGGCTGGAAATTGCCAGCCCACTGGATCGACTTCCCGCAAAGCAAACAGAAATATAAAACTGAAATGTGCGGGCAATGAAATGTTTTCAGGGGCGGCTCGCGCGAAGTACGCCAAAACAATGGCCCATCGCGATGCATTTAATTAATAGCACCACCTCATGCGCGTGGGAATTTATTAGACTCCTTCGTTGGAGTAACCATATAGCCTGAAGGAATCGGGCTAATGGAAATGGAAACGTAAGGATGCCATATAGGATTAAACAACGGTTTCAGTTGCACAAAGTCCGGCCGGATGGAGGTGGTGCCGCCCACATAATTGTGTTCTATTTGACTGGCAGGTTTATGTAAATGCTGTCCAAAATTCATCAGCTTTGTGCAAAACAAGGCATGCTGTCGGGATCCGAGGGGCTGCCTATTTTTCTTGGCGCTGCTTTCCCCATGGAGCACGTCGAGGCCGAGCCGTGGGCGACCACACTTTAAATATTTAGCAAATCTCCAGACTTTTGAAGTTTTCGTGCAGCTGCTGCCAAAGGCTTTTGTGCCACCGTATGCGCATATGAAACAAAATAAATTTGGTAATGAACGTAATGGGCTTCTGCATGCGTCGGTTAGACTTTGCGTTTGCTGCTGTTTTAAAATTACAGAACAACCAGTAAGCAGCATTTATTCAAAAGCTTCATTTCATGATACAAAGCCCTTGGTGATTTGAATATGCAATTTTAAAATTACATTAGCCTTTGTTTGAATCGTGTATTTGTTCGTTAGTGGTTATTTATTTTAATAAAATCGCAACAAGCATTGTAGACTAAAAACACAGATTCAATAAAATTGAGTCCAGGAAGGAAAATATCTAATTCAGGTATTTCAGAAGCAATAACTGTATTACCGTCATCGTGCTCATATTTTGACGTTAGTCTATAGTTGAGGAATAATCCTAAAGCTATGCCTCACTTGAGTTGTCCTAAATGCAATTAGTTACTATTCGAAAACAAATATATATGACTCATGCTTTGCTTATGAAAGTAATATTCAAATTAAGGATTTCAGTTAAGATAATTACTTGTACTAGTGCTAGTACTTATCTGTTAATTTTTGACGTTTCAAAGTGAGGTACGTGACGTGTAGAGAATCGCCTGTGCCTCTCGTCTTACAAAAGTGACCTTAACTGACAGCTAAGGTTCATTCAGACCTAATTTCGTTTGCACATGTCAATTTATATGTAATATTTCGAAGTTTTCTTAGCTCATCACACGTGTCTGTTGAGATTCGGAGTATTGTTTACATACCTCGTGAAGCTATTCGTTTGGTGGCCGTACAATTTAACGTTACTTCGTACCAACTTCCAGTTGTGATTAGAAATTCTAGTGCCATTGCTTCACGTTGGGGTGCTTTTAACCTACTTTTGTTTTCGTCGCTTAGGAATAGAAAACAACTTGGGCCAAAAAGTAGGAAACAATTTGTGCAGATTTTTGTAGGACTTCGTTTCCAACACAAATTATGGGAGATTTGTGTTTCGAAAAATAGCGGAGTATTCATTATCGTTTCCGATTCTTCTTTGTGGATAGTTTCGGAATAGCACCTATACTGTGGAGTTAAATGAACCCAGCGATGTTTGGTAAGCCGTGAAAATCCATGCTGGTAACTCTGTGATGCAATTTCATTCTATCCAAATTATTATGCATAGGGCTGGAAAAAGCACGTTAGAACCTTAAGTAAACATTTGAAATGAAAGACACGCCTGTAAGCCAATTACACCTTTATTACCGCAACTTTTATGGATCATTCTCTGTGTTGGTCATTTTTATTGGTAGTTTTCATTTGTGGTCTTTCTGCTTGTGGTGTTTAGTTTTTGTGAATTTGCTTTTGTGTCTTCGAATAGTGGGCGTCTGAATTTGGATGCTCAGTTGTGGACTCGGTCTGCTGGATTTGGTTTCCGGATAGCAGTTTCCAATTTGGGCCTCTCGACTTCATTATATCAGTACGCCTAAATTGTAAAATAAGCTACTTATTTATATTCGTATGAACATTTTACAATTGAAAAATATAGTGACGTCAATTAGTGTGATACCATACGTTTTTGAGATATTCTTATTCATGCCGGTTTTGTCCTTCACGTATCAAATGTAGTTTAATTAATAAAACGTTAACGCCAACCAGTATGTGATCATGTTGCGTATTTAATATTATTTTTATATAAAACTCATAAAATTTAACTTATATTAGTTACAACGAATAATAAAGGTACATTTTTGAAAACTGTAATCATCCTTGCCAAGTATTAACCCCAATAATATCGTAGAATTTTCCAATATCAGTTTTGCGAGTTGTTGGCTATTTAAATTGGTGGCGCCTGTAAATACTTAAATTCATTTTAGAGTTAACCCACTCTCCTTCGAAGTTTAGTTCACGGGCCCCGTTGAACGCACTGGTCACGAGACCACTTTTGGGTACTCACAATTCGCTGTCTGGCTAGCTTAGCAGAGTGTTGGGATGGTCATCGCTTTGGTTTCGTGTTATTAATTGTTAGAGAATTTAACGGAAAACAACTTCCAGCAGTAAAAACTACTTAGTAGAGAAAAATACAAAAAGATCATAAATGACAACGTACAAAAATATAAATAGGCAGTACGTTATCGCTTGTTAAGTTACTTTGAACTTGAGGTTGTCAATGTTGTAATCATGCAAAATAGAAGTTGTAATTGTTTGTCTAATCTGTTCATCTGCTTATTTTACTTGTGTGTCCGGGCATTGACTAGTCTGGTATTAGCTTTCGCCGCGAGTGTGAACGTTTCGACGTCGCAGAAGGAAATACGTAGCCCCCAGCTGCAATTTTTACACATTATTTCTGATTCGTTCGCAAAATGTTTATCATTACAGCGTTTTTGCAGCTCTCATCTATTCAGTCTGATATAAATTAGTCAGTGATTTAAGGTTCAACCTAACGTCCCAGACCTACTTCTATTTTCTTTCCACGACTTTTTTGCATGATGCTTGGCAATGGTAATTTGACAGTTTTTGTGTTTGCTGGTGTTATACCTACAATATGTGCATTAAGAAGAGACAAATCTGATAAAATCAATCGCTACAGCTGAAGTGCTGTGTTTATAAATCCACAATCAGTTGTCAACGATGTTCCTTGTTAGTTGTTACAACAACTGTATTATTCTGCATCACGCTTTGTTAGCGCCACTTCTTGTTAACTACTTTTTTTAATACTTTCAAAAATGCAATGCAAAGAGAGCATATTTAATGGCCCTCCACCCAGATTCAGTCGAGACGACGTGAAGTTGTTTAAATTATGTAATTGCCACAAGTTTGTCAATTACAGAAATATACTCAAATAGGTCAAAAACTTATAAACTCAGATTACTCGCGGCAGACAATAAACACAATATCTGAAATAAGAAGGTAGCATTAACGAAATGAGACACTGAGTGAAATAAATATTTTTGTAAACAACGCTGCATACAGTAACCAGTACAGAATGAATATAAATTTTGATTAGGCTTTACTTATTCGAAAGGAGCACCACAAATTAAGGCTATCATAGTAGTGATTAGAACGATACATATTGACAATCTAAAATTTAACCAGTAAAATGTCCAATTGCATATTAAATACAGCTACAGCTTTTTTCCGTGTTTGGGGTACAAATACCATACACAAATCATTAAGTTGAACTACTTATCTGAGAGCCTCACGCTACTGCAGGAGGTAAAACGAATAGCCCCCAAACGGGCTCAAAGGTTAAGCTGCAGGAGGTCGACGGCAGCAAATCCCATTAGCAAAGCGCACAGGTGATGATTTGAATACTCTTTGCTGAATTTAATTATATTCACATTTAACAATTAATTATATTAACAATAACCGTTGGATGCTGAATCAAATAATTATAAAAGAAAACTTCTTTGCTGAATTTAATACTAGGAATTTGACTAATAATAATTAACTACCTGACGTCGAATCACTCTCTCCTTATAGAATAATGACAAAATGAATATTCCTTGCTGAAGTTAATTAGAGGAATTTACCTCACAATAACTGTTAGACGTCGAATATCTGTCGCCTAACTGAAATAATGACCAAGGAAATATTCTTTATTTAATTTACTCACAGAATCTGCGCCATACTCGCCTACTGAAATAATGACAGAAGAAATATGATTCATCGTTTAGTTAAAAAATGTGAATCACAATAACTGTCTGCTTTTGCATCACACTCCCAATTTAATTAGGAGAACCTGAATCTCAACAGCTATTTGATTTTACTTCACAGTCTTCTATTGCAATAATGACAAAAAGGAGCATTCCTTACCGAATTTAAAGAGGAATATGCCGAGCATCTGCCGCTCCATGGCTCTTTGAGTAGTTCGCAGTTTATTTATTGATTGTTTTGTGATGGTACATGTCTCGGCTCCATACATCAGTACTGGCAGAATACATTGATCGTAAAGTCGTCTCCTAAGGAACATGGGAATATTTTTGTTCTTTAAGGTGTTACTTAACTTGCCAAATGCTACCCAAGCTAACCGTTTTCTTCTGTTGATCTCGATTAACTGATTTTCTTTACCTAAGGTTATAATATGTCCAAGATAGGTGTAGTTCTGAACCTTTTCTATATCTTTATTGTGTATTTTGATATGAGGGTCCACTTTACACATCACCTTAGTTTTAGCAAAGTTCATATTGAGTCCAATATTAGCAGTTTCGTTATTTAATTCAGTAAGCATGTTTTGCAGATCCCCAGGTGTTTGCGCAATGAGAACAACATCGTCTGTATATCGAAGGTGGTTTAATCTAATTCCGTTGATCGTTATACCCTTATCCTTCCATTCCGACTTCCTGAAAACATCCTCCAGAGCAAGGTTGAAAATCTTGGGGCTCGGGGTGTCGCCCTGCCTTATGCCTCTTTTAATCATAATGTGATCTGTATATTCTTGAAGTTTTATGGTAGACGTGGCATTACTGTAGATATGTTCCAGTAACTGTATATATCTGTCGTCTATTCTGGCGTTTTTTAGAGCGTTAAATATAGACCAATGTTCCACAGAATCGAAAGCCTTCTGAAAATTGACAAACGCCAGACAAATATCTAGATGGTATTCCACGGACTTTTCTATTAATACTCTCATAGTTAGTAGATGTTCACTAGTACTGTAATTCTTTCTAAATCCGGCCTGCTCCACCGGCTGATAAGCATCAAGTTTGTTGGTTAAGCGATTTGTTATTATTTTGGGGAACAACTTGTAGACTTGGGAGAGAACACTAATTGGTCTATAATTGTCAAGATTTTCTTTATCTCCCTTCTTGTGAAGCAATATTATAATCGCATAATTCCAGTTTTCGGGGATTTGACATTCATGTAAGCATTTATTGAATAGTTCGCAAAGTTTAATTTTGAGTATGTCTCCTCCTTTCTTTATCATTTCAATGAGTACAGAATCCTGTCCGGGAGCTTTACCGTTTTTCATTTGACTTAAGGAGTATACCAGTTCTTGTGGTGTGATATCCGGCATTTCTTCCGATCCTATGTTGAGTATTGGTCCTGTGTGTTCTGTTATTTCAGGATGGATATTGGTATCGTATAGGTTATTATAAAATCGATGTGCAATTTTCAGGATGTCTTCTAAATTTCTTGTTTCCTTACCATTTTCATGTTTCAAGCAAATGATCTGTCTTTTTCCTTGATTTCTAAGACTTTTTATACCCCTGTTCTTTTCGATTAGTTTTTCTACTTCTATTTCATAGTATCTCTCCATGTTTTTCCTTATCAGTTTTCGGGTTTATTTAGAGGCCTCTCTGAATTCTCTATATTTTCCTTCTTTCAACAATTGCTTCTTTTCTTCTATTTTTATTTTCGTGTTTTGACTAAGTTTTTCTATTTTGTTTGATTTTCTTTTTGCCACGTTTTCAGCAGCCTCTCTAATTATTGATGTTATTGTGTCACTTACTGCATTCAAAGATTTTTCATTCCAATTTCTCTCGTTATTTTTAAAGTTTCTTTCAACGATAGTCTGGAATTGCGTTGAGTTTGATTTTAGTCTCTCTATATCTATGACTGACGTGACAGGATGTTTTGATCTCGGAACTTTCCTTCTTGTGGGAATGACGATTTTTGCTTTGAGTAGTCTGTGATCGCTATTTATGGTAAGAGAATTTAATGTGGTTACATCGTGTACAATTGTTTTGTCATTTGACATTACATAATCTATTTCATTCTTGGTCTTCGAATCTGGACTAATCCAAGTCCACTTCCTTTGTTTTTTCTTTTTAAAGAAAGAGTTCATCGAATACAAGCGTAAACCTGTTATAAACTCTAGAAGCATGGATCCTTTTTCATTCCTTTCATCATAGCTACAGTAACCCACATATTCTTCATTATGTTCTTGTCTTTTCCCAAGTTTGGCATTAAAGTCGCCAATTACTAATTTGTAGGTGCTATTACATTTCTTCAAGTTGTCATAAAATTCCTCTATTTCCTCGTCACTGTGAGTCGATGTTGGGGCATAGCATTGCACAATTTTTAATACGGTCTTTGTGTTAATTTGGACAGTAATTCTGATCGAAATTAAATGGAGAAATCTGAATCACAAGAACCATCTGACCCTGAACCATATTTTCTACCGAATTTTACAAGCGATTTTTCATCATAAGAACTGTATGATTTTGAATTACACGCCCAAATAAAATGACAAGGAATATTCTCTACCAAATTTAATTAAAAGGATCTGAATCACAATAACTGTCGGATTCCAAATCACACATCCTAACGAAATAATGCCAAAACGAATATTTTCTACAGAATTTCAGTAGAGGCTTTCAATCATAACTGTATGGTTCTAAATTACACTACTTAATCAAATGATGACAAAGAATATTCGCTACCAAATTTTATTAGAAAAATCAGAATAACAATAACCGTCATTTTCTAAATCATATCCCCTAACGAAATATTGACGAAATAATTGTTTTCTACAAAATTTAAGTTTTGAATCATAATGATTGTCTAGTTTTAAATCACACTTTCGTAATGAAAAATGACAGCAGGAATATTATCTACCGAATTTAATTGGAGGAATCTGAATCACAGCATTGTTTTTATTAATAATCACACTCTTTTAATGCAATAATGACAAAACGAATATTTTACCGACATTAGAAGAGTCTGTATCACAATTCCCTAAGGAAATAATGACAAAATAAATATGTTTTACCCAATTTATGGTAACGCCATAAGCACGATACGTTTTAACCACAACATCAACTTGTGATTTACGTTGAAACGACGTTTTATTTGATACAAAATTCACATTTTATTTAGAATTATTACAAGTATTAACAACTGGAGAAAGTTACTTTTTCCCTGAATAGTCTTTAGAGTAAAATGACGACTAAAGTTGAAAAACTAAATCACAAAACGGATTGGGTAGCTCTTTCAACACTGTGTAGTTCTACCTAAAATCGACAGCTATTTTAAATTTAATGAAAAATAATAAGCTTAGTGTAACGTAGGACATACTACCTACCATATATTCTCCTAATGCCACATATTCTGCTAGCCTTATGTAAAACAGACAAATGGAAACAACGCTTGTGAGCATACTGCGTAAAGCGTTTCATTTGGTTGGCACTATCATATAAGTAATGACCTTATGCCTGATAGCGTTTTTGTTAACGTCATGTCAACGTTTAACATTAACTGCTAGTCTAAATGCGCAATTATTGCATTCTTATATCAAAATCATATCGACGTTAAGGGTTTAACAACTAATCTACCAGGCATTTTATATTAACGTTGTTTTAACGTTATGTGAAAAATTTTTAATTTTTGTGTTTTGATAAACATAATATCTACATTTTATATTAACTGCTGATCTAAAAAGCTCAAAACGTCAACAATATATTGGCGCCATATAAAGACGCTCAATAACCGTCATAGGCAACACGTTTAATGAACGAAATAATTACGTTTATTTTTCGGCGAATAACGTTTTTTCAAGTGTATCGAGGCTATTTTTACGTATTTTAAGCGTGCGTATGCCTGTCGCGAATTCCCTATTTCAAAAATAAGAGAAAAAAACTTTTACCGCGTTTGATTAGAGGAATTTGACTTAGAATAACTTTCTGATTGTGAATTACACACTGTTTTAACTATTGATAAGAGAGGAATATTTTCTACCAAAACTAAAAGAACTATGACTGAAATGCATTTATATTTAAACAATGTTAAAACAAACCACTCGGTTACAAGCGTGGACATATTCCAGCTCCGGCGAGGGCATAAGGAAAGAACTGGGACTGATACCCTTAAATGAAAGAATCAAAAAGCATCAACCAAGTCAGATCGGTCACCTCTCACGAATGGATGAGACAAGACCTTTTACAAGAACCCGAAAGACTCAGCTGCCAAGCAAACGAACCGGAGTTAGACCATGAAAAAGTTGAAATGCAGGCATCGTGTAGACCCTATAAGAAAGGCAATTGACTTGGATAGAAGCTAAGCAGATTACAGAAAGCAGAAAGGAGTGGTAAAATGATTTGTCAATGCTACCACATCGAGGTCTACAGTAAGTATGTAAGTAAAACAAACAAAATAACTATCTTATATGCAAACATTCAACCGAATAAAAGCCGGTCTGCTCTACTGTATTTTGCCGAGCCGCACGGGATAATCGGATAATCGGATACTCCAGCGATGACCTGATGCTTCACGTCACAGGTCACCACAACTAATCTACCAGGCATTTTATATTAACGTTGTTTTAACGTTATGTGAAAAATTTTTAATTTTTGTGTTTTGATAAACATAATATCTACATTTTATATTAACTGCTGATCTAAAAAGCTCAAAACGTCAACAATATATTGGCGCCATATAAAGACGCTCAATAACCGTCATAGGCAACACGTTTAATGAACGAAATAATTACGTTTATTTTTCGGCGAATAACGTTTTTTCAAGTGTATCGAGGCTATTTTTACGTATTTTAAGCGTGCGTGTGCCTGTCGCGAATACCCTATTGCAAAAATAAGAGAAAAAAAACTTTTACCGCGTTTGATTAGAGGAATTTGACTTAGAATAACTTTCTGATTGTGAATTACACACTGTTTTAACTATTGATAAGAGAGGAATATTTTCTACCAAAACTAAAAGAACTATGACTGAAATGCATTTATATTTAAACAATGTTAAAACAAACCACTCGGTTACAAGCGTGGACATATTCCAGCTCCGGCGAGGGCATAAGGAAAGAACTGGGACTGATACCCTTAAATGAAAGAATCAAAAAGCATCAACCAAGTCAGATCGGTCACCTCTCACGAATGGATGAGACAAGACCTTTTACAAGAACCCGAAAGACTCAGCTGCCAAGCAAACGAACCGGAGTTAGACCATGAAAAAGTTGAAATGCAGGCATCGTGTAGACCCTATAAGAAAGGCAATTGACTTGGATAGAAGCTAAGCAGATTACAGAAAACAGAAAGGAGTGGTAAAATGATTTGTCAATGCTACCACATCGAGGTCTACAGTAAGTATGTAAGTAAAACAAACAAAATAACTATCTTATATGCAAACATTCAACCGAATAAAAGCCGGTCTGCTCTACTGTATTTTGCCGAGCCGCACGGGATAATCGGATAATCGGATACTCCAGCGATGACCTGATGCTTCACGTCACAGGTCACCACGATAGCTCTCTGCCACTTTCAAAAAACGTTTTGCAGTGCCTGGCTGAAGATGTATTCGCAACAGGGTCAGCGCGAGCCACATTACGCAGGGAGCTGACTTGAAACAACACTCTGGGGGCTGAGACGCAATTTTAACGATTGGCACTAACTGCACTCGTTGGGTGGTGGCTAATTTTGCAGAACGAAAGAACAATTTCTTCCTTTTCGATTTCACACAGCTAGTGTCTCTTTTTCTGCGCATGCTTGTAGAACTTAGTATGTTTTCTTGCTTTTCTCAATTAAATACTTCCTGCGACGCTTGAATTAACTGCACTCTAAGAACAGCAGTTTTGCGGATGACGGACACGTAACTGGAGTTACTTACAGGGCACTATTACAATACACAAACGTACAAATTGCCTGTATACCGAAAGACTATTAATTACTGTTACTAAGCTTAGGTGTATCTGGGACAAATACTGTTGCAATTACAATAACTGCTTGGTTCTGAATAGGGCTCCCTTTATGATGTAATGACAAAAGTAATATTTTCTACCGTATTTTACCAGAAGAACGTGAATCACAGCAACTGTTTGAAGTGATTCACACTACTCTAATTAAATGATAAGGAAAAATGTATTTTCTACCTAGCGGAATAGAGGAATAGTAATTACAATAGTTGTCAACCTCAACTAAAATTAATAGAATACATAAAGTGTGAATAACCTTTTAGCTTTTTGAAGTCTGTCAAGCAATGCATCTAATGCTTCAAGGTTATTACATCACCTAAAAAGGACCTTTATACAGGGTGTTATGGAAATGAGTGCAACTATTTTAACCCATAATAGAACTCACTAAACTGAACAACTTCTCTATTTATCATGTTTTCGAAAACGCCCTCAAAACTGAGTTAAAATTCAAAACAATTTTACTCTAACAATGCATACCCGCCTATGGAATAATATTTCAATTCAATGGCGCAAAACACAAAAAACATTTCTTTGATATGCAAGCCAACAGAAACTGCATAGGTACTGATAAAACCTTTAGAGCACATCTGGTCACCAACGTACTTTATCAATTGAGGTAGGTAAGTTCTTGACCGCATGTTTTTTGTGCAAAAACTTTTGCAGTTTTAATATTCTTGTGTCGTTCATCTTTTTCTTAGATTTGCTTACCAAGCGGCTCGTCAAATTTAGGGGAGATAAATTATTGAAAAAATATGCGATTATATGAAAAACGATAAATAGAAAAGTTGTTCATTTTGGTGAGCTCTATCACTGGTTAAAATATTTGCACTCAATTTCATAACACCCTGTATATTACTTTCAGCAAGTAACTCAATATAGAAAATGCCCTCTAAACCCTTTAATATTTGTTTTAAATCCTGCAATCCGTATTCGCTTTTAATGGACTTCGTTCTCATTCTGCTGTTTAATTGTTTATTCCTCTATTGTTTAAATCGGCCTACGTGTCTCCTTTTTTGCACTTTGTTATCTGAAAACGTATTTTCCACCTGAATTATTTCTAATTTCCTGTTTCTAGATTTAGATTTTACCGAAGATTGACTTACTTTGCAAGCTCTCTACTTTCAATATTACCAAATTCCTCACTCTCTTGTGTGTTGTTTACTGAGTGACCTACCAAACTCTATCAGCGGGAAACCGCACTTTCGGACGGGTTTTTATCTATGTACATAAAATATTCCCTATATCCTTTTAAGGTACTGTATCGAGTCCCATGTTTCTAAAAGATTTAAGAGCTCCACCAGCAATCTTATGCCTGGATCGAGCAACTTTCAAAATTGAAAGGTTTATGCCCATAAGACTCCATCTTTCAAGATATTTTAAAAATGTTATTGTATTTTAGTTCTCGAAAGTTGCTCATTCAGTGCTCAATTTTGCGTTGAGTGTTTGCAGCTAACAATAAAATCTGCAATCTCTCATTTCGAAGTATAAATGCAAGTTATTGCTCTAAAACTGCAAATTAATGTTTTTAATTGCTAGAAAATACTTCCGTGATTCCGAACTGTATTATAATTGTCTTCTCTTATCGCTTTCCATCCTGCTGTTTAAATTTTTTAAAAGTATATTACAGTTTATAATAATGCGAGTGCATTCATATTCTTACCAGGGAAGACTTCGCTTTATTTTTCTGTGATAGACATGCGATTTGAACCTAAAGAAACAAAATTGTTAATATTTAAACACTAACTCCGTGTGGTTCTACATATAAAACAGCGAAAGCATCTATTGATAGCAAACGATTGCGAGTCGCAACCATCCGCAAAAAATACTTTAATAATTCAATTCCTCCATCTTTATTCCATGCAGTAAAAGTTCCTATACATGCAAAATTTATTTATTGGAGCTGCCTTGATAATATTACGGAATGGATATTTGTCGACTTGTGCAGCTACCCTTTAACGGAAATGGAAATGTTCGCCCAACTAGCTATTGCAAAATTTGAAAAAATCACATCATTTAACTAGAAAATCGCCCTAAAATCTAAAAATAATTCATTTACTTCGACTGTAGGTTTACCCTCAGTTTTCCTAATTAATGTTGAGTTTCTTTGTTTAGTGCTTAGGTTTACAATAGAGACTAATTTTTATAATATTGTGAAAGATTGCATGCTTCAGCATCGTTATTGCAATTTATATAATCATTAATTAGCAACCATGCCAACAATCCTGGACGGTGGATAGGAAGAGGAGGCCCTGTACTATGGCCTGGACGTTCTCATGACGTTTCGCCATTAGACTTTTCCTTTTGGGATTGCGTTAAATCTCATGGTTACAATAACGGTAAGCCAGACACTCGAGAAGATTTGATTGCAAGAATAATTGAGGCAGTAGATTCTCTACGAAATGAACTTGCAGATATTAACTGGCAACAAAGTATGACTCAAAAACTAGCAGCATGTTTAGAAAGTAGAGGCAAACAATTCGAGCAATTATTATATTAGTTTTGTTTTAATTTTGTTAAACTATTTCTTAATTAAATACTTAAACTAACATTAATTGATGATTTTTTTTCTTTTGTCGATATATATAATAATGGAAAGGAATTGACTTAAAGTGTATGTGAATCTTTTTGTTCAGAATCACCTCTAGAACACATTGTGTAAGTTTGTCGGCTACCTCAGAGAACACCCTGTATAAGCACATCGATCTTTCCTCTTCATCTCCTTTACTTATAGTAATATGCAGGGTTTCCCTAAAATATCTGAGAATCGCTTGAAGATAGATTCTTGTGCTCAAGCCAAGACGACTTGCAAAGGGCTAAAAAATGGTTCGGTAGCACAGTGACATGGGGTGTCTTAAACAATGGCTCGCTTGCGACAGTCAAATTAGTGGATACGATAACACATTGTTATTGTATAGGGAGCCACCTGGAGTTTTGTTTGGCAGTAAAATTCCTATAGGAAACTGTCCTCGGCGATGAGAATTGTGTGCGGTGCTTAGATTCTAAATTTGAAACCTACCTTGTTTCTTCATTTGTTAAATAGCTTTGTTGACTTCAAAATAAGCCGAAGTGAAATAAAAACCATACAGTAAATTTAAAGACCTTTATTTGGATATCATTTATACAAATATATTTATATGGGATCAGCCTTGCAGTTGCGTCTGCTAAAAATACTGGTCTGAAAATATTTACCTGCTCGTAACGTCACGTCGCGTGGTAACAAAATCCTAGTAGATGTTCGTTTGCATTAAAAGTCTCACAAGAAAAAACCATATTGATTAACTGGCGCAAATCACTGAAGGCACCACTGTGGTCTTATTTCAAACTGGCGGTTCCTTCGTCGGAAAAATGCGAAAATCTAGGAAAATAGGCGAAATTCTGGCGAGTTAGTAGAGATTTGCGGGCTCGATAATGTAAGCCTCAACCCGCTAAAATGGACAATTTCAAATATACCGACGGACGAATTTTACGTGGTTGTACACGGGATATGAAAGGTTAACATCCACGGCAGCGTCAGCAGGACAATAAAAATGTGCAATGGCAGAGCAAGGATTTCCTCTAGAGCAGTGCTTCTCAAAGTGGTGGTCCGCGGACAGGTGCCGGTCCCTGAGAAAAATGTTGCCGTGAAATGCCATGAAATGGGCGCTGATCATAAGAAGTTCTTATTACATGCTGAAGTGTGTTGGTTATCAAGGGGAAAAGTCTTCTCAAGAGTATTCGATCTTCAGAGTTTCTTCAAAGCAAAAACAAAATTGGGCGTAACGTTTCCTCGAGCTAAATTGGATAGCCAAGCTTACCTATTCAGCTGAAATTTTTTCCATCTTTAATGATCTCATGGCCTCGATGCAGGGAATGATGACTTCACTATTGCAGACAAGATGGATGCACAGAAACTAAAACTAGAAACATGAAAGTAGAAATCAAGAAGTTGTTACGATATATTTCACAACTTATCAGCATCCATCGACGATGCAGGAGAAGAGCTTGATGTTTTTTTTTTATTTCTCAACAGAAGGTCCGTGCAAAGAAAATGTATGGGTGCTTAATCCATTCGATCCACTTACAGGTGACTTGCCCATCATTATGGAAAATAAATTGTTGTATCTCGCTGCTGATGAAGGACTGAAGGTCAACTTCGAAAATATTTCACTTGCGTCTTTTTGGATAAAAGCGAGACTAGATTATCTCAATGTCTATGGTATTGTATTGAAAAAACTTCTTCCTTTCGTCACCACTTACCTCTGTGAGATTAGTTTTTCAACAATGAGTGTAATAAAAACAAAATATAGGAATAGTATGAAGATTCAACCCCCATTTCACGTGGAACTGTCATCAATTGAAGCACGGATAGAGAAATTGACCAAGCCCATTTATCACATTAAGGCAGCGTTGTACGAAGCTGGTTGAATTGTTTATATGTTTAAATGTAGTTTCTTTACAAGTTTATGAATAAGATACTTATGTGTCGTTATTGTTTTATTTGTTAATAAATGTAGCGGTCCGTCACACATTAGTAAAAATAATACTGGTCCGCCACATTAAATAGTTTGAGAAGCACTGCTCTAGAGCTTCGCCGGAGATGAGCGTTGTTTTACAGAATAATTTTGTAAATTTATCAAAATTGGAAATCGATATAAAATTCCTCGATACGCAACGAGGCGAGAATTTCAGATTGGTAAGCTACGCTTTCGGAAACTGAATATAAGTTTCCTAAAATAGAAACGGTAAGACTTTTCCAAACAGCAGCACTCAAGCAAAAAAGCGGCCACCGACGCACAATATCTCTACTTAAACTTTGCCCTCCCCCCGCACTAGCTTAACGCAATGTATTCGCGGTCTCAATTTCTTGATTCTTCCTGTGCTCGCCAAATATATCGGCAAAATGAAATTCCTTTATTTGAAGTTATAGGGTAGCGATATCTGCAAATCTTACGAGTAACTATTTTTGACAACTATGATCACGTCGTCTTCACAAATCTTAAAGACTCGTCTCATAATCTGCTAACTATATTATGTTAAATAACATGAGAGATAACAAAACTTCATATTTGAGCCCTCTTCGTACTACGCATTTTGTAAAAGTAATATTCTTTAGTTTAACTATGACATATATACCATATAACATCATTATAGTCGGCGAGTTATGTACTTCCTACATCCTACCCTACTGTATAACGCATAAGCAGTGGATAAATATTAAGTATTTGCTCCTTAGTACCGACAAATCCTACACATTTTGACGATATTTGCCAGTATGTGTGGTGTTGAACTCTTGATTGCAGATATAAAGCATAATTTTATTAGCATTAAGTGATAAGGTTAGGAAATGATAATTATCACATTCGTTGGTAGTGCCTTTTCTGTGATGCATTATATTTATCTAGGTTTCCAATCATCTGGACAATCAGCAGGTTCCCATATTTGTTGACAGGCTTTCTGAACTACTTTGTATACTATTTTCTTTAAACAATTTCAGCATTTTGGGAGTGGCTGCATCTATGTTATGTTTAGTTTAATTCATGTTATTTCTTACGGGACATCGAAAACAGTGCCACAGGACTCAGACCGCCACTAACGGCTTGCCTCTACGTCTTCCCCGGCACTTCTGCCAATGTTGATACCCTTCAGCTCTACTTCGGCCTGCCGCGTATCCTTCTCGTCTGTTGGTTCTACCCTAGGACCCCCCTCCCCACTGTCTCGTTGGGTTTTCTTCGATTGTAACTAATCCACCTCCACCGTCATTCTTGACCTGTGTGGCAATGGACATCTCATCAGTTTTTATCCCCAGATCCTCATTACAGATAGTACCTATCCTACCAGATAATTCTGAATATTTGTTGAAGGCAATAGTTAATGGATGCTTGCAGCTTATGTGTAACTTTCCAGGTATCCGCCTCTTATTGAAAAGCGGACTCCTCATTGATCCGGAAGGTGCACAAGTTTGTCCTACTCTGTACTTGGTTGCTCCTCCAGACTGGGTATAATTGCACAAAGGCTGTTCGTTCTTCCGATCCTGAGCAACACATTTTCTGCAGCCTAGTCACACAATCCTCAAGTACGTAAACAGGATCACAACGTCCAGCTCCCCCCCTTCGAGGTGAATGGTATTTCGTTTGTGGCATTAATGTCAAGTGCCTTTGACTTCTATTTGCTGGGTTTGAGTCCTACACTTGATGCTTCCTTCACCAGACCCTTAAATTTCGATGTCATATCTCCGTTCGCTTCCGAAAGCAGACAGATGTAGTCTGCATAGTAGTTGAAATCATCGAGTCTACCCTGTAGTTTCCACTGAATATTTGACCTCGCGTTTCGTGCCACCGACTTTATCACTGCATTTATAATGATCAGGAAAATGATTGGTGCGAGGATGCATCCTTACCGCATGCCTGACGTCACCGGTAACAGGCCCAACAGTCGCCCGACGCAAAATTGACACACATATCCTCGGTAGGTCTCTTTCATAAGGTCCACTATTTTATCTGAAATATTGTCGAGTAATGGGTGGAGTGAAGTGCCTGCCTCTACACCATCTTTGTAGATTTCGATAAGGCTTTCGATAGTCAGCAGAGGGGTCATGTTAAAACATTTGAAAGCATATGGTGCGTCAGATAAATTAGTCACTTCGTTATGGCAACCTTTACATCTGGTTTCATTATTGAAGGCTCATGTTAGGAAGGTAGCTCCAATATGTTTTGGCCATATTGCCGCCACACTTCAACTACTTCTCTACATCTACCTACCCGATCGGTAGCATCTTTTGATATCTCCTCAAGGTGGTGATTGCACGTTTTTTTGTCTGTTGCACTATTTCTAGGGTTTCCTCAGAAACAAAGATCTTGTTGTTATAGTCACGCCAAGTCTAACTGTTTTGAGATGTTGTTTTTAACCAGTTCGACAAGATATTAGTGTTCTCAATTGTGCAATTATGCCATTCTTCGGTCATTCTGTACTCTAATTTTGCTTGAAGAGTTATTAGCTAAGTATATTCTGGCTAGGCTTTTAGAGTTTTTCGTTTACATGTTTTAAGTTTTATTCGAAAAATACTAAAAAGTAATTGGTGAAATGACCCAAAGTTCACAGTCAGCACATTGTTCCACTCTAAAATGAATTTACGACAAGTAATCAAACCCAAACTCTTTTCAGCCAGCTACAGTGGGACACAGGCGCGGTTCTATTACGAAAACGTCGGCATTTCTGTTTAAATTAATTCAAAAGGGACGTAAAATGTAGATAATATTTCTTGTTGGGCAACACTGGATTACAAATCCTCATTGCAAGAAATAATTGGCATTCCATAGTCAAGAAGGTAGTTTATTCTAATGCATGCAGGGATATAGAGTAAAAGTAAGCACATTGTAGATATAATAACGTATATTAAACACACATGACTACAAGGAAAGATATGCCGACGCAGCCGGCGCTGATCGGTATGCAGTTTATTACTTTTACTTACTTGATCCGTCCCTCTTCATACCGATTCATCGGTGTATTGTTATCTGAGAAAAATGACCCTAATGTGATGCTGCGATTACAAGTTATACTTTATCATACCTATTAGATTGGTTTCAACCCAACTTGTCTATTCTAGACATTTGTCCCTCGGAGATGGCACAACACAGATGACTGGAGGCACTTAGCGACACCAATAGTGTATCCCTGTGCCTGCAGTGAGTTATGTTCAAATCTGTCATTAGGTGGCAGCACAATCCAGCGTTATGATTTTCAAGTAACAGCCGTGTTTCCATAACACACATGCGCAGGCAGTGTTAAAATAGCGACCGTGCTCGAAGAGTGTACTGTGGAAGAGCAGCGTGCCATTGTACATTTTTGTAGGCAAAAGAATTTCCCCCATAAGAAAATGTAGTATTGTTACTGCTTCGAGATGCAAGTCAAAGAAAACGACCAGACCAGAACTGATGAGTTAGGGTGGCAACTTCTTCAACATCTTTTTGGGTCCACTAAAAAATCATCTTGGCGGCAAACGTTTCGCGGATGATAACATTGTTGAACATGAGGTGCGCATGTGGCTGAGACATCGGCCCAAAGACTTTATGCAGCAGGTATTGGGGCATTGATAAAGCGATGGGGTAAGTGTATTATTGTAGGTGGAGACTTTGTTGAAAAATAAAACTCGTTTTCGGCTAAGTATTTCTCTGAGTATTTTTTAACGGTTGTTAAATTTGATCGGCTACTAGCTTATAATGGCAAGATCGACAAACATATTTAAATAGTTTGAAGTTTATTATCAACTGGGTTAAGATCGATTAGTCACATACGGTAGGATATGAGCTTCACCGAATTTGTACCGCGTATAATACATAAAGCAAGAGCGCCTGAATGCTTGTGCCCAACTTTATACCGGAGCGAAATTAACATAAAAACCTGATAGTATTTTATAGACTTTATCCGCAATCACATTATAATGTGTCAATTTCATGACATGTCAACAGCTGGGAACTAGATTATTACTGAAACTAGCCGGGAAATTATTACATACCCCGAAAAATATTACATACCTGAAGACTGGGTTGTTTTCATGGTAACAAAAATATTGAGTGGGCTGTTTTCATGGTAACAAAAACATTTGCTACATCAAGATATCTATTATTCAGAATTCAATTGTAGTTATTTTTAAAATTAGATGATTGCGAATAAAATAGTACACATACCACGGTGAAAAGTTTCATTCATGTCTTGGGATAAAGTTAACCTCGACGCTGCGCGTCTCGGTTAACTACTACTCAATCTCTCGATAGGAATAAAACACTTCCCACCTTAGTATGTAAGATACTCTTAATTGACGATCTTTATCCACGTAGATTGATGGCATGGGTGTTGGAAAAATGCACTATTCGCTAGAGTAAAGCTGTTATCCACGTTGAACTATAGCAGCCTTTCCTCTTCTATATTTCTATTTCCCAAACCCAAAACATGTAGTCATCTCCAATGGTGTTAATCATTTTTGCAGTTAACAAGATAATTTTCTAAAGCTGATTGGCTTACAATTAACCTATAATTATGCAGGATTCGTATAGGATACAGATTTACAACATGTATGTATTTTGTCTAATTTCACCACAAACGTTTTTCTCTTACCATAAATATTTTCCACTGCCGCAAACAATGCTTTTTCGCATAAGAGACGCCATTACCTCGCATGAGGATACATAAATTAGCGGAGAAAGCGAGCCTCCCGTTTACTGGTGGTAATACGCTCTAATGGCCTTTAACAGGTAATAATCGGCGATTACACCCCAATAAAGCCATAAATGTGGAATTTTACGCGTTTTACAAGCCACATCTCACGCCTCCGGCCAAATAACAACGAACTTGACCTGTGCTACGAAGCTCAACTTTAATTATGTTTGTCCAATTCGGGTGCACTCCGCATATGCTTGCTGCAACGTGCATTTGCATTGCAAATACCACTCATTTGCTGCCCCGCCCCGCGCTGTTCGAATTTAATTCGAGTGCGAAGCGCCCCGGGGAAGCCGCAACACAACTTTTGTGTTAGCTCCATTTAATTAGGGCTAAAAATTGATTATTCAGGAAACAAAAGAAGACTAAACTTGCACAATAATCTGCGCTTTAAAAGCTTCCGAAACTTAATTTCGCTGAAAGGATTGAAACGGTGAAGGGTGTCTCGCTGTCCCATGTTTATACAATTGGGTTTTCCGACTGGGGTTGTGCTGAAAACTGCGTGTTTCTGCTTGACCCACGCAATAAAAATTATCAGTGTAATGTTGCTTAACAGGCTTGTATTATTTGTAATGGCACTATGAGCTGTGGAATTAGTGATGTCCTGAATTCTGAATTATTTGGGTCGGCAATTGAAATATATTGCTATGAATTTTGCAATGTAAATGTAACACTGCAAGCCTACCTAATGCTCAATTAATATTTTCTAATATATTATAATTTATAAAACTACTATATCGTCTACTCGGCTAACTAATAGAGTAAATAGTTAAGGTGGATTTCATGTTTAAATAATTGCGAAGATTGCATGGTTACTGTTTTAGCTAAGTGTCGACTAGACTAAACTTTAGGTTTTATACATTGCCTTAAACTAGCAGAGAATATATAACAGTTAACACTCGACAATACGGAGCACGCAAAACTGCAAACTGTAAATTACACAAATATAATATCAACTTTCCTTCTTTTGCAAAACAAAATTTTTAAATTAACAATCTATTCAATCTCATTTTTTAAATGCGGTACTCTGCTTTTTATTGTCCATCTAAATGTAACTTGTTATTATCTAGTGATTTTTGTCAAAATACGACTCTGACACGAAAGACCAATGACAACTCTTAGTTATACGAGTAGTAGTGCCAAACACCTAGGCGCGTTACTTTATATTATCCGTAATTACGAACTATATAAATAAAACAAATAGTAGCTTCAACTCCGTCTTTAAAAGTACCGAGAGAGAGTAAGAGGTTCGGTGTCGCATCCATCAGTTAAAATAGTAATCTTGTATACAGAGTGTCTCTAAAACGTCCATACAAAATACAAGCACACATTCCCGAGGCTAAATTATGACTTACCTTAGTCCAGGAGTTGATAGTTTTCGCAATTATCAAAATTATTATGTTTCTTTACTTTTTTTAAATATTTATCTTAATAATAGCAGACGCTGCACGAAATTTGGTATAATGTTTTTTTTTATGATAAAACCAGATCTGATCACAGTTTTGATGTACATCAGCAGCATTTTGCATACATCGAAAGCTTCATAACTTTTTTGTGACTCGGTGTATTAAATTTCTAACAAATAAGGTATACTTAGTAGCTGCAGCTCCGAGCAACCGATTATGAGATAATTGAATTTAAATCTTTTATTGCGTACTGAAACTTATCGTTGCCTTTCTTCACACTTTACCCTGGCTTAGGACTGGTACAAAAATTTTGGAGAGTGGTTAAGGGCCTACGGGCTAACCTAAAAGATTATATAGCAACGAGTTAAAAATGAAAATTGCTGCTAGTTGCGGTCTATGCAATGTATAGCAAAATAATCAGATCTGGTTTTAGCATCCCAAGAAACCATTATTACCAAATTTCGTGCATATTCGGCTATAATTAAGATAAATTAAAAACATACCTAATAACTTTGGAAACTATCAACTTTTGGACTAAGGTAAGTTAAGCTAGATCGTGATAATTTAGACTCGGGAATTTATGATAGCGTTTTGTATGCACCTTTTAGAGACACCCTGTATGAACAGGTTTGAAATTTTTCAATATTTTTGCGAATTAGACTAGGAATAAAGTTTTATTAAACCCAAAATTTCAATTTCTTTGTGGAACATTTGTTTTATAAAATTAATCTTGACATTACCAAAGATTTAGATTCGATTAATATAAACCACTGACTTTCCGTCATCAACTACAACTTTTAACTTATACAAAAGCTTTAATTTTGATTAAATGACTTCAAGCTTATCTACAACCTTTATTCCTCCTTGCAACAATTCCTAATCCGGTTTAAACGGTTGTATCTCATTTAAACGGCTCGATATCGTTAATAAGACATGAAATCTCGTTTAACGGATTCCTTCTCCTAAAATCGACTAAAAGTTGTTTTAGAGACTGTAAATCTCGTTTATACAACTTGCAATTGCATTAAAAACACTTCAACGTACACCAAACACTTCTAATCTCGTTAAAGTTGATTTATTTGGCCAGAATGACAGTAGTTACCTCTAATTAAAGTGGTTTCAAATGTTATTAAAATCTCATAAATTTTGTTAATAGGACTATAGTTATCTTGTTCTGGTCTACAGCTATCAAGACTTCACATGTGATTACATGTATGCAGAGTTACGAATGTTAGACGATTTTATCTGGTTAAGACGATATTTATTTAATTTACACAATTTTAATCTCTTCAGAATTACTTATCTGACCAGAATAATTTATCCACGTCTCTTTAAAATGATTTTAGGTCTTACAAAATTAAGTTTTTATAAGACAACTATAATGCTAGTTTAAAGAATTTTTGTATTGCTAAAATGATTTCCAATGCAGTTAAGTTAAGTTTCTACTAAACGAATTTAATCGTGTTCAAAAACTTCGAGACAATGATAGGTTACTATAGATATTGCATGCCACAAGATTTTAAATCTAGCCAAAAGACCTCAAATCTTTTTAGAATTACCTTAGAAGCAGTTGGGTATTAAAATCGACTTGGTTTTATCTCGTTAAAATTATTTTATCTAATTTAAACAATTTTAACGGCATTATTCGACCAGAAGGCTTTGCGTCTCGTTAAAATTATTTTTGATCTAATCAGTACAAAGTTTCGATCGGTAAGACAACTTTGGAGCTAACTTAAACAATTATAATATATTTTAAAATACCAATTTCTGTTAAGCAAAGGTTATCTCGCTGGCCCTGACACATTGATAAATGACATCAAATATCGCTATATGATCCATTATCTCGTTGGAATAACAGAAGTTTATTTTAAACACCTTTTAATCTCATCAGAATGACTTGAATTGTAACTATAATACTCCTTAAATTACTTTAGAAGCAGCTAGGCACTTAAATCCTATCAAACGATTGCCTCTGGTTAAAATTATTGTGATTCAATTTACACAGTTTTAATCTCTTTTAAACACCTTATCTTTCAGACACATGATGCCTAGTTGTTTTCAATTTTCTCAAGACAAATTTACTCTTGCGAAGAAAACTTTGGGTCTAATTTAAATGATTTTTATGCCATTAAAACGATTTCTAATTCAGTTTAAAATATGGATTTTTGTTAAATGAAGTTTATCTCAATAAAAAACCTAAAATATTAACAAATTACTGTAGATATCATCATAAGATTTATTATCTGCCTAAAAACATCTAATTGTACTATAGAAGTTCGTTAATATTGTAAGAAAAATTTTATTTCTAATTGCAACCATCTGACATATCTTTAGAATCTGACAATTGAACCTTGTTAATCCGTTTTATCTCGTTAAAATAACTTTTAGCTAATCTTCGCAATATTTTTATCGTTAAAATGAATGACTTTGATAACCTACGTTTCGTTAAAATGCTCTTTAATCTTATTAACACACATTTTCTCCCGTTAACACAACTTGCGAGCTGTGCTAGTGTAAAGAATTTTAATATTCTTAAAAGGAATTTTAACGAAGTTTGCAATATTACGCTTTTATTAAAACTCTTAAACATTGATAAATGACTGTAAATATAGTTTTAAGACATTATTTCGATTAAATAATCTCATTTGATGTTAATATCCCTTTATTCTCGTTAGTGTGAATTTAACTTTATCTAAAAGCTTCAAACCTAGGTAAAATGATTATAGAAATACCTAAGTTGTTAAGCCTTACTAAACGATATTATCTCGTTAAAGTGATTTTTAATCGTACGAAGAGAAATGTTTTCCTACTAAGACAATTCGTGAGCTAGTTTTCACGATTTTGCTACCGTTAAAAGTTTTGATCTATTTTACAATATTAAATTTTTGTTGAGAGAGATATATCTCGTTAAAACCCTTACACATTGATAGAAGACTGTCGTGTATAGGCTCATTTGATTTTTAAATCCCTTTATTCTCGTTAGACTCACATTACCTTTAGTTTAACAATTCAAAGCTCATTAAAGTGGCTTTAGAAGCAGCTAGATACTTAAACCTTGTCAAAGCGATATCTCGCTAAAATGATTTTTATCGATTTTACAAATTTTAACCTTGCTTGGATGACTGGTAAGAATAGCGTATCGTTAACATAGTTTTCTATATTATCAAAACAGTTTTTCTTGAAGACAAAGTCAAAGCTAGTTTAAAAACTATTTCATCGTTAAAAAGGTTTGTAATCTATTTTATCTTCATCGGTGTTGCTATAGACTAATTCCAAATCAATTTGGGTATTAAGTTTTATTGTCGCACTCTCTTTTACAAAGCAAATAATAAATTACACCAAAATTTATTGATGAAGATAAAATATTGAACAATTCACGTTTGCTTATGGCACTTAACGAAATTCGTTTCGTTAAGATGTTTATAATGAAATTTGTATCGTTAATATCTATTAAAGTATTAAGTTTCTGTTAAGCAACGCGTATCTCGGTAAAATAACAGTAAATATCGTTATAAGATCTGTTAGCCCATTAAAATAAGTTAGATTCATGTAAAATACCCTTTAATCGCGTTAGGATGGCTTTTGGAATTTTGGAAGCAATTAAATATGGTTAAACTATTCTATCTCGGTAAAATTATTTTTATGTAATTTACAAGTTTTTATCTTGTTAGGAGAACGTTATCAGACCAGAATAGCATACGATTAACCCTATCTCGACAAGTTTCCTTTCGTTAAAGCAACTTTGTAGGTAGTTGAAACTATTTTAATCCAATTTACAATATTAAGACTGCAGATATCGTCGCATAGTTTGTTATATTGTTGAAATGTTATAGAAACCTTTTAATCTGGTTACAATTACTGTAGTTATTATTAAACAGACATCCAACACAAAGACAAAGTTAGAGCTAATTTAATCGATTTTGCTCTAGTTTAAATCAACTACACGCTTTTATTTTTTAAAGCCGTTACCACTGAATTTACACAAAACGAATTTCGCTGGGATGGCTTTATTCGGCCAGTATAACTTACGTCTCTTTAAAATAGTTTTAAATTTTATTAAGACAATTTTTTCGCATTAACACAGTTTCAAAGCTACTTTAAACGATTTTTTAGTGTTAAAACGCGGTTGCTTGCATTTGTTTAAGCAATTTTATTTCTTTAAAATATTTTTAAGGAATGTCTACAATATTAATTTCGCTATAATCTGGCCAGAATAGCTTACGTTTCCTTAAAATGATCTTTAATCTTATTAAGCAAACTTATGTTAACACAATTTTAGAGCGGGTGTTCAAACGTCTGTTTGCCCATGAAATAAGAAATTAAGTGAAATTATGCGGACACAAAATTAGAATATTATAAAACTAGTTCACAACATTCACATATTTAAACTGTCTCTACGCAAGGATCAGCTGTGGTGTCGGCTTACTGGGTCACGTTGCAATATTATTATTGCAAATCTTTGTGCTGACAGCAGCATTACAACTGTATCATTAGGTCAAATTTCATTCACATTTTTTACACGCAAATAATTATTTTGCGATAGTTGTGTTTTGCTCTTATGCAAATAGTAGGTTATCAGATAAAACAGCAAAACACGATACAATTTAATCTATCAATATACAGATTGAAACATAATGCAAGGAAAAATAAGAGGAAAACGAAGTGTTGGAGGAAGAAGGATGTCCTGGTTGAGAAACCTATGGGAATGGTTCAGCTGCAGCTCCGGGGAATTATTCAGAAGAACCGCCAACAAAATTAAAGTTGCCATAATGATTTCCAATCTCCGATAGGAGGGGAACCTAAAGAAGAAGACGAAGATACAGGTTGTCCGAAATCCGTTTTGCACATTGGAAATTAATGAGTGCGACAAGGACGACAATAACAAAATGAGTAGCAGGACAAAGATAGAATGTAATCATGACTAGGTAAATTTTTAAACTAAAATTAAGTCAATGAAACAAACAAACACTGTCAAATATTTTATCTGTCATTAATAGTATAAAGTGAGGTTTAAATATACTATTGTTTACTGTTCACATAATTATTTTAATTATTTAAACCTCACTTTATACTCCTATGACAGATAAAATATTTGAGAAAAGAATTTGTTTAAGATTTAGAAAAAAAACAGTTGTAGTCCGTACGAAGAACAGGTATCTTGCTAGTTGTATATAAAGCTGTGTATGGTATTTGATTATTCAATATGCTTTTAAACTCTGAAGTTTATTCATTTGTGACCAGACATAGGCCACAATTGTCTTAAGGGGTAGTTAGGCCTGGCTACTCTATTCCCATTTTATTCCAAAGATCCTTTGTTCCCCTCATTAAATGTAAACCTCTTCAGTAAAAAACCTGGTTCTAAAACTATACAATTCATGTTTCGAACTGCTTCCTGAACGAGTGCAAGAAATAATCCACGGAACTACACAAATCGAAGGCTTGCATAAATTCACGGAGCATGGCGGACAGCGAGTTGAAATGATTTCTATATCGTTAAAGCTAGTTCTAATCTAATTTAAATGTGGTTAAACAATTGTATTCCGTTAAAATGATTCGTATCGATTTTACACAATATTAATTTTGCCAGAATGATTTTGTCTAGCTAGAATAATGTACATTTCGTTGAAATTATTTAGAATCATATCAAGACAATTTTTTATCGTTTCTCTGTTTTATGCATGCTGCCTTAAACCTCGTACACACGATTAAAAAAAATCTTCTACTCTAACCAACTTTCCTTTAGTTTATTCATTCATATTATGTCATACAACATAAATTACATTGTCGCCAAGCTGCAAATTGTGTTGTTTATTTAATATGTATTCTTACTTATTTATGTGAAATGTTAAATAAAATATTTATTCTTACTTATTTATGTGAAATGCTACACTTTAAAAATTCCTATTAAAGAATTTATTTTAAAAGCTTAAATAAAAACATTTTAGTTTAACTCATAAAACTGCGTCCGAGAATTTGAGGAATCTTGAGTTGGAATCTTTGTCTGTAAATTTTAAAGGTAATCAAAAGGAAAAACGAAAATTCTTACACCAGAACACCATAACAAATTAATCATATTACATTCCATTCGTTGTTCTTTGCGCGACTGCAAACTATACAGGGCAATTTATTTCTATGTGGTCGTGAATTATCGTGATGAATACTAATATGCGATGTGTATTTTATTAGTCGAATAACTGTAGCAATGTGTATAATAAATAAGGTTTCCTAACAACCATTATATTACCAATATGACACAAAAAACTAAGGAAAATATATTTGCTACGCCAGGCTGGACTTAAATTTATACGCTAGAACAAAAGTAGTATTATTTGTCCTAATTTCCGCGAAACAAAAGATATCCTTTGAACAACCGTCCTAATTTCATCTCATCCAGCAGTGCTCAGGCCAGTGAACATGTTTCTATGAGAACATTTTGTTGCAGAGAGAACACAGCAGCGAAAAACAGATTCAGCTGTCAAAATTAGATTTTCCGGCGTCGGGATCGTACTCGTGCATCGTCTCTATGGAAACTCCGATATTTAGCAAGGAGACCGAAAGCCACGAACTCACCGTCATAGGTACGTATGTCACATAATCAGCCGATGTGTTCCCTCGAACTCCTCGTCTGGAAAGGCGCCGTCGCGGGCGAGATGCATAAAATTCCAGTGTCTTGTTTTGTTATCATGTTTCAAGCTCCCGTGCCCTCGTTTGTACTTATTTGTTCCGTTAGTTAATTCTTGCTGCTTTTATCTTGTGGCGCGGCCTCGAGTTACGCCACCGAGATTTCCTCCATTCGCTTATGGCGATACTTTTTTCTGTTTGTTTAATGGCGGCCCGAGAGTTGGACAATCCGATTTGCAGACTTTAGCCATTGTTTGCTGTCTTAATAATTTGAGCAGGGTGTATAGCAAGTTAATTTCGACTTCGAGCAATTAACGGCTAATGTTTAAAGCTGCGGTCTTGAAAATTCCGCCAAGTTTTCGTAACAGGTTAAATTGAGCTCCAAATTAAGTAAAGCTCCAAGAAATTGAATTGATAAATTTGCCTGCGGCGTAAAATTGAATCGACAGTTTGCTCCGCAGTGCGAATATCTGTAACTTGTGTTTCAAATTTAATAAATTTAGACTTTATCGCAATATATTCAAACATTCACCTGCCTTAATATACTTCACATATACAGAGTTTTTCTTTAAAAAAATAGATATGGTACATCTACAATAGCTGACATCAAGAGATTGTAACCGGTATGGCATGAATCAATTAAAGGCAAGGAAGCAAAAAGGAATAATACATAGACAAACAACACATTGCAGAAAACACCATGTGGTCAAATTAGAATATAATTTATTGTTAATGTTCTGACCCATTTCTGAGTAAATTTTCAGAAACTCTTGGTGCCTTAGAAATTCTTCGCGATTTTTAGAAAAGAAAAAGCCTGTACAAAATAAACGATTTCCTTCAGCCATCTTAAGCAGATTGGCTAATAAATTACTTCTGGTGCTATGTGGTTGATGTTTCAGAGATGTAAGCGATGTGGATTTTTAAATCCTCCGATATTACGGAAAGTTTCGATCAGCATTAATGTGTTGTATATGCAGTCGTTGAAATTCATCTAGTTACGTTAGGATTCATAAATATTTCAGAAGCAAAACTCACTTCTTCCCAACCTTCAACCTCAACTTTATACCACCCTGCTTAGTGTTTTATTTTTGGGGGCTTTGATGCCATCACGTGAAACACCTGGAAAATGTTTGCAAGGGGTATGGGTGCGCTGTCCAGCTGCTCTGGCAAAATACCTCTCTCCGAAGTGTTTGACATCTTTCTCTTCTATGATTGACACCGCCAACTGGAGAAAAGCATGCAGGCTTCAACCCTGCAGTTTTTAGAGCAGCTTCACCAGCAAACCTAAAACTAGAACTTTCTGTAGCCTTTCCATTATCGTCAGCCTACAGATGATACATGCCCAAATACCCTCTTTGCGTTTTTCATGGTGGTCAAACAGTTTCCTGCACACCGAAAACGGCGAACTGTAGATATATTTCTTATATATTTGCCGCAATGATTTGCTGTCACAGTTCTAAGCAGATACAGAACAAATTTGCACAGCTTTATTTATTTTGTGTCTTGTGCATGTCGAGTTAGTTGTTACATGCTGTTTAGTATCTTTATAGTGGCTCTGATATTTGACGACTTTGGTCGTAATCAATTAACACTGGACACGTTCAATAATATTTGTGCGCGATAATGTTATTGGCGAAAAAGTACTAAAGTTTTTGTTTGTTACTCTTTGAAGGCTAATTACAAGAATTGAAGAATTCGAACGTATAACGCCTTTTGCCTGAATTTGGATTTCTAACATAATCAAACCTCATATGAAAATGTTAGCCCAGTACTCCGCTTTCGCCTTGTTTTTATATGCGGTTAGGAGATGTGTACTTGTGTAGTACATTGCGAAGAAAATCGTACAACGATTTGCTATTTATTCAGTTTATTTAAATTTTATTTCGCTAACAGAACTGTGTACTCGTATAAACAATTTTTCATTCACAACTACATAAGATACAATTCTATATACCTACTACTAATTTATTTTGTTATACCTGCCGGTTACTGAAAGTAATAATAGATGGACATGGGATAGAACTGACGAAACATTGTTAGAGTGCTCAAGAAAAGGAAAAACTTTCTTCCTAAACAAAAGATAAGTAGACCATAAATATAAAGATAACTTCTACAGCACAGTTTTTGTGTCAGTATTAATTTATGGAAGCGAGTCCTAAGTGTTAAGTAAAAATTTTAATTATCAATCATATCTCGTCTCTGCAAAAATATTGTTGCAAATTCAGTAAAAAATAGTCAAAATGTTTTCTAAGTGATGTCTAAAAGGCGAGAAATTGCCAAATCTGGCAAGGCTATTTATGTGTGCAACCACAAAATTGTGCGATACGTGCAAATGGTACGTCGGAAACTACCAAGAAGACCGAACATTGGCATAATACTCATTAATATTGATTAATATAATTTCTGTTTGTGTTTGTTTTGTGAGAATTTTTCTTTCGATAGAAAAACACGAGGACTAGGTGTTAAAAGTGAGGTTATATTGCTACATGTAAAAACTGACAGTTGTAACGAATCAAATTATAGCATCAAATCGTTTCTTATGCAGCTGGTGAGATATGCATTAGCTGCTGAATAATATAAGGGTAGAGTGGCCGTAGTTCACATACAAAATAAAAGGCCGATTGCTACAATTATGACTAAAGCTGATAATTATATGCACTCAAATGTACGAAAATATGCTCATATATATGCATAAATTTTGTTGACTATATGCACCCAAAGTTACAATATATGCAAAAAATATGCTCTAATTTTTTTGAAAATACGTAGAAGTATTCTAAATAATGTAAAAATTGTAATTATTTTATATGAGTATATTTATTTCTCTAATTTTTATTCAAAGACCTCATTCATTTTAACCTTTGACTATATAGACATGGATTGTCAACGCCAAATTCACGTTGTAAGCCAACATAAGAATGAGATTTCCCCTAACCCCACCAGACTATTATTTACCCAACACTCGAAGTTTGACTCTTGAAATGGATTCTATGTTGGCTGATTCCTAATATGTATAAAAATTCAGGATCTGGTTCATTCTCACAATGAGGTGTTTGCTCTTTGGTTTTTTCCCCGTATTTTTCTAAGCTTTATCTTTTAGCCTGAAGATGGTTTAATACATAAGCCGAAACATGTAGCGCATGTAAAATATATGTGAATTTTATGAGGAAGACAGTGTTTCCTTTACAATAATTTCCTAATATGTATATTGCTTCTACGGGAAAAGTGGGAGTTGCTGGCAGTTTATGATTTTAACAGGGACTTCCCCTTTCCGCTGCTTATTTGGATACGCGCACTACACTCTAGCGGCAGAAAGTGAAATTATGTATCTCAGTCGCACACAAAAATGTTATTAATAAATTTAATAAAATAGTAAATTTTACAAAAAAATTTCAAAAACTTACAAATACATTACAAATTAATGCAAAATATAACCAAATATGCAAAAATCCAGAAAGAATGCTCAAAAGCGTATAAATATGAAAAATATGCAAAATGAAATTTGGCTTAAACGATTTGTTTTCACATAATTAGTATACATATGCAAAAAGTTTCGCCGGCATATCAGTTATAGAAAATATGCATTTTCCATATAATATCAGCTTTAATTATGACATTAATGAATGGATGCCAAGCTCTAAAACTAAATGCTTAAAATACCTCGATAGAGTCATTCAAGGTACGCACAACCAAGAAAGCAAAACAATATACTTTTTCTCCAACCACAGATAGGGTTTTACATGGTAAATTTTAAATTAAAAATAAACACTTCGTCAATATTCCGCAATCGCCGCCGTTACTGTTTATTTTTCCCACATAGTGATTGTTTATTTGCCCCATGATTGTTCTACAATGTTGCCTACAATGCTTGATTCTAAATAATAAGTCATATTACCGAATTTATGAGAAGTTGGAGAAAAATCGTATGTTTCATTCGCACAAAAAATGCCTTTTCAGGACGAGTAAGACTCGCCGCGTCTCGTCGTGCGGCGACCTGTTTTACTTGTCCCGAAATCATGCATTTTTTGTACTAATGAAACAAATCACTACAATAATAACGACTATATAACAGATTGAGTATACCGGATGCTGATTTGCTCGACGCACCATAGAAATTTGCATAGTAAATTCTTTATGTTCAATTATTTGCTCCCCTAATTATTTTAGAGCTAAAGTGTACAGTGTGTCCCAAATTGGACACTTTTGATAGGAAACATTCATTTCTAGAGGAGATAGTAAAAAACTAACTTACATGTTACGGACTCGTTTTTTGTGTAAAAATGAATGGCGAAAACCGCACATCGATATCTTGATCGCTTTAAAATATACAGGGTGATGTTCAATTTGGTGCATTTTTGACTTACCCCCGTAACTTGCTTATTTGTGAATATTTTGTGTTTCTGCAAAAACATTCTTAATGCACTTTTTTAAAAGGAATCGAATGGTATGCTTAGCGTTTTTGTAAAACAAATGGCGGGGAAGCTGTGACATAAACTTTCATTTTTCTTATGGTAAATTTTCGACTCACCCCCGTAACTTGCTTATTTGTGAATATTTTGTGTTTCTGCAAAAACATTCTTATGGCACTTTTTTAAAAGGAATCGAATGGTATGCTTAGTGTTTTTGTAAAACAAATGGCAGGGAAGCTATGACATAAACTTTTGTTTTTACTTATGGTAAATAAAAATACAAGTTTATGTCACAGCTTCCCCGCCATTTGTTTTACAAAAACACTAAGCATACCATTCGATTCCTTTTAAAAAAGTGCATTAAGAATGTTTTTGCAGAAACACAAAATATTCACACATAAGCAAGTTACGGGGGTGAGTCGAAAATTTACCATAAGAAAAATGAAAGTTTATGTCACAGCTTCCCCGCCATTTGTTTTACAAAAACTCTAAGCATACCATTCGATTCCTTTTAAAAAGTGCCTTAAGAATGTTTTTGCAGAAACACAAAATATTCACAAATAAGCAAGTTACGGGGGTAAGTCAAAAATGCACCAAATTGAACATCACCCTGTATCTTTTAAAGCGATCAAGATATCGATGTGCGGTTTTCGCCATTCATTTTTACACAAAAAACGAGCCCGTAACATGTAAGTTAGTTTTTTACTATCTCCTCTAGAAATGAATGTTTCCTATCAAAAGTGTCCAATTTGGGACACACTGTACATACATTTTTGTAGAGAAAAAAGTACTGCAACCATTCATACTGGAAACAAGCCAATGCCAACGCAAGTGCGTGCGGGGCGATCATCTAGTCACTGTCGTCAAAAGATTGAACGTATTGTCGTTTTTCTCGTTTTGGTGTAAATTCTGAACCTCATTATTGCACCTACAATTATTTAATAACGTGCCTGTAGTCTTAAACTTAAAATGAATCAGTCTATTAATGGTTGTACTGTTTGGAATTTGCCGATACGGATATTTTACAATAAACAAGGAGCTTACTTAACGAACGTCCACCATACTCGTAAAACCATTTTTGTTATGAACAAGGTTTAGGTACCTTAGAGACATTAAGCAGAACATAATTAATAATGTATTATTATAAACGTCAAACATCAATGGCAAACAAACAAACACATATTGTCGCTCCGCACCCATTTGCGTTGGCATTGGCTTGTTTCAATAATTCCATGGCATCACTGATTTTTGTGAAAATGCTAGTTTAGTTTTTGCATTCCTTCAGTTCCGGAAAATGAAAAATTGTTAGCAACAGTATGAATGGATGCAGTATTTTTGTCTCTAGAAAAATAGTTATTTACCTAACAAGTTTGGGAAGGTAATTTTCCCGAATGAGCACTTTGTAGTGCGAATTCGGAAAAATTCTTCCCGAACAAGTTAGGTACAATGTTTTTTGTAACGAATAACTGAAAATATTTAAAAAAAATTTTTTAATTGTTTAATGTTTTACTACTTTACTGAGTTGACAGAGTAAATCACTAAACTTTTATACGCATCCTACGTACCTGTTAGCTATTGTCAACGTTTAAAGCGCCTTTGATGTTTAGCGGCGCAATTAACCAACGAACTGCAATTATGAAAATTAAAAAAGAACACACAATGGCCCTAATCTTTGTTGGAAAGTAAAAAACACCCCAGTGCGGGAAAAGTAACTTTCAGCGCATCGGGAATGACCGGGAAATATTAATTTTGAAGTCACGAGTACAAAAATCTATTGACACTTTATCTCTAAAATAATTTGGGGAGCAAATAATTGAACATAAAGAATTTACTATGCAAATTCTTATGGTGCGTCGCTTAAGTCAGCACCCGGTATGTATATATCTCACCCAAATAATAATTGTGTACATAATGCAGTTACTTAGTAATCTGTAAATTGAAAATACAATGCTAGTTTGCAATATTAAAATCGCGATTAGTTTATACAGCAAGTAGGTAAGAACTCTGAAATAACCATGTCGAATGCAATATACTATTAAACGACTACTGTTATACCAATCTTTAGTACTATTATTACACAGTTGTTACAAATACTTGTTTAAAACAAGTCGCAATTTCAACTATTTACGTTATACTATCAGCGTACACATAACCAATTAAAGATAAAAAACATTATATGACCAGTTTGCAAATAACCATAAGAAAATTGGAGTCTTCTTCAAAAACAGGTCCCGGGTGGTGCAGCTTGAACAACCGTCCACGTATTATCAGTAGAGTTAAGCAACGTTCTTTCTGGTTAGAACTTGGATGGGAGTTTCGCGGCTGCTTCTCTCTGCGCCTCGTGGTACGGCTGCCACGGAAATAATTGGTCCCGGATGTCAAAACATCATGATAGTGGTTAGTGAGGTTGGAAGTTCCGATAAAATGTACAGCGACGCCTATAATTGGCCTAACAGCTGTTGGCTGAGTACCAAAATAAAATAAAATAAAAAGCAGCGCACTAGGCTGGACCAACAACTGGGAATTTCACCGTGAGAACTTGCAGTTAATTTTGCGTGCAGAATCAATTCACAAGTACGACGAAAACGTATGACAGCACCGTAGGACGTCCAGAAAGATCGAGTGGTCAGTACCGTTGATTCTGTTTGATAAATCCAGCTGAATTATTCTAACTGATTAGGCAATTTAATAAAGACAAATGATAAAGCCGTAGATAAATACTACTTAAGTACTTTAAAGCAATGCCATGCCATTAAATTACCTCTTAGTTATCATTCGGGCTTATAAGTGCAATTGTAAACGTTTAAATGTCCATTTATGATTTAACCATGCTCCTCCAAAACAGCAATAACCAAACGCATTGTCACCAATTAGTATCGAAACTTAAAAGGCAAATTATTTCAAGAAAATATGCTTAGAAATTTTCGAAAAACACGTTTTGTTTTAATGTTTTTCAACAACCACCTAACTTTTGTTTTCTACCAATAAGTCTCGAGCAAAACGAAAGACTAAAAATTGCCAATCGCGTCAAAATATTTTAACAATTGTTAAATATTAACAAAATAACTCTAGCTATTGATTTATTAGACTTGTCATGGCGAAAGGTTATGGTTACTTGACATATGAAAGGGTTGCCTAACGAGAAGGCGTAAATACATCCACGAATTCAATTTATGACATTACAATATACCATGCCTAAAACTTTAGAAATTATAAAAATAAACGATTTACCTTCTGCTCATATTTACTTGATCATAATAGTCAAAAATCAACTGGGAGATGAAGATAATGAAAAATATTTATATATTTACATATCTTCATTAAACCTATTTAAGGTCTAAAAGCACAGTCACATATTTTATTTGAAACCCAAAGTCTGTAAACAAGTTATTAACTCGTTGTCATTGCCACATTTAAATTAATTATTATCCTTTGGAGGTGGTTCCGGTAATTAATAAATTGAGAACTTTTATAATGTCCCATCTGTCTCACGTTCTGCACAATTCTTGCTGCTAATTGGCGGCCCACGACGACAGTCTAAGATGCAAATTCCAACCAAGCATCTGAAATGAAAACGAGATTACACGGTCGATTGAGCATCTGTATCGCGATGGAGGCCCGACTTTCTTTCGGGTGCACTCAAAAGCTTAATCCCCATTATGCTCTGCTAACGTTATTCTGAATTTTGATCTACTATTAGAGACATGTCAAAGGCAGTCGCGATTGAAAAATCGTTCTTTCGCAGAGCGATGAACTAATCTCAACTTCGCTTCATGCTTTTTTCCGGATCGAGCTGCGACCGTAATTCCCGACGATATTAAAATTCAAAAACGAGAATCGAGAATAATTTGCCTCACCTCACGCAATTCTAAGGGCCGAATTTGTTAGTTTAATTAGTTTTTTAATTTGTTTGATTTATAACGGCGTTCGGTGGGGCTGAGATCTCGCCGATAATGCTTCTATGGAACTGAATTAATGGTGTAGAGCTCGGCGTCATCTACTTTCTGAACTGGATCGTGTGAACTGGAAAGCTGAGTCAAGATGGAGTGGATATTCAGTTCTGAAACATACAGTGGAACTCAGAACGTATTTTATATTATTCGAACCGATACAAAGATAATTGTGTATGACAAAAGTGTAAATGATTTAACTTTTAATAGTTGCTGCAGACTGATTAATATTATTAATAAACATTCTTTTCGTTAAAACAATTTTCTTGCTTGTATTTACCAGAACTAGTTTCATAGTTTTTTCGACCACTAATAAAAAAATTTCTATATCTATACGATTTCTGGAATTGTTATCTCATTCTGTTTTCCAAGAAATTTAAGCATTTTTTTCTATTTGCTCAGGTATCTTCTGGTATTTCTTTTCTTTATGCTATGTTTAATGTTCCTTTTATCCAGCTCCTTTTGAACGTAGCTCTCTTCCATAATTTCTTTGCTACCCATTTTAATACTTTTTTCAGTGTTCTAACATGCCTACGAGTATACCACAATATCTGTTTCCTTCTTATTTCTTCTACTATTATAGTGTCTATCTGCTTTCAGGGTCTTATTTTCCTATCCACCCTGTCTTGTTCAACTCTTGTTCTCTTCCCCGATCCGCGATCTAGGGGGACCTTCCGATTACATCTATATCACATCTATAAGCTGGTGTGATTTCAAAAGTGTGCTGATGCCGAATGAGCATCTCAAGAAAATCATTCGCGATGTGTCTAGTAGCTCTACCAAAACCCTTATATCCCTTTTCCTTCTTCTCAATCCTTAACCCTTAAACGGGTTGTGGCACTACGAAGTATATTATACTCTGCTATTAAGAAATTGTTTCCAAAGTTCTCTATTTTGGGCTTGCTTTACTATCTCGGGTAAACGTGCATCAATTAGAAGCTTAGTTTGATCTACCCATCGCACTGGAGATGTTCCTCTCGACCAACACCCTTCCATAATTTTTTGAACTATGAAGCTCTCCATTTTACCATGTTTTCGGACATGACCAAAGTATGTAAAATACTGTTGTTTAGTTGCCTGAGAAACCGATTCGTTATACTAAGTTCTTCCAGTACAGTCATTTGTTCGCGTGCTGTTCAAGACTTTCGCAATATTCTCCTATAGTACTACACTTCAAAGGCATTTCTTTTATTATTGTCTGCTTTCTTGATAGTCCGAGTTTCGGAGGCGTAAGTAGCAATTGAAAAATTAAGGCACGTGTAAGTCTACGTTTGGTGTCCTTCGTACGCGCCTTAATACCGTATCCTTTTCAGCTGTCAAATACAGATGTCATACCTGGTTAAAAATAAATTATAGGAACCCACAGATGACCATCATTAAAGAATTCTACAAGAAATTATCAGAAACAATAAAGAGTATCAAAGGGTATGTAGATCGTATAATTGCTCGACATCTTAATCCCAGAATTTGATAGCAGACGAAGAGACGGATAATAAAATAGTCGAGTAGTGCAAGCAATGGTGACATAATACTTCGCTAAAGAGACATCCTGTTGCAGCAGAATGACAATAAACCAAATACCTGAATTAAAAACGGGGCACACCGGCTAAAGTGCGCTTTGGAGAAAAGAAAGGGTTTGCAAGCCGGAAACAACCCTCCACTTACGCAACTGGAGAAGCTGTATAAATAAATACGGAAGCGCCAGACAAAATTCTCATGCAGAATCAGCATCCTCATTGAGTCAGGCGTCAAAACTGAAAATAGCACTGCATGGGAATGGGTATCTCCATAAAAGTGAAACTACTATTCTTCGTAAGTTTTGATAACGATCAGGTGGTGTATGCTCTAGAGTATATGCTGAAAAGGCTATACAACAAGTAGTATACAAAGTGAAAACTGCAAATAAGTTTGAAGAAGACAAAAATTGTGCAAATTAACTCCATTTAAAAATTTATGTATAAAAATCAACGAAGAAGATTTAGGAACGCTTGCAAACTACAAATATAGTACAGCATATAAAAAAATCATTGCAGCCTTAAGCTCTTATAATGCGGCACCAATATATTAGCCAGAGATAAGAAAATAGTAGGTGAAATAATGGTAGAATCGATACTATTTTATGGTGGATGAACACAGAAATAAAAATGCTTATAGCGGTTGAAATAGACTACATGCAAAGAAGTGCTAGAGTATCCAGGATAAAACATGTTCTCAATGTAGACATTAGAAACAGAATGGAAACCAGCAAAACAGTAGCAAAAAGAGTGGACAAACATGACTGAGAAGTAGAGTTGAAACAAAAATGTATTCCTGCTGATAACCTTCAGGAAAAAGAAAAAGGAAAAGCCACGACCGACGATTTTGAAAAGAGGGCAACAAACAGACAATGACGAACAAGAGCCCAGAAAAAGATCAGAAATGGGACAAAAAGGCTTAGCGGAAGAGAATAGAGTAGACTACTTTCAGCAGTATTATACAGATTGCCTCGATTTTTTTAATATAATAATGAGTGTAACAAGGACACAATATAGGAGATAGATAAACGGTTTATGGGAAAACATGGAGAATTTAAGTCTGTGGTGAAAAGGCAAAAGGGTATAAGTCAAAAATTATCATTTTACAGGAACATCAAAAAACTATTTTTCTGGAGATATGAAAACAACATTTAATTCTTTTCGCTGGTAATCAAAAGAAACAAGTCGATTTATTTACCACAGCTTGCTTTGCTATTGATTCTAAAACTATTTCTACTAGAAAATAAATAAATACGGAACTTATACCCTATCGCATTTCCTTTTATTCATTTTATAAAATAGCAAAAGGGTATAAGTTGACATATAGCTTTTTGCAATTTCCCGGAATATGTATTTTCTGATAAATAATTACTATGGCAAAACAGCATATGTAGACATAAACTAAACAAGAATATGTGGTTTCGAGTTCGAATAATGTGAGGTTATGTGTAAACTTACCGGTTAAGTTCTTGTTACAGTACTTCTGCAAAGCTTTGTACGCACGAGAGCGTGTGTCTATTTTGGCACTACTTAATCGTTAAACTAGAGTATAATAACTAATAATAACACTGGAAAACTGGACCGCTAAAACAAGCTATTTCATCTGCATGGAAATGCACTCGTGGTATAAGTATACATAAGTTATTTGTTTCCAACAAAAACGGAAAGTTATGAAATGGCAAAAGGGTATAAGTTAACATATGCTGTTCTGCCGTTGCAGATAACTTTACGAAAAGCTTTGACTCGGGGTATTAGTACACATGTATCTATTTGCCATTGACTAAATTTGTTTTTTTATCAATTTTTAGAGAATTTTCAGGGAACAAGTCTACATATCTCATTTAGAAAACTTGCTGTAACAATGCGGTTATGGTATGTACACTTATATCCTCTTGTATTTAGATGCCCGATATTGCTCTGGACACGGGGCATCAGTAAAATCAAAAATGAGATAAGTCGACTTATATCCTTATGCCTTTTTGCCACAGAAGTATCCATGGTTATTACAAACTTTAATTCATCATGTGAAAAACATACATTATTCGAAATAATCAATTTAATTGTTTGTGACACGTATGTCAATAAATTTAAAAAGGCATAAAATAATAAACAATTCATGTTATTAAAACATGTAAACAATTTTACACAAAATTAATGAAACAACTATTGACAAAACAATAACTATATTAAATGTTCAAATAAACCCCCTTCCGCTGCTAAACAATATCCTAGCCTGTTGTAAAAACTTTGTCGTGTTCTATCTAACATTTCAGGAGTAAAAGTACAAAAAGCATCAATAATATTTTGAAGTAATCCATCTAGACCGTTGGCCCTCACACTATTGTAAATTATTTGTTTTATGTAGCCTCATCCAAAAAAATCGAGTACTTCTAACTCAGGCGATCATTGTGGATATAAAATTGGTCCTCGTGTGCTAATTAAATGATTGGGAAACGTATGTATTATTCACGTATTCTTGTACCACAATTGTGTTATGAGCGGAACAGTTATCTTGCTGGTACCAAATTTGTTGAGAATCAACAGGAAGTTGCTGCAGCGTAGGTATTATTTGGTTTTGCAACATATTCAAATATTTGGTTCCATTCAAATTACCTTCAACGAAAAACAGGCCAACAACATTGTCATTTAAAATTCCAACCCCAAACATTCAGCTTCTGAGGATATTGGGGATATTCTGAGGATGTGGATTTTCATAGGATCAAAATCTAACGGCGGACGGATTATGTCTACTAAGTAATGGAAATGATGATTCGTCTGTAAAACAAATCATTGGAATAAAATTATCGTCATTATTTACCCTCTCCATAATATCTTCGCAGAACACCATTCTACTTGCTTTATTTTCTGGAAATATCTGTTGACTGGTAGCTATTTTATAAGAATGATATCCTTCTTTTTGTAAATTTCTTTGGACGGTGTCCTTATTGGTACCAGCAACTTGTCGGTAAGATTTAGAAGAATCTAACTTCACACGTGCGCAAACCATCAACTTACGTTCTTCCTTTTCAGCATTGATGCGATTGCCGTTGCTGGGTGATATTTTCTGCACTTTGCAATACATCCACTTTGTTCAAAATGTTTCACTGTCTTCGACACAGTTGATGGAGATGGAATAGGACGATTTTCAAATGCAATCATGAATAAATTAATGGTAGGGGTAATTGAATTACCCCCATAAATCCATTTGATTATTTGTATTTTTTCTTCCAGTGAGTAAGTCATTCTAATAAATTGAATTTATTGCAAATTATCTGAAAACTAAATATGTGTTTTCAATCAAATGTGACAGAGACGGTACAATGGCATTACATTCAATTTAATAGTAGTGTCCATGTTTCCTATTTTTCCAAAAAAATCGAGAAAATCTGTATAGTTTCTCGATATGGTTGCTGATCCCTTCTAGGATTTCTTACTGTTGTTTGTTTCTAGTTAGTTATCATACTTCTGATCCATAATGAACTACACTCTATAGCTACGTCATATGTTCTCTTCTCTGTTTGCTTACTTATGCTTCTGTCTCATAGAGTACATTAGAAGTGAGCTATGATTTTTTTCTTTTTTATTCATTCTTGGATTTCCTCTCTACTTGTGTTGCCCTGTGTTAGATAAATGATTATTAATATAAATTAGTGACTATCAGATTGGCATTGGCATTTGGCATCAAAAACCTCTAAAAACTGAATAAATTTTGTAAACATTTCAATGTATTTACTAATCGATAAGCTTTGAAGTCTATTGCGCTAATTTAAATTTATATTTAAGCAATGATCAACTTACTGCTATGTCAAAAATTATTCTCGTATAACGACCCTGTTTAGCACTATTTATTTTTATAATTGCGATAAGATAATTGTTATATTAGAAAAAAGTGTTTATTATAGAAAGAAAGAGAACCCTTTTATAGCAGCTACGTTCTAGAATAGGTTTACTACAAGTTATGAAATTAAACTGTTTCACTTAGCTACAGTGCTACACGGGCACAGTTCTATTCTGAAAGCGTGGTGTTTCTTCAACCACTCTATAATAAATTCTTGCCGCAAAAAATGATTAGCATTCCAGAAGGGAACGATCTCGGCGAAAGTCGAGGTGTCGTTGCGGTTGGTGTATCTGCATAGTACAGACAAATATATTGCGCAAATATCTACATATATCTAACACAAAATATTATAAGACAAAATATTCTATAGAACCGGCGCTGATCGCTATGCGACTTATTACTATCTGAGGAAAATGGCTTTAAGGTGACGTCCCGTTACAACCTATACTTTATTAGTAGGCTGGTTACAATCCAACCCGTTTAGTGATAATATTCTAGTCCCCCCTGAAAGGAGGAAAATGCTCGATCTGATGCCCGTGCTGCCAACACTCGAACAGTACTGAAAATATCCGATTTACTTTTAATTGTATATGTAGATGAGTTTCAGATAATATAAAGACAGTACATAAAACAGGAACGCCTAAGTTCGTACATCCAGCTGTGTTACCGCTTCATCTTCCAAATTCACGAAACATAAAACGCAATACACCGGATCTGCCAAAAAATCGAGTATCCACGCTTTGTTATGCAAAACTGACAAAAGAACTGACGGTGACGCGCATTTGTAAGTCGCAACCGCAAGCACAATTAAAATATCGCTCTTTCCATTGTTCAGGAAGCAAAAATTCCGCGGTATTTTAAAAATCCTCAAACACAGTGCTATCGTTAACAGTCGCAGAATTCATGTTGCATTAATAATTGCTATTACTTTCGTCTTTTACGTGCAAAATAATACTGACTTACTTCGGTTTCTTTTTGAGGATGGAACATTACTAATCTACGGCGATGGATCCTAGCAAAAAGCGTAACTACTTGGTCCCGCTTAAAGCTAATGTTTACAGTTTCTATAACGTAATTCTACATGTTGACATCCAAAATGACATTCAGTACATCCTTATTTTTTCTTCTTAGTCTTATCTCATTCACCGATAACATAAATTCTTCCACTTTTTTCTGTTTCCTACTAGATCGTTCGCATCTGTCTATTGTAGGTTTCTCTTCCTCAGAACTTTCTCTAATTCCTGGTTCCACGTCTTTATTGGCCGTTCTTTAGATTTTTTACCTGTTGGTCGTGCTTCCTAATTAGCCTTTATTCTCTTTTATTTCCCATTCTATGTAAGTGACCTAGCCAGTTTCTATAACGTAATTCTACATTTTGACATCCAATATGACATCTCTTTGCAAGGCACTATACATTTAAGGCGTCTATGTGGGTATCTGATTCACACTGCACGCAAAGGGGCATTTGAGGAATACGCCGCGATGTAAAATGACAGAGGGTCACCAGCAACCGGGGCTTTACCAAGCAATCCGAGTGGGAATCCCACACATATGCCAATCAGGATCGGTATGACACAATCGAAGACGTGCCATTTTCAAAGGTACAGCGCAGGTTTCATTCATTATTTAAGATTTTCAACTTAAAAGCGATAATAAATCGCTTCCGCGGTGTGCGAATTGCGCTTACTAAATGCGTTTACGTACGCGTATTGTATAGATTTTATCAGACGCAACCTCAACCAGGGTCAGCTTAAGACAGGACTGTATTAAGACATTTTGACATTTGCGTTCTTTTAATTTTTGGAATGGTTTTATTGTTATATATGTGTTTGAATGTACATCGAGTAGATCCGGTTATGTTGCACATATGTTACTAGGTGGTTTAGATTTGTTTTCATTTATTTTATTCGTGTCTATTTTTTGTTTTTCTATAGTTTTACATGTGTTTTAAGATTAATAAACTGATGTAAGCAAATTGACTTTTCTTGTGCGTTGTTTAAAGTCAGTTTCGTTGCAATTTACACTACAGTAAAACCAGATTCCTGATTTGGAGAACAGTGGTCTTTCTTAAGCCGCAAACTGAGGTATTCAGAAAGTTCCATGTTCATTGAGCTAGCTAAAACGTAAAAAGGACAAATAATTGTTATTTAAGTATTATCGTGTACGAGACGTCTTGCTCAATTTTAACGTGACGCGTGAGGGCTAAACCTCATGTACTTTTACTAATATTAACTAATATTTCAGTTTCTGATAGATTTAGTTTGCCGTCTTTGCCGTTGTCTATATAGTTTTTTTAACGAATTTCCATGCATTTTCCATGTTTCCCTCTTGTATTTTTTTGTCCCCACATCCTTCTTATTTTTTTCTTGTAGTTCTCTCTTGCTATATCTTTTAATTTGCCCAGTTGCCAAGCTTTCTGTTTATTTAGTTTTTAAATTTTAATTTACGACGTCGCCATAACCAAATTGTGGTCGATAACTACATCTGCACCTGCGTAGCCTTTGGAGTTTCTTGTTTTTGTTTCGGAACGTTTGTCTAACCAGAATATAAATAATCTGGTACCTTCTTCTTTGCATAGATCACGTGTGTCTTCTACGTCTGCGGTGTTCGAAAAGTGTATCAGCTATTGCTACATTGCGTAGAATTCTATTGATTTCCTCTTACTAACCCAAACTTACATATCCTACTGAATTATTTCCCTACTACTGTTTCATTCTCCCCGTATTCTTAGGTGCTCTGCGCCTTTTACGTAATTTACTTTATTTTCTATTTCATAGGTAGTACATCTAAACTACTGAAAAGAACACTGAAAAATCGTTACTATTTTTTAAATCATGATTTACTTTCACTTTAAATAAGTTACTGTACAATTCACGTGTTTGAATTAGCCTGCAATTACAACACGCTGGGTAGGTCGGACATTGTATTCAGTTGCGGAACTTGCATATTTTACGAACCCCATATGTATGTGACAACCAACTGCATGCGACTATTTTTCAATTGTTTATGTTTGTTCCGTTCGCCCCATTCTTATTTAAAAAATGTATATTATGGTATAATATGTTGCTTTAGTTTGTAATTCACGCTAACCTCCAAATTAAAGTTAGGGTTACATCTTATCTTGCAGCTTTGTTCCCTTCTTTTTCGTCAAATTCAGAAGCTCTCGATCGCCTGTCTATCGATAAATCCTGTATGACGGACTGCTTCCTGTTTCAGAGCCGCAGGAGAGTGAGCCAGTCATAACTTTCAACAAAGACACCTACGAGATTGGGGAGATTCTGGAGGCGAACTGCACCACGAGTCCTGCGCGGCCGCCGCCACACATAACATGGCTGATAAATAATGAAAGGGTGAGTGCATGCAACTTTAAAATTCCTTCTATATCGGCGCGGGCCCAAATTTCCCCAAAATGACTGCCATTTGCATGGCTTTGCTGTCTGCCGAAATGAATGCAGATGAGGAATAAAACTGTAAAGTGACGCGAATTCAGACAGAATTACAAATAGTGAATATAAATTGGAGCTTTATGATTTGTTCGACTTCGCAAATGGTTTGTCGGCCCTGCTCCGGCAGCGTTTTTAAACGTAAGGATCGAATGGCGGCGCATAATAAATTCATTAGGCGAATATTGCGGGAGATTTGCAGCAGATACGCCCGAAAGTAATATGACGGAATATATTTTTAGAATATTAAAAATCCGCTGAAAGCATTCGCTCAAGCAAACTTCACTCATTCTTCAAGCGAATGCCGAAAGGAACTTCGGATGAGTTTCTACTACTTTATTCTTCATCCGAGTTTTACGCAAACAAATTTTCAGTATTAATAACACCCATTGATTCCTTCAAGATTTGGCTTAGTCACTACTATTTAATAACAAAAGAAAGGTCATGCATGACAGATTTTTAAAATATGCAATGCAATTCAACAATCGTGCGAAAATAAACTTTCTGCTGAAATAAATTCCTAATCTGCTTACTCACCGTTGCTTTAGAACTATGCCCAGACATTTTCGCTTTTATCATCAGAGTCGAGTTAACCTGGAAGCGGTGGTGCGTAACCGGCTAAAGAGCTCTGGTTGCTTTCCATTGTGAATAATAGGAGTCAAGTTTTGCTACATATCGTTTCTGTCTATGTAGTGTGGCTGTGTTTTTTATTTCTAGAGCTTCACATATCATACTTGGAAGATATAATGGGAATTATTCTGATATGCTCTAGTTTTAAATTTTAAACTACTCAGCTATGACTAATTAGGTACCTACCTATTCTATGTTTGCAGTCGCATTTATATGCTTTTCGTCTTATATCAATAGGCAATATTCTGCCACATGTAATTTGGGCAACAAAAGCTGGAAATTTTTATATACATCAGCTGTCTTTTATTAAGCTGAAATCGTTACTCAAAATTTCTGTAAGTGTAAGTTTTGATGTTGCAACTTTGCATTTTATTTGATCAGTTGTGCATTTACTCAGGGCCGGCCCTAAGGACAGAATTGTTTTATATTTTACTATAAAACCCTAAATTACAAAATTTAAAACTACAAACATGGCAATCATCCTAACCTAGTACAGTTCGACGAACACAGCCACTAAAATCAACCGAATAAGTAACAGATATAAGCAGTGTTGGCAACCCATGAACATAAAAATTCCCTCCAATAAAAAAACAGTTTTTTTTATTCAACAATAAACAAAAACGTCTTTCATAGCGATCAGAGAGCAAGTGTATAATTTTCTGAATAAAACGAGAACATTAAGGAAAAACTTTCTTTCATAACAAAACAAACTTTATAATAATTTAATCTTGAAAATATTTGGCAATTGCCATCACATTTAAGTTAGTTTAGTATAAATTATGAAAAGCAACTTCTGGGTCTAAAAAAGGCAATAAAGTTCCACTTTTTCTCCCAAGGTAAAAAAGGAGAAATATCCAATTTTCACCGAGGTAACTAGTAAATTGCTAAGTTACCAAGTTTGCTTTGTCTACAATGTTGACGTTATAGAAAGCTAGATTGTCACGTTGAAAGCACATTGTAAAATCCGATTTATTTCGGCCCGGGAGTACAAAAAATACCTTATATATCTAGGGACCAAGGTGTTATATAATCCCTCGTGCGATTATACCTTCGACTTCGTCTGAAGATGAAGAATTTCAGTCCCTAGGTATATAATGCACAATTTTGCTGCTATTCTAAATGGTTTTCTACATTGAATACCAAATTTATAACAGGGTACGATGACTGGAAACGTAGCGCATGCGATTAATAAACATGCAAAAATATTGCTGATAAAGTGCATTGCCAGAAAACATTAAAAGTAAATTAATTAACATGGTGTGAAACCTATTAACCATAAGTAGCAACTGACTTTAATTATTCAAGTTGTCAGTATTGAATCTACAAGTTAATTTTGAAATAAGTGTTTTGCAGCCAAACTTAATTTAAGGAGGGAAAATTTTAGAGCCATGATTTATTATGACTTTAAAAATTATCTATTTTCGAAACAACGCTTTGGACGACGTTGCCTCATTTGGTGACCAAACGCCTTCGCAGTGGAGTCTTTATAGCTGATTTAATGAATTTAAATTTGAACAAGCTTCAGTCGAGTATTTTCGCGAAAGAAGACCAATTTTCGCATTTACAGAAACAGAAACAAAGACAGACGTCGCACGAAGAATAGCTGGGGAGGACAATCGAGTTACATATAGAATTATTATGAGCACCTTGGGCATTGGATACCACACAGTTTAACAGAAGCGCAAACGCAGAGTATGAAATAATGTAAGAAATATGATGAAGGTAGGTCTAAAGCAATTTACAACATCATAACTGGTAAAGAAAGCTGGATATATGCATTCAGACTCTAAGCGACAGTCTGCGCAATGGGTGTTTCCGACAAATACTAATCCAGTTAACGTGAAGCTATATCGAACTGTTGGTTAGAAAATTATTGCTTACTCTTTTTCAAAATCAGAGCATATCACAACTGTCGTGCTTTAAAATAAACGTACAATTACCTCTAAATGGTACATAAAAGTATACCTAACGGATCTTATTCAAAAAGCTCGTTTTCGGCGAAAAAGAAGTGAGATCGCTCTACACCAGTACAACGCCGCAAGTCATACCGCACATCAAACAAAAGAATATTTTGAGGCTTTCGGGTTAAAATTGCTAATTTATCCCCCCTACAGTCCCGACCTAGCGCTTTCCGATTACTTTATATTTCCCCGATTAAAGACTAAAATACGTGGTGTGCGATTTGAAACTCTCAAATATGCTATGAAAATCTTCATAAACCTTGTTCCTCAAGTGACTCAAGAGAGGAATAATGTATGTTTTGAAAATTGGTCTTATCAAATGTGTAAATATGAAGTGTTTAAGGGCAAGTATTTTGAAAAACAATAATGAAAATCATTTTTACTACAGAACTTTGTTTTATTAGATTGCAGAATAGTCCAGAGAAATTTAACAAAATAAAAGCAAAACTTCGGAAAAATTCCCGGAAAGCTAGATTTTGGTATGAGCCTTGATATTGTGGTTCTAAACAAAATGTCAAAAGTCCTCATCGATCCGAGTGCCGCTAAAAATTTTAAGGGGGGGGGGGGGGCAAAGGTCACCAAAAACGGTATTTCGTGAATATCTCGTTAACGGTCACTTTTACAGAAAAAATATTGATTATCAAATTTGTATCTTATGAAATTTCTAACAATAAAGATATCATGACTTTTATTAGTAAAAGTAACCGTTTTGGAGAGAATTTGATTTACAGAGGTGAAACGTGCACTCTTTTCCACACCACCTTCGAGGTAGAGTCCAAGGTGCGTTTTTTTCATGTGGTGTCCCCAGTAGACATATTCCACGTTTAGTTTTGTTTGAAAAATGTTTATTTAAAAAAATATATACAGTGAACTTGTTCATTAATCAATTTTGGATTAAAAACAGGAGTTATTAATATTCACCTTTAGACACTATTTCAATCGGTATGCTTTCCTCTTCATCATCTTTTTCTTCTTCTTCTTGTTCTTCTGCTGTCTTCTCTATTTCCATAGATTCAGTCAGGAAACGTCATGGATCTACATCTTCAGTGGAGTAGCAAGTATCGACGTCATTTATATCGGGTGTTCAATTAAGCAAGACAGAGAGATAAAGTTTTTTTTTCGTATTTTGTTCACAACGTTGTTTATAGTGTAGTCATAGTGACGCTCTCCAAAGCACCCTACATTTATCAGTCTACCCAATCCTCTACCTTAAAATAATTCCAGGTTTCTTAAAATTTCTTAAATAATTTGTTATAAACGTTTGAAGAAAAAATACTAATTTATATGTTATTCGGAACAAAAGTATCTTTATGTGGCTTGGCTGTAATGATCTGCCTCTCAAGCTCGGCAGATAAACAGTCCAGCCACGCCAAATAAAGTATAATTTTTGCTCCTAATAACATAATATACTATTATGCTCCTACACGAATAGCAAGCTGATGTCCCTTGAGGTTTTATGACAACGGAGGGGAACTTTTCGGAGCACATTCCTTCTCTATCTAGACTACAGTGTACGATATATGTGTTTCTTTCTATTTTTATGGGCTTTGCAAGAAGGAAATTCTGGAATATTTCAAGTCGCAACTCCAATGATATATACATGTCATTGAGGAGTGCATCTATTCGTTACAACTCTGTAATCGAATTATCTCCAAAACCATTACTTTTACGAATAAAAGTCGTAATATCTTTATTGTTAGAAATTTCATAAGCTACAAATTTTATAATAAAAAATTTTTCTGTAAAAGTGACCTTTAACAAGATATCATGAAATACCCTTTTTGGTGACCTTTGCCCCCCTTAAAATTTTTAGCGGCACTCGGATCGATGAGGACTTTTGACATTTTCTTTAGAACCACAATATCAAGGCTCATACCAAAATCCAGCTTTCCGGAAATTTTTCTTAAGAGCAATGTCTAATTTCTCTGGACTAGAAATTTACAGTGCTATTCTCGTATAGGTTGTAACTATTGTTACAGAAGTCTTCCCGTTTACAAGTCAAAATAACTGTACCTCAAAGTGTTTCGAGATAAATTCGTATTATTTTAGAAGTCCGATATGGTTTTTTGTATGTCAGTGATAAACTTGGAGGTTGCACATAGAAAAACCTCGTTGACTATGGAAAATATCGGTACATTTAAGCGGGCCAGTCTTGCAGTTGCGACTGCAATAGAGGGTTTAAAAGCATTGCCTAATGACCTAATAAACTAAACCTTGACACGTGTTCACCTGAGGAGAAATTCCACAGCTGAAAACAATATCGATAAACTGGCGTAGAGTACTGAAGGCGTTATTGCACTGCTAACGGGGATATGCCTAAAAACATAAGTAGAAAGGGAGCCGCTTACCCCCACCACTTTTGATTGGTCGCGGTTTATTCGCGATTTTATTCGCGGATTAGTTTAATTGGGTCGCGGATTTTAATTAAATTAGATCGCGGATATTAATTAAATTAGCGGATTGTAATTAAATTCGCTAATTAAATTAGATCGCAGATTTTAATTAAATTAGGTCGCGGACTTTATCGCATATGTTACATATGTTATAATTAAATTAATTTCGCGGCGGCTATTTTGGATTTAGTGACGTGATGCGCAGTCTCCGTCTCGCTTCTTTTCGTCGACCTCTCTCGCGCGCATGGCGAGTTTTATTTAATTTAAAAAAAGCTCTTGGCCTGGCCCGGATTTGAACCGTTCACCTTTGTATCGGCAGCCTGCCCAGTCTACCATTGAGCCATGGAGACCTCTTGTGTGTACACCTTTTCTACATCAGGTTATTCCCGAATGAGGTTTTTCAAAGTTTTATTAAATAAGTGAAAATTTAGCAATATTAAGTTCCTGTTTTTGAATTAATGAAATTAGTAGGCTAATTATATAGACAGCTACAGAATCTAAATGTAAAAACTGCGTTTTACGGTGTAACGTGGGTTGCGGCGTGTTTTATATGTCAAACAAGTTTCGGCATTTATTCATAGGTATGTAAAATTTGTTCGCGTATCTCACGTCTGACAGCAGGATCTTCTATAATTATTGATTTTGAATTAACCCATACCATCCAAGTATTTTAAAAAATATACACAAGCGTTTTGCGATTTTCTAACGTTTTTTTTTTTTCATATTATTTTTGTCGCTTTTGAAATAAATATACATTACTTTATTTCGTGCTCGAGGTTTATAATTACGCTGTGCCGTTTTTGTCGTAAAAAATCCTGTCGATGCATGTCTGATGACGCAGCCTGTGGACTGTGGTTTTACAAGATAATACCAGCTCGCCCTAAACATGCCTCAGCATTGGGTAGCCCTGACGTCTATAACGACGAAATTGCGATGCCTAAGAGCTAATAATTAAAAATTGCTTCTTTGCGGAAATAAAACGGTTTCCTGTTATATAATTAATATATTTTTACGCAGCCGGTTTCAAAAATATGTTAGGTGATCTGTTTTAAAAGAAATTACTTTTTGTTGGACTAAAACGTTTGTCGATCAGGTAAACTACCCTTTTTATTTATGATACGGCAAAATTATATGAAAAAAAGTTGTTGATAATGAGAAATTATAGCCCCATACAAAATTTCAGAAAGATCTGTCGACTTAGATTTAACCGTCATTTTTAATAAATGCAATTTGTTTAATCTAAAAAATAACGTTTTAATCTAAGTCGACAGATCCTTCTGAAATTTTGTATAGGGTCATAATTTCTCATTTTAAACAACTTTTATTAATAAAATTTTACCGTATCATGAACAAAAAGGGTAGTTTATCTCAAAATAACATACAATTATCTAAAAAATAACGGTCGGCATATCCTTCTGAAATTTTGTATAGGGCCATAATTTATAATTCTAAACAATTTCTCTTAATATAATTTTGCCATATCATGAACAGAAAGGGTAGTTTATCGTACATCTGGCAACACTGGTCTGCCCTGGTTTTATCTTTATCCCTGTCGCACTCACTGAAGGCTTGTGTTCTCTGTTCTGCACGTTCTAAAACCCGTATTTATTTTAAACAAATGTCTGTTGAAAAATTTGAATATATAAATAAATGAACTTTTTATTTGTACACGGTTAGTTGTTCAGCAAAACCAACCTCGTTTTTACATATTTTCAGAGGATCTAACCCAACACGCTCAACCGCAAGACACTTAGCAATATAATTATCCTTCTCTAAATCTGTAACACAATTTGGAGGCCAGAAAGACCATCTGTTTTTGTTTGTGGGTTATAAACTTCTATTTCGTACTACCAAATTTTATAAAATTATGTTCCAACGAAACTTGTTTGATGCTCAGTATGAATACACTCCTCACATAAAATGAACATAGTCATAGTCATAGTGTTTATTGGTGCTTATAACATACATGTTTTACACAAGTCGAAAAAAATTACAATAGCTTCAGTGCAGCTATAAGTACATAAGACAAAAATATGCAGAAACATATTAAAATTGTTATTGTTTTACATTAACCCAGTTGTGGTTTAATAACTCTTAAAACGAATAGAAGGGCTTCTTTAGCAGATACATAGCAGATACATAGGTTTGTTATGCATTCTATATGGTAATACAGGATGATATAAATCAGCTGGGAGGCAAAGTTAATCAAAAAGAAACACGTTTCCCACAGCGAATCTTATTTAATTTAAAAAATTAATGTATCTGGTTGGGTTTGAACTGCGTATCTTCGTATTGAGAGTTCGAGGAATATCTGCAGAGCTAACGGGGACTTGTTGGCTTGACGTGAAACTGTCAGGAATTAGCTTGTCTTGCCATACGCCTGTCCATTTAGTTTATAGTTGAGAAACTATTACGCTTATTATTTTTAAACGCAGTGTATTATAATTACTTTGAAGAGGCTAATTTGAAATTGCGTTTTACAAGAAAACTACATTCTGTGTATTTAGTTTAAAAATATGTCTCTGCACAACTTTTTATAAATGACACCAGTCAAAATTAAAATAAATCAGTAGGTTTTGGCGAGGGTCGGCATCGATATGACAATTTAATAATAATTTTCAAATTACCTAACTCTAACTTGTTGCAATTTTAGTAAGACTTGAATACAAAACACGCAATTTTATTGAAAAATCTTCTGTTACCATCATTTTGAGAAACAAAATTTCAGTTAAGTAGGTTTGTTGTGCATTTTTGTTACACAGTTCTTGTACAATAGCTGAAAATATGGGTGTGTTGATAACAAATTAACATTAATTTGAATAAAAAAAACGCAATTCGACATCATGTCACTTAAAATTATACAAAAAATAATATTTTTATTCAACCTAAGATTTAATTTAAATAAAAAGCATAATTCGACATCATGTCACTAAAAATTATACAAACAACGATATTTGTATTCAACATGCGATTAAATTTGAATAAAAAACGCGCAATTCGACATCATATCACTTAAATTTATTTAAGAAAACGATATTTTTATTCAACATGTAATTAAATTTTAACAAAAAACACGCAATTCCATCATTTTGGTTAAAATTATACAAAAAACAGTATTTGTATTCAACATGCAATTTAATGTTAATAAAGGACGCGCAATCTTATTCAACAGGCACTTAAATTTGAATAAAAAGACGCAATTTTAGGTTAATACAACTATAGTAGCAAACGAAAATCAGAATTCGTTTTACAAAAGAATTTTATAATAAAAAGAATTATGTAAAAATAGTTTTAGAGTTATTTCTAAAAATAACTTGCGCATAATTTTACAAATCTTTTACACTTTTTTATAAATTGTATAGCTCAAAGTTAAAAAAAATCACAATTTTTTAAATTACATCACGCTATTATGAAATCGTAGTTTTATTTATATGGATTTTCGTCATTTTGTATCTATAAAATAGCTTCAAATACTAACATTTTAGCTTTTAGATTTTTAATTATTACAGATTTCTTGTAAAAACAAAAACAGGGTAGAAACAAAAATACAAATACCTTGTAATAGAGAAATATATTGTTATTATTGCGTAGAATATTTAATAATATAAAAATAAATGTACAGTTGACTGGCTTATTTCTAAAAATAACTTAGCCAAATTACAAAGCTGTAATTTGCATAACATTCCAAATTAAAAAGGCGGCTAGTAGTAAAATCAAAATTCGTTTATAAGGGATCGTAGAACAAATTTTATTGTGGCATTTTAAAGTTTAAGACGCTCCCAATCCAGAATTCGGTTCATTTCTGATTTTGATGACCTCTTCTTTATCGATGTTTTTCTAACTCCACCTGTTTGCTGTAGACTTGGTTGAGTAGTTGGTGTTTTTAATTTATATTCTAAATTGGATTCGCAGTGATCAGTTTCCACTTCGGTTTTCCTTATATCAGCAGACTGGGCTGTCACCTTTTGCTGTTTAGGGTTAGCCAGCATCACACGAGCAACGTTAAGGTCTTTGATGTAATCAGCAAACTGTAAGCGTTTGCAGCTATCCCATCTCTGTACAGACAAAGCCGTAGCTGTTGGTTGGCGGGCGGTGTTTTATTTCCCTTCTACTTGGTATATCTTGTCGGATACCAATGGCAACACGACAAATAAGATGAAATAGACTTTTCTTCTAACACCAGGGCAGCTTTCGAAAGAGAGGCTCCGTAACTCCTTGAGATGAACAAACAATTAGTCTTGTCGCCAAGCACAGATACACTGTCACACACTGTTTGCTTCTCGTTTGTTCGTTGCACTGAATCCTATTACCGGAATAGGTACAGATGAACTGTCACACAATGCAAACGTTCCCTTACTTCCAAATAACAACGAATCTCATTACTTGAATGAGTTCAGATGCACTGTCACACGATGTTACTCTTTCTTTGTTACGTTGGAATCCCTGTACACAGGGTGCATGTAAACTTCCACACCAACGTTACTTGCCTATTCGCTACAATTGGAATCTTTATCACAGGATGCAGGTGAACTGCCAAAATCCTAGTGAAAAGATGTAGGTGGACTGCCACACCAAAGTATTGAATAAACAATAAGTAGGGTTTACCTATTTATTGAGGTCTTAACAGCACGAAGGACTGCTATACATTGAATTCTGGAGAGAAATCGTGCTGCTTTTATACAGAAACCCTTATCAAAATAGTCATAAATTAGTAGTTAATGAGTTTTCTATCATAATGACAGTTAGTTTGGAAATATTCTCTCCTATCTGTATCTTTTTTTTTTTTTAATGTTTGTATGCCAGTTCAGCATAGACTGCTATTCATGGCAGAGTTAATTACTACGTTTCTTCACACTATCATCACTACGCACTAGAGTCATTGGTTTAAGAACTGATGGGTATAAAGTACAAGTTATCACCACGTAACATCAGTTGACCCACACTGTCATCAGGTAATGATTTCATTCACTGTCACTGTTCAAGAGGTCAATTGGTAGTTTACGTTTTAATCTAATGTGCACTGATTTTTGTCCCAGGTTATAATAGTTCGCACCGCCGCACAGGTTAATATTATTATAAAATTGTTTAGAAATTTGAGTAATGAACTGTTGAATTGTGGGAATGCCAGTCTCTGTGTGTAACTGAGTGTTTCTAACAAACCATTCTGCTTTGGTAACTATGCGCAGAACTTTATTCTGTAGAACCTGAAGTTTATGAAGGTTTGTTTTGGATGTTGCGGACCATACACTGCATCCGTAAGTGAATATTGGTCTTATTAAAGATGTATACATTAAGGTTCCACATTCAATTCTGAGAGGAGACTTTTTATTGATAATGGGGTATAACATACTCAATCTGACGTATGATTCCGATAATTTTTTATTAATGTGTATACTCCAGTTCAGTTTTCTATCTAGATGAATACCAAGATATCGAACGGCACTATCCTTAGGGTTCCATTGAATGGAAGTGTTGTTGATAAATAAATTTGGGGGATCTGGAGGTCTGCGGAGAGTAGGTTTTAAAAATGCCAAATCTTGCAAAATATTTCCTAGAATACTTCGATATTTTCCATAAATAATGAGTAAAGGTATAAGAATATAAATAAATGGAAAATCACTTTAAAGTCTTATCATAAAAAATGATAAAATATCTACAGGTTAGGAAGCTATTACAATATAATCAAACACAAGTATTTAACATTTATTACAGCATTAATCTGTACCTGCCAACCATACAATATAGGCATAAATTAATCATACCATAGGTAAGCAACCTTCCGAGTGCAAATCAGACATGTTAATCACTCGTCCACAGAGCTCGGTATATATTGAATGCTTCTCTTTATAGTTCTTTGTTGTATTTCTAATTTTGTTATGATATCAACTGTCAAAGTCACCATTTTTACGCCGTATGTAAGACCAGGCAACATGTAAGAGTCAAAAATCATTGTCTCTAATTCAAGTGCGTGTTTTTTTTTATTTGAGTTGCTCATAAGGTATTTTTAGCATAGTGGACTAAAATATAAGTGGCTCTGAAAAATCACAAGCCGCTAGCGCAATATTCACTGAACTATAAAATAGTAGCATAATTTATAACTTAATTTCAATATGCTAAACACAATACGTAAATTCATAACCTGCTAGTTTTCTTGAGTTTTATTCGTACTGCTCAAAAAGCGAGAACATTCACCTAGTTCACTATTCTTATGTTTACAAGAGCTGAAGTATGTCCTCCCACATTTCATTCAACGCCACTACAGCAAAAAGACTGAATCTAATAAAATGTCTTACTTTATCGCCATCTTCTGTACATTACAATACCAAAACACACAATCAGGCTAGAAGGTATAGATAAATGTGGGTAGTCCGCCTACCCAAAACAACTTACTTCATTTCTTATACCTTACATGTGGAATGAGTAAATAACAATCTTCGAGATATATCTCCCATCCAAGGCGTTATTCTTTGAAGAGAATGTAAGCAATTTAGCAAAAATTATTGGAAAACCAACATTCATTGGTCACAAAACTTCTCTCCAAGTTTCCACTATATTCTTTTGCTTAATCAAATTAAAGCTTTTATTTATTTGATGTGAACTTTTTTATCTGTGTTAGTGGCTACGTTGCACTGCAAATACCTCCGAGTAGGCTAATTTAATTACTAAATTTTACAAAGTGTAGCCTAATTAACTGCGAAATAACACATTAATTTCAATTTTACCGCTGGTTGAACTAGTATAAAACAGAAAACCCGTGCCGTGCATGCAAATACCAAATGCCAGTGGTCGGACGAAGCAAGCTGTTATTGTGTTATATATACCGGGTGTAACAGGATCATGGTACACCCCCGTATCTCCGTTAGTTTTAAAGGTAATTTATTGAAATTTGGTATATCCCATATACATAATAAGCGGCACTTTTTGACCTGCAAGTGATTTTTTTTTCACTTCCGGTTTCGCCGGAAGTGATACCAACTTTCGATTTTTAAATAGAACACCCTGTATATTATTACATTTCTGAAATTTGCATAATTTTCTGAATCCAATGATACCACATAAGTGACATTTTAAACGTGAAAAATTTTTTTAATTTAATTTTTAGTTTTCCATTTAAGTGTGCCATGATGGTTCCGATTTATTCCAATTGATCCATTTAATGCTAGAAAAATCGAAATCCCGTCAAAAATACTAAATTGCGTTTTTTATGAGCAAATAAAGTTCACCGTAATCAATTTTGGGGTAAAACTCAATTTTTTCAAATGGAACCATATTGGTACCGTGGTACCATTTATTAGTACTATTAATAAGGAATTTATTCATACATGGTAATTAAATGTGCGATAAATACAATCAAAATTACAGCTAAAAGAAAATAAGAAAATACAATTATTTTGGTCTAATTTAGTGTTAAGACTAAGGAGGCTTTGAAAACAATGAAATTGTTTATTCAGACTGTCAAATAAATACTTGTTGGTTTATCGGTGTTTCTATTGTGTATTGGAAGAGTCTTTACATTTGTTGTTATTTTTGTTCAAAATGCCGCACATTTATACAAAGGATGAAAGAGTGGACATGTTAATTATTTATGGGGAATGTAGAAAAAATGGCCTTGCGGCTAGAAACCTTTATGCCGACCGATATCCTGATAGACAATGTCCAGCGAGAAATTATTTTAATCGTCTTGAAAATCAATTCCGAAGAGAGCCTAACCATGATCCCGATCCCGAAGAAAACGTTATCATTGACGAAGGAACGGAAATTAATGTTTTAGCTCGAATAGAAGTTGATAAGACTGTTTCTTTAAGGCAAATTGGGTTTGATTTGGAAATTAGTCACCAAACGGTAAGCCGAATCTTGCACAAACACAATTATAAATCCTTCAAATATCAATTGCACCAGCACCTGTACGAAAATGATTATGAACGTAGGATGGAATATTGCAATTGGATCTTGCAGAATAATGTGCAGCCAAACAATGCTTTTTTGGGAAGGATTTTATTTTCGGACGAGTGTAGGTTTACAAATATGGGATTATTTAACCGACAAAATACAAGGTATTGGTCACAAGTAAATCAACATTTATTGCGGCAGGGTAATTTTCAAGTGCGGTTCGGTTTCAATGTTTGGCTTGGAATAGTCGGTCGTAGAGTCATTGGTCCAATAATATTTGAAGGAGCCTTGACTGGAGCTAGATACTTAGGATTTCTGCAAAATGAAATTGAGGACAGGTTAGCTGAATTACCTATCCATTTACGACAGGGAATGTATTTCCAACAAGATGGAGCTCCTCCCCATAATTCAAGAATAGTAATTGATTACCTTCAACAAGCATTCGAAGAAAACGTAATTTCGACGAATGGTCCTGTGCGATGGCCTCCAAGGTCACCTGATTTGACACCTCTTGATTTCTTTGTTTGGGGCCATTTGAAAAACATTGTTTATGCAACCCCCGTTACAACCCGCGAAGATCTGGAGTTGCGAGTAAGACGCGCAATTAATAGAATAACGGCCCAGCAATTATCGAACGTTCTTCAAGAAACAGCTACGAGAGTTCAGAAGTGCGTTGACGTTAATGGACAGCATTTCGAACAATTGTTGTAATGTTTTGTGTTAATTTTTTGTATTTCAAGTTGTATTTTTTGTATTTTCTTATTTTCTTTTAGTTGTAATTTTGTTTGTATTTATCGCACATTTAATTACCATGTATGAATAAATTCCTTATTAATAGTACTAATAAATGGTACCACGGTACCAATATGGTTCCATTTGAAAAAATTGAGTTTTACCCCAAAATTGATTACGGTGAACTTTATTTGCTCATAAAAAACGCAATTTAGTATTTTTGACGGGATTTCGATTTTTCTAGCATTAAATGGATCAATTGGAATAAATCGGAACCATCATGGCACACTTAAATGGAAAACTAAAAATTAAATTAAAAAAATTTTTGACGTTTGAAATGTCACTTATGTGGTATCATTGGATTCAGAAAATTATGCATATTTCAGAAATGTAATAATATACAGGGTGTTCTATTTAAAAATCGAAAGTTGGTATCACTTCCGGCGAAACCGGAAGTGAAAAAAAAATCATTTGCAGGTCAAAAAGTGCCGCTTATTATGTATATGGGATATACCAAATTTCAATAAATTACCTTTAAAACTAACGGAGATACGGGGGTGTACCATGATCCTGTTACACCCGGTATACAGTAATATATGAGCCTTATGTAATATAAGAGGTAAAATATAAGGTACGAAAGTCTCCAATGAAAAATAATTTAGGTATTAGGCTATTGCCTAACGCCTCCACCAAATGTAACAAAGGAATAAGTTTATTTTGTTTTCTTTTAGCCTTTTTTATTTATTTATATCGCACTCAGCCAACAGCCGTTAGGCCAATTATAGGCGTCGCTGTGCATTTACGGGGACTTCCAACCCCACTACCGACTGCTATGATGTTGTTATGACCGCCGGGACCAACTATTTGAATAATGTTATCTGCAATTTTCTAAATTTTTATTTGTGCACGATTTCATCTCCATTTCGCTTCTAAAAACATAAATTCTAACCCATTACTTACAAAGGTAAATCATTCGTAAGCAAAACTTTCTCCAGCAACACGAAATCGATATCAGAACTTAAAGTTTTAAAACCTTAGTGCATAAATCAGCGGAAGCGCAATTACTGCTTCCAAGAGCAAAAGATAGTAAATTACCAGCACACCTGCAACACACCAGCACATTAACTTCGAATAACAGCAAGTACTACTTTCTCACTTGAGGTTCAATAAAAGTTCTGTTATTGCTACGCGTTTTCTTGTTGTTCACTTCGTACATTTAAAAACTTTTCATCAATCGTACGAAACAATCCAGTGGAATTTGATCGGATTTTTTTTTATAAACTTGCTTCACATTTAAGCAATTTCTTCTTGAGCTTTCATTATATGGCTTCAAGAGGTGTATGTATATTGTTGGATTTCTTTCATTGCACATCAAGATAGTTTAATAAGAACCAATCCAATCGTAAATTTAATTTATTCCTGTTACGTTGATGCTTCCACCACACGCAGCGTAGTAATCGTAAAATAAATTACTTCCGTCATTATCTTCAGCACATTTAGAAATATTAAATGGTATAGCTACAGAGAACGATTTCACACAGAAATTTGACAAGAATAACTTGTACGAACAAAGGTGCTGGATAAAAATGCGTACATATTAAAGCGCTGCTAAAAATGTTATTAACCTTTGCTACATACGTTTTCATTGTACATATTATTGTTTTTCATGCCTTTTTCCGATAGGAGACTAAACTTCATCCACGTTCATAATATGATTTGAGCGTTTTAGCGTACTTGTCATGACAATAATAATTATGAGGTGGCGTACTTTTACAAACGTAAGTCCGAACACGGTATTTTGATTGCACATGGGGCTAACTTACAAATGTAATACAAATCAAGTCTTATATACCGTCAGGCTAATATGCTTCAATATGGAAATTGCTTCGCTAAATGACTTTTTGCTAAATGAGAGTCTAAAAATTTGCAAATCAACTTAACTGCGGATTTGTAACATACGATTTCCTAAGCCTTAGTCATCTTCCATACCTCATTATTTTATTAAAATAGCTATTAATCTTGATATCTTATATTTTATTTAACTGATCATAAATCTCGTCTGTACTACTTTAGGTCGCATTAAAAATGTGTTTTAGTCACGCCTAAGTGACCTACTCGACAAAATTAATTCCTTAAAATGATTATTAATTTTGTAAAAACGGTTATTAATATTGTTTAAATTATTTTAAATATGGTTTAATTGTCTATCTAAAATCTTATTAAAAGCAATTTCACTCAAATGACATGAACTCGTTAAAATTACCTGCATTGATTTTAAACAAGTGCAGTTTGTATAAAACAGTGATGCTTTTCGTTTAATCCCTTTCCAGTTGCTTTAGCTCATTAATATTTCGTTAAAATGATCGTTCAATCCTGCTCAATTTTTTTAGCTCGTTAAGATTACGCGAATCACGTTTAAATAAGTATACTTTGCATAAACGGCTATTAATTTCTACAATACAGCTATTAGTACTTTGTCGGTACTTCCAATTTTATCTCGTCGACTATTGAGACTCGTGAAAGTCGTTTAATTCCGCTTAAAACATTTTAACTCGCTAAAATTAGTCAGTCTTTGAGTCTCGTTGAAACGGACATTTAATCCCGCTCAAACGACTTTAGCTTGTTGAGGTTACATGGATCACATTTAAAGCAGTATACTTTAGATAAAGAGCTATTAATTCCAGTAATACAGCTACTGATGCTTATAAACGACTTATATTTCGTCTGGTTCAACTTGGATTTAAAATGTTGGTTAATGCTTCTCTAATTACTTTAGCTCGTTAAGGTAGCCTAAATTACATTGAAATGAATATACTTTGTTTAAACGACTATTAATTGTTGACCTTTCTTTTTCATCTTGTCGACCTTGTTTGGTCGTTTAATCCCACTCGAATTGCTTCAGGCTCGTGAAGGTTACCTTCATCACGTTCAAATGACTATACTTTCTATAAACGACTATTAATTTCAGCAATCTAGCTACTAGCGTGTTTCAAACGGCAATAAATTTTATCTCGTCAGCTTTTGAGTCTCGTTAAAAAATTGTTTAATCCCACTCAAATGACTTCAATAAGGGTAACTAAATTACATTTAAAGGAGTATACTATTTATATAAACGATTATTACTTTCAATAGTACAGTTATTGATGCTTTTAGAGAGCTTGAATTTCATCTACTTGAAGTTTAAATCTTATTCAAAATGTCGTTTAATCCTTATCCTGAATCCTGAATTGCTTTAGCTTCTTACGATTAGATTGATCATGTTTAAATGAAGATACTTTGTATAAACTACTATTAATTTCAGTAATACAGCTACTGGTGCTTTGTAAACGACTTCACATTTTATCTCGTCGACTTTTGAGGCCCATTAAAAAGGTCGTTTATTCCACTAGAATTTTTTCAGCTCATTGAGGTTATCTGGATTACGTTCAAATAACTATATTTTCTATAAACGACTATTAATTTCAGTAATACAACTGCTGTCGCTTTTCAAACGGCAATATATTTTATCTCGTCGGCTTTTAAGTCTCGTTAAAAAATCGTTTAATCCCACTCAACTGACTTCAAATCGTTAAGGTTAACAATATCACATTTAAAGAAGTATACTATTTATATAAACAACAATTCGTTTCAACAGTACAGTTATCGGTGCTTTTAAACGGCTTTAATTTCATTTCCTCGACTTTTGAAGCTCATTAAAAAGGTCATTTATGACGCTTGAATTTTTTCAGCTCGTTAAGGTTACATAGATCACGATTAAATGAGTAACCTTGTATAAACGGTATTAATTTCAGTGATACAACTGCTGGCACTTTTTAAACGGCAATAAATTTCATCTCTTCAGATTTTGAGTCTTGTTCAAAAAGTCGTTTAATCTCTTTTGAATTGCTTCCTCTCCATGGATATTGTTTAAATGAGTACACTTGGTATAAACTACTATTACTTAAGTAATACAGCTGTTGGTTCTTGTCAATCTGCTTCAAATATCATTTCTTCTACTTTTGAGTTTCTTGGAAAAGGTCTTTTAATACCGTTTGAATTGATTGAGCTCGTGAAGGTTACCTGAACCTCGTTTAAATGTGTATACTTTATATACAGGACTATTAATTTCAGTAATACAGCTATTGGATCTTTTTAAACGGCTTCAAATTTCATCTCGTCGACTTTTGAGGCTGGTTAAAAAGACGTGTAATCCCTTTCGAATATCTTCAGTTCGTTAAGGTTACCTTGGATCGAGTTTAAATTGCTATACCTTGTATAGACGACTATTCATTTCCTTAATACAACTATTGGTTCCTTTTGAAACGGCTTCAAATTTTATCTCGTTGACCTGTGTCGTTAAATAAGTCGCTTAGTTCCGCTTGAACTGCTTCAACTCATTAGGGTTATTTGGGTCACATTTAAATCACTAGCTGTGTATAAACTACTACTAATTTTAGTAATCAATGTTTCTTATAACCGCCTTCAAATTTCATCTTGTCGACTTCCGAGTCTCTTTAAAAAGGTCGTTTAATTTCGTTCGAATTGTTTCACCTCGTTAAGGTTACCTGACTCACGCTTAAATGAGTAGACTTTGTACAAACGACTCTTAATTTCAGTAATACGATTCTTGATGCTTGTTAGGCGGCTTTAAATTTCATCTCGTCGGATTTTGAATCTCTTTAAAAGAATCGCTTTATCTTGCTCGAATCGCTTGAGATCGTTAAGGTTACCTGAATCACGTTACCTAAATCAGTAATACATCTATTAGGGCGTTTTAAACGATTATTTAGATCTGCTGTTTCAAAAATTTGCATAGCGATGACTGCCAACCTTCGAGACGGAATCGGCATTTAAAGAAGAAGGGCTTCAAATTGCATCTCGCCAACGTTTGACTCTAGCAAAAAAAAAATTAACCCCGTTCCGATTACTTCGGCACATTAAGATTACCTGGATCTTGTTTAAATGAGTAGTTTGTTAAATGGCTATTAATTTAATTAGTTTTGTTAAAACCACAGAAGTTTATTTCTTTACAGCAATTACTAGGCGATTGCGGTAAAGAAACTATTGACGTTAAGTACCTTAAAAATGATGAATGTTATTTCCCCGATTTTAACTTTCACTTTTATAGCTTTTAATTTTCTTAAAATGCTTAAAAGTCATTTAAAATATTCTTTAATAGCGTCCGTTAAAATAATTTCTTTAAATTAATGTCGTAAAACCAACTTTTATCAATTAAAACAAATGGTATAGTTGAACAATTATCTTTTTCAAAAATCTTTTTTGGTGATTTTAAGCCAGTGGAAATTACTATCTTTGTTTGATCGGCTTTTAGATGTTAAACTAATTTATTCCAGGTTTCAATCACTTTTATTTTGTCTATGTAACGTTGACTGAATCTTACGAAAACAATTAAATCTCGTTAAAATTATTTCTTATCTGGTCTTAAATTTATAATCACATATTGCTTAGTGGGTTTTTCTTTCAGAAATTGGACATCTAGGTTATCTTATTAATGCAATTGTTCTTTTTAAAACAATATTACATTGTATTTAAAGGTCTTTTAGCTTTGATGAAATGTTGTCTTTTAAATTACATTAGCCGAATTGTTAACGAGACTCTCAACTATCTTAAAATTGCTAAATCGTATCTTGTAAGAACAGCTAAATTAAGTTGTTGATCTGTTTAAATTGTTAAATATTATTTAAAGTATTAAATATGTTTCACTAAAAGGGCTTACATTTTATTTAAATGCAAGGTTAGTTTCATTTAAACAATTTACAATCGATCATCGTAAATCGACCTTTAATCTCCTTTAAAATTTCTTTCAACTATCTATTATATATTTCATTTAACTTGTTCATAAGAAAGAAACGATTTTGTTCTGCTTCCATTTCTACTTTTTCAAATAGACTAACAATATGTTCTCTTAATATAATTTCCACAGTTTATCATGTTAAAATAAGTTCTGGTTTGATATTTATTGTTGGTTAAACGACTTTTAGTCTTGCTAAAATAACTACTAATTGCCCTTAAATTACCTTTATTTCGTTGCTACTAAACTCAGCTCGTTAGTAAGTTAACGAGGCGATGGAAACTATTAGTGTATGAAAATGATAACCGAAATTTAAATCTAAACATTTATCTGTCCACGGCAGGCTTCAAGGGTTTATAACTATATCCTGCTTTAGAAACCAGTTGGTTTGAGCGTTTTGGCGTAGCAGTTACTAAATGTATTATTTCCCAACTATTTTACAATAGTGAGCTTCCGCATACTAATTTTATCACTTTTAAAGGCACAAGATCAATTGTAATACCTGACTGATAATATAATATTAGTTTGCTTGGTTAACCTGAATGATGCAGATATGTTTTTGCCTTCGGATTAGAGGATATACTGTAAAATTGCTGTGTGATAAAATACTAACCATATAATTTTTGGTGCAATTCCATTTCACTTCATATTAAAAATAAAGCCATTAATACGATCGGACGTGTTAATTAAATAGATCGAAAAATGGGTACCTAATTGTGTTATTAAGATATGCACAAAGGGAACATTTTCTCTGCGGTACAAAGCAATGTATTCAAATTTGTGGAGCCTTTCGCAAGTTTTAATGTTAATTCCCAATTAGACGAAACTCTAAACAGCATTAAGGGACTTTCTTACCATTCAGCCAGCGCCGTTTTCGTTTTCTATTGTTAACATAATTATCCCTACTTAAGGCTCTCCTCGGAACAACTTCACTTTCAGCTCGATATAATTACTTAATCGCATTATTTACTTTTTATTGGATAATCGGGTGACCTTAATTAACATCTGGAGTAGTAGAATTAATTAAACCGCCGAGATGGCACGCTTCTTCTTGCTCCTTCGCAAGGACGTACAAAGGCACTCTCGTGTTCAGGAACGAGGTGCTTTCGCCGAAGTAGTTGCGGGCCCTTTTTAGTGCGCAAAGTCCTTGTAGCTCTAATAATATACAAAAGTAGCGGGGCCTGTTCTCGAGCACCGTTTGATGCGCGGCTGCTGTAATATTTATAAAGGTGACCCGAATCTGCCTTCAGCTTCGGAGTTTGACAGGAGTTTGTGTCTTATTGGGCCGTTTCCGGAGTATCTTCCGTTCCAGAGGCCTCTCTGCCTTATTTTTTAAGATTTTTCCTGACTTCCTTCCCGCCCTGATTATTCCCGCTATTGTCCTCATGTACTACAATCTCGGGCACTAACTTTATTTGGAAATTTCTTCCGTGCGTAATTGCGTCGCCCAAATGGAATTATTGCTGTTTTTGTTTCTGTGCGGCGTAATTTTTCAACCCACTTTCGTTGATTATATTTTATAACTTCCGGCCCGAGTCTACGGCAACTCCGCGGGAACTTATTAAATTCGAATTAAGTTTTAACTCGGCTGAATTGTTTCCTAATTTCGTTTGGCCGCAGCAATATGTTTTGCCTAACCTCTCGTAGCAGTTCTTTTTCCTGCGATTTAAAAAACGATACGTACACGAAGCGTTGTAAAGTCGGTGGAAAAACGTTAACCACCCACATGGTCGAATTTGCAATTATTTGGTTATACCATACCACCCTATACATAATAGCATATCTTATAGATAGGAACTGCTATGCCAATACAAAATAAAATTAACAATAATTGGTATAGACGGCATTGTACGGAGACGCAAATATTTAATGCCAGTCTAGTCTGGATGACAAATTGAAAGATTTAGATGATGGGCCCTGCATAATATGAAGTCACAAAAGCTATGAAAAACTTTTTCCTGAAGTTGCCCAGTGTCAGCGTTGCAACTTTTTGATATTTTCGCCAGCTCAAACAGAATGCCGGAAAGCATAAAGGCATAAAGGATACGTGATAAATATATACTAATTATAACAATTGTTGTTTTGGTTCGGAGCTAATTTATTTTTTTGTGGATTCAAGTCAGTTTCCATGCACAAATTACAAGTTGGCCGAGATTCAGAACCGCCCCTTCGGTCTAGGAGTTCTGTGTCACAAATACGACTCTAGGAAGGCAAGTCGTTCAGCTGCCCGCTCCATGTGACATCTGTCCACACATAAGAGCCCCATAACAGAAAATAGACAAATTGTAAAACCATACATGTATATAAACAAAAGTGAGCAAGCATTACTGTATTTAGCAGTACGTGTTTGAGGTGATAGTACTTACAGGGGTAGAATATCTCGATCAACAATAATCTTCAGGTGCACCGTCGCCACCGGTAATCTATTTGTAATACGGATGCTTACCGCATCGGGCATCAAGTCACATCAGTGCAAATTTCAATTACAGTTGCCGCCCGCTCAGAGACAGAAATCGTAAGGAATTTGAGGGAAATGCGTATCCCAGACTATCCAGGTGCACTTCCTGGATCACTGATAATTGCATATCAGGTCAAGGGTTACTAATTATTTCGCCGGATAACCACTATTTTCAGGTACATAGTGTACTATTGTGGCACCAATTGAGCTCCAATCCAACCAAAACAATAAGCGAAGAACTAACAACCATGATCACTGTAAATCAATGCAGCAATATTAATAATAAAACAGTGTCTAGTACAGCTGCATAACAGAAGCACATGTAAACTCTATTACAAGACTACTCAAGACATTCCCATTATAACAAACCTTAGTCGGTCATATTTTCTAGTAACCCACATAAATTACCACAAATAACACTTCAAAATTCATATTAGATCTCGCCCATTGGAATAAACTCTTTGTGGTATTACATTTCACATCCAATCGCACACACGTTTTCGGCCCTATAATATATTTACTCTTTTGTTTTATTCAATGTTTATATTTATTCATAACAATACTAATCAATAAGAGAATGAATTTTTAAAAGTCGGAAAGAAAAGTGTACAAGTGTCGAACATCAGTACACTGAAAAGCATTCATGTGCAAAATAAACTCAGAATTAAGATTATTAACATATAAACTACTACAACCGATTTGATGCACAAATAGTATCCGGGGACCAAGTGACTACAAGAATCTGATTTGATAAGAGCGCGCGGAATCGATTGTGGAAAGTAGTAAAAACCCTAATTGAAGTGAGCTCTACCAGATACTCCAAAAACCTATTCAGCTATCATACTTACGCAGCGCGCAGCACAACGAGGCCTAATGTAAGAAGAAGACGAAAACACATAAAGCAAATAGTATGTGGGTAGCAACAGATAGTTGTTCACCAGCTCCAAAATTAATATAATGTCAAATAGGTAAATCGAATGTTCTATTTTACTGGATACTAAGAATTACTCTAAGTTCTACGATGAGCAATCTGCTCCATGGGCGCGGTACAATCGATTATTTCCCCCGTGACAGAAAGCGCGACATGCGATGCCACGTACGTAAAAACTTGAAACGATTGAAAAACCAGACCATAAATAGCAGCGGTACGTGATGGAAATTTCCAAAGGACGGCCGTCGCGACGGGCTCGTTATCGTAGGAATACCGGCTTTTTCCTGCGACGATTCTGTAATCCGACAGGCGGACAGAACAGCAACCGGAAGCTACTTCACACCTCAAGAAATTGTCGGCTAGTAATACAATGAGGCCAGCGTAGAAATATCAGAACATAAATACAAAATCAAAAATAGACACATAGAGAGAGAATAAGCGAAAAATCAAAATCAATTCCACAGAACATTAGACCACATGAAAGCAGATATAATCAAATTCTACCATGGTTTTCAGGCCAACAGAAGTTTTACTTTCGAAATACCGCTATATCTTGAGAGAACCAGATCGGTACAGCAATTCACCGAAGCAATAACACCAAATTTTCCCCATAGTGTCGACCATTTTCTGATAAAGGCTTACAAAAAGGAAGATTCCGAATAAACACGTGACATAGTTTTGAAATTAAAACCGAAAATGCTCCACCCTACAGCTGCATATGAAAAGTTTTCGAAAAAAATAAGCGCCAACATTCGATGCGGCACCTTCAAATCGTAACAAACTAAAATATCATTAAGCTGTTGAGACAGTGGAAGCTGCAATGGCAGAAAGCGCTACTGGTATCTTCTATCTAATATGTCAAAAATATATATTTACACCTGTACACATACACTGAATTTATTTTAATGGTTAACATAGCAGTTTCGTTTCTACGCCAGCATTTAATCATACAGGTCACTTCCATAGTTACCAATGAAATCAATAGATTAGAGCGTTTATTTTACGAGTTAACATACGAATTTGAAATCGGTACTTGCTAATAAGAACCTTTACTTTTGTTACGGGAATGTAGGTATGCAACTAAAAAGTAGATAAGTAGAAAGTGTGTTGTATATTTTCTTCATTTGTATACATTAGTATAACTTTTAATTGTCTTTTTGACAAGTAATAAGTCCTATGTTAACTTGTAAAATACACGCTTTAATCTATTCGTTTCATTTATAACTATGAAAATGACCTGTATGATTAAATGGTGGTATAGAAACTAAACGCTTATGTTAACTATTAAAATAAATTCCCTGTATAGGGTCCTAAAGATAATTGCGATAGTTATTGCTTGATCGCATTAAGGTACCATTCTACTACATAATGTAAATGGAATAATAATAAAAAAACCTATATTGCGGCAGAGCAGCTTCAATAGGTAGAAGTTGTAAAAGGTAGTTGCAAACCATAGTAAATCTCCAATATTTTACAAATCATCGAAAATGCAAAGAAAAGTAATAAACAGGAATATATGTTTTATCGACTACAGCAAATTTTTTTATAGTTTACAGTGGGACCATTTTTGGTTTAGGAAAGAAAATGCAAAGATAGAAGTATAAAGAAGTGTAAAGAAGGTGAAACAGATAGTCTCGAAAATCCAACTGACGAAATTCTCGCAGCAGAATGATTATACACTACAGAAACTAGAGAACAATTTTCATTTACAGAGAATAAAGAAACGATACAACCAGAGTCACAAAGTATAGAAATATTACAAAGAGAAGTGTAAGAAGCGGTGAATTCGATGAAAATGAAAGAGCTTTGCCCTCAGAGGGACTCGAAAGCAGAGTTGACTGAAAGACGTTCAACAAAAAAAATATTAAGGAGATGCCAATAATTATAGTGAAAGAAAAGTGGCGAATACGTAAAATAATTAGGAATCAGATACAACCTATGGTACACCTGTAAGTGAGGAATATAATGGGTTTACATGAGGGTGATCATGCATGCATATCATCTTAATTTTTACAAAAAAAAAGAAGAAGAGACACCTATAGCTTTCAATAAAAAAGGCGTATGGCTCATTTCCACAAAAAAACTGTGGTTAGCCTTGCACGCTTTAGAAATAGATAATCACACAATCAACTTACTCAAGATGTCTAAGCAATTTAAAAGTCACAATCTCGTTCTAGACATCAAAATCTGACTCCTAGGATGTTACGTTTTCTCGATACTCTTTTATAGGGTGGAGTCATGGACATTAACCGAGGCATCCCAAAAAAAAAGACTTGAAGCTTACGAGATGTGGCTGTATAGGAGAATCTTGAGAATCTCATGGGTAGACAAAGTGACAAATAAATCACTGCTGGAAAGAATAAATAAAGAAAAAGAGGTAATAAACACCGTAAAGAAGAGAAAGCTAGAATGAATATTTGGGCCACATAATAAGGAATGAAACTAAATACCACCTTCTCAAATTGATCCTACAAGGGAAAGTACACGGCAGAAGAGGACCTGGTAGGAGAAGAATATCGTAGCTCATAAACTTAAGAGGATGGTTCTCCAAAACAACCACGGAGTTATTCAGAGCAGCCGTAAACAAAATTACAATACTCGAAACGAATAGGCACTTGCAGAAGAAGGAGTAAATACACGTCACAAACAAAACACACTCAAAGGACGCTTGTACTGGAAGTTTCCATAAAACCGACGCCACCAAGAAATTTTGTTGTTTTTGGAATTATAGTTTAACTCGAGTTTCTAGCAAGCCCGTCTTTCTACGTTGGCCTGCCGATCCAAGCAGCTGAACGCCCTCGCAGAACGATTCCTGTAACTCGACCACTGCGACACTAAAACTGGCCACGGCTAGGGCTCCACTACTTTCTATGAAGGTCACTGCCTACCTCCAGTTCACAAGGCTCCAATTATACTGCCCGAAACTGCAAAAGAGCCACCGAAATACTAGCCAATACGCAAACAATAAACCCACTTTTTAAAACCTCTGCACAGGTGCTACGAATCAATGCACTCCACTGCAACATATCAACAGAATATACACTTAATTTTAAAACTCACTGAATTGGGAAATTGGTATTTATTCACAAATTAACAATAATTTATTGGGGAAACCAAAATAACAACACCTTTCAGCTTGGCTTCCTTTCTCCAATTGTTTGTCTTCGATCTTACATTGTTTTACACACACCTACTCTGATTACATTGTGTTTAAATCATGACTAATACTATTTTATACAGTTTTACAAATTATTATAAAAGCCAATACTATTTTATACTATTTAGCACATTTCTGGAACATTTTATAAAATAATATTTGATATGCTTAAAATGTTATTAATTGCTATTGTAATCATAAAGGCTTAAAATGTATTCATAGCTGAGAACTAACTATTACAAAGCCTAGACGAAGGAAACCGGTTTAAAATCGAGTTGGTGGTTTATCGTCGTTAACGCAGAGTGCGGATAGGGCAGAAAGCGCAGATAATGTTGAATTCAATATCTAAAGGTGCCAAGAAATATAAATTGGCATCTCAATCTTTCTATACATTTTTAAAAACTCTTGCCGAGACCGTAATTCGAATTTTCGACCTTATGCTCGGCAGTCCATGATAGTCAAAGTACAACAAGATATTGGAAATAGTGTGGGCACATTATGCGAACGAATGATGACAGAATACCAAAAAGTGTTTAGATAAATACAGCCACGTAGAAATAATCGAGGAAAATTTATAAGGAAGAGTATGTGGAAGCGAGAATTACTAGAAGAGATTGTATAAGACTGAATCAGATGGCTTATAGAGCTAGGAAGACGACTAATACTAAACAGCTGGGTAGTACTATTTGCCATGAGAGTTCCCAATCTAATTGCCTCTTAAGGGGCCTGTTTTATGTGCATAGCGCATTCGTAAAAACTGAAAAAAGGCTATATTTTCTCACCAATAATTTTTAATGACTATAGCGAGAATATAATGGAAATAGTATAGCATAAGAATGGATGCAAACGAATAAACAATTTACATTACGCCATGATACAGTGCCTGAGATAATAAGCCATCTTGAGAGGATTTGCACATAAATTATGCGAAAGCTAAAGCAATAATTGTTGGCCAACGCCAGAACGGTATTTAAAAGACACAATATTTGGGAGAGACTAAACTGTTACGCTTAGTATCTGAAAAATGTACTGAGCACTGCTCTTTTTTATTACATGCATGAGAAAGCAGATATAGCAGACGACGTTTTCTAAAAAATGATAAAACTTTTACTAAATCGTTAAAATCTCCTATCTTACCAGGAAACAAACAACTTACTAACAGATTATTTGCAAAAAATGCTCAGAAAAATGTTATGGGCACAACGTTAAACTGCCAGTTCTTGTAACCCTACCACTCGCTATATACAGGTTAGAAAAAATATAAGTTTTATCAACTCGCTTATTCTCACAGTGTAACTTTATATACTATAAAGCCCCGTTAATGTATTGATCAAATCGGGGGCTCCCCTTTCCGTCACGCAGTCCCTTGAATTTTAGAACAGGCAACAGGTGCTGCTTTTAAAACGCAATTTTACACTAAATTAGAGGTGATATTATTGTTGTATAAATTTTAAATAAAGTTTGCTGTAGAATTGTAATTTGAATTTATAATTACAACGCTTTGTATTTCAGCTATATTTGGTATAACGAAGGCTGCGCGGTGTCTTCTGCTTCTAATATATTAAATAAAAGTACATTATTTGCCACGTTTTTCATGTCACTTCTTCATATTCTTTTGCAGGGTATTTGTAAATTATAAATACTTTGTGGGTAACAACTCCTTAAAAAATTTGATAATATTCACATAAGTGCACAATTACTTACAAAAATATATGTCGTGTTCGATTAACAACTAGAGTGGTAATAGTGAAAATCACTCTGATAATCAGAGCTCGATGAAGGAATGAAGTGACTGACCTGAAATCAAATGATCTTAGTACAAATTACTGTCGTCGAATGAATGACTCGAATGGAATGTCTAAAATCAAATGGTTTGGTGTTTCCACTGGATGTGTATATATTGACTATGCCTATTGCGTTTTGTTAATTTATTGGCCTCTCTCGGTTGGCTGGAACTCGTTGCAAGGGAATGCACCAAAAGCATTTTCCGTGGGTTTTGCATCAGTTGAAAAATCTATGGCGCCTCTAGATATCTGACCGGGTAGTTTCTAAATTTCCTGATCCCCGACTGGCCAACAGCTTTTGTATCTAAAAGGGTTTACTACCCCGACCTTTGCCTGTCTACTTCTCGGGGTTTTCCGCCGTTTTTTCACAACGCTCCTGCTATCTGCACAGCGCATTAGGTCGCCATAATTGCATTTCTAGCTGCGCGCACTTACACTGCATCTACGGATGCTGTCCATCATTCGCGACACTTTTATATTGTGTTTAGCACGCTTGTTAATCACTAGCACCTAACATGCTTTCCGAAAGAGGTCACCTGCTGATCTAAGACGGAGAGCACATTTATCAGAAGTTTTCTCTTCCAGGATTTATTGCACTGCCTCTTTAAACCTTTCACGAAAGTTAATTATAGCTGCTGTACGTAGCAATGTATGCGTTAGACAACCCCCTTGCCGGATATAAAAGCACGCGGCGCCCTGACCTGGGGATTGTTTTTTTGGGTTGCTTTGGCTCGGCGTCTTTTGGACTCGCGAGGTTTGCTGGACGTTGTTTTCTATTTCCTCTAGTGTCAAGTAAGCGGGATTCAACCTATTTATGGAGACCATCACTTGCTTGCCGTGCATTTTCAGGTTAGAGGTCTTTGCTGCTCTGGATATAAGACGAAACGGCCCATTGCAAGGACTTGCGCGCTACATCATCGCTGATTTACACATCGGTGCAGGAAGCGAAGTCCTTGGATATTAAAACCTTGCGTCGGCTATGGTGTTGGACTTTAGTGGGACGCACCGCGTTGAAATTCCCCCTGTGTTTTCGTCGTAGTCCATCTCGGCTACTGTGGCACTGAAATCTTCATTTACAGCTATTGGAATGCCCAGAAAAGCAGCTGTTGGCACGCCCTCGACCCACCTGGTGTTAGTGTGGCATTTGATGGCAGACTTTAGCTGGCGGTGGAAACCCTCGATCATTCTATTAGCTGCAAAATGGTATACTATGGTACGGATGTGCTGCCACAAAGTGGTTCTATAAGCCCTCTATATCAATAAGCCGCGAAGGTGGCGTGCCTTGCCCGTCGAAAGTGAGGAAGAGTCCTTTATTAAGAATTGGGTTTAACACGCCTCGGTTTATAGCTCAGCGGCAGGGTTACTTCAATGGCGTTGGTTTCGGAAGAGGAGGGTGGGCGTTACCCTCAGCTAGACACTGGATTTGATTGGAACAAAGTTTATTATATTTACACTACTAACTAACATACAGATAAGCTTATAACTAGGTAACATATATGTACAGAAAAAAGAAAATGGCGGATTGGCATCCGCAGTTGGAAGCTGGTGTGGTCCTTCGGAGGCGATGCCGGCGGCTAAAGTGGCTCCGTGTCCAAATCCCACGAAGACGGCAGGCTCTCTGTCCAGCGAAGGCGATTGGCTCTAAGTCCAACGAAGGCGGTTGGCTCTAAGTCCAACGAAGGCGGTTGGCTCTAAGTCCAGCGGAGGCGATTGGCTCTAAGTCCAACGAAGGCGATTGGCTGTGAGTCCAGTAGATGCGGCAGACAGCTAAGTCCAGTAGATGCGGCAGGCAGCTAAGTCCAGTGGATGCGGCAGGCAGCTAAGTCCAGTGGATGCGGCAGGCTCTATGTCCAGTAGATGCGGTAGACAGCTAAGTCCAGTGGATGCGGCAGGCTCTATGTCCAGTAGATGCGGTAGACAGCTAAGTCCAGTAGATGCGGCAACCAGCTATGTCCAACGAAGGTGATAGGCTCTGGAGAGGGCTGGGGCTGGTAGATCCTTAAAAGGCTGGAGCTGCTAGCTGGTCCTGGAAGGCTGGATGCTGTTGGCTGACTCTCCTGGGTTGAGTGAGTTCCTACTGCCAGCGTCCGACTATTTAAAGGGGCCAGTCCTTTGTCAGACGCGATCTCGCAGCCCATTGGTCGAGGTAGAAGGGATGTTTTGGCCCGTTTTTGATGCATTTCGAATTATCGCGTTTAATTGCGCGGCGCGATCAATTATCGACCTGATTTGTGTCGCATGGCATAGCTCGCGAAACGGCGGTCCTTTTGATACCTGATATGAGTGTGTTTGTCGCTAAACTCGCCGAATGAATTAATTTTCCCAATGCCCGTGCATATATCGCGCACGTTATTTTTGCGTGCGCGCTTGTTGACCGTTTGAGGCTCAAATTTCATACTTGCTTCAAAAAAATTCGTCTAATTTTTCCCCGTATTTTGATACTAGACAACCCTGTCTTAGTTTATTGCTTTTGTGAAAATTTCTTAATTTAAGTAAATTCAATCTGCAATGCTGATACATTCGTTGGTATTAATTTCCCTTGCCGGACGGTGGGTGATCTGCATGCCTACCCCGGCGATTTTAAGAATTCGGGCTTGTACTCGGGCTAAAATTGGTGCTTCTGCTTCCAGGAAAATGTGGCGAGCTCGGCGCGTGTTGCTGCTGTCGATTCGAGGATTGTTTTAATAATTAACGGTGGTTTTCCCTTTCGTTTGCTACCAAACACGGGGTATTCCGGGGCCGCGGTGTTTTTTTTTTATGTGCCCTTTTAAGTATAAGCGCTCTTGCTCATACGTGAGGCGTATTTCGCTTGCTGTCGCCTTTCTTGGCCGGCCGGTTCCAATAAAGTTTATGAGCGCCACTTTGCTGCACTTTAAAATTTCGCTGGGGTTGCCGTTAGTTTTATTGTTTTATGTTTCTACGAGGGTTTTTGAAAATAGATATATTTTCTCTTTGTTTGTGCAAGATCGCGACGGCTTGGTAAACAGATGTTTTTAGGGCCCTTTGTACGGTCGCCGCTTTATGTGGCGACGTACATTTTCTTTGTTGATCTGATCTGTTTATCGGTTCGTATCAGGTTTCTCACTATTTGTGCTAAACACTGAAGCTTTCTTCTTGACAGTTACGGAATTTTTCTTTATTCTTCTTAACAATTCGTTATTCGTTACATGTTCGGTCCAAGGAATTTTTATTAAATGTCTATAGACCCACACTTCAAAGGCTTGCAATTTCTTTGTGGTGGACTCGCTCAACTTCCAAGTTTCCACCCCGTACATCAAAACCTTTACTAATCTTCAAATGGTGCTTCCTCAGTGTATGACTAATCATATCAAAAGCTAGTCGTGGTTTTCCTATTTGACATTCTATTTCATTTGAGTGGCACTTTCTAGATATGTGAATTATTTCTCTACTCGTTCGATCCCAACGTTGTTTAGAAATAATATTCTTATTGCATGTTCGTCTAATCATGAGTTTTATACTCTGATTAGGTGACTTCTAATATCTTCATTAATTGTTGTAACGCATCTATAGAGTCTGCAAACACAATGGTGTAGTAAGAATACTTTATATTATTGTCCATATCTTACAGTGCGTCCTTGAAGATGTTTTCTGAATATAATTTGAAGAGTACGAGAGACGCATCCCTATATAAATCCACGTTGGATTCCAACTGTTTCTGAATTTACTCCTTAAGTTCTGATGTCCGCGGTTTGGTTCCATTATTTCTTAATGATACGCACATCTTTGCCATTTAGTTTTACTTCATATAGGAGGCTGAAACCAATGTGAGTGTAGGACATTTCCTCCTCACTACGATTATAAATACGGCTGTGAATAATCTTGAGGAAGACCTTAAATAAGTGACTCATTAGACATATTATTTTATAGTCTTAGCGGTATGCTTCTTGGGAATGGATATGAAGGTTGAGTCCAACCATTCTTGAGGGATTTTATGGGTGTCGTGCATATAATTGTAGAATTTTGGGAAAAGCTTGATAGCATTGTTGCTTGCAGGTGGAGAAGTTCTATAAGAACGCAGTCAGGACCAGGTGCCTTTCTCTACTTCTTTCTTGAAATTCTTCAAATCTGTAGCAACCAGGGAGAGGTATATGATCTTGACCTATATATGCTTCAAGTTGTATTTTCATTGCTTTTAAATCAAATCAATTTGATTCTGTGGTAGCTATTCTGTGGGAGCTCAGGGGCTCGAGTCTGCCAGTTGTGAAAAGCCTATATGTCATTAGAAAAACGTAACTATTCCATATATACTCTAAATATATTTTGTCATCTATCCTACCGTTATAATATAACAAAGATTAAGTTAGGAGATTCCGATATCGCTATTCGATACTACTTAAAACATAAAAAACTATTCAAAAAGTCTGTCAACATAACATGAGTTATGTGCCAACACACTCTTTTGTATCATAAGCACCAATCAGTTGGCAGCTGTTAAGGGCGCTTCGAAATGTGCCTCAAGATAAAATTCCGCCATATTTACAAATCCCGAAATGTAATGCAATCCAAGGGTAAAAGCAGCTGCCGCGCCGATAGCAAATGTGGTGCAAGCTTTAATATTGAAAATGAATGCTAATTCAGCCGTATTTTAATAGAATACCGGCTGCAGTTGTAACATAAAAAATTTATTTGTTACCACCAACCGACGATCTACTGTATTGCTTCTATTGCCCAATCCATGTGGTCCTACTACATTTTCATGTCTTTCTCTGTCCATCTTAGCCCTGAAATTACCACTTTCTTTTTTAACATTCTATATTAGGTCTTCCAATTCGCCATGAAAGTCTTCTGACTCTTAATCATCACCGTCTATTGCAGGGGCGTATTTGTATCAGGGTCATATTGATAAGTGTTGCTTCTATCTCTAGTAGCATATGCGGTCATTGACAAGTAGAAAGCTCCAAACCTCTGGCTATTTCCTTGCCGACAATAGTTCCTCTGCATGATCCGTGTCGGAGACTCGATAGGGGGACTAGTTCTTGGTATTTTGCTCATGAACACTTAGAAGTTGTATTGTAATTTAAACAAATCTTTAAAACTTCAAGGGGATTCAAGAGCATATGTAAAATTTAATACAATTACTAGATGTTGACTTTGGAACACAAACATCAAGAGATTGAAATTCCAAATTAGTACTATTTTATTACTAACTTCTGTCTGATGCAATATAAGCTACAAAAATGTCGTTGTACCGTTACGGCCAACTCTAAGTGCACGGCAGATTTTTAGCTTGTAATACGATATTCTAATCATAGACGTCGAGTTTTGACGTTTACGTTTGTCATCAACTGTCATAGAACTGAAAACTCGAAAAATTCCCAGACATTTGTCAGAAGCAGAGAAAATGCGAGCTATTACAAAACTGGAAGAGAACTGGTCGCTGAGTCGAGTAGCAGCAGATTTGCATGTGGGCAAGAGCTGCATTTTCAAAATTAAAAATCGTTGGCAGCAGAGACCTGCAAGAAAAGTTTTTTTTAACACCAGAGTACAAAGAACGAAGAAAACAGTTTGCAACTGACTATTTGAATGAAATCGACGAGTTTTGGAACGCGACTGTTTGCATAATTTAAAATTTGAGGAGGAATATTTTGTTCAGGCCATAAGGAGTAGTGGACGATTCTCTGTAAACCTATGGGGATGGATCAATGCTCACGAATCTGGGGCATGCTATAGAATTAATGATCGACTGAACGTTGAAAATTGTTGCAACATTTTGCAAAATGTGATGCTGCCATCTGTAAGAGAGGTCTTTCCTAATCAATTTACTTTTCAACAGGCAAGATATTACCTAATTAAAAAATTTTTTTATGTTAACGTCATTGATAACATTATTTTCACAGGATAACTGTCCTGTGCATGCAGCAGGGATTGTTCATTGATGGTGTGATGGGAATAATATCAATTTATTACCATGACCTGCAAGAAGTCCGGACTTGAACCTCATCGAAAATGTTTGGGGGTATTGAACTACAAAAATTTATACCAGGGATTTTACACCAAACAACGCCGATGAATTATGGGAAAGGACAAGAAATGCTTGGAAGGAACTGAGAGAAGGATACAATATGGAGACATTGGTCAAATCTATGCGAAACAAACTGCAAAGCGTAATAGCAATCGAATACTGATACATATTTATCAAATACATATTATTATATGTATAGTTTGTTTACTTGTGAAACTTTGCTAAAATACAAACATTAAAAAAGTAATACCTACCTATTCTTACAATCACAAGCAACGCCACTGGAGAAACCCTCGTTTAATAAGCCGAAAAACCGCAAAAATAACCATAGTAACAAAAAACCGTGCACTTTGAGGTGTCCGCAACTGTACGTTTTGATTCACTTGTATATGACTATGATAATTTGGCTGCCACGGTAAAATGCAGTATTCAAGATTAATCGTATCAATAAAAAGCAGTTTCCTTAACGTTCAAGGTTCTACTCAGTGGCCTGACTATCATATGTGCATGGGGTGCGAAGAACCTCGGCGCCGAATCTATATAGGCGCCGCGGTAGCGGAGTTTTTAGTGAAAATAAACGTTTTCCTAGAATAGTGGTTCAAAGGGGCAACAGACTATGATACGTGAGCGCCACTGGGCTCTTTTGAATGCGTAGTCTTTTCTCCTTTTGAGTAGATTAGAAGCTCCAGCTCTACTGTGTGTTTGTGATTCTTATTAGATTTCGTAGTGAACAGTGCATAGTAACATACTATAAATTCAAAGTTTTAAACTGCAAATTTCTGACGATTGCCTCAGATACAGAGGTCACAGAGAGTGCCAAATTACTTCAAACTGCGTATGAAACTGATCTCGATGACGGCTTACAAAAGCAAATTGTACAATTTCGATCTTCGTACACAACTAGTATTAAATCTTGCTTATCAGTGAAGGAAGTGGGAGAAAAATGTCTGTCTAATCACACATCATTGGCTAGCTTTCCATATTTTTATACAGCTTATATCCTACTTTTTACATCCCGTCACTACAGCCTCCACTGAGAGATCTTTTTCTAAATTAAAAATTATTAAAAACTTTTTGCTAAGTAAGTTGGGCCAAATACGCCTAAAGAGTTTTGCATTACTGCGTATCGAGAAAGTAAGAGCCAGTACTCTTGGTTTTAATTTACTGATAGATATGGTAGCTTTAGCAAAGTGTCGCAAAAGAGAGTTTAATTAAAGTGCTGTACCCACCTACATATTTATATATCTACTAGCTGGCCCGATAAACGTTGTTCTGCCCAAAAATAACTTGTCTCTGAAACCCCGTTTCACCACTATAGAGTGTTAATTTTATGTCATGTCCATTGTCTTGGACTTAAAAATAAATGCCATTTTCGCAATCAACGTCCCAAAAAACCTTAATAACGACACCCATATCAATTTTTAGGCTTATTTACCCTATTTTACCCCCTAAGGGGTAGCGGACCCGACAGACGTTGTCCTGCCCGAACGTTGGTTAGCCTGCTATTGGCGGGTTCAGCAAACGTTTTTTCGATATTCGAATTTTCGATCCTTTTTTTTAAATATTGGGAGTTGGGGGGGATACAATTTTGGAGTTATTTGTTCTGATATGCGATAAATCTTTTTAAAAAATTTAAAAAAAGAAATTCGTCACAAAATTTAAAAAAACAATTCCTAGAACCCGATTGCAGCGCCACCTACCGGGTCCAATTGTGAATCTAGGTACCCTCTCAAACACAAAAAAAATTTCATCAAAATCGGTCCAGCCGTTTAGGAGGAGTTCAGTCACGTACACACGTACAGAATAATTATATATGCGAGTATACTAGCTATTTACGTTATTAAACCGGTAGCAACATTTTTATGGCCGCGCCAATACTTTACAGGTCGAGCCCGTAGGGCTAACTTAAATAACTTTTTTCTCTCGGTTCTCTTACGGTTTGGCTGCTGAAACAGCGTCCCGGACGGACCAGCGTCCCGGACGGACGGAAATCACGTGATTTCTCGAAAACCGGAAGTGTCACGTGACTAAAATTTGGTTGCTGACCTGACATGACCATTCCAAACATATAACTTTCATAACTTTTTTCTCTATCTCTTACGGTTTGGCTGCTGAAACAGCGCCCCGGGCGGACCAGCGTCCCGGACGTACGGAAATCACGTGATTTCTCTAAACCCGGAAGTGTCACGTGACTGAAATTCGGTTCCTGACTTGACATGACCATTCCAAACATATAACTTAAATAACTTTTTTCTCTATCTCTTACGGCTTGGCTGCTGAAACAGCGTCCCGAACGGACCAGCGTCCCGGACGGACGGAAATCACGTGATTTCTCGAAAACCGGAAGTGTCACGTGACTAAAATTCGGTTCCCGACCTGACATTACCATTCCAAACATATAACTTAAATAACTTTTTTCTCTATCTCTTACGGTTTGGCTGCTGAAGCAGCGTCCCGAACGGACCAGCGTCCCGGACGGACGGAAATCACGTGATTTCTCGAAAACCGAAAGTGTCACGTGACTGAAATTCGGTTCCCGACCTGACACGACCATTCCAAACATATAACTTAAATAACTTTTTTTTCTATCTCCTACGATTTGGCTGCTGAAACAGCGTCCCGGACGGGCCAGCGTCCCGGACGGACGGAAATCACGTGATTTCTCGAAAACCGGAAGTGTCACGTGATTGAAATTCGGTTCCCGACCTGACATGACCATTCCAAACATATAACTTAAATAACTTTTTTTTCTATCTCTTACGGTTTGGCTGCTGAAACAGCGTCCCGGACGGACCAGCGTCCCGGACGGACGGAAATCACGTGATTTCTCAAAAACCGGAAGTGTCACGTGACTAAAATTCGGTTCCTGACCTGACATAACTATTCCAAACATATAACTTCCATAACTTTTTTTTCTATCTCTTACGGTTTGGCTGCTGAAACAGCGTCCCGGACGGAAATCACTTGATTTCTCGAAAACCCGAAGTGTTACGTGACTGAAATTCGGTTCCTGACCTGACATGACCATTCCAAACATATAACTTAAATAACTTTTTTTTTCTATCTTTTACGGTTTGGCTGCTGAAACAGCGTCCCGGACGGACGGAAATCACGTGATTTCTCGAAAACCGGAAGTGTCGCGTGACTAAAATTCGGTTCCTGACCTGACATAACCATTCCAAACATATAACTTACATAACTTTTTTCTCTATCTCTTACGGTTTGGCTGCTGAAACAGCGTCCCGAACGGACGGAAATCACGTGATTTCTCGAAAACCGGAAGTGTCACGTGACTAAAATTCGGTTCCTGACCTGTAATAACCATTCCAAACATATAACTTAAATAACTTTTTTTTCTATCTCTTACGGTTTGGCTGCTGAAACAGCGTCCCGGACGGACCAGCGTCCCGGACGGACGGAAATCACGTGATGTCTCGAAAACCGGAAATGTCACGTGACTAAAATTCGGTTCATAACCTGACATAACCATTCCAAACATATAACTTAAATAACTTTTTTTCTATCTCTTACGGTTTGGCTGCTGAAACAGCGTCCCGGACGGACGGAAATCACGTGATTTCTCGAAAACCGGAAGTGTCACGTGACTAAAATTCGGTTCCTGACCTGACATAACTATTCCAAACATATAACTTAAATAACTTTTTTTTCTATCTCTTACGGTTTGGCTGCTGAAACAGCGTCCCGGACGGAAATCACTTGATTTCTCGAAAACCCGAAGTGTTACGTGACTGAAATTCGGTTCCTGACCTGACATGACCATTCCAAACATATAACTTAAATAACTTTTTTTTTCTATCTCTTACGGTTTGGCTGCTGAAACAGCGTCCCGGACGGACGGAAATCACGTGATTTCTCGAAAACCGGAAGTGTCGCGTGACTAAAATTCGGTTCCTGACCTGACATAACCATTCCAAACATATAACTTACATAACTTTTTTCTCTATCTCTTACGGTTTGGCTGCTGAAACAGCGTCCCGAACAGACGGAAATCACGTGATTTCTCGAAAACCGGAAGTGTCACGTGACTAAAATTCGGTTCCTGACCTGTAATAACCATTCCAAACATATAACTTAAATAACTTTTTTTTCTATCTCTTACGGTTTGGCTGCTGAAACAGCGTCACGGACGGACCAGCGTCCCGGACGGACGGAAATCACGTGATGTCTCGAAAACCGGAAATGTCACGTGACTAAAATTCGGTTCATAACCTGACATAACCATTCCAAACATATAACTTAAATAACTTTTTTTCTATCTCTTACGGTTTGGCTGCTGAAACAGCGTCCCGGACGGACCAGCGTCCCGGACGGACGGAAATCACTTGATTTCTCGAAAACCCGAAGTGTTACGTGACTGAAATTCGGTTCCTGACCTGACATGACCATTCCAAACATATAACTTAAATAACTTTTTTTTTCTATCTCTTACGGTTTGGCTGCTGAAACAGCGTCCCGGACGGACGGAAATCACGTGATTTCTCGAAAACCGGAAGTGTCACGTGACTAAAATTCGGTTCCTGACCTGACATAACTATTCCAAACATATAACTTAAATAACTTTTTTTTCTATCTCTTACGGTTTGGCTGCTGAAACAGCGTCCCGGACGGAAATCACTTGATTTCTCGAAAACCCGAAGTGTTACGTGACTGAAATTCGGTTCCTGACCTGACATGACCATTCCAAACATATAACTTAAATAACTTTTTTTTTCTATCTCTTACGGTTTGGCTGCTGAAACAGCGTCCCGGACGGACGGAAATCACGTGATTTCTCGAAAACCGGAAGTGTCACGTGACTAAAATTCGGTTCCTGACCTGTAATAACCATTCCAAACATATAACTTAAATAACTTTTTTTTCTATCTCTTACGGTTTGGCTGCTGAAACAGCGTCCCGGACGGACCAGCGTCCCGGACGGACGGAAATCACGTGATGTCTCGAAAACCGGAAATGTCACGTGACTAAAATTCGGTTCATAACCTGACATAACAATTCCAAACATATAACTTAAATAACTTTTTTTCTATCTCTTACGGTTTGGCTGCTGAAACAGCGTCCCGGACGGACCAGCGTCCCGAACGGACGGAAATCACGTGATTTCTCGAAAACCGGAAGTGTCACGTGACTAAAATTCGGTTCCTGACCTGACATAACCATTCCAAACATATAACTTAAATAACTTTTTTCTCTATCTCTTACGGTTTGGCTGCTGAAACAGCGTCCCGGACGGACCAGCGTCCCGGACGGACGGAAATCACGTGATTTCTCGAAAACCGGAAGTGTCACGTGACTAAAATTTGGTTGCTGACCTGACATGACCATTCCAAACATATAACTTTCATAACTTTTTTCTCTATCTCTTACGGTTTGGCTGCTGAAACAGCGCCCCGGGCGGACCAGCGTCCCGGACGGACGGAAATCACGTGATTTATCTAAAACCGGAAGTGTCACGTGACTGAAATTCGGTTCCTGACCTGACATGACCATTCCAAACATATAACTTTAATAACTTTTTTCTCTATCTCTTACGGTTTGGCTGCTGAAACAGCGTCCCGAACGGACCAGCGTCCCGTACGGACGGAAATCACGTGATTTCTAGAAAACCGGAAGTGTCACGTGACTGAAAGTCGGTTCCTGACCTGACATGACCATTCCAAACATATAACTTCCATAACTTTGTTCTCTATTTCTTACGGTTTGGCTGCTGAAACAGCGTCCCGGACGGAAATCACTTGATTTCTCGAAAACCCGAAGTGTCACGTGACTGAAATTCGGTTCCTGACCTGATATGACCATTCCAAACATATAACTTAAATAACTTTTTTCTCTATTTCTTACGGTTTGGCTGCTGAAACAGCGTCCCGGACACACAAAACAGCGTCCCAGACAAGCCTATTTATATATGGATTATGTTACATTTAATAAAAGATTGAAACATCTAAATGTGTTTTATTTTGCAGTAAGTAACCTCTCATGTTAAGAAAAGGGCTTATTAATTTGTTTTTAAATTTAAAGTGTTGCATGACCAAAAATAACCCCTCCCCCTCTTTTTTCTGAAACTTCTTGTCTACAGCGGCTATCATTGATTCTTGCACACCAGCACCAAACTGTCTTGTTACGCCAATGGTTCTACTTATTGCATTTTGCAACTAAATTATAAAAACTATAGTAGGCGAGTGTTACTGTAGTGGCAATTTATGCAAAGCCCATTGTACGTAATTAAATCTGTCTAATGTACTCCTTGTAATATAAAGTATTTCCTCAGAACGCTTCGTTGAGCTGGCATTTGTAAAGAAGCGTGTTAGGAATTCCAGTGGGATTTCTTGCGTTATCAGATGTCTCTGATTAAATGGGCTTTAAAGAAAAAATAAGGCTAAAGGCCGGCTGGGATAAAACACGATTGAAAACAGAAACAAGAAAATTGTATCTGCTGCAAACGACACAGATAAATTGGGGGAAAAAATTAAATAAATAAGTCTCCAGCGGGTCGGGAACTCTTAGGACTTGTGTAGATTGATTTTTATCACACTTGAGGAAACGCCGACTTCTCTTATCAACAATAAACGGAGACGGAGAATGTTCGCCGCCTCGCTGCTTAAGGGAAATAATAAGAGTGGAACCAAAAGTTGTCGATAAATGTTTTATCTACAGAGAGGCCGACTTTTGATTAAATATTCAACTTTTTAATAAAGCTGATTTAACACTTAACTAAAGTCACTGTGGTTTCTTAGCTTTTAATATTTTTTATAAAAAATAAATAGCTCTCCATTAACGTATTCCAATATCATAGCTTACTAGATGTCACTGAAATAAAAATTGTCATTGATTTCTATTACATCACTCGAAGATAATTGAGAATACCTAACTTCACTACGCAGTTTTCAAAAGCGATGCGAGGTCGAAATGTTGGATAGGATTGGATTTATTTTTGCTTCTCGACAAGCTAAGTCGATACAGTTTTGTTTCATGAGACCCTATAGGAATCTGAAAACACATTCTTTATTTTAAGCCATCGGGTTGTGTTAAGAGGCATTCACAGCTTTTCAGAAACCATTGCTGTGGTATTTAACCCAATGATACAGACCGTGATATTCTAATTTTTCCTACACGAGATCGTGGTCTGATAGCAACCTTATAGTAGGCATTCGTTTTCTTTTTGATTTAGTATCCTAATTTTGTGCGATTTGAGTCTAGGCCCGTTAGGAAGCGCTAGGAACTGCTAAGAACGCTTTTTTAAAATCATTGGCTGCAACATTTTATTTGTCACATGGAAAGAGGTTTGCGAAAGCCAAAGGCTTTCTTGCTTCTGAGCTGCTTTAGAATCCAGAATTCCTGCGAGTTTGACTCCCGTTTCTCCATGCATCCTAGTGCGGTGACGCTGTTACTGCCCCGTAAAACTACGGTCATGGGTACGTTAGAGCATTAGCTCTATTTCCCACTTTTTACATTTAATTATAAATAGGGGGTAAGATAGTACCAAAGGAGTTTTTTTATTATTTATCGAAAAGTGGTGTTTGTATAATTTTTACGTTTTCTATGCAAGACGCTTTTTAGGACAAACATTTTTCAATTCTAATTAATATCGATTTAAATGGCTTCAAGAAACTCCTAATCTAGCCCTGTTAATGAATTTACTGTTACAAAAATCCTGTAAATATTCTTTTACAGTTGTCTAAATGAAGAAATTGTTTAGAACATCTAATTGAATAAAAAAATCTCCTTATTTAGACAACTGTAAAGGAACATTTACAGGATTTTTGTAACAGTAATTCATTAATAGGGCTAGATTAGAGTTTTTTGAATCTATTTAAATCGATATTAATTAGAATTGAAAAATATTTCTCCTAAAAAGCGCTCTGCATAGAAAACGTAAAAATTATGCAAACATACTACCTTTAGGTAAATAATAAAAAATCTAAAGAAGTAATTAACATTTTATATTATATTCACCAATTATAATTCTTTAAAGTGTTCACATAAAAAATGTTTAACTTTAATATTAAGTGTTTGTATGTGAAATTTTGAAAAACATTTAAAAAACTTAAAAATTTATTTTTAGCTAAAGTTAAAAAAATTAGGGGTTTTCTGGCCTTGAGATTGTTTAATTAGCTAAAAATAACACACTCTAAAAAATCTCATTAAAATATTACTTAATTTCCGAAAAATAGCACTTTTTCGGTTTTGACAATTTCGAAAAACTCCATTTTCTAAACAAGTAAAAATCACTCGGTATATATGATAGAGGCTAAATAGGTTTTTAGACAAGCACAAATTATTGACGTAAAAAGTTTTTTTGAAAAATCAAAAATAAAATTTTTTCCCATATTACGCCGACTTTCTGGCGGACAGTTCGGTAAATTGCGCAAAGTCTTAAATCTATTGTAATAATTCGGCAAATTTGACATTAATTCTGAAGAACAATGTGAACAGTAAACTATAATCAAATAGCGTTGATAAAGGCGATATTCAACTATAATAAGTAGCGGTTGCGACACATAACAAGGGCTACTGCATAAAGCTAATCACCATGTAAACTGGCGGTAAATGAAATGTAATGACAGGTACACAATAAAAGCTAAATAACCGAGACGTTACACCAACTGTCCAATAATTCGACGGGGCACACTGTATATATGTTTAGTGTGTAACTTGTAAACGTTAATAAATAATACAAATGACACCTTTGAAAAGTTTGGCTGTGTGGTAATTGATGTCCTAGGTTACTGCGACGGCTCCTGCTCCCAAACGCTGCAGACTTCGAAATGGAAGGGGTACTGCAACAACTCGACGTAAAGATGCGGCGGAACCAGGAGGGGCTAATTCTCTCATACGAGACGTAATGCGAAGTTCCCACGGAAAGGCAGAACGACAACGCTAGCTCCGCGAACACATAAAACTGCTAATGAGGGAACTCAAAGGAATCCTACTAATCGACGAGATATGGAGGCTGCGACTCAGCGCCAAACGGAAAGTCAAAAGGCTTACGATAATCGTCAAACAACAACCCCAAACGGTCACGTACGCCCATACAGCAATGTCCCAAAGATGCGTAACGCACGGCCAAATGCATTCAAACGACGGGAATCCTAATACGAGGGGCACTGCTAAAGTTTGCTGAAAATGTAAAACAAAACAGAAATTACGTTATATAAATCGCTTTATTGCTTCTCAAAATATTCCCCTTTAAAATCTATACACTTTTGCATCCGATGAAACCAATCTGCAAACCACTTTTTCCACTCTGAGCGATGTACCTCCAAAACAAGTGATTTAAATGCTTCAACGGGCTCTTCAGGCGATGAAAAACGATCACCCCGCATTTTATTGTTGATGTATCCGAATAAAGAAGAAGTCATTGGGCGCTAAATCAGGCAAATATGGACAATGAGCCATTAATTGGATGTTGTTACTAGTCAAAAACTCGACAGTTCGTCGTGCTGTGTGAAAAAGGCTTGCATTGTCATGATGAACAATGATTCGCCGGTTTACGTTGTTTCTTCTGATTTCAGCGATAACTTCCGGCAAACAAATTGAAGTATACCAGTCAGCATAACTGTCCTGCGATCCTATAATGCAGGGGTCGGCAACCCGCGGCCCGCGGGCCGCATGCGGCCCGCAGCCCTCCGTCTTGCGGCCCGCGACTGTTTTGTAAATGAAAGTCTTATATACCTACCTAAAATTTAAATAATTGCGTCATGCGCGCGCAAAATTCAAGCGAGCGTGCATTTAATAAGTATGTAATATCACAGACACAGAGTGGGTGCGTTCAGCCGGCATAGCGCTGAGGTAGCGATTGAGTTGAACGCTTCCTTGACCGACAGCGCTTCGGTTTCGCTTCGGCAGCCGTCGTTATTTTTGGGAGCGAATTTATTTTCGCACCATTTCCGCTTGACCACTTAGCAGAAGATGGTGTTTGGGTTTACTTCTAAGTATAAGCTAGAAAGGCGTGAATTTTTTAAAAGCATGGATTCTGAAACGACCCTGCTGCAGTTTAATGTTAAGAAATTAATATTACCATTTTCTCAAAATCAGTAGTTCCTTGAAATTATTGAAACAAATAGCCACTGAAATGTGATACAAAAGTAGTAATTAAAAAAATTCTCAGTTACAGAAAAAATAAACATGCTTCTCGTCTCACAGATGAGCATTTGAGAGCTATTCTTCGAATTTCAACTACAAACATGAAAGCTAACATACTACAAATAGCCACTAAAATACACCCTCAAAAGTCACACTAAATTTTTTATAAGTACCTACAGTTATTAAGTTATTATATGTAGGTAGATATACTTTGTACATAGTTCTCGTATTTTTATTATTTTTCCTAATTTTTTTGTCATTGTTCCTGCGTATTAATAAAATTGAAGTACAATGTTTTCGCATTTTTAATATCACTCCAATATACATAGTATACCTATTATCAAAATTATGAATAAGTGCGGCCCGCCTTCACTTCATTTTGCCACTATGTGGCCCTTGCCTGCCAAAAGGTTGCCGACCGCTGCTATAATGCATCAATTGCAACACAACCCTTTTTTCCGAAGAAACAAGCAATTATTCTTTTCAAAACGCTTCTTGAACGCACCACTTTTATTGGTTTAGGTTCATTTTGAAACACCCATACAGTCGATTGCTGTTTAGTTTCAGGCTCATATGAACATATCCAAGATTCGTCACCTGTTACGATGTTATATACAGAAGTTGAACGACCACCTTCGAATTTGTTTAGCATTTCCTTGCACCACTTGACACGTGACTGTTTTTGTTCTTCTTTCAAATCGTGAGGAATCCAACGACTACAAAACTTCCGGACATGCAAATGATCGTGCAAAATCGTATGTATTTGTTTCGCCGCAATGCCTCAGGATGTCTCTATCTCACTATATGTCACATGCCGATCTGATAAAATCATTTCAAGCACAGCATCGATATTTTTCGCGACAACGGAGGTGCATGGATGACCTTCGCGAAGATCGTCATCAAACGTTGGTCTTCCACACTTGAATTCTGCAAACCATTTGTAAACCGTAGTTTTGGATGGTGCTTCATCCCCAAATAACGAACTGAGTTTTTCCACACATTGCTGCGGTGTTAAACCGTATCGAAAATCATAAAAGATCATCCCTCGAAAATCACTATTCAAAATTTCCATTTTTCACACAATTATTACTCTGTAAAATTCTGTTGAAAAGAAACTACTCGGTTTGAAATCGAACTGTCAACTGAATTATAGATTAAAAACGTCAAATTTTACTAATATAACAATTGCAGAATGCTGGCAATGCAAGGAGTACTCGATTCCGCGAACTTTAGTAGTGTACCTCGTAACAACTACACCAGCGGTACTCGCACGCAGACTAAAAAGCACAAGACGTTAGCTGGTAAACATACAACAAACAGACACCGTAACTGCCTCGCGAACTCATCCCCGACGGGAAGACGCCGCGGAGCTGCACCACTTCAAAACTAGCTGTTGCTTGCGGACGCCGGGACCCAACTAACTGCCAAAAACCGCGCCAAGCCAGGCTCGAAAATGCCAGCATACCGTACGATCGATAAAGTAGCGGGGCAGGAGATCCGAAGCTTGCTCTCTCGCACCCATAGCAGCTGTGTCTTAAATTCACCAAGAAACACGCGGAAAAAGCAGCTTGCAGATGGATTGATATTTGTAGCAACGGATAAACTTAGCGCGCCAACAGATCGAAAACCGAGAAACACCAAATGAGTGCATTTCAAACCGTCGACTGTAAGCGAATAATTCGGGAAGCTTAAATTCAGACAGGATAATTCGAAAAAACCATATACAAGTGGGTTCGTAATTGGAAAAATACGCAAATTAGCCGTACGTTCGTACAAAACTAAAAATGCCCTAACAGAATAACATTAATAATCATTGCCTGATCTCTACCCATGACAACAAACCGCCGAGAACTTGTGCTAGTGAAGGTTGCGCTCTTGCTTTGTTGAAGGGGGTATAACTTGTTACTTTTTCAATGATGTCGTTGATTCATGTGATAGTCGCGCCGCTGTGTGCAGTTTCAGCATCACTGACTGTATTTCTCTTCCGCTTTATGCCTATACCATAGTAACATCTACTAGTCATTTTCCCACTGTTATTATGCCTTTATCTTCTCAAAGCAGGTTTTTAAATAGATTCTCAAGACCCAATGTGAAGAACTTTGGGGATATAACGTCGCCCCATTTGGCTTTCTTTTTTATGTATATTTTCTCTATATGACCATGCATTTTAATTTGTAATTTTGCCCTTCCATGGTCTCTGCTTTATGATGTTGCATGGTCGAGGAATTTAATTACTCCCTCCCCCCCACCCTCCATATCTATGCTGTCAAGGCTTTTCTGAAGTCGATGTATTCAAGCCACAGGGGTGTATAATATTCTGTTGCCTTCTTAATTAATATTTTAGTTTGCAGGTGATCTATATTATTTGCTTTAAAAAAAAACAAAATTAGACACTCTGTACACCGGCTAAGAGCGTGCGCATATCTCTCTGCAGATCATCGCGAACCATTCCATAATTTTATGTACGAAAGGCCGAGTATATGGGGAACGAGTGCACCGAGTGCCGTTTCTAATAAGATTATCTCCAGCCCTAAATAGCTTCGAACACCGGTTTAATTTATGACGGAATCGGACTCGCCTTTGGAGAAAGTAAACGCGCTGAATATTTCATCGCTCGGACCGAGCAAATGAAATCGAATAACTGCCCACGAATGGTTATTGCGGCGCCGTGGTTAAACGCAGCTTTAATTTCTAACGGGCGACCTAATTTAACGAATATAGTAATTACCATTTCATGTGGGATGGAACTTAGCGCTCTCGCGGGAGCTGAATATTTCATGCTGCAAAAAACAGCGGCAATAAGAAGCTGATGCAGATCGCAGTCAGGAAGCTGCCCTTCACAGCCGCGCTCCATTTACATTTTGGAGAGATCCGCTACTAAATCGCATTAATCGGAATCTTAAATTTAATTTTTCGCCTTAATGCCCGGTTTTATAAATCACACCTGGCCTCTCCCCTGCACCAATTTAAACTTGGGCTTAAACGGCACACTCTTCCTGAGGGTTGTATTTAGTAGATTTACATACTCTCTGCACACTGGAGTGCTTGAAACAACATCTTATATCAAAAATTCTCTTCTTCTACACATCTACACATATACAGCGTCGAACATGGTTTAATAACCGGTTGTGGGTTTTGTTACATGACAATATTATAAAACTCCCCTTGCAATAAATTGTTAAAATATTCTTTGGGACAATCGTTTTTACTCATCTTTAAACCAATATTTGTCTTCTAACAACTCATAAGCTACGTTAATGCGTTCTATTCATACTATAGCTTCTGATGTTCCAACTCATTCATATCCTCTTCTTCGCTATTGTTTGATCTTTCGTTAATCATCTCTAGACTATCATATTAATTGATACGTAGCGTAAAGAATGTATCAAATAACAACAGTTATAAATACTGGCTCATTACTACTTATATTAATTAATCTTGTATTCATTCCTCTATTTCTCATCAACATTATTGCTTTTGAAAGGGGCTTCGGTCATCAGTCGGTTGTAATGTTTGTTTTCGCAGTTGAAGTCTAATCCGACCTGTATTTTTGTATGTGGTACATGTAAGCAATGTATTCCGGAATTGTAAAGGTTTGCAAAACCAACGATGTACAATGAACACATTGTGAAATGAAATTTCTGGGTGCAGCAAGAAACGCACTACCAAGCATGCTCGCGAGATGAGGACACTTGGAGATTTGACACAGAAGAAGGTAGTTGAGGGCTGCACGTGTTTGCAACTCCAAAGTATATTGCGCGAATTTGCCAAAAAGATCTAAGTTAAATACAACTGACTAGAAGGCAGCAGCAAATAATTGTTGCACACAAATTTTATACTGCGACTAGCAAGCGCTTGTGGATATGCAATCATATTTTCTGAGTGTACCGGTCAGTACACAAATTTGTGCTTTATTCAATGGCGTATTCAAAGCATCGATTTTGGGAGGCACCGACTTAGTAGTCCTTGCGAAGCTTGCACAACATCGGGGATTCCCGGTATCACATGTTGTACCGTCCAGTTTTAATGACGCAATCTAAGGTGTGCTGAATGCAAGGGCAAGCAGCAGTCAATTCCAAGTAAAATATTTTTTGCCAACGTGATAAAGTTCGAGAGGTCTTGTTCAAATGTAACTTAACTACACGAAGGATCAACAAACAACTCATTTTAGTTTATATATATTTATATAATTTCTGCACCTAATGAATTTACATATTGCCTTTATCGGATAGATCACCAACCAGACATAGTCGATATATTATTGATAAAGGACCTACAATTACCAATACATCAAAATGTGATGACTGATTTAGAATCGGATCATATACCCGTTGTAATTAATCTAATAGGCAGACCACAGATTACCAAACCCACGCCAAAACTAATCAATGGCGTTATTGAATGGGACTTATTTAGTTCAAAACTAGATGATAACATTAGAAACCCTGGTAATATACAAACAACAGAAGAACTAGATTCCGTGATACTTCACTATACCAAAGCTATACAAGACAGTGTCTATCGAGCAACAGTAACTCGACCAACTAGGAAACCGACATACTTCACCCCCTTGCCTGTAGAAATAATAAATCAAATAAGACACAAAAATAAAACTAGAGGCACGTGGCAAAGAACTAGATCACCACTCCTGGGAACTCAACTTAACAAACTAACACACCGAATTAAGAAGAAACTAGACATCATAAGAGTTGAAGCGTACCAACAATACATTAAAGAATTACAACCAAGAGACCATTCAATGTGGCAAGCAACCAAGAGGATATTAAAACATAAAACCGTAATACCACCACTAGAAAGCAACAACACGGTTCATGAAACAGATCAAGAAAAGTGCAATTTACTCGCTAACACATTGGAAAAGACCTTCATTCCATCATTAGAGAACGTCAACGAAGAATTCATCGACGAGGTAAACTCTTACGTTGCAAATCATCTACCTAACTACCCTGGCAGCTTTCAGCACCCCTCCCACTTGGAAATTAAAACCAAGAAAATCACCTAGACCTGATGGTATACCAAACATAGCTCTGAAAAACCTAACAAAGAAAGCACTGGCATACCTGGCAACCATATTTAATAATTGTCTTAGACTTGGATACTTCCCCAAAGACTGGAAAATGTCACATATATTACCACTCAATAAACCTGGAAAAGACAAAAGAAAACCTGAAAACTACAGGCCTATAAGTCTCCTATCCACTTTGTCGAAACTATTAGAAAAAATCATATTTAAAAGACTATATGACTTCGTAAGCAGCCATAATATTATTGCAAATATACAATTCGGTTTTAGAAAAAACCATAGTACCAGCCATCAACTATTAAGAATCACAGAAGAAAGGATTCGAAGAAAAAATATATACAACAATAGCTTTCTTAGACCTGACTCGAGCTTTTGATGGAGTATGGATTGAAGGTTTACTATATAAATTAATACAAATTGAAACACCCACCTACTTAATCAGAATACTTCAGTCTTATCTACATAACAGAACCTTTTCAGTCAAGGTTAACTCTAAATTGTCGCCAACAAAAGATATCCAAGCTGGAGTTCCTCAAGGAAGCATCTTAGGACCATTACTATTCAGCATCTATGTCCACGATGTTCCCACTTGTCCTCAAGCAATGATTGCTATGTTTGCAGACGGCACAGCTATTATTACCCAACATAATGACCTACCAACTGCAACTGCGCGACTACAACAATCTGTAGACATAGTGAGCAAATGGTTCCACAAATGGAAGATAAATATCAACCCGTTAAAGTGCGAGGCCAAAATATTTTCACTGAAGCGCATCATTAATCCTCCTAACTTAATTATTAATCACTCACCAATAAACTGGAACGAAAAAGACTCGGCTGTCAAATATCTAGGGGTCTACTTGGATACTAAACTATCTTGGGGGTATCACACTAATAAAAAGTTGAATCAGTTTCATATCAGGTTAGCACTACTTTATCCTATAATAAATAAAAGATCCGCACTGCAGATCGAATGTGCTAAACTTATATACTTAAGTATACTTAGACCAATACTAATGTATGGCTTCCAAATTTGGGGTAATACATCAAAGACGAATATTAACAAATTACAAGTACAACAAAATAAAGTACTGAGAATCGCAACAAAAGCACCATGGTTTATAAGAAACAAACAAATCCACGAAGAACTAGGAATTCCCACCATACAGCAGTACATCCAAGCAACAAATAAACGATTTTTCAAGAACATTCACAAGTGCAACAGTGTTAGTTATCATAACATAGGTACAAAATCTTTACACAAAAGACTAAAATGAAAACTAACTCAAGATCTAGTGATAACATCAGACAATAGCAACAGTGAAAGTGAGTGAATAATCCCCGAACAAACTCAAATTAAGTTGTAACGCCATCCGACCCAAAGACTGCTGAGGAACCAAAACATCGACCTCAATAAAGACATTAAGGCTACACATAATTAAATAGCAATATCAGGTATAGCAAATTATGCTGATCTGATTAAACCTCTATTAAAAAAAAAGTTTATATAGCAAAACTTCAATTCTCTATTTTATCATCATCTCCCACTCTGTTTGGATTAATTTTCTCATACCCAATTAGTTGTTTTATTTTAACTAATATTTAGATATTTCCAACTCTTGCACATTTTCTTCCTTACTATTGTTCTAACTAATTGTTGCGTGGTTTTTCTAGCCAAATTTATTGATACATATTTCTTAAGTGCATTTTAACAGATATATCAATATAACAATGGGTAACAGTGGTGCTCTACAGTTAAATAGCGTTTATTTAACGATTTTAGTAGGCTTACACACTGACGCAATAAAATACCTGTAGAATTAGTGCAAAGTTAAAAATATCTACGCAAAAACAACTGAAAGTCAAAGAAGTCATTTTTTAAACAAGTCAGGACAGTTTACTGATAGAAATTGAAACGCTTTCAGCCTATGTATTCACTGAAAATAGAAATGTTTAGAATTTTATTTGCAACAGGCCAAGACTAAAATGCAATCTGTTGAATTTTTTTTTAATTAGTTAATATTTTTAAATTTATAAACTATTAAAAGTCGATATTTTGTGACGAATAGACTAATAAATACGAGTCGTTCTGTAATAAAGGCGACACTAAAAAGTCATGCTGAGAAAACAGATTGCATCAGTGTACTGGTAGCCATTAAGAGGAGTTCAAATGATTGTGATGTATTTTGTTAGCAAATGAATTAATCATCAACTTAGTGATTATGCACATTAAAAAATCAATTATTAGGTTAATAACAACCTTAATGTATACATCTTAAAACATATTTTATGTGATCTCTCCCTCTGTCTTTCTGTCTCTCTGTCTCTCTCTATCTCTCTCTCTCTCTCTCTCTCTCTGTCTCTCTCTCTGTGTCTCTGTCTCTGTCTGTCTGTCTGTCTGTCTGTCTGTTTGTCGGTCTGTCTGTCTGTCTGTCTCTCTCTGTCTGTCTGTCTGTCTGTCTGTCTGTCTCTCTCTTTCTCTCTCTCTCTCTCTCTCTCTCTGTTTCTCTCTCTGTTTCTGTTTCTATCTGCCTCTCTCTCTCTGCATCTACACCACAACCCGAAATTGCCTATTTAACTTGAAGTGCAGGGATCGAAGATCATATATACATATAACATGATATGAAGCAAACTAAGCTTTTATTTGATTGGCTATTTAAAACTCATGTGGTACAGAATAGGACACAGAACCTAGCTGAGTATAAGATGTGGACATTCAACAAAAGATTTATTATGATCCATCGCCGACTAAAGTACCTCTACTACTCTACTGTATCTTTCAATACAACCTATTATTCAATTATACTTGTCAACTTGATAATATTTTTTTTAAATTTCATTTTATGCATAAAGCTGGATAGTGTCAACTTGTCATTTACTTTTCGTACCTCATAGATGTATTAGATAAGAAATGTCTTTAAGCTCATATAAGTGTCGAAAGAGTTATAAAATATACCATCGTTTTATTTTCTTACTTTGTTGCATTAAACAAAGGTATAACATTAATCGAACTGTGAAATAAAATAGCCTAACTTCTTGACCCATATTTTTTCATTGCCCTCGCTGATTGCATTCTTTAAAAATAAAATCGTCAAATGTAAGTTTCTTTGGAAATAATACTTTGAGTTACATAACTTGGTCCGCGGCATTAAAAATAGTGTATAGATTAGTGATGGGCATAACCGGACAATTTTCATAACCGAATTATTTGCATTCGAATCATATTAATAACCGAATGATTATTTGAATAATCATTCGAATAAATTTTGGCTCTCGATTCGTTTCGATTAAGTCAGCCGGTTTGCCGGTTGGCGGTTCACCGTCATCTGCATCGACATCGTAACTTGCAGATAGCAGAGGAACTAGTCTTTGGAGTATTCTTGCTCCGGTTACTTCATTAATGTGAGATGGCATTTCATAATTGACAAACAATAAACAATCTGACGTAACAATTAAAACCATAATAACTGTAAAAACCCAGTTTATACACTTAAAAAGTACATGCAAAATATATCATAATAGTGTGTAGTGCCCGATTTCTAAGGCGCCGACCGTACATTACGTGTTATGTATTGGAAATTAAGAGGTATTTATTAAGAAGTGTAGAAAGAAAGAAATATGCCGGGCTGCTTGCTAATCGCAATAAAAAGTGGTAAAACGTTTATCTTTATCGATCGGGCGGGTTAAAGGCGCCGCCTCTTGTTTTAAACCTTTAGAGATGTAAGCAAATAAAAAATTGTTTTATAGCTTGATGCGCGTGCAGTTTTCAGGCGTTCAGGTTTCATGTCCCCAGAATTTGATAATGTTTATGATAGGAGGTAGTTACGCGATAACCGAATGGTGTTTTCAATACAACCTGCTTTGTTTATGAGTTATGACGTATTTGTATTTACAGAATTTTGAGCACTGCGTAGGTCGCTGAGATATGGCACGTAGTACCTTTGAATAGAGGTTTTATATTCAAAGCGTAGTACGTATCAGCATGAGGTTATTTTTCATTCAAATACTTGGAACGAAAACCGAGTTACATAGGTTATTTCAATAACCGGATAACCGGTTATTTTTCATTCGAATAAGCCCATCACTAGTATAGATGATAAATACACACTCCATATGAGTCAGAGAACACGTGCATACATTAGGTTGCATGTTGTTTAGACTGTGGACTGAAATCGACCTTAAACAAATGTTTAATATTGATTCGTCGCTGAATAAGGTACGTAACTGACTGTAAAGAGTTACTTATATGATTCAGAAAATACGTGTGTAAATTGGGTTGTATATTTTTTAGGCTGTAGCCGCAAAATGACACTCAACAAATGTTTTATTTTGATTGATGACTAAATTAAGTACCAAGCTGAGTGTAAACAGCTACGTTATATGATACACGAAAGACGTGCGTAAATTGGGTTGCAAATTGTTCAGACTCTCGTAGGCAAATTACCTGCAACTAATGTTTTATTTTGATTTATCGCTGAATAAGGTATTTAGATGAATATAAACAGCGTGTTTCTATGATTAAGAGAATTCATTCTTAAACTGGGTTGCATATTGTTTATTCTATGTATGGAAAATTACTTAAACAAACTTTTCGCTTTGTTTTATTGCTAAATGGAGTACGTAGCTGAATGTAAATGCACAGGCTATCGCTATGTGAATCAGGGTATGCATTTAATTGAGTTGCTTAGGCTGTCTGAACAAAATGACCTTAAACGAAGACTCACTTTTTAATTCGCTGAATAAAACCCAGCTCAATGTTAACAATCAGTTTCTACGATTCAAGAAGCAAGTGTGTAAATTGTGTTGTATACTATTTAGTCTGTGGACAGACAATGACGTTAAACTAATGTTTCCTTTTGATTTATCACGAAATAAACTACCTGGCTAAGTGTAAACTGCGAGTTTCTATAATTCAAAAAACACCTACGTGTTACATTGGATTGCGTATTGGTTAGTCCGTGGAGGCAAGAAATCCTTAAACTAGTGTTTCCCATTGATTCTAACTCACTAATAACGTACCTAGCTGAGTGCAAGCTTCTATGAGTCAGGAAACACATGTGCAATTTGGGTTATAAATTTTTTAGCAGTGTACGGAAAATGACTAACGTTTCCTTTTGATTCACCACTGAATAACGTACCTATTTGAGTGTTAGTTGCAAGCTCTTATGATTCAGGGAACACGTTCGTAAATTGAGTTGCATATTGCTTAGTCTGTGGACAGAAAATTGTCTTAAACTAATGTTTCCTTAGAGATTTAACACTGAACAATGAATCTGGGCGAGCTGCTATGATTTAGGTAACACGCTCGTAATTTGGGTTGCATATTGTATAGAATGAGGACATAAAATGATATAAAACTAACGTTTCTTTTTTATTCAGTGCTGAATCAAGTGCCTATCAGAGCGTAAATTGCGAGTTTATATGATTAAAAAAACCAGTGCATAAATTGAATTGCATATTGTTCAAACTGTGAACGGGAAATGACATATTATATCACTAGTTTATTTAACGTATGCTAATTTTGATTCAGCACTGAATAATAAACCTAAGTATAACTACCGGATTGATTCAGGGAACACGTGCGTAATTTGGGTTGCATATTATTTAGTCTCTGGATGCAAAATGACCTTAAACTAAGGTTTTCTTTTGATTAAGCACTGAATAAAGTGCCTAGCCATGTAGAAACTGGGAGCTATAATAATTTAGGGCACACGTGCGTAAATTGCATTACATATTGTTTAGGCTGTGGACGAGAAATGACTTTAAACACATGCTTTCCTTTGATTCGGCACTGAAAAATAAATTTATATTAGTGTAAACTGTTACCTTAAACTAATGTTTCTTTAGCGATTTAGCACTGAATAATGAACCTGGCTGAGTGTAAACTACGAGCTTCTATGGTTCAGGAAACACATGTGTAACTTGGGTTGCATATTTTTGTGGCTGTGTACGTAAATGCAAAGTATATACGTTGCAGGGAACACGTGCGTAAATTGGGTTGCATATTACTTAGTCTGTGGATAGAAAATGATCTTAAACTAATGTTTCCTTAGCGTGGACAGAAAATTATATAAAACTAACGTTTCTTTTTAATTTACAATTGAATAAAGTCCATAGCTAAGTGTATACTGCGAGTTTCTATGATAAAAAAACACGTGCATAAATTGGATTGCATATTGTTTAGGCTATGAATAGTAAGCACCTTAAACACGTGCTTTCTTTTAATCCAGCACTGAACAATAAACCAAGCTGAGTGTAAACTACGAGCTTCTGTGATTCAGGAAACACATGTGTAATTTGGGTTGCATATTTTTGGGCTGTATACAGAAAAATGACCATAAACTAACCTTTCTTCTTAAATCACCGCTTAATAAAGTACCTAGCTGCGTGTAAATTTCCTTAAACTAATGTTTCCTTGGCGTGGGCAGAAAATGATATAAGCCTAACGTTTCGCTTTAATTCGCAAGAGAATAAAGTGCATAGCTACGTGTATACTGTGCATAAAACACGTGCATAAATTGGATTGCATATCGTTTAGGCTGTTGATGGGAAATGACCTTTTGATTCAGCACTGAATAATAAACCCAGTTGAGTGTAAACCACGAGCTTCTGTGATTCGGGAAACGTGTGTAATTTATGTTGCACATTCTTTGGGCTGTTTACGAAAAAGTACCTTAAACTAACGTTTTCGTTTGATTTGGCACTAAATAAAGTACCTAACTGAATATAAACTGCGAGTTTCTTTCAAGAAACACGTGTGTAAATTGGACATCATATTGTTTCGCCTACTATGGACGAAAATGATCTTAAAAAATGCTTTAATTTGATTCAAGGCCAAATAAAGTATCTGAGTGTAAACAGCCAGTTGATAGGATTCAGAAAATACGTGCGTAAAATGGACTGCATATTGTTTACGTTGTGGACAGGTAACGACTTTAAGCTAATTTTTCGTTTTGCTTCTGCACGACTACCTAGGTAAGTATAAATTGCGAGTTCATATGATTCGGGAAGCGCGTGCGTAAACTGGGCTGTATATTGTTGAGACTTGAGGCGGCAGACTAGAAATTACCTTAAATAAATGTCTCATTTTGATTCATAGTTCGCTTTTGAATGAGCATCGCAAAATGGGAACAAATTAATTTAGTGGAAATAATTGCCGATTCTACAGCTGCAATGGAATAATCGCAGTTATTTTACACCATGATGTACGCATCCCTTCCACTTCAGTACTTTTTAAGATCATTACTATGAGTATAACTTTCAGTGTAGAGTAACGCAGGTGGAGGTACTAGATAATTAAAACATTTCAATTGCAGGTCGACGACAGTCTAACTAAATCGTTTTCCAACGGCCGAGTCCACGGGCACGGGTATTTCGAGAGGAAGTCGTCTTCGACGACGCAGCTCTCGGTGGAGGTGTCGGAGCTGCATGGGGGCGAGGACGGCCTGCTGAGGCTCACCTGCATGTCGACTATTCCCGGATACGTCAGCCATAACGACAACTACGCCGACATTAGGAAGCATTCGGTCATAAGTAAGTAATTCGCGCCCGGGGGCATGAATAAAACATCGGGACGCGGAGCAACGTCACTCAAACGGCCAGATATAAGCACTCGTTCCGGATCCTAAGAAGGATCAGGTGCGCGTCAGGATGTATGCGATTTCGCACACCCTTATCTTCAGTGCGTTTTCCTTGCTCCAACTGTCGTATGATAAGCTCATAAGCCGTGGTAAACAAAGAGTCAGCTGTTCCAGATGCTCTCCTCCTCCAGCGCCCTCCGTAGCTGTTGGGTGCTGACGTATGATGGGTCGTAATTCGGTAGATACAGTCGCTTCGAGGGGGTATTTTTTATACCGTTCGCGTTTTACGGGCGCTCAGCATTCTTCCGGGCCGTCGTTTCTGCTATTGGCTGCTTATTTTGATGCCTTGTAAGACGTGGAATCAGCAAAATGGGGCAACATCCAGTCGTCTTCGTAACCTTTGCTTTTGTTGCTGACGTATACTTCGTACATAAACCTAGGAAAGCGTTCCTTAACATTTTAAGTACTATTGCAAGATCTAACATTCAATTATGTACACGATTGGATTGGTAACTCAATTTTTGGAATTATGGAACCCTCTCTGGTTTACTGAAAATGCATCCAAAGTTTTGTTATTTTTATTTAATCTATAACCCATCGTTATTCATTTCAGTTACTTGAGTTCTGAATTATTATAACAGTTGAGGTAAGCTAGGTCTGTAATTATCGAAAATAACACTGTGGTTCGTTCTTCAGAATAAAATTACTAATAGAACATTCGATAGCTGGAAGCAGATTTTACGATGGTAGGTTTTTCTATAAGCAGAATAATAAAGAAAAAATAAGGCGCAGTGGATAAATAAATGTCTAAATATGCATTGTGTTTATTAATTATGTTAAATTCAATTAAGCCGACATAATTATAACATGAATGAATTAAACTGAAATCTTTGTTTCTATAGCACTGAATATGAAATAAACATAATATATAGTAGAAATTTAATATGCAAATTATTCACATCAAAATCAAATGGAATACCAATCCAATTGTGTTTCGTACATTTTCATCAGGAATACAGCAATATAATTTCATTATTAACTGTCAAAATGATCGTCGCTAACATTCTGTTTGTTTGAAAACTAGTATTGTTGGATTTGATAGGTAGGCTCTGAGTTTAGAAAGCACTTCGTTATTTTTCTATTCTATTTTTGTACCTTTATATAGACTTTCGATTCTTTTTCGTACTTCTTTTGATACTCCTACTTCTGTTAGCGCTCTTCTTAATTTGGATTTTGGCACTGCACTGATTTTAAAGCCAGAAAAACTAAAATCAAGATTTCTTCCCTCCCTATCCAGGGTCTTTCCAATAGCAAGTTTTAGAGCAAAAATGTTCTTTACTGTACGCTGCTTGCTCTTCTTGTAGATGATCTATTGTCTATTTAAGAGACAGATTGCTCGGTTGTTTGCAGTCCGCATTGTTTTTCCTTTTTTTTATATATGGAGATTATAATAAAAATTTACCAAGTCAAGTTACATAGTTTAGTTAGATTGTTGACTAGTTTAGGTCCTTCATATTTAAACAATTCAAGGCATATTTTATCACTTCTTTTTTATCTTCCAGTATGCATTAGCTTAATGGCTGTCTCTATTTTCCTTTTTTTATTTCGTATCCTGGTTCTAGTTCCGCTGTTTCTACACCGTTTGTTATTATCTTGGTATATTGTCTTGGTGTCCTTTTTTCTCTATTTTTTCGAAGGCAGCTTTTCCGGGTATTGAGCATTTCCATTTCCAATTCCAACTCTTCTAACTTGTACCTAAGTATACCTATTATTTTCTCTTCTATTCTTCGATCAGTTCTCTTGTATCCTTTCATATGAGTTTTGTATTTGTTTCTTCCTGACATGAAACTTCATTTTCCCTATAACAAGTATTAGTAGGGCAGCTTATCATGAAAATTTGGACACACAGGACAAAAGCACCAAATTTGTTCCAGGTGCTAGCTTGGTAGTTAGCTTTCAATTTTTGATAGGAACCAACTCCTCCGTCGGCTATCTTGGATTTTATAGCGGCCATTTTTAAATATAAGTATATCATCAATATCTCGGCTTCTAAATCACTTAGGATCACACACTTGGTATCTAAATATACATATTAAGAGGGTGCACTGGTAGTGTGCTTGCAAAACTGTTGGTTGGAATTTCACTGAACTGTGCAATTGTCAATGTTTGAATACGACATAAACCATCCTTTCATATAATTCACCATCTTTTATATACGATTTCAATTGTATAAATATGTTTTATATGTCGTTATTCATGTATAATTTGAATTGGTGAATAGTTTGTAAATGGTAGTATATCATTGGTAATATGTGTAGTGAGTAAACATATAGTCGGCTGCATTTAAATTTCTTTTATGCGATTGTATAAATTTGTTAATTTTCAAAACAGATATTTGGTGAATAGCTTGTAATTAGTACATATATTAGTGAATAAATACACAGTGGGTAAAAAAACCGGTACAGATTTTATAGCCTCCGAAGTCATTCATATTTTCAAATGACTATTGTATCATCGAAAAGCTCAATGTTTATAGATGGAAGTAAAGCACTTTGACTACAAAGTAACAATGCTAATTCCTAGTTGTGCATGGTTAAACAAAGTTATACAAACAATTCTATTGAAAATACGAGCAACTAAATATTGTACAGGTTTTTATGACCCACTGTGTATATAGTCTGATACATTTACAAATTGTGTAGTTGTATTCCCTGACCCCAAATATGTATATTTAGACACCAAGTTTGTGATCCTAAGTGATTTAGAAGCCGAAATATTGATAATATACTTATATTTCAATATGGCCGCTATAAAATCCAAGATGGCCGACGGAGGAGTCGGTTACTATCAAAAATTGAAAGCTAAGTACTTAACTAGCACCTTGAAAAAAATTGGTGCTTCTGTCCGGTGTGTCCACATTATCGCGAAATTCGACTTTAAGCTGCCCTACTATATGTGATCTGTGGTTCTGCTTTTCTAATTATTTTCCCATCCGATATTAAGTAGATATCTTGCTTCTCTCGCATACGTGATATGATTATACCTTTAGATCTTCTTCTTTATGGTTCGAATGTTATCTTGTAAACGTTTTTATGACTGAAGTCTGTTTCCCATAAGTACTTCGTTGTCTATACAGAACTTGAGCAGTCTCTCTCTGTTTTCATTTAAAAACGATTCCTGGTTGTATTTTCACATTATTCTACGTCCTATGCGGTAGCCTTTCTCTACTCTAGAATTCCAATCTCCTCTTATTAGTTCTCTAAGGTGGTAGTAAGCTGGTTGTAGAATAATTCCTTTTCTAGTATACCTTCTCTTTTGGTGCATATTTGGATTACTCATTTTGAAGTCTACTACTCGGAAGTTGAAGTATTAAAATGGTTTAGTTGTCAGCTTAAATTTTCTTGATTTTCTTCTTAATACATACTAGGTTAAGTGCTATTAAAGAATTAAAAATATGTTTTATTAACGACGTGTTGGCCCTACCACGCGTGCATTAAAGCTGGCCACTCTAGGTTATTTGGTGAACGACTGGATGACTTTATGATATACAACAGATGCGGGCTGAACTTTTTACAGTTGTTGTTGACTCGATACTAGAGTAAAAAACAAATTTATGTGCGAGAGTTATACTCGACTTACTTACCTTATTGCGGCGCCATCAAATAAACCTCCCGCTGCATCCGTCTAACGTCGTTAAGGCCCGGCAGGAAAATAAGAAGCTTCATCTCGTATTATCTTTCCTTTCAATTAGGGGATGCCATCCCAGGAAATCAGCAATTATAGATTTCAATTGTCTAAAATAAATACTGACGGTATGAAACTCCGACTATAAATTAGCATCGTGAATTTTAGGAAAAAATAAATTTTCATCTATAATAACGTCGCTCTAGAATTTGCGTGCGAGCTTCGTGGAAATTGTTGAATTAACCCCTCCCAAATGAGGTTTGCATTCATGCACAGTCACCGGCTGTGGCTCTTGTGACTACTACGCCCCTAAAATAATAATGAACAAATGTCGAATTATCTCCTCACCTCATCTCCAAGGATCGTAAAAGTGCTAAACGTTATTATCTGTTATCTGACGTCACGCAGTCATTTATGCACGCCGCTGTAGAACAAGTCATCAATATAGATTTAGGATTTTTTAAATCTGCACATTGTGAAACTCTGGAGTTGTCATACTTCTTGTTAGCTTCGTTTCCGCGTCCGTTCACGTATAGAATGTGTATCCTTCGTTGGACTAGTGCCAACTGAAATGACTAATTTTTGGCGCGCGCCACGGCGATAGCATCAAATAAGTTAATATAAATGCACGAGAGTTGATTTATCTATCCCTCCGTAAATAACTGTTTCATTTGAATTAATGGCTGTTCATATAGTAGCTGAAGGAGGATATATCAGCGTTCCAAATCGTTGTTAATGTGGGCCGTTTCTTTTTGTGCTTATAATTCTAAGAACAAAAGCTAGAGACCTAGCTTGATACAAACGCTCATTATTAAAGACAAGGATTTACTTCCTGAATATTGTGAAACAGTCTTTGGCTTGGGAAATACATTCGTCAATTTGGTCATAATAGAAGGAAATTCAATAGGGGTTCCACGGTACATGCTTTTGTGGTCTTTAAGCACACTTGCTTAAATGAAATGATGTCTTCTTCATTTAACTTACTGTATTACCCATATCATCACTTGCTAACTATTTTACCGGCTTCTGATTATAGAAGCTACTCGTATATTAATGGGCGACGTGATGTTAATTTACTTTTAGCTTCATCATTAAGATGAAATCGAAACTCCTCTCTAAATATTGAAAGAGGAATGTAGATTTACTTATAGTCACTCTACAACTTGTATGTAAGAATAATAGTTAGATAGATAAAGAAACGTATATTGTCCTTGCTCTTCCTTGGTGTATTATAGCACCGTTGTGCCATAACTTTCAATGCTACACCATGCAATCGCTATGACGTATGTACATCCTTCCACTTCACTCCATTTCATAAAATATTTTACCTTTCTCAGTTTTGCACCTACCGTATCTTTCGGCAACCCGTTGTTTTAATACAGCTCCTAAAAAATGTACATGTTTGCGATATAACTCCTTTACAATGCTAAACGTGTGTCTTCCGTTGAATCAGGGAAGAATTGTGCTTTCTGAAAGACAGCCCTGAGATTATTTCATCTACAAAAATTATAATGGGTCCATAGATATAAATAAAAACTCTTAATGATAGAAGAATGATGTACTTGTACATAGGTGGACTAAAGTTGATAAATTTTTATATTATAATTAGGTACTTGGAATTATCAGAAAAAAGTTGTGCTTTCTGAAAACTTCAACTGAAATGATCAAGATATTTCAGCAGTTATAAATATATATTATTTATGGTAAAAGAAGAAGAAGAAGAAAGGCTTTTAGATGCTCAGGTGGAATATACAGTTGACATCGTTTTACACCATAGCCATTTAGAAATGCCTAGGAAGAATTGAGTTTTCTGAAAGGTAGCCTTGAAATGGGTTTATCAACAACAATAAAAATGCACCAGCAGATATAAATACAAATTCTTCGTGGTAGAAGAAGAAATACACCATTTTTGATACACACCGATCAAGTATAAAGTTAATACATCTGTATACCATAACCGCTTGCAACAGACTGGAAATAATTGTGCTCTTTGCAGGTTGTCCCCGAAATAGGTTCCTCAACAAAAACTAAAATATATTACCAAATATAAATGTAAATTATTTGTGGTGGAGAAACAAAGAAGACCTTTTTTATGCACACAGATGGAGTATAAAGTTAGTACAGCATTATACCATAACTACTTGAAACTGCCTGAGAAGAATTCTGCTCTCTGAAAGGCAGCCTTAAAATAGTTTCTTCAACAACAATGAAAATATATCAGCAGATATAAATCTAAATTAATCTTGATGCACACAGACGGAATATAGAGTTGGTTTATCTCTATACCATAGGAACTGCCTTGGAAGAATTGTGCTTTCTAATAGGTAGCTTTGGAGTGGTTTCATAGTTAACCAATACAATATACAAGTAGATATAATTATATATAATTCATGGTAGAAGAAGAAGAGCTCCTTGATGCTCAGTTGGCATATATAGTTAAAACTTGTTTACACCATATCCGTTTGGAACTGCCTTGGAAGAGTTGTGCCTTCTAAAAAGTAACCCTGAAATGATTTCATCAAAACAATTAAAATATATCGACAGACGTAAATATAAATTCTGTATGGTAGAAGAAGAAGACTTTTTTGATGCACATGGATAGAGTATAATGTTGATACATCTTTATACCATAACCGCTTGGAACTGTCTGTCAAAAAGCAGACCGTGAGATGCACATTAATGAAGTATAAGATTACTACCTTTTTATTCCACAACTGCTTGGAACTGTCGGGGCAGAATTTTGCTTTCTGTAAGGTATTCCTAAAATGCTTGCATCAACAACAATTAAAATATATTAATAGATATAAATATTAATTCTTTATGGTAAAAGAAAAACACCTTCTTGATGTACACAAATTGAGACTAAGGTCAATACATCTTTATATCATAACCGCTTGGAACTACCTGCAGAAGTTGTGCTTTCTGAAGGGTAACCCTAAAATGGTTTCATCAACAATTAAAATATATCAACGAATATAAATATAATTTTTTTAATGATTTAAGAAAAAAAGACTGTCTTGATCCACACAGATTGGATATAAAATTAATACATCTTTATACCATAACCGCTTCTATAACTATCTGCCAATAAGTGTGCTTTCTGAAATGTGGCTCTAAAATGAATTATCAACAACGATTACAATATATAAACACATATAAATATAAATTCTTCATGGTCAAGAAAAAAGGCGACATTTTTTATACACGCAGATGGAGTATAATGTTGTGAAATATTTATATCATAGCCACTTGGAGCTGTCTGGGAAGAACTGTTCTTTCTGAAAGATAGCCCTGAAATGGTTTCATCAACTACAAATACAATATATCAGCAGGTATAAATATAAATTCTTTATGGCAGAAAAAGACAAAATATTCTTGATGCACAGATGGAATATAAAAGTAGTACATCTTTATACCATAACTGCTTGGCAAAAATTGTGTTTCCTGAAAGGTAGCTCTGATAAGTTTCATCAACTGCAATTAAAATATATCAACAGATATTAATACAAATTCTTAATGACAGTCAAAAAAGGACCTTCTTGGTGCACAGACGGAGTATAAAATTAATATAAATTTTAAATGGTAGAAGAAGAAAAAGACCATCTTGATGCACAGGTAGAGTATAAAATTAATTGATATTTATACCATAACCGCTTGGAATTGTCTGGGAAAGAATGTCCTTTCTATATAGGAGCTCTGATATGGTTTCATCAACTGCAATTATAATATATCAACAGATATCAATTTAAATTTTCAACAATAGTAGAAAAAAAGACATTCTTGATGCACAAATGGAGTATAAAATTAATATATCTTTATACCATTACCGCTTGAAATTGTCTGAGATGAGTTGCGCTTACCCCTGAAATAGGTTCGCCAGCAATAATGAATATATATCAGCAAATATAAATATAAATTCTTCATAGTAGAAGAAGAAGACCTTCTTAATGCACACAGATGGAGCGTGTATTTGACACCTATTTACACCATAACCATGTGGAACTACCTGATAATAATTGTGCTTTCTGATAGGCAGCCCTGAGGTGGTTTTATCAACAACAATTAAAATATATCAGCAGATATAAATAGAAATTATTCATGTTAGCAGAAAAAGACATTCTTAATGCACACAGATGGAGCGTGTATTTGACACCTATTTACACCATAACCATGTGGAACTACCTGATAATAATTGTGCTTTCTGATAGGCAGCCCTGAGGTGGTTTTATCAACAACAATTAAAATATATCAGCAGATATAAATAGAAATTATTCATGTTAGCAGAAAAAGACATTCTTAATGCACACAGATGGAGTATAAAATTGATAACTATTTATGCCATAACTGCTTGGAACTGCTCGAAAATATGTGCTGTTCGAAAGGTAGCCCTGAAATAGTTTCATCCTCAACAATTAAAATATATTAGTAGATATCGATGTTAATTCTTTATATTAGAAGAAGAAGAAGCCCTTCTTGATGCTGCACAAAGAGGATGTATAAAATTCATACATTTTTATGCCAAAACCGCTTAGAACGGCCGGGAAAGAATTGGGCTTTCTGATAGGTAGCCCTGGAATAGTTCCGTTCATGCCGATTAAAATATATCAGCAGATATTAACATAAATACTTCATGGTAGCATCTATAAATGTATCAACTTCCAACAAATGAAATTGTTTACTTTAATTATAAATACAAGAAGTCCGTATACAAACAATGAAAGCAACAGCGGCATCAGGCCATGTATGAGATGTCATATGAAAAATAAACATAAGTCGATTGAAAGCAAAGTCAGGCCTGTTTTAAATTATGCCGCCGAAACTAGAGCTGAAACTTCTAAAACTAAGCGCATTATGCGAACAACGAAGATGAAAAGTCTAAGGTCCATAGCAGGCATTACCCTACAGAACATAGTAAGGAGAAAAAATGTCAAGGAAGCCTGCGGTGTTGAAGATGTGACATGGGTGAGAACACGATGCGACGCGACGGTGCAAGTGCAACAGCCAAGACCGGCCAAAATTGTAATGAAGGAAAGGCCGAACACAAAAGACCTCAAGTGCAACCCCCAAAGCGATGGCACGAAAGCTGGAGCTTAGCATCCCAGAATTAAAATAATTAATAGGAAAAATTGAAAATATCAGGAGTAAGTCCTAAATTATGAAGAAGATTTAAAAATATACTTTTTACACCTTTAGGAATTTAGGGAAACAGGAAGGGGTACTGGATAAGGTATACCTTTCTCAATAATTCAAGTATTTGCAATAATCATTGCCATGAATAGCTACAAAATGCAGCTCAAGGATTGACCATTTATTGTAAATTGATTAACAAGAAATATAAAGCTTTTTCTTTTTTCTTCCATTTTTACTTACTAGCATGTTCATTATATTTTGATCGGTGGAAGTTTTGGAATATTGATCGGTTTCAACGCTCATTCCAATTGTTCTATAGGTTTAAATGTTGAATATTCCGCAACTTCAGAGAGGCTATGTAATATTTTCTTAGACTTCTTCAAATGACTTAATTTTGTATTCTCAATATTAAACTGTTACTCGATATCGACCCTAGTGAGCTTATCTTCTTGCTGTATAAACATTGATGCGATGCCACGTTGATTGTTACCGAGCTCTGTAGACTAGTGGTTACCACGTCTGCTTAGCATTCGGGAGATTGTGGGTTTGATTCCCGTGGCCGTCTGCTCTGATTCAGGTTTTCAGGTGGTTTTCCTGAGTCAACAGAGTACCTTCTTTGAGGCGAATGCCGGGGCAGTACTTCTCCACCTTTCCAAGCGTTTCTTCCATACTCCACCCCTTCTTTCTCTCGCCCGTCCTATAATTCCCGTTCTTGGCTGAAGAGGTAGGCAAGGTCCCTATAGCAGCCCGCCCCCAGTTGGGAAAATTGAAATGACCCTGAACCTTTATCTTTTGTTGATCGGAGGCTACTGGATTGGCTCGAAAGTTGACTAAGTGGAATTCTAAAAAAATGTGGTATGTTTGACCAAGGTCGCCGGTAAAATGTCTACAACAAGGCCAACTAAATCTATAGAAACAAAAATCCTCTAAGACCGTCGTAATCAGGGTTTTCTCTGTCTATTTCAATATCTATGACCTTTCGAACTAGATGATGAGTTCTTGCGGTCATCAAGCACACTTACCACATCCTGCAGGCATGTGACATACCGCGCACCCGCGACAATCTGTAGTAGCTCAAATAGCCCAGTTTCAAACCAATCCAAGTGACCTCGAATCAACAGATTTTGGTGCACACTGTTCCAGGTAAATATGTCTGGTACAAGTACAATCGACATAACTTAATACCGTAACCGCTTATGTAATAACCCAAATGTCGATTTCTGATAATCAATGCACCTTTACACTATACATTATCAGCCTTGCTCCTATTAATACCGTTAGTTAAATAATAATAATATCGTTGTTTCAATAATCTTTCACTAATTGAAAGTCTGAGTATGAATCTGCAAAACCATCAATAACTCCTTTACTAATCGTTTTCAAATGTTCAAATCGATGTTGTAGTTCTTCAATAACATACACAGAGTAAACCATACAGTCATGAGACAAATATTGTAGAACGATGCATACAGGAGAATTAGATCTAGAAATTATTGATAAACGTTTGAATATAGAAGAAAGAAGGAACCTAGCGATTAATTTTGTTTGATATCGACTGGATGCTTCCTTTTTCCAAATACGAACTGATCTTTTCACGTACCCCAGATCCGTGTCATATGGTTTACGTCCCCAATCGAGAAGAGGTTGCTTAAAACGTGAATTTTTTGACAAGCGTAAAAGAGGGTTCGAGCGTCAGCGGTTTCGTGCCTGTACGGAATAACACTAAGTACTCGGTTTTTATCTGATGAATAATAAGCACGTGACCTTTTTCGACGCCACTGTTATAGCGTTTGAGCGTCGCAGACGTCAGCGAAGTGCTGTTAATCAGTCTTCTCGTGCAATATTACGATGGATTGATCCGCAGCGACGGAGGCAGCGAGACGTCCCATCAGGAATCATTTCCTCTGACAACCGTAAATTGCAGCGGATTGCGAGCGCCGTCATGCAGGCCGCAGAAACACTTAGCTGTCAAAATCTAAGCTCCTCAGTTCTCCCATGGTCTGGAAATCGGCCTGAAAGTGCTTAGTGACCTGATTCGGATAACCGACCGATTTCGAATTGATATTTTTATGATTGGCTCGGCTTTGGCTTCGAGTCGGTGAAAATGTTCCGCGTAATTGCCGTCGATCATATGCGCTCTCGGCGCTATTTAAATATTCCTGAAAACCTGATAATGGCTGCCCATTAATCGGGCATAATTAAAAACATCGGCATCAAAGGCGTAATTTGCATGTGGCGTGTTTGCCGCGTAACTAACACATTAACTAATGATCAAAAATAGCCGGGAGCAGTGCATTTCGCTGCACTGACGCAGCCAGTTATATTGAACTAATTGAAGCGCCGAGCCTCAGATGTGCCTTTAATCTTTTTCCTTCGCAGTTGACATCATCATCAAAGAGACCATCCCAGCGGAAGCAATCTCAGAAGCCAACGCTAGCCAGCGTCTCACATACTCCGCCACGTCGCTTTTTGTAATGTTACTATCAGTATCATGGATTTAGGCGTTTCTAGCGAATAGGTGTACCTATAAGGCGTACTGAATTAACTAATTGTACTTTTTCTAGAGGATAATAGCGGGAAGGCCGTGGTGCGTTTGGTATAAATCGCAGCTTGCACTCTCGAATCAATTTGTCTGTAGTAGATCCGGCTCGAAGGACCAGTTTTTAAATAGGTTTTAAAATTAACCACACATTTTAAATTGTAAGTTTGAATACCAAATGAGCGCATAACTATCATGATTGATTATTGGGCGAAGGACGTGTGAACGAGCAGCTGCTCTAAACGGTGTCTTATCTTAGGTATAATTATAATTGCAAGTGATAAAGGGCGCTGTAAGCGTGCATGTAAATTTAGACGGCGGTTTCTGCGTGAATTAGTAATCACTTGTAACAAATGCTAGTAGGTACGGGCTTCCACAGACAAATGAACCGCCGCGTAAGTCTTTCGGACGAAATTAATCCGAATCTTAGTCATGCGAAAGGGCAGAGCGGGCGATTTGTACCGAACGCCGCAATCCAGGTGAATCGTTCACTTTTAAATATTTCGTTGGAGTTTACCTGAAGAAATTGTCTCTTAGCTACGTATTGCGACCAAAGTTTTCGAAGAAGACTTAGTTGCTTCGTTACGATATGGTGCTGCTGCGTTTTATTACCTGCTGTTCGGCAGCTCTAAGCTTTCGCTAACATGCGATGAAATCGAGTGTAGGAATGAGTCGGACCTACTAACCGTCAAGCAATGAAGTACTCAAACTGGACGTCGAGTTTGAAATCTCTTTGATAAATTTTAATATTTAGCGCGCTTAAAACATACAGCTTATAGAATTGCTTGGATATCGAATTTAGGTTTAGCGGTCCAGAACCGGCATTGTGTATCTACTGCGTCCCACTTGAGCACTTCATTAGCTACCGTCATTTTTTCATATAGATAAATAGCAGGGTACAAGTGCAATTGCTTTTTTTTCCGAAATTGACAAAATTAATGGAGCTAAAGCGTGATTGGCGATAGAGACTCTGAAAGTCCATTTGCTGTCATATATGCCGGCCCGCCGGCCCTGTTGTGTCGACTTACTGTTCAATTTATGTTTGGAAATTTTATAACTGTTTTGTACATAAAATGATGTGATGAGTGTCTCACGTACCGGTGGTAATGCATGCTTCGTGTTTTCTGTCGTGACAGCATCCAACCCGGGTGCAGGGGCACCCATTATCACTGACTGCAATGAATATTTTAACGCGTCAATTACTACCAAACAATCGCACCAAGCCACGGTTTGTTTCCCCATTTCTTTGACAACGCACACGGTATCGAATTTCTCTAAGTTTCGTCAAACGAAGTCGGAAAGGAAAACGAGTTGTTTCAATTGACATACCTAAAGTTAAGTGTTTAATGTTTAGAGTAACGCTGTCTTATGTTCACTTGGGTATCGCACTAGGCACAACCGGGGGTGCGTCAGCATTCGGCCTGCACGTGCCTCGTGTGCTGCCTCGTGCGAGTGGTTAAGTCGATCTGGTCTTATAATGGTTAATACAATCACACTAACAATCATTTTTGAAACCTCTATGGGATTGGGTTCACAGCTGCTGATGGAATACTTGAGAAGTTTGCTGCAATAAATGTTATTTTATACATATCTTTGTAGGCAATAATTTTACTATGTGTATAGTAGTAGATGTTAAAAGCTGCTAAGCTTTGAAACATGCCTTTGTTTTCTACGAATTTCTTCATATTCTTAAATGAACACCATATAAAAAAATCAAGTTTCCAGAACGACAACCAAAATTAGATTTATTAAAAGTGTACTCTACCTATAATGTATTCTACTGCTTCTTTCAGTACTTCATTAAATTTTCTGCAAATACAATGTTTTGTACATAAGAAAAATTGTAATAGACGGGCAACTGCAATACGTATGTTGACTAAATAAATTTCTATTATAATGTTTTGTTACATAATAAATAACAATTAAGTAAACTGGAAACGTTAAATGCGTAAAACATTTAACCCCCAACTCGGACTGTAGTATGACTAGCTTTTTCTCGCGGCTTTGCTCGCGCAGGGACCCTACCTAAGAAAGTACCTAAGAGTTTATTGGAGTACACCTACGAAGATTCGAATTGAAAAGTCTGTTTAATATTGTTTCCCAATACAAACTCTGAAACCCCGCTTCAACACTGTAGGGTTTTAATTTTGTCATATCCACCGTCTTGGACTTAAAAATAAATGGCATTTTTGCAATCAACGCCCCAAAAAACTTCAATAACGACACCCATTTTGATTTTTAGGCCTATTTACCCCATTTCACCCCCTATGGGGTTGATTTTCGGAAAATCACGAAATACGTGTTTGCTTATTTGTTTTTAGGAGTACTCCTACGAAGTTTCAAGTCGAAATGTCTATTTTATATTATTTTTCCATACAAAATTGGAACGCCCATTTTACCCCTTTAGGGGTTGAATTTCGAAATATCCTTCCTTATTCCTTGTATACATCATAAAGGGAACCTCTTTCAGCTTTCTAGGCCAAGGGTTTGAGCTGGGCATTGATGAGTCGGTGAGGGGGTGCGTGAGTGAGTGAGTCAGGACTTTGCTTTATACATATTAAGAAGATTAAATAGATACTGACGCTTATTTTTAGTTTAGAAGAAGGCCCTAATATAATATTAAAAATGTAGTAAAAAGATACCTGCTTCTCTAAACCTATCGATTAATGCACAAAAAAACTAATTTGTATTGTGAAAGCTACAGGACTGCAAAGTGATGTTCAAATAATTCATTGCTGAAACATTAATCAATGCATATAAATCATATACACTGAAGACAAAAATTTGGAATACTCATCTATATAAAATACTAAATCGTTGTTATTAAAAACCTAGAGAAATATTCATTTTAAAGTTGAATTTATAATATATTTATTATCACTATTTTCCTATAACTAAATATGTTAATAAATTCAAATATTATTACTCTAGTGAAGTGTTATGTTTGAAAGCAAAAATTAAGTTTAAATGTCTAAAATATTGGTGTAATATTATTGTCATATTTATTATAATAAGATAGAAGTAATAATATGAACTTTGACTTCAATTAAATATCTCTGAGCTGCTCTGTCTTAAGAAAAATAAAGGTTAGAACAACTTTAAAAATATCAGCTTTCCATTGGAAGCAAAAAGATTACTAGAATTTGTTGTTATTAATACAAATGGTTATTACTTTGATGATAAAATAACGAAATTTCTGTCTATTGATAACCCAAGTTACCCAATACCATGTATTGCCTGATGGAATAATCTACATTTCAATGTCGCTTGTAAATTTATAAATGTCGTTTTGTTGTAGCGAAAAATGTACACACTCGAAGTAGAATTTAGAGAATTGTGGAAATGCTCGTTGTTAAATGACGATATTACCGTACTAGAATATTACTAATTAGAAGAAATATTTCTGCTCATATTTCAAAGTACATATATTTCAGAATACATAAAAATAATTATGTAAATACGAAGCCTTCATCTTATGCAAAATATGCGTTAGTGAAGATTTAAAATTTAAAAGTATTTTTATTATTAATAAGTTTACAGTGTCATTAACTACTAAGGTTTTTAACACCATAAAAACATATTTACATAACAATAATAAAGATTACATCTAATATGTTCGCTTACCAAAATTGAACACTTGACTGAATAATCCAGTTTTCCTAATATAGTTCAATATCTTTGTAATATTTTGCGTGAGTACACTTACAGTGGAGCATATACTTTGTCAATGCAAAAAATATGACCGAGAACGGGAAGTGCTATTAGAAAACCCGGTAGACTTGGAATGTGTTTAAAAGTATGATAATCAGATAAATACAATTTTTAATATAACAACTCCAGAAAATAGTTGTTTTGAGTAAAGTAAGAATAAGTTTGTTAATTAAATCCTTATTCAATCGTCGTTATTATAAACAAGATTTTGAAAACATTTACTATTAAAGGCAGTACAACCTTAAAACCAAATTTTATAAGACGTGCCTGTTGTATCTATTATTCAAATTCAAATATTAAATAAAAATTGATTCATTTACTTATCTATATTAATTGCGTTTATATGAAAATGCGGAAACTTTTGGCGGAATGTATTGGAAAATTTAAACAGAACAGAGTTTAAATTTACGCAGACAGAAAGTAAAACCTTTATATAAATTTATTAGTAAATAGATATTGAATAAAATTACACTTTTAACGGAACAAATTAAAAAATATATGTTATCCTGTTGCAGTTTATCATAAATGTAGTTATTTTAAAGTTGTTAGTTCAGAGTATGATCTACATATGTTGAAATTGAAATAATATCCATAGTTTCAATAAATATAATTAAATGCAAGTAATTAAAAACAGATTTGAGTGAACTTAAATTATGAATAACTTTCCGTCAATCCCTTCGGTCACCTTTATTGCAATAATTGTAGTGTTACTGTGTGATTTTATTATGTAAAATCGGGGTTTAGATATTATTATTACTAGTAAACCAATTAATAGTTACCACAGAAATAATTTCTCCCCCTTTCGCGATATTTAGAAAATTTCCTCTCCTACTGTTTGTGTTCAAAGCAGTTGTTTAGAAATTAAAAGTTGAAGATACACAGAATAGATGGCGAAGATTGAAATCAATTCTTTATATATGCAAATTTTAACTTATCTGGTAAATCTTTTCTAATACTAAATTTTTAAAATTTGTTACAAACTTAATGAAAATTTACTAACAAATTATAGAGGTTGTTTTAAAATTTTTATGTAAATTTATTAAAACATTGGGTTTTCATTAAATGCCGTATGTTTACCAAAATTTCCATGATTTTTTTAAAATGGTGTAAACAATTTCTTAAATATTTGCTGCAGTGATTCTACGAACTTATTGCAAATTTTCTGTAAAACCATTAAACATTTCCGTAAAATTTCTGAAGGATTACGGAAAGTTACTAAAATTGTCTTTAGGTTTTACTGAAATCTGCATGAAATAATTCTGAAAGCTTCTTGAGAATTCATTCAATTTGCTACATTGTTTCTGCAAGATTAATGAAAGTTTACTATAGTTACTGAAACTGCTTTGCTCAGTTCGGAAGGTTTACGCAATCCTACTGAAAATTGCCACTAAGCTCCTGAAGTACTACTGATATCTGTATGAAATTATTCTGAAAACTCGTTGAAAATATCTCATATTTGCTGTAATGTTTCTGTAAACATATTGAAAAATGCTTTGCTGTCCGCAAATTGAAAACTGAATATATATTTTGCTTTTGCTGCAGCTGTCTTGCCAATTTCTGAAAACTTAATAAATATATGTTCAACATTTGCCGTATTTTATGTACCGTTACTAAATTTGCTTATTTTTTGGATATTTATGACAGATTTGTTTAAGACTTACAGAAAATTCTTGATAAATTTCTCAAGGTTTCTCAAGGTTTACTGTAATTTTTTTCTGAAAAGTTATTGAAACTGTTTTGTATTTTCTGTAATATTTCTGCGAACTTACTGAAAACTTTCTGTAGAGTTGTTGAAAATGTTTTGTAATTCCTGAACTATTATGCAAACGCACTAAATCTTTTGCTGTAAGCTGTTCGAAAATTTTCCTTTAAACTTATTAAAATATTGCTGCAAAACTTGCTATAGCTATATTTTTAACATCTATGGGGAATTTTCATTAAACTAGTTATGGATATCTCTGTGAAATTTTCCTGAGAACTTATTGAAAATTGTTTGAAATGTTACTGCAAAGCTACTAAAAGTTAAATTACCGAAAATTGTCCATAAATACCTGAGAGATTAAGGGAAAAGTTACTGAAACTTGGATATTTATTTGCTGAACCTTTGCTGCAACTTCTTAAAATTGTATGTAAAGTTATTAAATATTTCTTAGAAAACTTGGTAGCAATTTTTTTAAATTTTTAGAACAATTACTGAAAATAGTCCGTAAACTCCTAGAGGTTTACTGAAATCTGAACGAAATTCTCTAAACATATGTTCAAAATTTCTTGAATTCGCTGTTAAGTCTCTGCAAACTTACTGATCATTTGCTGTAATCTCATCAAAGTTTACTGAAATTGGTGTGCTTTCTCTCGTGCAAATTTCTCGCAACTGCTGTAATGTTTTTGCGAACTTACTAACAATATACTGTAATATTACCGAAAATTGTATGAAAATTCTTGAAAAATTATGGAAACTTACTTCAAATATTGCCTATATATACCCTGAAAGCTGTCTGAATTTTTTACGAAAACTTGCTAAACATTTCCTGTACCATTTGCATAATTTTTCTGTAAGTAAATTAATTAAAACGTTGCTGCGAGGTTTACTGAAGTCTGCGAAAACTGTTTGTGACAATTTCTTCAATTTGCTGTACTGTTTCTGTGAACTTACTAAAACTTTGCTGTAAAATTATTAAAAATGATTTGCATATTCCGACAGAATTATGGAAACTTATTTTTAAAAAAATATTTTGCTCTACAAACTGGACCTTGCTAATAGTAGATTGCAAATATGTTGAAACACTGAGTGAACCTTAATGAACTCTAGTTAAGATTTAAAGTTTAGAAGTATGATAGTCACATAAATACAATTCTCAATGTAACAGCCCCAGGAAACAGTTATATTGAGTAATGTAGAAATGGGTTTAGAAATGTTTCCAATTCAATCGTTATTCTATCGTATTTCTAAGCAAGTTAAGAATTTTCATTACAATGTACATCTATACAAATATGTTGTACTATTAAAGGTAGTACAACTTTAAAACTAAACTCTAAAACACGTTCCTGTAGCACTTATTTTTCAAATTCATATTTTAAGTTGGAGAAGTTGTGGGGTAGTGGAATATATTGAAAAATTTAAACAAAACATGTTTTGAATTTACACAGACAAAAGGTAAATTAATTATAAAATAGTTATTGAGTAAAATTGCACTTTTAACTGAACAAATTAGAAACTATATGTTATCCTGTTGCAGTTCATTATGATTGTAGTGATTTTAAAATTGTTAGTTTAGAGTATGATCTATATATGTAGGCATTTAAATAATATTGAACAACCAAAATTAAACGCTACTAATTAAAAAAACGGGTTTAGGTTCATTTAAATTATGAATAGCTTTCCATAAATCCCTTCGGTCACTTTTATTGCGATTGTAGTGTTAATATATAATGTTATTAGATAAAATCATGGTTTAGACTACTAGCATTAATTACTGTAGAAGTAATTCCTGTCATATCAATATTGTGATATGTAGGAAATTTGCTTTTCTACTGTTTGTGTTAAAAGTAGTTGTTTAGAAATTAAAATTGAAGAAATACAGAATGGATGTAAAAGCGTGAAAATAAATCCAAACTTTAAACTTATCTAAAAACGTTAAACATTTACTAATACCAAATATTGATAATGTGTTACAAACTTTATGAAAATATATTAGAAAATTGTAGAGGTTTCCAGGAAATTTAATGAAAATTCGCGTAACTTTTCCTTCAACTTGTTAAAACATTGCATTTTCATTAAACGCCTGCAAGTTTAATAAAGCTATATGAAATTTTTCGGAAATTTTTTTAAAGGTTTTATAAATAGTTACTCTCTTGTAAATTTACTGTAAAACCACTCAACATTTTCTGAAAATTTCTGGAGTATTACGAAAATTACTTTTAATAGAAATTGTCGTTAAACTCCTCAAGATTTACTGAAATCTGTATCAAATTATTCTGAAAGCTCCTCTTCTTTGCTGTAATATTTACGCTTAATGAGAGTTTGCTATAAAATTACTGAAATTCTATTGCTGATCTCTGAAGGTTTAAATTCTCCATTATCACCTAAGGTTTAACGAAAGCTATGTCTATTTTTTGTTGGAACTGTATTACGTTTGCTACAATGTTTCTGTAAACCTACTGAAAATTGTCGGCAGGTTTCTGAAGCATTATGGATAATTAATTACTGAACCTTACCAGCATATTTTCTGAATGTTTACGGAAATCTGAAAACTTGCTGACCATTTGTTGTAAAATTGTTAAAAATTTCTGCAGGGTAATGGAAACCGGCTGAATCTTGAATGTATGATTGCTGAACTTTTCTGTAAGCTGCCCTAAAATATTACTGTAAACCTGCTCGATTTTTTTTGAGGTCTACGAAAATATTCCTGAAGAATTACGTTAAATACTCCTTTTGAAAGTTTAATGAAATCTGCTTCAAATTTTGCTGGAAAGTTATTAAAACTGTCTCAAATTTGTTACAATGTTTCTGCAATCCTACTAATTTTTTTTGTAAAATTTCCAAAAATTGTTTGCACGTTTTTGAGAGATTATGGAAACTTACTGAACCTTGGGTCTATATTTTCTGAAGGTTTACTAGAAACTGAGTGAAATTTTTCTGCAAACTTGTAAATATCTTGAATTTGCTGTAATATTTTTGAAAACTTATTGAAAATTTTCTGTAATTTGCTAAATATATTTTGTAAAATCCTGAAGGATAATAGAAACCCACTTTTCTTGCAATTGCAACAATAATGCTGTAATATTATTGAAAATTGTATGCATATTGTTGAAGTATTATAGAAATTTGCTGCAAAAATATCCTCTATATATACTGAACTTTTATTAAAATTTGTTTTGGAAACTTTTTAAACATATCCTGACAATTTTGAAAAATGTTTTTGTAAATTTATTGAAACGTGTGTTGCAAGGTTCACTGAAGTTTCCAAGAAATGTTTGTGAAAACTTGTTAAATAATTCTCCAATTTGCTGTCATGTTTCTGTGAAGTTATTGACAACTTACTGTAAAATTAATGAAAATTATCTGCAGATTCCAGAAGAGTTATGGAAACTTACTCTGTGGTTTTTTAACTGATCGAAAACGTGGTTAAGGTTTTGCAAGTACAGATGTTGAAATATTGAGTGAACTTTAATGAACTCTTACTTTGACATTGCTAAGTTTTCTACAAAGTTGTTAATTTTTTTTTTGCAATTTTCTAAAATTTTACTTCAATTGTGTTTCTATAAATATTTTGAATTTTCCGAAAAGTTGACTGAAAATGTTATTAAAAAATTATAAAAGTTTAGTAGAAGTTATTGCGTATTTTCTGAAGTTTTGCATTTCTTAAATATTTACGAACATTCCAGTAATTTTTCTGTAAGTTTATTAAAATTTTGCTGCAAGCTTTCTCACAACTTTGCTAAAATTGTAGAGAAACTGCTGTACCTTTACTAAAATGTGAAACGTTGTTGAAAATATGACGAACATTTGTTGTAATATTTTTGTAAACTTACTGAATTTTTTATGTAGAATTACTGAAAATAATTTCCACATTCTCAAACGTTACTGGAAACTTTGTAAAGATTTGCCGCAAACGATTTGCGAATATGCTGAAATTTGAAGTTTGTTAATCATTTTGCACGAATTTGTTAAAGTTTTCTAAAAATGTGCTTCACATATATTTCTATAAACTTACTGAATTTAGTGTAAAATTGCTGAAATTAACTGAAGAGTTTCTTAAACAATTGTGGAAATTTATTAAAATTTTATTGAAAGGTTGCTGTATATTTTCTAAAGTTGCGGCCGGAAACCTTCGGAAAACATTTGTTTACATTTTCTGTAGAGTAATTAAAAGATTACTTCAAACCTGTTAACAATTTTGCTAAAAAAGTACTGGAAATTTTAGGAAAACTATGTACGTTTACTAAAATCTCTGTGATTTTTATGTGAAACCTTATTGACAGTTTCCTGAGAATTTGCTGTAATTTCTGTAAACTTACGGAAACTTTTCCGGAAAATTAGGGAATATTTTCTGAATATTTCTGGGCGGTTATAGTAACCTACCGAAAAATATTTACTGAAAACTGTGTGATTTTCTCTAAAAAGTATTAAAAGCTTCAAGAAAATTCGCTGAGAAGGTTTTGCAAGCATGCTGAAATCGAGAGTAACATTTAATGAACACTGCTACAAACTCGACAAAAAATTTCCATACATTTCTAAAAATTTTGTTGACGATATCCTGAAGTAGTACAAATGTGTTTCTATGAACTTTCGCAAAGTTGTCGAACATTAATAAACGACTTTCTGAAAATTGACTGAAAATTTGTTAAAAATATTATGTAAATTTGTTTATAACTTTTTAATATTAGCAATTCTTCTTCTTTTTCTTTCACTTATTATAAGTCAGTGACCTGTTTTAACCACAAAGTGGTTCTATCAGCCCTCTTTGTCCGTAAACCGGGTAAGTGGCTAGCCTGGCTCTCCGAAAGTGAGAAAAGTTTCCTTTTTTATGGGTTGACGACTACCACAGGTGTTAGCGTGGTGGCCGGAGAGCGTACGATTTTTAAAATCCTTCTAGAATCAGCCGGGATACGAATCTGGGCCGGCAGCCTGAGAGGCGAGCATTTGCTCGCGGGACCAATTCATTTGTTGAAAATTTTCTAAGAACTTGACTGATAACTTCTTAAACAAATTATCTGATGATTTTTTTAGAAAACAATTTAATGTAACCCTGCTGCCTAGTTCATGACAATGTACTGTAAAGTTGCTTCAGATTGGCTATAAGTTTGTTAAAAATTATCTGCAAATTTGTTGAGTTGTTTCTGAGGGTTTGTTGGGAAGTTAAGAACTAGTGGCTGAAAATATGTACGAAACTTAGTGGAAATTTTTAAACGCATCTTTCTCACTTTTCTATTCGTAATTTCTCCCTAAATTTATAATCGCACTTCTTAGGACATCCGATAAAGATATTCATAAAATTGAGATTTAATCGAACCCTGTTTATATGAGAATTATCTTTAATCCTATACTGAAATCATTTATTAAATGTAATAAATTGTAGTTGCAGCAGCAAAATAAAGGTGTGTTTCAAAAGCAAACAAACCTACGTGTTTTGTATTGTCGTAAGGAAACGGAAGTCAATCTAGAGTAAATCCAATGTGCTAAGTGGGGGTGCAGCTGTGAACTTCCAGAATTATTTTCTACAAGCGTTATTTTTGTAAATGGTAGGCGTCTAACCAAATTAAAGATAGTGAATTGAAACTAAACTACATAAAGGTACTTATATGCATGAGAAATTAAGTAGCTCTATTTTACTGAGTATATTAGGTACTTATATTTTTGTAAAATGGACAAATACGGCTAAGAAGTGATGATTTCTCTATTATTAGTTGTTTAGCTTAATATAAACTGTTACTAGAAATTATTCGCAGGCTGAACAGCCAAAAAATGTCTTCCTTATCGCTACTATGTCTATTATATATTATAATTACGGGAGCAAAATTGTCATTCGAGCTAGTTGTATGACGTAAAACGTAAACAACAATTTAACCCTAAGTAAATATATATTACCTTCGTTTGGTTATTCTACATTAGAGCTAGATTTAAAGTCATACGAGTAATTATAGTAACTGAATTGTATGCATAAAGTGTAAGCTTGAGTTCTTCAATCGTCGACTGATTTGCTGTCTGTCTTACTTACGAACATCATTTGCGCTGTAAGCTCGATGAAATGACAATAAATTGCTTTAACACTTATACACTAACGGTAAAATTTTGTTTAGGTTTATACGAACCCGTAGTCACCGTCAGCCGACGTGTTGCTTTTATACCGTTTCGTATGTGCCGCGTCGCGGTTTTTTAGTTCTCTGCCAGTCTTATTAGAGCGTTGCCCTTTTGTAAATCTGAACAAAATTTTCGAGAAAGCGAGACGATGTAAATATTAATGTGAAACGTAATGTATTAAATTCTTATATGTTTATTGACGGATATGTAAAAATAAATAAAGTAATTATGTACTTACTGTTTATGACTGGTCTTTCTTATCACCCTTTCCCCAATGTTTATCAATAACTTTTCTATTTAAGTCTTACAAGTCGTTAAATGTGTGTGTATAATTTTGATGATATATAGTATAGTGTGTCCAAGAGTAAGGGATTAAAGAAGTTAAAAGGTAAACTAAGGGAAACATAATGGAACCAGATGGAACGAAACAACACTGGAACAGACGAAAGTAACATTTTTATAACTGTCGCAAGGAAGCTCCAAATTATAAAAATCTGAGAAGAAACAAAAAGATATGGATAAGAGTGGGAATAGAAATGTAATATTAGATTGATTGATAAAGAAAGAATGTACATGGAGGATGAGATTATGGAATGCACAGGATAAAAAAAAAAGTAGGTTTAACTTCCACATAAATTTGGTAAGGCCAATTTTAGATTTAGAGATTGTAATATATCTCTGGTGCTCTGTGACCAGATATACACATCTTAATTTAAGGTTATCAATTTTCAATTTTTATTGACAACAGTTATGAGTTATCTTCCTGGTTATCTATGTAGAAGCTCATTACAGATCTTCTAAATATTTCTATTTACACAATAGAAACAACTTAAATTGGCACAAGCACTCACTCACTCACTGACTTTACTTTAGAATGATTGATGACTTTCTATTGCTGATGCAATAAATAATTGTAAATCAGGTATACTTTTAAATCACTTACATTACTTTTAAATTCTAATAATCTGATATTTATTTATCAAATTATATCACAGTAAAAACATTTTACAACTATTTAACCACCACTGATAAGTTTTGACTTTCAGCATGATATCAAAATATTTTCAAGTCAATATTATTTTTGAAACCTGTGACTATCTGTCTGTTACGAAGGTCTTCTTTACTATGTATATGTGTGTAAGTCTTTTTAAGGCCATATCGAGTAAACAATACGCAGAAATACCAATTGGAAAAGAAATTCTAAGTGTCAGCAGTGAGTGAATTTCTATAACAAAGTAGATTAGTTGAGGTTAAGTTTACAAATATTTGCATGCAACTAGATAGGGGATAAGGGAATAAAAATAAATAAATTAGACCCCATAAAAATTTTTTTCTACAGCCGTGATTTTAAACTGTTTCCAAGGGTCATATGCGGCGTGCTTTATGTTGTCTATAAAACACGCCATTCCATTTAAAGCACGGAGTACTTTAAGAGGTTATAAAACCTTATTAGTGAAGATTAAAAGTACAGTTATTATATCGGACCGATTTGTATGCGGAGCCCCGAGTGCCCGATTGGAGAGGGGTGGAGCCCGATGGCCCCTTTGGAGAGGGGCGGAGCCCCGAGGGCCCCCTTGGAGAGGGGTGGAGCTCCAAGAGCCCCCTTGGAGAGGGGCCGAGCCCGGAGGGCCCCCTTGGAGAGGGGCCGAGCCCCGATGGCCCCCTTGGAGGGGGACGGAGCCCGATGGCCCCCTTGGAAAGGGGTGGAGCTGCAAGAGCCCCCTTGGAGAGGGGCCGAGCCCTGAGGGCCCCCTTGGAGAGGGGCCGAGCCCTGAGGGGCCCCTTGGAGAGGGGCCGAGTCCCAAGGGCCCGCTTGGAGAGGAGCGGAGTCCCGAGGGCCCCCTTGGAGAAGGGTGGAGCTCCGAGGGCCGCTTTGGAGAGGGGCGAAGCCCCTAGGGCATTTAAGCTAACAAACTCCTCGGCTGTAGAAAAAATATTGAAGCCAACTCGTGTTTTACAGTTTAAAAATCTCGGTCGATTATAAAATTCTCGCTTCGCTCGAATTTTAACATGATCGACCTCGATTTTTAAATCCTCTGTAAAACACTAGTTGCCTTAATAGCTATAAAGGATAGGCAACACATTATACGAGGTAGAATATACAATAATATACCTACAGGAAAATTGCAAATCAGAAAGTATAATGAAGACAGATTTTTTTCTACATCCCCAGAACCACTCAGAGAAGGACCGATCCTACGAGGAGTTGAACAGTGTGAAAACCCTTATCGCTGCATAGGATGGAGAGAATAGAGGCAATGTTGGCTAAAATTGAGGTGAGAATAAATAATATGGACGAAAATTTAGCTAGAGAGGAGAAGAAAAATAAAGAAGGGAATAAGCAATTAAAAGAACGAATTGTAAAACAGGAAAGAAGAAACGCTTAATAATTAAAGGTGTGGTAGATGAAGAATCCGAATAAAAAATAACAACACAGCAAAAGGTGGAAGAAGTATTTCAATAAAATTTCACAACATTGATGTATACCTACAGTAACCTTGAAGAAATAAGAGTGATTGAAAACTAAAACCAGAAAGGCCTCAGGCCAATTATAATCAAGTTATGAAATTACACAAAGAAAATTGAAATCCTAAACAAGACCAAAAACTAAAAGGGTCAAATATATGGATTGACAAGGATTTCGCGAAGGAAATACAGGAGGAAAGAAGAAACCTAGTTCCAATACTAAAAGAAGCAAGAGCAAGATGGTGGAAAGCAGTAATTAAGTACAATAAACTATTAGTGAATGATAAAATTTACGAAAAAGAGAAACCAGACGACGAAGAAGATAAGGAAACGGAAGAAGAATTACATCTAACAAAAGAACAGTTAACCCTAGATCTCCTGAAGATCCAAGATTATCCCAGCTAAGAACAATATATAAAACGAACAGGGGAAAAACTAGATAACTTAAATAAGCGGGAATAGAGCTGAAACGACAAAGGCAATGGAAAAGATAATTACTAGTCTGGAAAAACGGATAAAAATAAAACTAAAGAAATTGCAACTCAAAAATTAGAAAAAAAATTAATACGTGGAATATCAAGGGTAAACGGAAAAGAGAGTGAATTGGAGAAGTTCGAAAGAGCAGGTGCAATCATTTTGAGACTAACAGAGGCAAAAAAAGGGAAAGGAGAAATGGAGATAAGAATGGATATGTAATATTATACAGTAGAGTTGAAACGTAGGAGCGAGCGGCTGCAGGAGTAAGCTGTATAATACACAAAGATCTATATAAAAATGTAACCAAACGGGAAACCCATTCCGAAAGAATAATGACAGTAGAGATAAGGAATCAAGCAAAGGTAGACACTATCATTGTAATAATAACATATGGGCCAAATGAGGATTAAAAATAGAGATTAAAGACAATTTTTGGCAAGAAATGAATGAAGTAATAGAAAAGGCAAACGGAAAAGTATACCTAATAGGAGATATTAACTGAGATGAACTATATGAAGAAATCACCGATAATTAAGGGGAAGACATAAGAAATAACAACTGCATAGGACTGCTAGACTTCTGCTTAATACTATAATAAGACTAAAAATACTGATAATATTAAATACATTGTTCCAACACAAGGAAATACACAAATATACACGCGAAGTAAAAAGTAAACGAGAAAAGTCAATCGTTGACTATACAGGGTTATTCACGTAAGATGACGAGCCTGACCAGGTAAAAATGCAACCCAAAATACGATTTATAAAGCTAACTCGATGCATATTGCATTAGCACCTCGAATTTGACATAGACTGTTTACATCTCATTGGTGGCAGTGCAAGTCTATGTCAAATTCGAGGTGCTAATGTAATAGCGATCCAGTTAGCTTTATAAATCGTATTTTGGGTTGCAGTTTTACCTGGTCAGGCTCGTCATCTTACGTGAATAATCCTGTATGTATAATAGTAGAAAAAACAAATAAAATAAATATAATTGACACTAGGATTAAAAGAAGCTACGAAATAGGAAGCGATCATTTCCTGCTGATAGCAGTGATAAGGGATACAAATAAAAATTACAAAGTAGAAAACCAAATAGGAAAAAACAAAAGAAAAGTAGAATTTGAAACAATAAGAATATATAGACTAAAAGACAGAGAAATAGCAAACAAATATAAAGAATTAGTACATACAGCTATACAAAACATACAAGGGAGAGGTACAAAAGGCAGACTAGAACAACTATGGAAGTCTTATAGGAAGATTTTAATAAATGCTGCTAAACAAACCCCTATGGAGTGTGAAAGAAAATATAAAAACAAATAACAAACAGCGTAGTGGAGTATGGATATTAAAGAATAATTCAAGAAAAATAACAAACATGGAAAAATTACTTAGAAAATAAAGTAACAGAAAATTATGAGAGATACAAATAACAACGGAAACCAGTGATATGATAAAAGAAGCAAAGAAAGATAACTGGGCAGAATTCGGGAATATATTAGAGACAAATACTAAGCGGGTAATTAGAAACTACCGCACACCATTTTTGGTAAATGTGGTTTATTATATACTTATACCTATACAAGGTCCGGTAACGATGTGGGGGTGGAAGATATATCTAAAACTATGAGAGTTACATGAATAATGTGTATATAAAAGTTGTAGGTACGAAGGTGGGCTACCTTTCAAGTATAAAATGGCGAATCTGGGTATTAATGCTATACAGGTTGCTCAATATTTGCAAATGTTATCATTTCAATTTTTTTCAACTAGAACACTCTGTATATTTTTATAGTTTTGGAAAGCCATTTTAATGATCTTTCGTTGGATATATTACTTCATACCTCTAAATTCAACTGTTTTTTCAGATATGAGTGTTTGAATATAAAAATTATTTAAGCCCTTTAAGATACTTTATTTCAAGGGATAACAAACAAACGCCCTTAAAATAATGATTTAAACACTTAAGGTCTCCAAAAATTAAAACACTAAACCAGGTTTAGAAAATATAAATGCAGTCAGTGTTAATACATGAAATAATAAATACGAAAAACTGATAAATGCAGAAATAAATTAATTCCAAGGTCAAATAAAATCAGATTTACAAAAACAAAAGCCAACACACCAAAAGCTTATACGTAATTACATTAAATGTTCGAATAGTTCTCCTTTCCGGCTCTGAGTATTAAAGCTGTACAACGAAGTCATAATCGGCAGATATAATTATTTCAATTAATTTAAATAGAACACACTGTATATCCCTGTATTTTTGAAAAGTACTTTTAATGAGCTTTCCTCTGACATCCCATTTCCTATCCCTAAATTCAATCGCTTTTTTGCCTTTTTTTCCGTTTTCCGTATTTATTATTTCTTGTTTTGAGTAGTGGCTGGATTTTTATGTTCTAAACTTGGTTTTATCTTTTTTGTTGAGAAACCAAGTATTTAAATCGTTATTTTAATGACGTTTGTTTGTTATCGCTTAAGATAAAGCACCTTAAGGTGCTTTAATTGTTTTTTATGTTGAAACACGCATATCTGAAAAATCAGTTAAATTTAGAGGTATGAAGTACCATCCATATCAAAAGAAAGCTCATTGAAGGAGATTTTCAAAAATATAAAATATACAGGGAATTCCATTTGAAAAAAATCGAAATGATTAAATTTGCAAATATTGATCACCCTGTATAGCATTCTTACTTTTCGATTTTTCAAAAAACCTACGTCAATAATTTGTGCATGTCTTACTTAAAAAATGGAGTTCTTCGAAATTGTCAAAATCCAAAGAGTGCTGTTTTTCGGAAATTAAATAAGCTATCAGTGACAGTTTTTTAGAGTGTGTTATGTTTAGCTAAGTGAACAATCTTAAGGCCAGAAAACACCTATTTTTTACTTTAACTAAAAATAATTTTTTCAATTTTTTAAATATTTTTTTAAAATTTCACATATAAGTCATTCACGACTTTTTTGGGACAGAGTTGGCTATGATTTTTTCTTTTCATGTTGGACTAACTGATTCGATGATGTAACGGATGCAACTTTTTTTTTCTGTCAGTGTCTGTTCGACATTTTCTTACCACCACATTGTCAGATTTATTATTTTAATGTTCGTAAGAAAATATGTGATTTATCAAATGTGTAAAAATAAAGTCAAGAAAGGAAAAGTCAAAATGCCCAAACCAATTTTGTTACAACAAAAAATTTCCATTAAACGATGCTACTTCCAATTTAAAAAGGTCAGACCAAATTTAAAAGAACGCGAGTTGATGTGGAGACTAGAGAATATCCGGCAACAATGTACCTATTCAGAAAATATAACCTTAAACTGAAAACAACCTAACCTAACACAAAAAGTGTCAATTTCCATGAGGGAGTTTAGTTGCAACAGAGGTTCTGTCAACATAATTACTACATGGTCATAGCCTCACCTGACCCAAAAAGATCGTGAACAGCTTATACATGGCTGAACTATGCAAAATTAGACATAAAGTAAAATCAGCAAGCCATCCATTTGATAAGATATTTACATTTTTAACGTGTTAATTTCTATAAGACCAATATTGCTCAATTGCTCTACTAAATTGATTTGGCATCAGTTTGTGATGTCTTTATTCTTCGACAGCAGCAAGCAAGCAAGCATGTAAAATAACGTGGCATGTTCATATCATGTACACAATTCTTATACAAACTGCAATAAACATTAATATTGAATGCTTTTGTTATGCATTATTTCTCATTTTCGTTTCTGTCGTCCATTCTCAAATCATTTAAATTTTTTATCCTTAATTTAAACAGAGATCCGGCAACAATGTACCTATTCAGAAAATATAACCTTAAACTGAAAACAACCTAACCTAACACAAAAAGTGTCAATTTCCATTAGGGAGTTTAGTTGCCACAGAGGTACTGCTAACAAAATTACTAGATGGTCATAGCCTAACCTGGCCCAAAAAGATTGTGAACGGCTTATAGGTACCAAGACTTATTATTAAAACTCATTTTTTTATGTGAAGACTTTAAAGATTGATAATTAGAAAAAATAATATAAAATGTTAATTACTTCTTTAGATATTTTATTATTTACCGAAAAGTAGTAGGTTTGCATAATTTTTACGATTTTTATGCAAAGCACTGTTTAGGAGAAATAGTTTTCAATTCTAATTAATTTCAATTTAAGTGGCTTCTAGAAACTCTAATCGTGGACTGTTAATGAATTACTATTACAAAAATCCTGTAAATTTTCGTTTACAGTTGTCTAAATGAGGAGATTTTTCTTTATCCAATTTACATGTTCTAAAAACAACTATATAGAACATTAAAAACCTACGTAAAGGCAAAAACGGAGGCATATACCTGAGTGGTGGGAGAGAAGTAGCAATATAAAATAACACAGCTAACAATGGTTTGGTGATAGAGAGTTGAGATTAAAGAAAGTAAATGAAGCTGTTAAAACTTAGAAAATGGTAAAGAAATTGAGCTTGGCGATATTTAAGCTGAAATCATTAAACACATGAATAGAAAAGGCCAACAATTTTTACATAAGGTACTAAATACTATGTGGATTACGAGGAAGATACCAAGTGACTGTGCTGTAGCTGTAAGAAACGTTTTGCAAACGGTGCGATACTCCTTCTATCCGTTGTGGACTAGCAAACGATAGAGACGGAATATGGAAAGCTGTGCAGATAAACAATGAGTTAACAAGGTATTGCTGAGGGCTATTGAAGGTATTTACATAAGTACAAGGGATGTCAGAAGTACTAATAATTTAATATTGGAAACATTCATCACTAGAAAGAGAGCACGACAAGGAAGAGCCGTGACTCTTGGTGTTCATCACAATTAGTTACTAACACGAAAGACGATTTAGAAAAAAAGGTGACAATTTGAAATAAAGTAACAGAGACACCTTAATATAGATAAAACATAGCATAAATTAGAAACAAAAAATTAACACAAATTGCAGGCATGTTAAAGCATTCGCAAGGAGAAGACGTAGGTGGAGCTACTTTCTCCGTGCATCTACACCTTAAAGGTAGAAGAAGATCAGTTATGTATGTATGTATGTATTCATGCAATAATGTATAAGCAATTGAAAAGTACGATAAGAAAAGGTTAGTTAGGATTTCCTAGTGTACCTTGACATGAATTACGATCGCTTTGCATGCCTGTAGCCTTTTATTTGACACAGTGGCACCAACAAAATAAAAGAAATGCTGTATAGAACAGACTTGGATCACCACCACGCCTGCATATTTGAAAATTCTATAGCCAGGAATAGGCTGTTAAATATCATCGGAGACAACACACAACCTTGTTTTACATCTCATAACACCTGTACATCTTCTGTATTTCCTCCTTCCAATCTCACAATAGCAGATTGGTTCCAATATAGATTTACTCTGATTCTCCTATCTTTATCATCCAGTATGATTATTTTTCACACTTTTACTATCCTCTGGTATTAACTCTATTGAATATCTTTTGGCAATCAATAAAAGATATAAAACTGGCACAATTAATCACTGGGATGGCAAATAAGGATTCCATGTAGCTGCTACACCTCTGGTCAAACTGTGTAAATTTTATGAAGGATATTTCCGGATTTCAAGACGTGGTGGAACACTACAGTCAACTATTTCACATTATTCTCACCGTGAGGCTTGTATACGGCCAAGGCCTTAAGCTCTGTCTTCTTTCATTTTCTTTATTGCAGTTTACACTTCTTCTACCACGAAGCTTGGTCCTATTTCACAGTTTATCCTAGGAGGTTCTTTATCAACTGTCAGAAGACAGTTGTGACACATGGCTTTCTCACATACACTTTTAGTTATTTCTCTAACTTACCTCTGAATGTTGAAAGCAGCATGCTTCAATTGTAAAAATTATATTTCAACGCATTTTTCCTACTTTTTCTTCTCTTCCTATATCTTCTTGATTACTTTATTAATGTTTTTATATTCACCTGATTCACCTTTAACAAGTCTCCTCTTTTTCATTATCTTGAAGACTTCTAACTTAACAAAACGAAATAAACGATAATCGCCAAACAGAGAAACATACAAGAAAACGCCATCTATGTTGACGGTTATATCAGCTAATTCCCTTGGATGCAATATCAGTAAATGTGGTGGATGAAATAAGGTCAAGAATTGTACAGGTTCGAACAGTATTCATCTAAATAACAAGTATATTCTGCATTCACAAACTGGACACGAACTTGAGAACAAGAATGCTGAAATGTTACTTGTTTTCTGTATTCTCATACAGCAAAAAGTCATAAATCATCGTGTAAACCACGCTTATGCATATTTTGAAGATATAGCTGAGTGGATACAATTAAGAACTCAGAATTGAAAGCTCGAATGGAGAAAGACTTGGAAGTTGGTAACAGGAGGAACCGCAGGTAACTTGAGTATTTTGATTTCAGAAAAATGCAGTGCACTGCATTTCATAATACAGGAGAGGATAGATGGTAAACGATCTCGAAGAAGAAGAACGTCATGACAAAGAAGCATGGACAATATTTTATAAAGTCCACTGTTAAACTATTGAGAACAGTAAAGTAAAGTCATGGTTCAAAATTTAATAACCAAATTCAACCCATTTAACCCTGTGTGATGTAACTAAATAACTCGTGAGTTTGAAGACTCTAAAACACTTTAATAGTTTAACTTATTGAAGTGTATAAATATTAAAAAATGCGCTACTACGCTATTGCGGTTTAAGTCTGTAATAAAAAAGAAGCAAAAATTCTAGGATTTAAAAGAGGATCATAATGGCACTTCAGACGTTGCAAAAAGAAACTTGAAAACTGAATATCCACCTCTTACCGCTTAAAAGAGCGTTCTACATGTTGCTCTTACCCTAAATACACCGTATAGGAGTGGCACACAGTAACCAGTGAAAGATTAGGCCATTCATTCTAAAATGTAAAACATACGCTAACAGGAAAAATTTATCTCAAACATTTAATATTAAGGCCAGTGCTTTGCTTGTTTACGTTTTTATGCTCCTTATTAAGGCCAACAACCTTTTTCATGTTATGCAGACGTAATGGAGTTTTAAATAAACAACGTTTGTCTAATGGATATTGGCTTAAATTATGTACACATTTTTCCATTTAAATTCTTAAATTACATCAGTTGATATAAAATTTATTTGTGAAATTCACGAAGAGACTTAAAATTTCCAAAGGTAATTCAGCACTGATTCCACTCACCACTCTATGATGTCTCAAGTAATGAATCAGCTAAGGACTACAATTGGATGTCGAATGGTAAGTGAACTTAAATTAAGTACCTACATCACTGTAATGGAGAACAAATGATTGGGTGTCGATTTCTCGAGACGTTTTTTATTATTGATTCTGAGCAGCATGTTATGTAACTTAACAATACCCTTACAGCAACAACAAAAACGTATTATTTTAAAAGATATTTCGAACAACTGTAGTTTTATTTAATTCATTAATTTAGCTGTCGAGCTTGTATTATGTGTTGCCTATTCATGTCCTTTTGATTTCATAGTCACGTAAAGAATCTATCAATTTGATGTTTCATTGTTTTTACACTCTTCGGAGAGTTGAAGTGAAATTTTCTAATTAATGTTATTACATAAATAATAACTCCAGTATCGTTTTGTGATCATGGGTGCCAATGAATATCTTACATGCAGAAGCTGCAGAATCTTGGATAAAATCAGCCTCAATCCAATGAACTGCGACACCCATAAAACTTCGTCACTTTGCTGACCATATATCAGCAGGCGTAAGAACGTAGTCAACGATTTTTATGTTTTCTATAATTTTTTGTATTTGCTTGTCATACATTTTCGAAATTTTACTTACAGCTGCTTTTCTATTCTTTATTTTAACAGTTATACCTTCAAACAATTGAATAAACTTTTGTTTTTAACTATGGTTATTGGTGACATTGAGCTAGCCAAAAAGTTTTGTATCAAACTCAGCTTGTGAAATAAATAAAGCACCCAAATTAGTAACATTTTCAATTTTTTGTTGCTTCTTTGTATTAAAAGAAAGATTTTCTTTATCTGCATTGCAATTTTCTTTTTTCTTTCTTCTTTTCTAAGCTTCATATTTAACCAAATAATATGGGTGTACACGTTTTAGATGTTTAAGAAAATTTGTTATGGTGTTTCCAAATCCTTTAATTATCTTAGTTTTCGGAAGACAAATTTGACGAGCTGCTTCAATATTCTTACCTCCGGTACGCATGTTATGATACTTTTAATAATTCACATCTAAAATAGTAGAGTTTTTAGAAAATATTATTATCTATTACAATTGCATATACTGCCGTCATAAGCAAGAAGGCGGTATCTACAAAAAACGCGTTTCGAGGCAAATGGCGAAACGTATAAGCCGTTCACGACCTTTTTGGGACAGAGTTGGCTATGCTTTTTTCTTTTCATGTTGGACTAACTGATTCGATGATGTAGCGGATGCAACTTGTTTTTTCTGTCAGTGTCTGTTCGACATTTTCTTGCCACCACATTGCCAGATTTATTATTTTAATATTCGTAAGAAAATAATGATTTATCAAATGTGTAAAAATAATTTTCATTTCCGTCAAAGGAAAAGTCAAAATGCCCAAAATAATTTTGTTATAACAAAAAAATTCCATTAAACGATGCTACTTCCAATTTAAAAAGAACAGACCAAATTTAAAAGAACGCGAGTCGATGTGGAGACTAGAGATTATCCGGCAACAATGTACCTATTCAGAAAATATAACCTTAAACTGAAAACAACCTAACCTAACACAAAAAGTGTCAATTTCCATGAGGGAGTTTAGTTGCAACAGAGGTTCTGCCAACAAAATTACTAGATGGTCATAGCCTCACCTGACCCAAAAAGATCGTGAACGGCTTATAACTTATTGATATTTCATCACCATGTGGTACATGACCGTTGATTTTTTTATTATAAGTATGAATTTAGTGTGTTTTATATAAAAAGTAACAATATTCACCATTTACATCCAAAATGAAGAAATTGTAGCGAAAAAATGTAGATACCACCTTTTGACTTTAACTTGCAACAATCGACCGAACACTAAATACAGATTGAAAAAGGGGCATCTACTTGACTATGTTGTATAATGGAAGACTTGATACTATTAATTTAATTAAACAAAAATTTTATATTAAAAATCGTTTCTTAGTATTGGCAAAAGAAGATTATTATACATTACGTCGAGGGGCAGAGCTGGGCAGTACCCGAGTACAAGTACTCAAATACTGTACTCTAAGTACAATTCAGGTACTCTGTACCCGGTACCCAGCACAATTTTCAATAAAGTACTCTGTATTCGTACCCGTCATCACATTGGGTAGAAGTATCCGATACCCGCGTCTTTTATGAGTACATTTGTCCGAGTACTTTAATACCCAACGCGCAAGCGCAAGTGCGCCATGCAAGTCTGGACTTGGCTGTGTTTGACGGTGTCGCCGGTGTCGGTTTGTACGAGAAGGGGAAGTGACTGACAAGTGACAACACTCTAACCCTCCAACGATTGAAATACAACACGCTATCATAACTAACCCTATAAGCTGCCGCTACTGTGGTTTTCTTGAAGACTTGAGCACTCGAGGTAAGGGGCATATTAATATTGTATTATTACTTATCATACATTTTTGTTGGTTGTACAAAGGAATGTAATAAACTGTTTTGTTTATTTTGCTTATTATAAACCGAAAACAATGTTAAGTAAAAGTGGTGGGGGAAGAAACATGTACTTGCAAATAGTACTCTTGAAATTCGAGTACTTGTACTCGGAGTACTGTACTCGACAGGGTGTGCAATGAGTATAGTACTCGGTACTCTGTACTCGTTCTTCAGTTAAGACATGTACTTGGTACTCGGTACCCAAGTACAATTTATCAGTACCCGGCCCAGCCCTGTCGAGGGGTCACCACGGAGTAAATGTGGTTTTTAAGGGCTGATAAATATTTTAAATGTGGAGTAAATGTGGTAAACGCTCGACAGATTACGCAGTTGGCCGTATCTGCAAATTTGCGACCACAAAAACAAACAATATCTAACAAAACAAAAGAAGAAAGCGCAGATACCGCCTTTCACTTTTGCATTTTGCACATGCCACCTTCTTGCTTTTTATAAGTAACAACATTTCTGTAGATACCGCTTTTTCCATCGGAAAATCATAGTTACAGTGCAGATATCGATTTGTTACTTATCTAAAATGATTGGAATTTTGTACCTATTCCAACGATACCAATAACTCAATTTCTAATTTTTTTGTAGATACCTTCTTGCTTATGACAGCAGTATAAGTAGATGGCATAATCATTTATATTTTCAAAGTTTCCCAAGGAGGTTGCAGCTAGTAATGTTGACACCTTCTTGATATCAACAAATTAAAATATAACTTTGAACAAATTATATTTTCACACACATGGTGTCTTCTTCAGTGGTACAATCAGTGTAAAAACATTTTAAAATCTATTACAACACAGCACTTATAGTATAACATTTTAAAAATAACATTGTAGATTAGGTGAAACAATTAACTTTTCTCTAAATTATGTTTCCCTGTTAAAACGTTGTCAATAAATTTAAAAGATAAAAACTATTTTCCATATATTGTAATGGTATGTCTAATTAGTGTTGTAATATGTTAATAAGGGTACCACGCAAATATATTTTTTGTATTCGTGTTATCAAATCTTAGGTTGATTAAAAGTTATTTGTAAATTGATAGATAAAAAACTAAATAGTTGTATGCCCTTTATATTTTATTTATCTGCAATTAATCCAATACGCTAACTCAAATCGATAAAACAGAGACTCGTCTCGGTTGGGTCCACCCTGAATGCAAAATTTATTGAAATTATTTAAATACGGATCTGTCTCCGCATACGCTTAACTGCGCACAATCGATACTAAAAATTGGGTCAAAGATATAAGCCAAGATGGACGCCGTTTGCAAGATTGCGTTTACTGACTGATAAATATCTTGAAATCGATCAAAGTCCTATCGGTAAATATTTGAATTAAGCTGTTTTCCCGGCATTAATTTGTCTTTTGTTTTAGATCTTGCGGGCACGCTATTTCATTTGTTTTTATAACGTCGTCGGTTTTTGGAAAAACATAACCTCAACCTTGATTATTGCTTTATGGTAAGTTTCAAGCATCTAGCGCCAATATTTTCTTGTAAAACTAATCTGCGATTTCTGCAGTCTGCGGCAAGCATCTCGGATGACGTCAAGTGGCCGGATCTTCTCTTGGGGTGCTGGGATTGACGTGCCGGACTCCTATACGCTGGACGGACGTGCAGCAGTTAAAACCCCTGGCTCAGGAACCTCTTTCTGCCTGTGGTTCAAGATCGTAGGCTGGGATGGGTATGGGAAAGCTCTCGGAGACCGCAACGATGGAAAATTATTCTCATATGAGGGAAATTAAAACCCACACTTCCACTTGTACCCGGGTATTTTGCCAACACAATGGTGTACTTTTTATTAATAAATTTAATTGGTTTCTACGTAAAAACTTAATTTATCTGTCCTTAATATAATTTTTTCATTTGTCTACCTCCATTATTTTATTATAAACAAAAGCTAGTTACTTCAAATTAATTTCAGATGTTAACATGGTTCAAAATACTGACTTTTACCAATAAATTCTACTTAAAACTAGGATTTTGTATACTAATATTACATCTAAAACAATTGTTTACATTTATATTAATTTTGCGTGTCTATTTGTCACTGCACGTCTTTTTAATTTGCGTTTAAATATTTACATGTCACTGCACTGACTAAAGTATTTAATTCGCGCACTTCCTGCACTGGCTTCCTTCGAATTCACTGTATTCTTTTCACACATTTTTTAAGTTCATATGTGTCTGCTTTTCTGCAATTACTATAACCCTTACCTTTTGATTTTTACGGTTTCCTTCAAATGCTTTAATGCTTTCATTCTTATCTGCTCGTTGCATGTTCATAAGCTTATCTATCCTTCAATTACCTTTCTTATAAAACCCTGACTGGATTTCAATATTAAACTGTGCCTGAATTCTACGCTTCATTCCCTTCCGTTTGCGATCCATCTTGTAATTATTAAATTTTATTCGGCTTGGCATTTACTTTAGCACAAACCTAATCAATTAACTGAATTTACATCCAATTTGGATTCCTGTGCGAATTGAGCTTTGCTTACTGCGTTCATTAATTAATTATTCTGCATTTACTGGCATCTCATTACAAATGTACTCATTCTGGTAGATTCAAATTTTAGCTTTGCAGTTATATAAAATATCTCACTCTGAGCCTTTATGAAATTTCCACTAATTTGTCAATGCTAACAGAGTTGATTGGTAGGGCTTAAAACCATAGCAATATATTATTATATTTATATATTTTGTTCAACGTTATATTTTAATTTTTTGATATTAAGAAAGCGTCAACATCACTAGCTGCAACCTCATTGAAAAACTGAAAATATTGTTATCTATCAATCGACAAGTCATTTTCAAAATCTGTTAAAACAGTAGATGTACTTGTAAACTAATGCGCATTGGTAATAACCTAATAACAGTTGTACTACTATTATTAGTACCAGCTACTACAGAACTTATAGTAGTGAAGGGACTAGGACACAACGCCCACTGGTTACAAACCCCAACTCAGAATTTGGTCAGAACGTCCAACTTCGATTGCGGTCACAACGCCCATCTTGGTCACAGCGCCCAATTTTGATTTTGGTCACAACGCCCAACTTGGTCATAACGCCCAAAAACGATATTGGTCACAACGCCCAGCTTGGTCACAACGCCCACCGATGCCTGTTATAGGAGAGAGCTATCGACGTCACTTAAACAACCAATTTCGATTTTGGTCACAACGCCCAACTTTGTCACAATGCCCAACTTCGATTTTGGCCAAACGCCCAACTTGGCCACAAAGCCCAATTTCGACTTTGGTCACAATGCCCAACTTTTTTTGAAGCATATTTTCATAGAAATTTTGGGCTAGATTGAAGTTCATAGCACAAGACGTGTAGGCAACCAAGTAAGTGTGCAGACCTTATACTTCCATATATGTATGTGGTAATCGAATACTGTTGAATTTTAATTATATTTATTGCAACATGATTGACGTGGTCGGGTTACAAGTCAATAAAAAGATTAGGCAAACATACACTTTGAAAAATATATTATAGTCGAAAGTGTTGAAATTGTTGGAAATATTTAAAGTCACGGCTTTTTTGGAGCATTTGTCCAGTAAGATTCTTGTAAGCTCGGTCAGCAGCGGAGTGGTTCCTACATTTTTTTGGATACACTTACGTTTTTGTTATCTGTTTCCATATATTTTCTCAGGAGAATTTGGCTGTAGTAGTGAAGTAATTTTCTTTTCCGACGACCACTACAAAAAATGCCAAAAATGGCATGGCTTGGTGTTACTGAAAGTGACACATTGCACAGGTCACCTGAAAAGGTCAGGTCACCCGTAGCAACTAAAATGCGCGAGAGCGTCACGGCCAATTCGGCATAAAACAGCGTGCAAGTCGCGAAACAAGCCGGTTCAAAAATCTACTAAGCTAATGTCACAGAAATAGTATGACAATTTAAGTTGATGTTTAAACAATAATTGTTTCATTTTGCGGTTAAAAGTGGTAAATTTGGTTTATATTATAAAGAATCAATAGTATATTGGTGGTCGTCGGAAAAGTATAGTGTATAACACGTGCTGATTGGATATTTCACACTTCTACGAATGAGCCACTTGCCTTCGTGGCTCAACTACCGCATTCGTGTGAAATATCCAACTTTCAGCACTAGTTAGTCAATATACTATTTTCCAATGCCTATTTATAAAACTGTATTATATTTACCTGAGCAAATCTTCATGGTAAAGCAACATTTTAATGATGAGGATGGACAAGGAGTTACTTTATTCACTAGTAAATCAAGTAGTTAATAATAATCCATAGCAACTTAGAAAATATGTTACCGTGGAAACTAGTACACAACTAAGTAAATAATATGATTACATATTTAAAATTATTTATTCAATTTTAATACTTATTTATACAATTAATTGTAGCTACTGGAAAGAGTTTTATATGCTACTCGTAAATAATAGTATATTATTATACGAGCATATAATGGATGCTATTATTACACGAAGATGGCTTTTAAATAACGAGCGAGCGAAGCGAGCGAGTTCTTTAAGCCATCTGAGTGTACTAATAATAGCTATTATATGCGAGTGAAATACGCTATTTTATTTACAACTACTTTATTTACATTCATTCCAGAAAATTTTTGTACCTATGCGATATCATAAGTTTTCTTCGACTTTTCTGGGAGTAAATTTTGTGTAGCTTGTTTGCCGGCTTGGCGTACTTCAGGGGGAATACAGCACTATTGTCGCTATCGTTTTCCATTTTAGGTTTGGGACGAAAGACGTGTAAATTATTATTTTCAAACTGACAGACTGATATCTGTCAACTCGAAAAAGCAGTTTATGGCCTGATTGATTATATGCACATAAATCCGTATTAGCGATGTAATTATGGTGGTATCCATGCATTTATGGCGGTATCGATGTAATTATGAAATATAAACAACAGGCATAGTGATTTTAGTTAATAATATATATCATAATTGACAAATAATCGCAAAATAACAACGGTATTGTGTAACAGTTGTAAATAATAGTATATTATTATATGAGCGATTATGATAGCCATTATTCACGAAGATGACATTTGCGCCACAAGCCGAAGGCGCGTGGCGCAAGTCATCTGAGTGAATAATGGCCATAATCGCGAATATAATACGATATTTTATCTACTGCTATGCAATAGGAGCCTTGTGTTTATATTTCAGAATTATGACATTTGTGACAGCTGTTAACTTCAAAAGTCATTTAATAATAAGAATGAATTTTCTGATTGGCTACAACCTATTGAATAATGAAACTAGAATTTTCTGATTGGTTGCAATTTGCAAACTATTGAATAATGAAAATAGAATTTTATGGTTGGCTGCAAACCGTGAATTATGAATCATAATTCATGGCCATTGTGCAGTAGGAGTAGATAAAGAGATTTTATCCATTCGGGGAAATTATCTCACTCGGTTGTCTCATGAGCTAAAGATTTGCCCTTATGGATATAATGCCTCTTTATTTACTTGTACCATGCATAACTACTTTCCAACACCTACCTATAAAGTTGTAAGTGCTTTATCCACTAAATCCACGTTGCTAGAATAACACTAATGATAATAGTGGATAAAATTTACTTTATCTACGACAGTGTAAAATTGACTTTTAGTTGGCAGTTTTAAATTTGTAAAACTACTGTTTAATAACATGTTTTCATTAGTTTACGTCGTCGGTAGCAACGTGTTTAAAAGATTTTCTTCGGCACGTCGTCAGTAGCAACGGTTTTAATATTTTTAACCACGCAAAATTACGACCGCTTGCAATTAACATTTAAATATTTTTCTTATATTTACCGTGTTTTGTAGATTCTATCGTAAATTAGTAATTTATTATACAAGACGATAAAGTTAAATTTTATCCACGAGTGAATCGTTTAACGTCGAGACGAAGTCGAGACGTTAATGATTCAAAAGTGGATAGAAATAACTTTATCATCGTGTATAATACAATATTTTTTCTATAGCAAGAACTTTAACAATTTCAAAAGAAAATAAGGACAATCAATCACATTTTAAAATGTCAGTAGCTAGATTGGGTTGCTACGATAATACGAAGCTGTCATATTTAATTTAAACAACAGTTAGAAAATTAAATTACTTTATCTATCCTTGATGTTAAAGTGCTACTTTATCTACCCTTGCTGTTAAAGTAAAACTTGACCTTTTGTTTTGAGTTGATAAAAGCACACTTTAACATGTGCTATAGAAAAAAAATATTGTACTATACACATGCGTAAAGCATCTTTAGACACTGGCGGAGCTTAATACGCTTGCTCACTCAGGTTTTAACTCTGCCCCAATCGTGACTAAAGACTAGCTTTACGCACTTGTATCGTAAATTATTATTATCTACAACAGTGTGTAAAATTGTCTTTTAGTTGGCAGTTTTAAGTTTCTAAAACGACTGTTTAATAACATGTTTTCATTAGTTTACGTCGTTAATAGCAACGTGCTTAAAAAATTTTATTAGGCACGTAGTTAGTGGCAACGTGTTTTAAAGTTTTTAAAACACTCAAAATTAGGACCGGTTGCTAGTAATTCTAATTTACATGTAAAATATTTTTTATATTTACCGTATTTTTTAGATTCTATCGTAGATAAAATATTGTACGATACACATGCGTAAAGCATCTTTAGTCACTCGCGTTTTAACTCTACCCCACTCGTGCCTAAAGAGTAGCTTTACGCACTTGTATCGTAAATTACTATTATCTAATACCTCGCAATAGCGCGCGCAGCCACGTTTATTTTTTAAATAAATTTTCAAAATAATTACCTATATGAACAACATATGGAGGTGTTGGATAAAATTTTGTATTAAACTCCTGTGGAATTGCACATTAGTCACTTAAGAAAATTTACCACTCGACCTAACGGTTTCGTGGCTAATATTTCTTGCGTGACTAATGTGTAACATTCCACACTCGTCTAATAAATAACTGTTCTACAACCGTAAAACAAGAATATCAATACTGCTTCGTGCCGTAGTGCGCGAAAATTTTTGGCGCTCTAGTGCGCAAAATGCCTTTTTCTACGATCACCACTAAAACTAGGCTTTTAGCGCTAGCTTTTTTCACTAAAAATGATGTTTTATAATTTAGCGTGTTAAAAGTGAAATCAGCTGTTTACTTTTAACCCAGGTGCTAAAAGTAAAAAGCAGTTCCCGCAGGAATTTGCTTTATAACAATTAGTTCCGCCTGCAGCCGAATTTTGTCATAACTTGACTATATTGTAAAATAGCAAGATGCCCGTTCTTCGTACGAACTACAAATGTTTGTTTTTTTCTTCTAAATCTTAAATGAATTCTGGAGTGCCCCCATTCCCCATCACTCAATACGCTAAACTAAAGTCTGTAAAAAATATTCTAGGTAAAAAGGAAGCAAAATTCTTCCGAAAAAAGTTTTCCTAACTCTTTTATGCTTCACCTACCCCCTGGAAATGTGTATGTAATTGTCGTTCTCCTTGTATAGATTGATAAAACTATAGTGTTAGTATGACAATGAGATAAAATCTAAAATATATGCACTTATTAATTGTTGTATTCGTAAATTATAGCAGGATACCTGTTTCTACCACTTGGGGTTGGAATTTCAGAAATCCTCCTGTATTCTAAGAGATATTGAGAAATGCATGAAAACAGTTTACCTATTATCACCTTTAGGGGTTGATTAGAGCAAAATGCTGAAATACGTTTCTAAGCATTTGCAATGAAAATCTTTGCAAGTAAACACCGAGTGTAAGAGACATTAAGTAATTCGTGAAAACCCATTTTACCTCTTTTCACCCTCTTAGGGGCTGAATTCCAAAAAATTCCTTCTTAGCACTACCTTATACGTAACAAATTGAACCTTCCACCCAAATTTAAAGTTCTTAACGCATACAAACCCATAAGCTGTATTCTAACTCATTTGATTGCCTATGTTCACATTTTCCGCCACCAATCTGGATACAGATAACTAGCAATTTAACCAATTCTGTCATTTCAACCCAACGTGCCTTCCTTGAGAGAACATTAGAGGCATTAAAATTCCGGCGGAAAACTCAATGGGTGGAAATTGAGAATACGCTGTCGCAGAGTGTACAGGTTGGGGCAATTTCGATGTTTTCACAGGCAATCTCGATAACTATAGGATATATTGAAAAATGGACCCCATCCTCGATCTCTTTTTTCGAGAAAAACTTAATGATGGAAACCAAAATGGGCTACCGCATTTTGTTTTCGAGTTATAAATAAAAATTTTATTTTTCGATTTTTTGTTTTGTGGCCATATCTCGCTTATTTATATAAATAGATATACGTAATTTGACGTTCTTCTGGCACTTTTTCGATACAAATGCAGTGGGTAGTTAGTTATTCAAAAAAGTTTTGAAATTCGAGTTATAACAAAAAAATATATTTTTGTATATGAAACCCTTAGTTGTAAGAGGATGTTTTCCCATTCCAGTGATATATATCATAATATACAGATTGGTGGGAAAAATGTAAACATAAGTAATCAAATTTGCTAGAATACAGTTTCTAGACTTTGTATGCGTTATGCATAAATAGACCTATATGCGATTAACATCTAGTATCCGCAGAATCAAAAGGTTTTGTTTTTAGAAAACACTGAATTGTAGGATACTGCATTTTAAATCATATATGTCTACTTCTGTCTAACGCAAACAAAGCCCAAAAACTGTATTCTAGCTCAATGGACTGCCCACGTTCACATTATCCACCACCAATCTGTATAATATAACATATTATACTGTCCCTCATAAATTTGTAACACATGGATTTTTTTATTGTCTATTTATCAGAAAGTTTTATTCCTGATGCAAGTTTCTACATCTTCTCAAACTAAAACTACACTTGCCAAAATGTAAATATATTCTTTCGTATACGGGGAAGGTTTCTGGGCGTTATGACCAAGTTGGGCGTTGTGACCAAAATCGAAGTTGGGCGTTATGACCAAAAAGGTGGTTTCAGTTGCGTCAATAGCTCTCTCTTATAATAGGCATAGGTGGGCGTTGTGATCAAGTTGGGCGTTGTGACCAATATCGTTTTTGGGCGTTATGACCAAGTTGGGCGTTGTGACCAAGTTGGGCCTTGTGACCAGAATCGAAGTTGGGCGTTATGACCAAATTCTAATTTGGGGTTTGTGAACAGTAGGTGTTGTGTCCAGGCCCCTAGTGGATGCTATTTGATCTTGTGATGGAGGTAAATTTCTTTGTGACACTAAATTTTTCGTTTTTGAGACAATTCTGTTTGTTGCTTAGATCTAACAAGCTCATCAGACATTTGAGACTGTGACAGGTTGAAAAGTGTATTTTTAAATTATTTTTTTATCTTTATCGGGTGTATATTCGGAAACACCATCTGAAAGATTTTCGTATGCACCTTGTTCTGAAGATGATCTCACATTCTTCCAAACTACGTTCACCACCTAAAAGAAATTTAACATTTTGAAATACGTTTACAACTGAAGCCAAAATGGCCGATGCAGCTGAACTACCTACCATATCTAATTATTTTAATTGTTCGCAAGTGGATTTATTTCAGAATTTCGTTTTTATAAAAAATCTGTTTTGAAGAACGAATGCTACTAAAAAGTGGTAGATGCCTAGTACCTAGTGCTGATTACCCAATATGTAGAAACAAAAGGAAAAGATCACTTTATTATCGTTTTATCATTCACCAACCACTAGACCACCAAACTATTCTTCTCCCTCTGAATTGTAACTATACGCTTTGTAGCTTTGTATAACAAATCTCGACATGCAGATTTTCAGATGGACCCCATGCATGAATCATATTGCACAGTAGTGCATTTTAGGAGTAGTTAACCTAGAAGTCACGATTACATTTGTAATCGTCTTTAGCCTTGTAGTTGAATACATTTTAAAATGGTATTAGATTAATTTTGATATATACAATTGCTTTGGTAATCACATGAAAAAGGGTAATAATTACAATTATATTTCAAAAATACACTGGATTCCCAACTAATCGACTACAATTACTAATTACTTAAAATGTAATTAATTACTGTAATTGATTACATTTGTAATCGATTACTTTACAACTCTGATTAGAGCAATTAGAATTAATTTTATAAACTATATTGGGTATTAATCCTCTTCCAATCTTTTTTTTTATTATTATTAAATTCGTAATTTAAACACTGTGGTTGTAAATGAAGGTATTTATCATTTTCATGTTCATTTTTTAAATTCGTAATCTTTTATTTATATTTCCAGTAATAAAGTGTATCTAGAAATATGTTTTTAATGAGTTTCAATTGTTTTTGTGGAATTGCTTGTTAGATAAAATAATAGCTTTGACTTCTGCTTTGACTCGCTTTATTATATTTTATCTGCATATGTGTTGTTATAGACTATTAACCAAATAGTCCATTTTCTAAACGCTAAAAATTCGCCAAAGTTCTAACTTCGTTGACTCAAAACCGATTTTGAAGATTTTTTTTTATTATTTCGGAAAAAGTTTATAGAAAAATTCCCCATGGGTGAGAAAGTGTGCTTTTTATTTTTTCAATTGTTATTAACAAACAAGTGTTTTTTAATATACCCTTAATTAAAAAATGTGTAACTATTTTATTTATTTAAACAATTGCCTGAAATTTGATAACATAAGGTTTTTGGGGTCGCAGATTACGAATCTGGCTTCAAAATGGGTCTAAAAGCAAAATGGCGTCGAAGGTCTAATTTTTTACTTTATTTTTTTTTTTAATTTTTATTAGATGTCTGGGGGCTTTTGGGGTCCCGGATTACGAATCTGACCTTAAAACCCCAGTAAAATAAAAGAGTCGGACCAAAATTGCGGAAAGGGGTTAATTTTTTTGTTAAATTTCTCATACCTATACCTAGAGGTTTTTTGGGTCGCTCATCCCAAGTGGTGTCTGAAAAATGGTGGAAACAAATGATAGAAGAGTTAAATGAGTATTAAAGATATTATATTTTAATTTATTTATTAAAACTAACTCAAGATACATTTAAAAACAAGAAAAAAATTATTTATCTTTAGTTTCTTTTTCCTCTACTTCTTCCATTGGCAGTGCCGGTTGTGAATTAAGGCAACTATTTCCGCCACATTCATAGCAAGCCGCCGAGCCTAAAGGCCACTTTTCCTACAACCACAAGCTGGCCCGCAACTAGTTTTGTAGTTGCAAAAAAAGAAAGATGTTTTGTGGAGCTGGTTCTTGTGTCATTAGGATTGGAAAACACTTTCCTGTATCATATTTCGAACCCCAATCTTCCCTTGAAATATCTTGGTTTTCCAGCCACAACTGTGTTTGCAAATACACGCGTTTTAAATGTTGTTCTGCTGAATCCATTGTACGGCATAATAATGCTAAATTAACGCTACTTTTTTTAGTAGACGCCTTAATAAAAGAACAAACCCAAAGTTCAAAATGTTTTTATTTAAAAAATATATGTATTGTATTGTCTGTCACCTCATTTAATTTGCGGTATATGAATAATAAAAAACTTTCAATCAATTAAACATTCCTGTAAGAGTTTAAGCAGTTACCTTCCTTTGCACCATACATTGCAAGCATACATTTTATACCAACATTTTTTTATCTAAATTTTTGCAGTCTCTTGTAAATCACTGCTATTTTCAAATATTTTGGCAAATTTATTCTTTCCTGAACATGGCCATTGCTTCATTTACTAGGACATCCATGTGGTTCTTTAATAAGGTGCCGGTCCTATTCATCTTCCTCATCCTTATATGTCTTTAATATATTAAACTAGATTCAAAAGCGATGATCTGCACCTTGACACCAAAACTCGAATGCCAAGATGCTACATTTTTCCCATCTTGCTCTATTGGTTCGAGTCCTGGCATTTAACGAAACAATCACAAAAAAAATCGAAGCCTTTGAAATGTGGCTATACCGGAGAATATTGAGGATATTATGGAAAGACCGTGTAATAATAATAAATATTAAAGTTCTGGAGAGAATGAAAAAAAAGTAAAGAGATCATGGACAACATCAAAATACGCAAACTCCAATACCTCGGACATATAATGAGGAATGAGAATAAGTACACCCTACTACAATCTATTATACAAAGTAAGATATATGGCAAACGTGGACCAGGACGCAGAAGAGTATTTTGGTTGCAAAACCTAAGGGCGTGGTATGGAAAATCATCCAATGAGTTATCTAGAATTGCAATCAATAGAGTGAAGATAGCCGTTTTTATCGCAAACATACGTAATCGACTAAGCACCTGAACAACAAGAAGAAGAAGATTATTTCTTTTGTTAAAACATGCTGAAGTTGTGTTACATACAGTTAAAACATGTACAGAAAGAACATGCTCACTACATACTGTTTGAGGCTTTCGCGGTTACTCGAATTATTCTCCTTAGCATAGAATTTCGGCTTAGACCGCGTAGTATTTGTAAATGAGCACCCAGCATTTTCTGGCTTAATGTGCCTTGCACCTTGTGCCATGCTCTTTGGTGGCTCGTGTTGTGCGACTTTCACTCTGATGATGCAAGCTGCAAGGTCTTGTGAAACGTTAGTGAATATGGATGCACAAACAGCAAAACGGCCAAATCTGCCTAAGTATCCTCGTTCTCAAGATACTCAAACAACACGAGCCACCAAAGAGCATGGCCATCGCGCTGGTTTTTGCTCGACTTCACAAGGTGCAAGGCACATTAAGCCAGTAAATGCTGGGTGTTCATATACAAATACTACGCGGTCTAAGCCGAAATTCTATGCTAAGGAGAATAATGCTCACTACAATTGGGATGCGCAAATTTCAGGCTTTTAGAAGAAGATATTTTTTTATTTTCTTTATTTTTGGTAGGTTTAAAAAATATATATCTTTATCAGGAGAAACTAAAGCTGTAGTAAAGTAATAGGTTTTTATTTGATGCATTGAGAGTTGTTGTAACTATTAACCGATCAGCATCACTTTCAGCTTGAGAGCAGGGATATTATTTTTGCAGCTAAAGTTTCTTTTGAAAAATCAATAAAACGACATGAAAGACATTTGCCAGAATTTTTTCTTGATACAACTTTAAAAACCTGTCTCTTTCAAATCGAATATCTGGTGCAGTTTTCGTTTTTAGACGTCCGTCGGTCTCTTTCAGCACATTTTATTCTATGTTTCTGATAATCGACAAAAACACTTGCTTTTTTCCATAATTACGTACAATAAAATTAATATATCTAAAATTGCAGAATGTTATTACATAATATTACATAAAAACAAATGGCAACTTGTTCAACAGTAGAACAAGTTGCCATTTGTTTTTATGTAATAACATTCCTCCGTCCGTCACAAACCGAAAAATCTATTAATTCAGTAATATCTTTTGGAAATTCTACAAAGAGGTTGTAGAAAACACATTGTTAGGCGTTGGAATTTATCCGTATGTATTCGTATGTTATATTTAAATCTAATTAATCTATTTATATTTGAGTTAATTTAACAATTTAGAATTTTATTTGTATATAATGTTTATTAAATAATAATAATAATAATCGTACAGAATAAAAATTTACTTTTTAATGCTATATTTATAATTACTGAGTAATTCAGAAATAAAGCTATTTTGCCGCTTTAAAGACGTTATTTTTAATTTTTGATAATTTTTAACATAAAATTTGAGATCAGCGACCCAAAAAAACCTATATAGATAAGAAATAAGGTTCGAATAAAAAAATACGCTTTTTCGCCATCTTGGATCCGCCATTTTGTGTTTTAGTTGAGTTTTAATGTCAAATTAGTAATCAGCGGCCCCAAAAACCCCTAGACATCTAATAAAAATTAAAAAAGAAAATAAAAAATTAGACCCTTGACGCCATTTTGTAGACGACATTTTTGTTTTTAGACCAATTTTGAGGCCAGATTCGTAAACTGTGAACCCCAAAACCTTATTTTATCAAATGTCAGGCAATGGTTTAAATAAATAAAGAAGTTATAATTTTTTTAAATTAAGAATATATTAAAAACCACTTATTTGTTAATAACAATTGAAGAAATAAAAAGCACACTTTCTCACCTATGGGGAACTTTTCTATAAACTTTTTCCGAAATAATAAAAAAAAATAATTCAAAATCGGTTTTGAGTCAACGAAGTTAGAACTTTTTTCCTTTAGTAAATGGACTAAAATTAATTTTAGTATCATTAAGAACTTCATTACCGCACTCAGTGCGGTAATGGATAGATATTACCGCACTCAGTGCAGTAATGGATATTTTTATATAAAAAGTACATTGAACCAGAATTTATCGATGAAGATAAAATATTGAACAATACACGTTTGCTTACGGCACTTAACGAGACTCGTTTGACTGCCGCAGAACTCGGCTTACAGCCTCATTCTGGCAATCAAACTAGTTTCGTTAAGATGCTCATAATCAAACTTGTATCGTTAATATCTATTATAGTTGTACTTGAATTGAAATTTAGATATCGGTTTGTTTTAACATATTTGCGATACTAATTGGTACTGATTTTTCCACTATTTTTTTATATTATATTTAGAAAATTTATTAATTTAGAATTGTCTTCGGTTTCTAAGGTAAACTTTAACCTTGGATTAAAATAATTGAAAATTGTGTTAATGGCATTTTTATTTGTACTTATTATAACATCGTCAACGTATCACTGATAAAATGTAATGTTTTGGTTGTTTTTCTCTACAATTATTTTCTCCATATCCATGAGTACTAAATTTGCAATTGTACACGAACTTGGTGATGCCATTGGAGCTCCAAATGTCTGGTTGTACATAGTTTTATTAGAAGATAGATATGTATTTTGAGGAACAAATTGTCATTAATGCTATAGAGTCTCTTTTAGAGATTTTGGTATATTCATTTATTTTTTCCCAATTTTTGCCAATTGCTTCTAAAGCTAATTTAACTGTTATATTTATGTACAAAAATACAAGATACAAAGAAAATAATACGTTAACTATAGTTCTATTAAATGGCCATGAGTCTTGAGCATCGTATATATTTTCGCTTGTGATATAGGTTAAGAAGTTTGATAAATATTTTGATAATTTATAAGTAGGATTATTATATACTGCTCCACATAGAACTGGACCACTCATAAAAATTGTATTTATTACATTACGTCAGAAAATATATATATAAATCCTTTAGTTCTATAGTATTCTCAGGTTAAGCATATTTAATGGCACTATTCTCAAATATCAACTGAGGAATTAACAAAATCATATTAATAACATTAAAAAATTATAAAATTATAAAAAAACTATATTTTACAGAAATAAGAGGAATCACAAAAAAGTTAATTAATAGTTCTTTGAGTCTCTTCGGAACGTTTAAAAATGTTTGGCAACGATTTGGCATACTTTGTATGCAATGTGCTATCAACATTTGGGCAAAATTCAAAATTTTAAAACGATAATATTTATTAATGGATTTAGTTTTCTATTAAATCAAATTATGAAAATAAATGCTCTTTATAGTGACACTAGCTGTTACCTGCGACTTCGTTAGCGCGAGGTTAGTTATTTGTGTACTAAATAATGACTAATTATTTTCTGTCAATCCATCCCATCCTATCTCCGTCTCCGTCCCTTTCTCCGTCCCCGTCTCCGTACCGTCCCATCCCGTGCCGTCCCTTCCCGTCCCGTCCCCCCCTTCCATCCCAACTCATCCATTTCCGTCCCGTCCCGTTCCGTCCCGCCCCGTCCCGTCTCGTTCCTTCCAGTTCCGTACCGTTCCTTCTCTTCCCGTCCAGTCCAGTCCCGTCCCGTACCGTCCCATCCCATCCCTTCCCATTCCGTCCCGTCCCGTTCCGTCCCGCCCCGTCCGTTCTTGTCTCTTTCCGTCCGGTCCCTGCCCTTCCCGTCCAGTCCCGTCCCGTCCAGTTCCGTCCCATTCCGTCCCGTCCCGTCCCCCCCCCCTTCCCTTCTCTTCCCGTCCAGTCCCGTCCCTTCCCTTCCCTTTCCGTCCAGTCCCATCACCTTCCCGTCCCGTCCAGTCCCATCATGTTCCCTCCCGTCCTCTCCCCTTCCATTCCATCCCTTTCCGTCGCGTTCCTTCCCGTCCCATCCCGTCTCTTTCAGTCCCGTCCCGTCCCTTCCCGTCCCCACCCCTCTCCTTCCATTCCATCCTTTCCCGTCCCGCCCCGTCTCGCCCCGTCCCGTCCCGTCCTCAGTAACGACACCCATATCGTATTTTAGGCTTATTTGCTTCATTTTACCCTCTAAGGGGTTGATTTTCGGAAAATCACGAAATACGTGTTTGCTTATTTGTTTTTAGGAGTACTCCTACGAAGTTTCAAGTCGAAATGTCTATTTAATAGTATTATTTTTCCATACAAAATTGGAACCCCCATTTTACCCCTTTAGGGGTTGAATTTCGAAATATCCTTCCTTATTCCTTGTATACATCATAAAGGGAACCTCTGTGCAAAATTTCAGCTTTCTAGGTCCAAGAGTTTGGGCTGGGCGTTGATGAGTGATTCAGGACTTTCAGTTTTATATATACAGTGTGTCCCCGGATAGGTGACACGACTCTTGTGAAAGGTAAAAAATTCTCGATTTAAATTTTCATTTTTTGGGGTTCAGTCCTGCTTGGTTAAAGGCGAATTTCCAACATAATTACAGTTCTGAGAAATCAAGTATGCCTTGGAAATTTTTAAAAACCTATTTTTCTGTTAGGTAAAGTACCTTTTATGTGGCAAATACGACAAAAAGTTATTAAAAAAAGTTGTTTAGAATCAACACATAGGCCTCTATACCAAATTTCAAAATCCTCAGCCAACTTTGATAAGTTGTTTAGAATCAACACATAGGCCTCTATACCAAATTTCAAAATCCTCAGCCAACTTTGATCTCTCACAATTTCTTTTTATGTTTAGGTCCCAAATCAAAGAATTTTACTTTTAACAAAGATTTTTATTGGAAAATCAAATACTTTTAACAAAGTTTTTTATTTCATAATAAAAAAACTTTGTTAAAAATAAAATTCTTTGATTTGGGAAATAAACTTGAAAGAAAATGTGAGAAATCAAAGTTGGCCGCTGATTTTGAAATTTGGTTTAGGGGCTTAGATGTTGATTCTAAACAACTTTTATTTATAACTTTTTGTCGTATTTGCCACATAAAGGGTACTTTACCTTACAGAAAAATAGATTTTTTGAAAATTTCCAAGGCATACTTGATTTTTCAAAACTGAAATGATGTTAGAAATTCGCCTTTAACCAAGCAGGGCTGAACCCCAAATAATGAAAATTTAAATCGAGAATTTTTTACCTTTCACAAGAGTCGTTTCACCTATCCGGGGACACACTGTATATAGACAATCATGAAAAGTTACCAAAAATGACATGACTGCCCTATTAGAAAATATTTTGCATCAATATATGAAAATGATCCAGTTCATTTGTGGAGCAGTATATTATGCAATGATGGGTCTTAGCGGTATATTTTTTTATATAACTTTGGGAGTCCATAAATGCATGGATCTGAAACATGTCGCTAATTATATAAATTAATTTCATCTACTTTGTGTTCGTACTGATGTTATTAGAATACTGGTTTGCGTAATAAACAAAAAGCGATGCTATAATAAAAATACTAAAAACAGAGTACATATCGAACTGACAATAGCCGCCTTTATTGCACCGCACAAATGTTGCCAACTACATTTTGAAATGTTTTGTTTGTTTATAAAAGGGGCAAAGTAGATAAAATACTGTATGATACCTCGTTTATAATGCATTTTGTCGCACTTACTCTTTTAGGGCACTTTTCGCTTTGCTCGTCGTACTCTAAACGCGTCCGTACTACAAAATGCTTCTTATAAAACTCGTATCATAATATACTCTTAGATGGGGAGGTTTTGAGTTGCAGTCCTTAATAATCAGTATAACAAAATTTCAGAATAATGATAAAACCACTTACTGCACCTAAACCCTGCACATACATACTAGCAAGTACAAAATATTTACTATCGAACATAGATTAATATTTGTACAGTCATATTTTGGAAAGTTTATTAACTCAGTGTAGTTTCTGATGTTTGTAATAAAAGAAATGACGAACTAAAAATTGTGTTAAACAACTTTAAATCTATACACTTATCTTGTTATTTATAATTGTGCTAATGTTTATTCTCAGTAAAATACCTGTTTTAAAAACCGAATCCTCTCGACCTAGTTACGTTCATTCTGTATTAATTATTTCGTATTTCTGCTTAACTATATGTTGAATTTTAAAAGTGCATATCCATTTTTTCAATTACATCATGCATGCATTGAAGCTAGATTAATTAAACACAAGTTTCGGGCTTTGAGTTTCAAATAAATCCTTAGATCCACAGTGTTTTACTGAAACAATTTTTGCAGCAATCCATGCAATCCTAAGGGTTGCTTCAAATTTCCAATTGAGGCTCCATCTAGCAACGCATAGTAAAATGCGTGTTAGTAGGGATGGCCAGCAGGAAATTGAACTTTATAGTTGTGGTTTGTTTCTAAGAGGTCTTGTAACATTTAATCCTGCATTAAAAGTTTAATAATTATCAATAGGTAATTACATACAACAATCTCTTAGTCATGCAATACTGTACAAAATGCAATTTTCTCTTTTCAAGGTCAACTATTTATAATGGAATTTTAATGCTGGGTGTTTACTGCATTGTTGATTTTATCAAGGTGCAGAAATTTCCCGGAATCGATAAGCTCTAAATATAAATGTGATTTAAGAATATTTTTCCCGACAACACGTTACTAAAGTAGTAAAACTCCTATGACCTATGACTATTAAAGATGTGTGTAGAATTAGGCACCTATTAATAAAGTAAAATAATTTAGTAGGTAACCGTTTACGCATTTGCCGGTTGATTATCAATTCAAATTCCGTTTTCCATAAAAAAAAGTGGAAGCTGAGCAAGTTTCTGCCAAAAAACAGCTATAGGGGAATTTCACGTAAATCAATAAGTGACAATTCTTAGAATTCTGTAATATGTACCATTTTTACTGACTGCGCAGAGTTATTACTGAAGGCAAGTTGTTTTCTTCACAAATTGCGAGGTCAGAGGGAATTCCGATACTAATTGATATTCTGCGGCCGCATGCACCGCGTATAATGAGAGATCAGTGACACTAAATACCGAATAGGTTGAATAAAAATGTTAATAAACTTGTTTTAAACCAGTTACGTTTTTGTTTATTTTGCCGAAGCGCGCATCAGTTATTCTCGCCGTGCTCCAGTAAAACTGTTGGCGAATTCCAGTGCGGATGTCTTAAAATAGCTTCCACCTTGCAACCCCAGTGTTTTTACCATGTACTTTTTAAAAGTGACTTTGTTACTAGTGCTTGTGATCGTTACTGTTACTGCCGATGGAAAAACACGAGGCGAGACTTCGTCCTCAACTCTTGCTGCCACCACATCGACACCACCACAACAACCATTGGAATTAACCACCCTTGCAAACATTCTAAATGAAGTCACTGAAACGCCAGAACGCAAAGCTGCAACTGAAAGGTATGAACGCCCCTATACAGTTTTGGAATATGTGCCCATCACGTCGTTTTACCACCCCCATCCCGTGACCGTGGCTCAGCTAATATCACCTGGCACCCCCTGGCCTGATTCTCCACAAAATTACCAGACGACGATACGGCCCGCTACAAGCACCACAGCCCGGACTAAAATACCACCAAACATAATAGATCGGTTCCCTGAACTATCCACAACGACTACTGCAGGCAACAAGAAGAAATCTACCCCTATCAAACCCGCAGATAATGAAATAACGGGCACCACCCCGGCGAGCACCGCGAGTTCTCATATAGTACTCGAATATGTACCCTCGAGGCCTCCGTTCTTGCCCAACCCCGTCACAATCCCACAGCTAATTCCTCCTGGCGATCCATGGCCGGATTCTCCTCAAGGATATGAGACGAGTTCCACCCAGAGGCCCACAGTTAATTTGGATGACCGCGTGGATGTCTCAACGACCGAACTGAACACACAGCGCCCCAACCCAGTTACGGTTAGCCAGATCATCCCTCCCGGAAAGCCCTTGCCTGAGTCGTCTTCCCAAATTAACTTAGATGATAACGTGGATGTGAGCCCACAAACCGTGTTGGAGTACAAGCCTAGCACATCGTTCTACCACCCCAACCCCGTCACGGTCAGCCAAATCGTTCCGCCAGGAAAGCCTTGGCCGGCGAAGCCGGAAGAGAAGCCCGTGAAGAGCACGTTGCCCCCTAACTTGGTCGACAGATTTCCAGAACTGACCAGCCAGGTAAGCACGAAGCGTACAACCACAAAATCTACCACGAAACCAACCACGGTTGCTGAGAAAACCAGCACCCACATCGTCCTGGAGTATCAACCGCAGAGGCCATGGTACCATCCGAGACCTGGCAACAACGTGGGGCCGATAGTTCCCCCCGGGAAGCCTTGGCCGTCATCCCCCGACGGCTATCAAGGCTTCAGCGTGACCAAGCGCCCACCCTGGCTGAGGAAGTACGTCGATGAAGACGAAGCAATCGAAGCCCTGCTTTCGCATTCTAAAGAAGCTGCTAAGGAGCTGAGCTTGCCGGAACCTAACGCTTTGAGGGTTTACGAACCGTTACAGTTCTCGACTTCTCAGGCACCCTTTACTTCTGGAACCCAGAAATCTACCGTAGCTGACATCCTTGACATCTTAAAAGAGGTCCACAATATTACTTTGACGACTAACAATACGGCTCCAGAGCCGTCCCATTTGCTTCCGTACGATGCAGACAAGGAATCTCCCAAAATCACGGCGACTAAACCACCGTACAGTCGTCCACTTCCGGCCAATCGTCCTGGGCAGAGTTATTCCGGTGTAGTCAATTCCCAGAGGCAGAGACAACAAGAATCTCCCTCTGTACATGTTTATGACGGACTTATGTCATTCCTGGGCCCCAGGAACATGGAAAGGGTTTTTCCCAATCCGAAATACCTGTATCGCTAAGAGACTTTAATTTTTAGTTTCATTTAAATAATAGTAAAATAAAATTACGATAAGAGTGGCTGCTGCCTGCTGCACTGTACTGCTTGGTTGTTAGAGGTACTAAATATATTTTCATAATGTAGGATGTGTGTTGTTATTCAGTTTTGTCAAATTTGAAGTAAATATCGACAGAAATTTACAAACAATAGACTGCTTTCACACGTTTGGGGTTAGGTAAGTACAGTACTCTATTTTTTTAATTCACCAAATGGATGTACAATACAGGTCAACTTCAATAGTTATGTACATATTTTAACCAGTGATAGTACATATCAAATAAAATCAAGAAAAATAAGCAAAATTAACTCATGCAAATGTTTCTCGTTTTTAAGAAACATAATGAAGTTCATTTGTTTGAGAGGCGCTGGAATTATGCAAATTGAGCACGCAGCTATTGAATTATGAAACGTGACCAGATGAATCAGAGAATTTTAAACGGAGACTAAAACAATATTGAAATTAATAAACTACGTTTTGTTAAGAAGTGTGACAACAGAATTCGTCACCTGCATTAAGAAACGCTCTGCTCTTTAGAATTATGAATAATAAAGTAATTTGCATTAAAAGACTAAGAAAAGAACAATAGACTTCTTTGATTTTTAATTATTACATTTATGCATACTTCTCAATGTTTTCAAATTAAAAAAAAACGTTAACCTGCTTTTTTCGAAAACTAACAGTTTATCAAAATCAAAAAACGGACTGGGATGCATCACTTGTGAAAAATTGATGTAAACCATAATAACTGTTTTATACTTGAACGGCAACTCACAAAAAACATTTTTTTTTGCAACGTTTTCTTTCATTCAATGTTATTCGGCTACTTATAGTAGCCGCGTGAAGTTCAACTTTTTTTATATAAAATCGTTAATATTTTCAAAACAGTTGACGTTGGACCAATATTAACATGATTAGTATTTTATCACAAAACCTTCAAATATGAGACATTCCATTAAAAAGTAAAAGAAAATTTGATTCGCTACATATTTTTCAATCACCATGTACAATCAAAAATATTTTACAATTGTGCACAGTACTCGTACCTATAACTTTTACATAAGCGTTGTTTAGCTAAATCTTATAGTTTTGAAAATATCTTTCACCCCTGCTTCGTCATCGGACCCTGTGAATGAGGGTAATTTATTTTTAAAAAAATTATACACCATTTTGTATTAAAGAGAGATTAACTTCAGGCAAACGAAGTTGGTCGTTACATGGTGTATGGTAATTATGATTATCATTGTTACATGATTTTAAAGGATTGAAGTATTTGACATTCAATTTTGAAAAGTTTAATATTATTTAAGGGGATAATTATGTCAATATTATTAAAAGCATTATAGGAAAAGCATGACTTTGTATTCATACAACAAAAAGTCATGCTTTTCCTATAATGTTTTTAATAATATTGACATACTTATCTCCTTAAATAATTGTTACATGATAGTTTTGGAAATTTCTTAAATATTAATTGTGCCAATTTATAAATATAAAGATTTGTGAACGTAAAGGTAGTATTGCACGTATTGCTGGTTTTTGTGTCTTAAAAATTACATCTGTTGCCTCGAATTTGAATTCCTTAAGTCATGATGCTTTTAAAACACGCTTAATAAACAACTTTTGTAATATCGTTACCTAATATCTTACTAATTTTTCTAATTACAAATACAGCTGAGCTGAGTCTTTCATTTAAATTATTATTTTGCGGTAGCCAATCAATATTGTTAGATATTAGATTTTCAAGAAGTTTTATCTCATTTGCAGATTTAATAGTCCCATTAGAAGAAGAAGAAAAACGGTATTATCTAAATAGTAATTTAATGGTTTTGTTTTAATTACAATGAAGTTATTAATAATAAAATAATAATTATAGATATTAACGGTACCAAGTTTGATTATGACCATCTTAACGACACGAGTTTGATTGCCAAAAACGAGGCGGTGCCGGTGAGCCAAGTTTTGCTGTAATCAAACGAGTGCCATAAGCAAACGTGTATTGTTCAATATTTTATCTTCATCAATAAATTCTGGTTCAATGTATTTCTTTATACAAAAAGAGTGCGGTAATATCCATTACTCAGTGCGGCAATGAAGCCCCTAACGATGCTAAAATTAATTTGGTTAAGAGTCTATAACAACACTGATGAAGATAAATAAAATAAAATAACCCATATTTGCACTGATTGCTAAATCATGTGTATAAATCAAGACCAAAATTGGCCCCGATATACTACTTTGAGGAACGCCCATGGTTGTTTATCTGGTAAAATGTGTAGTTACTACATGTTGCTAATTACAATTTTGTATTTTCCTATTGGTTAAATAAAGTTTAAACGTCGGGAGCAACTTCTCTGATACTATAACAGTTTAATTTTTGAATAAATCTATCGTGGTGAATGCAGTCAAATGCCTTCGACAAGTCGCTAAAACACCAATGCTGCACTCTTTATTTTGTAAATTTTCAGAAAGAAAGTTTTGGATATCAAATATTGCGTCTGCTGTAATTCTTCCGGGACAAAAGCTGCTATTCACAAAATATGTAGTTTTTATATCATTAGTTTTATGTTACAGTTGGTTAATTATTAGTATTTATTATGGTAAGAACAACTTTCTTCCTCGTGAAAAAATGCATCCAAAATTTATTGTGCTTTAAAAATAAAAACAAATAATTTTGACAGAACCTACTTAAATATAGTAAAGTGCATGTAAAGGTTAGTGAAAGTTCAAACTTTCTCGAAACTTGTAAAAAACACATTTTGATTAAAAAATTTATAGAAAAACTTTTTTTAAATCTTGGATTTATAAGTACTAAATATTATGAAACACTTAAATATCCACATATTCAGTTAACAATAAAAACATTAGATTTTTAGTTTACGTATTTTAAACTGAAAGTGAAGTTATACAGTTATTCTAGTTACTTCTCTCGTTAGAAATAAAGTGTTTTGTTAAACAATTAAAGCATTATGTAATGAATAAAGTAAATGGTGAACTATTATAATTACCTTTAATAACTAACTTTGACAACTTCCGGCTGCAGAAATAGTCACCTGTGCCGGCTACTTATCCATACTTAGCCATATTTTTAATATAACCTAATTTCTAAATTATAACTGTCAAGAATGTAAACCTTTGTTAAATCGATATTTATGAATTAATAACAGTAAATATAAGGTCGTAGAAAAACTATTGTATGTAAATTTGTGCTAAAAGTGTTATTGCACTCGACATATGAGAAACAGCTTACGGCTTCGTTTCATAATTTGCCTGTCTCGTCCGCTAAACATTCACTTTTAGCACTTGTATTATAAATATTATAAATGTAGAAAAAAAATCAGTAAACAAATTCCAGCAATGTTAATAAGGATGTTCATAAGAGAAAAATAGCCACAAATCATTGTATAAAATTAACATCTTAAAACAAAATGAAAACAATGTATTAATAACAAGGAATAGTGGCCAAACCGGCGTTCTTTAATTCCCGCCCAGGTAACCGGCACTACCTGTAAGCACTTAATGACCTGTTAATCCCACGCATCCATTCCCGTCAATGTTAAAATTACTCTCTATTTTCCCACTTCCGTCCCCGTCAGCCGCCTCGCTGTTATAATATTATTAATTATCATAAGATACTGTATACAAATGAAATACTAGTTCTCTGAAAACTTTAAAATTCTAATTATTTAAAATTTACGAAAGAAAAAAATAAATTCTAAATTACTATATACATAGGTATACAGGACATACACATAGAAAGCTTACACAAGTACATTACTAAATTTATATGAAATACATTGTATAAAATCTAAACGTCCAATTTGTTTTGTTTTGTATTTTAGTACTTAAAAAAATTTATCCGCAAGTACTTTCTTTTATTTTTGACGTTTTTCTTTTTTATTGCAAATACATATATATTTGGATAATTACACTGCACAATATGAATTAAATTTATTATGAAAACTTTCACAAGTGTTTGTGGTGCGTAAAAGGTGTGAGAAATTATAAGCCCATACACAGGGTCCGGCAGAATGACCGACCCTATTTAAATTGTAAGTAACTGTTTAAAATTTTAAAATATTTTTATTTTTTTTTCAAAAATGTAAAGTAAAAACTTACCAATTTTAGTTACAATATAATTTATTTATTATAAATATTAGCACTTGCACCAAATTAATTTAGCTATTATTCAGTAGTTGAAGGAATTGTTCACAAAACGTAACACGAACTTCTAAATCTCGTGATAGTAATTGGTGCACGACTTGAACTTTCTAAGGATGAAATTTTAAATCCTTTCAAATAAGGCTAACAGTTCTGTCTGATAGGCCCAACTTGATGAATTTAATGAAATTTCCCAACTTGATGAATTTAATCAAATTAAGAATTAGGTTAATCTGTATTAGTGTGAAAATGAAGTTTGAGTTCGAGTCATTTTATTTTCAAAACTTAATATTTTTAATAAATAAATTATATTGTAACTAAAATTGGCAAGTCTTTACTTTACATTTTTGAAAAAAAAATAAAATTATTTTAAAATTTGAAACAATTATTAACAATTTAAATAGGGTCGGTCATTCTGACGGACCCTGTATAAGATGAAAATATTGACTCTTCACTGATATAATTATCTATTAAATAATCCGCGAGTTCGGTGACTCTTGGATCAGTGGGTTTTTCGTTGGCCAGTTCAAATGAAAATGCGTCAACTACTTCTTCTGGTGATAAATAGGTTAAACCAAAGGTGTAATGTAACCATTTTCCAATTACTGAAGTATTGACGTCTATGGAATTTAAACACTCCTGAATTTCTCTCTAATTCTTAGGTAACTTAGGAAATTGTCTTCGTCTTTGTTTTCCCATATTATTTCTGATGTAAGTGATCCTTGCTGGTGAGAGTCTCCAACATTTGTGGTTTGTCTATTTAAATCTTTTTCTGTCACTGCTTCATGTTTATGCGCACTAGTTTTTTTTAGAAAACACCAAATTTGATTCACCGCCAAGAATATATATTTTTGTTCTGCACGACTTTTTAATGCACCACCAACTTGTCTCTTCAGTTGCTTTTAGTGCTCGGTATTTATAAAATTTAAAATTTTCAAATAATAATAACAATTTTTTTTTTCACTCAGCATAAGTTCCATTTTGTTCATATGGGAACACAAAACAACACAACAAATTTCCAAAATAATTTTAATTATAAGCAAAATTCCAAGGGGGTGGTAACTTTTTTAAGTGATTTTGATTGGTTGATTGGACAGTCCCCATGCGAATAAGGCATTTCGAGAACACTGCTCATTATCTATTACTTAAAATAATGACATATGATAATAATGCATTTCGGAGTTGAGACGGGAATTAACGTTAACTATTAAGGACCTAAGCTATCCCTTGACGGGAATGGATGCCTGGGATTATTTTTTAAATTACTCTTGACGGGAATTGAAACATGCAAAAAAATAATATTGAAAGCAAATGGATAGACAATTTAACTAATGTTGAAATTCCTAAAAATGTAGTTGAAGCTCTAGCATACGAACCAAATTTAATTTTTGAATCCCAATCAAATTGGAAACGAACAATTTATAATAAATATCGAAAATAGCATTGAAAAATTAAATCAGGATAATCAAAACAACACGACAGCTAATATTAGTAATACATGTTAACAATTTACAAACATTAAAACAGAATAAACACAATACCACTTTCCCAACAAAAACAAAATATATCGAATATGACACTACACATTTCCCAAAAATATACTCAAAACTTATATTAACAAATGCAGATAAACAACTCAAAAACAGAAATATTAACTCAGTCAGATCATAAAAATAAAATAAAAACACTTTGAAAAGATGAAAATACCTACAAAAGGAAAATAACAAATTAATTAACAAATTATAATAATAAACAATATATAAACTGTCATGAAAATTAAAACCTAATATGTTATAATGGAACATTACCACACATTTATTGACTTCCAAAGTAACCAAAAAAATACGCATCGTTGAGACCTATATCATTACATCACATAATTACCCTACTCACAAATTATTAAAATATTTATCAAAAATTTTAACCAATATCACAAACAAAAATATATAAAATGCTAAAGACCCACGGTCCTTTAAAAACATTTAAAGCTAACGTTAAGTTGCCAAAAGATAATGTATTATTTTCTTTAGATACTAGGTAATCTAAACAATAACATACGCAATAAATAAATATACGAAATACCTAAGTTGAACTTAATTAAATTTGTTCTTCAAAATGCATATTTTTCTTGTAACAAAACTATAGACAACCAAAAATTTCCAATGGGATCACCACATTTCGTGTGCAAATTTAGTACTCATACATATGGAAAAAATAATTGTAGAAAAAACCAAAACATTACATTTTATAAACAATAGGTCGATGATGTTATAATAAGCACAAATAAAAATGCAATTATTACAATTTTCAATGATTTCAATAATGTACATCCTAGATTAAAGTGTACTTTAGAAACCGAAAACAATTTTCTGTTAATAAAGTTTTTAGATATAACATTTAAAATAAAAACAAGTGGAAAAATCAATAGCAACTGGATAGCAAATATGTTAAAACAAACATATATCTAAAGTTAATTTCAAGAACAACTATAAAATATAAAATGCGCAACGACGATTTTAGTAGACTGAGCTATTATTTTATCTAGCAAAAAATTAGAAATCATAAAAATATATTTTTAGAAAATTATTACCGCAAACATTTTATTACTAAACATATAAATAAAAGATTAGAAAATAAAAAAGAATAAAAATGATAAATAAATTACCCTACCATTTTTTTCCATGACGAATTTCATAATAATCAAGAAAATAGTCAACAGTAATTACAAAAGTGGTGATAATGTTTTGATAATATTAACTAGATCCACGAATTTTTGTTGTTATTAAGAAATCTCAGGATGAGTGCTAATCTAGTTAAAATTGTAAAAAAAAATATTACCACGCATGTAATTCGGCGTGAGTGTTTTGTGAAAAAAATAGTCGCTGTAATCAGCTACTAGCAAATAGTCAGTGTAACTTAGATACTATTGGTCGATTGGAATTTTTTCACATTACTATTGGCTGATAGAACTGTTTAAAAAATAATCAATGTTATGCTTTAATTTCATATATAGCCTACCTCGCCTCTCTGAAAAAGTCGAAAGAGAGCTAGAAGTTAATAACATCAAAACAATTTTTGGATACGGACCTGTGCCCTAATAATACGTTGTTTCAGCTTTGTAATTTAAAGGAACGAGTAATGAGCCACACTGAATGTTTTTATTTCCAATTTTAATTATTGTTTACAAGTAAGAAAAATAATCAATGAATTACTATTGAAAATTATTCGTATTCCAAGCCCAGGCGCGATTATTAAGGATGAAAAACATCCATCTTTCAAACATAAATTAATTATTATACAAATGTATTACTGAAGAAATAAGTTAGCGAAACGTACGTAAATAATGTAAAAATAATTTGTTTATATTTGTAAAGTACACAATAAATTATGGCTCCAGAATTGTTACATTGAAAAGAAAAGCTCGCTTTTCTTGCCACTCCATCATTGCGTGTAATTTTAACAAATGTAAAATTTGACGTATAATTTGCTCAAGATCATTTGTACAAAACTCTTCTCTAGCAAGATTTATTTTTTTGTATTCACATTGATTGATAGAAGACAATTAAACTCTCTCAAATTTTTGGGAAAAGAACGCTCGCGCTACGCGCTCGTGCCTTTACGTCAATTAGTTCTCGATTAATTGTTAAGCAACCAATGCTCATAAAATAAAAAAAAATCCGAGAAGCGTTGAGCACTCATAATCTTACTATTGAAAAGAATTTAGCGGGAGAAAAAATATTTTCGCAAACATTTTAGAAAGCACTGACAAAAGTGAAATTGGCCTATAGTTTGACACTTCTAATTTATTACCTTGCTAGTATAAAGGTTTAATAATTGCTTTTTTAAAGGTATCTGGAAAAACAGCAAATTGAAAGCGTCTTGAATATATTGTTGTGTGTTTTGAGTTTATTTGAGTGGGTATGACATTATTATTATTTAAATAAATAACTCTATCATCTCAAAGGCTTGGGTTTCTACATCCTAGCAAAAATGATTGAATGCATAATTATAGATAATACATTTGTTATTAAGATTATTATCGTGGTCTTTATAATTTTGAAAAGTAATCGCCTTAGCCACCGCTTGTTTATCCAATGGGACCGCTACAAAATTAAATATTTTAACTGATGGGAACAATTTTACAAACATGACGCTCCAACCTCACAATTTTTCAAAAACAAAAATTTGGCCTCGTATTAAAAAATACATCAAAAATTACGTAAGAGTGCGTTGTCTTGGTGATTTAACAAACGTAAGTAAATAGACGCCACAACAACACCCAGGGGCTCTTCTTTCTCTTCGTTGTAACAAGCCCGATAGCTTCGAACGTTGTCTGCAGCTTGCACCACTTCAAAACTGCTTACATCTCCGTCTTCGCCCCAGTTTCCAAGGATCCGCACAACTCAGCACGAGGCAACCCTCTACTCTACCCAAACGACACTACACTAATTATAAAACACTGAATTAGGAAAAATGGATATTTATTCGCTTTTAAATGGATTATTTGTGGGGCAGCCAAAATAAAAGACCTCACAGCTTGGTTTTGCTTCCTCCCCCTTTTTTGTTTTACATTTATCTTACATTGTTATTCATTATTTCTAAGCCTGCTCTGATTACATTTTTTGTTTCAATCTATGCTAATACTATTTTTACAAATTATTAACTCAAAGTCACTACTGTTCATACAATTTGCAAAAATTTAACTAGCACATTTATAGAATATTTTGTAAAATAATATTTTAAATACTTGAAATGTTATTAATTGCTATCATAATCTTAGAAACTTTAAACATGTTTTCCATATGATGAATTGGTTTTTCAATTCCAATTTCTGCCATAAGACCATTAAGATTTAAGCGAATATTATTTATGTAAAAAATTTATTGCTTTTATAGGTAATATATTGTGTTAATATTTTAGGTGCTGTAATGAAATAATTGTTGAAAATGTATACCACTTCTTTAGGGTCATTTATTAGAAAACTTTGGCTTTTCAATGAATAATTTTCAAGTTTGCAATTTGTAGAATTTACAGATTGCACAATTGATCCTGACATCTTTATTATATTTTTGAATGTGCTATTTTACTACCAAGTTAAAATTTTTCACAATTCATTAGTTTTTACTAACATCTCAATAATTATTTACGTAATAAATAAAATGTTCGTCTGTACTATACAATTTATACAATGGGAGCTCACGTTAGTAGTGTACTGTAAGAATAGAGCCTTTGGGGCGTTATATCTTACATAAATACGCTCACATATACTGGTTGAAATAAAACGCGTGTTTGCTTTATGAACCAATATAATGAACTCCATAAACTTTGTTTGCGATCATCACCTTAACAACCTAAAACAAGTGACAATCGTAACATTACTCCCCCCCCCCCCAAAAGAAGAGGGAGGGAGGCCAGGTAGGAAAACTAATATAACCCCGTATGAGAGTAACAGGATTATATTTAGCTACAAAACCTCCTGGATCTTTTCAACTATCCTTAAAAACTAATAACAATAAATGATAATAATAAATAAAGGTAACAATAACACAACACTACACATGCACTGACACTGGTCACACGAGTCTGGGTCGTTGATCGAGCGTCTCCTTCTACTTCCGAGATGAAAGCTGGAAAAGATAGAAAAAAAGCAAGCATGCATGAAAAAGTATAAATAAAAAGCAACAAACAAATAAACACATGGAAGCGTGGAAGCTTTGTTTATCTAAAAAGTAGGCGGGGTCAGCCGAATGAAACTGACTGTCTCGGTAAGTCCTTCCAGTGACATGTAGTTATTTGTGTTGACAAACTTTAACAAAACTTAACTAGGTTCGCAACTGCAGAAGTGTGCGAAGTCCATTGCATGTGTCCTCTCGGGCAAGCAACCGATGTTTACGATTGATTTTGCGTATTTGCAGGTTATATCGTAGTGACCGGCCGGCAGTGCCCGGAGAAGATGCAAGACCGCACACGAGTTACTGCTGCATGCACGGACCAGGGTAGGTCATGCTTGCATGCCGGCAGCGACGGCAGACTGCGAACGACACTGTGGATGTGCGAAAGTTAACAATTGACCGAGCACAAGGGTTTGCTGCACGTCCAGACCAGTGAAGGTCAAGAAGGCACGCGAGCAGCAAGGGCAGATGGCAGTTGAAACTGCGAAAGTGGCCGATGAACGAATGCGAAAGCGCAATGAGACGGCAGTGCATAATTGCACGGGAAAGATACCACTTTTGATGAACGGGGTGTACCGTGAAAGATTCCATGTGGTGCACAGCGAATATTGTTGAGGAGGGCTGTGGAAGCACATCAGGAATGGAATCGAAGGGAGTCCGTTCATGTATGCTGGTGGTGTTTCAGATACGTCTAAAATCCGCTGAAGCGCGTGTAGTGCCCGCTGTGAGAAAGGAGCTGAGGTACACGAGCTAGTTGGCGGATGAGAACCAATAATAGCATGCATGGAAACTGCGCATGCATGCGCATCGATGTGATAACACTTAGCTTTTGTTAGATGAACTCCAGGGACTTCACAACAGGCTGGAGGAGGCAGAGGGGGCTCTGAGGCTGTGGGAGAGGACTCGCTTTAGGTGGAGGTATGATGTCCATCACACGTCAGGGGTCACCATTTGTAAGAATAGAGCCTTTGGGGCGTTATATCTTACATAAATACGCTCACATATACTGGTTGAAATAAAACGCGTGTTTGCTTTATGAACCAATATAATGAACTCCATAAACTTTGTTTGCGATCGTCACCTTAACAACCTAAAACAAGTGACAATCGTAACAGTACCTAGAGGGGTTCTGGGACACTTCGATTGGTTTGAAACTGGGCTAAGTGTCACGTGGCGCGGTCATTGACCTCTTCAAATAGTTGGAAACGTTGCTAGGTCTAGCCGGGAGTCAAGGTCACGGGCCTAGCCGGGGTGAAAGTCACTGGCCTAGCCGGGGTCTACATTTCCGGTTCCCACGATGAATTTTTGAGGCTAAAAGTCTAATTTTAGAATTTTACAAGATTCCCACAATGAATTTTGGGGTTAAGTATAATTTTGAAATTTTTACAAGATTCTCACGATGAATTTTTGGGCTAAAAGTCTAATTTTATTCGTACGCTTATCAAAAAATATTTTCCAGGTTCAAGCGAATGTAAGTCATCGTCTGGGAATGCAATCTTGTTGAGACTTGCAGATGCGGGGTGTCTAGCCGGATGTTATTATCTACCAATTGAACAATGACGCCCATTGTTTGAGAAATCTGCACGACCGCTAAAAAATAATTGAACACTGAAGTCTTTGTTTGGAAAATTTTTTGCTGAATCAGATAAACCGGATTTTATTGTTTGGAGCTTCAAACCTGTCCGGACTTCTTTGACAAATGTGCAAGGCTGGTAAAAATTGAACAATGAAGTCATTTAGATTATTTTTGAGGCTTTCACGGCCATTGTCATTACGTAACGAACGACTTCCGGGATTGGACCGTGCCATGATTGAGATTGAAGAACTCAACGTTTCGCCCACTTTCGTAAGGAGCTTCATCAGGAGGAAAAAAGCAAAAGAGCACGGTAACTCAACGTGTGAACCACGTCAGAGGCGAAACTCGACTGACTATCAAAAGAAGAAAAGCGAGAATTTATAGGCAAGCGCCGTCGCGATTCAGCAAATGCCGTCGCGGTTCAGTGGCACAGGGCGGGGCTTAGGAATTAGCACAAATCTCAATGGCTTCGCGAATCTTTCTGCTAAATAAGAATGGGGATTTGCAGATGATGGAAGTCTCATTAAAAAGGATCTTATGACCAGTATCGCGTTGGTGTTCGGCTATGGCCGATGATAAAACAAGACCTGACTTGAGACAGCGCTGGTGCTCAGAGATGCGAGTTTTTACTGAACGACCTGTTTCACCAATGTATACAGCATTACAAGAGCAAGGGACTCTATAAACACCTTTAGATGACATAGTGTTTAATTTATCTTTAGATGAAGGAAGAACCTGTGAGATTTTGCTCGGGGGTTTGAATACTGTTTTAACGTTTTGTTTTCGAAGAAACTTTTCTATGCGGTCAGTGACTTGGTGGATATAGGGAAGAAAGACTATTGCTGCAGGAGGATCGGGTTTTGGAGGTTTGGGTGGCCGTGGATGAAGATGGCGATTGATGGCAGACTGTATATCCCTAGCACGGTAACCGTTATTCCTAAGAGCTTTCCGAATGTTTCATCATCGGCCATCGCCGAACACCAACGCGATACTGGTCATAAGATCCTTTTTGATGAAACTTCCATCATCTGCAAATCCCCATTCTTCTTTAGCAGAAAGATTCGCGAAGCCATTGAGATTTGCAAACACCCTAATAATCTCAATCGGGACGAAGGCTTTTCCCTTCCTTCTATGTGGAAAGTGCTAATTCCTAAGCCCCGCCCTGAGCCACTCAACCGCGACGGCATTTGCTGAATCGCGACGGCGCTTGCCTATAAATTCTCGCCTTTCTTCTTTCGATAGTCAGTCGAGTTTCGCCTCTGACGTGGTTCACACGTTGAGTTACGGTGCTCTTCTGTCCCTTGCCTTGCAAAGAGTTTCGCCTCTGGCGTGGTTAACACGTTGAGTTACCGTGCTCTTTTGCTTTTTTCCTCCTGATGAAGCCCCTTACGAAAGTGGGAGCAAACCGTTGAGTTCTTCAATCTCAATCATGACACGGTCCAATCCCGGAAGTAGTTTGTTACGTAATGAAGTCATTGTTGTCTGGAAATTTTTGCGGATGTATAAAATTATTACAAATATATTATGCATCACTGACCAACCTAACACGTTCCTGTTACAGTTTTGGTTAAAAGTTTGATGTAGTTTAGTCAATCTTATACACATATATAATTCCAGCAGTAAGCTGGTAGGAAGCTAACACATAAGTACGGTAGAGTCTTAAACAGCAGAATTTCATAATACAAAACAGAGCGATAAAAGAATCGTGTGGAATTATATTTAACCACACAGCGTTTTTCAGTTTATAGGTTATCTCAAAGAGTCTGCAACTTCCGCATGGTAATCTCGTAAAACGGACACCTTCTTTGTTCTTGTGTTAGCACCTTGGCTTTAAGAATGTTATGTAAATAAATATTTTATAGAATTTGGAAAACCAAAGAAAATATTAACAGATAATACAACTTATTTTTAAAACCCCAGGTTTATAAATACAATAATACAGCACGCCATAAAAGTTGGTTTTTGTAGTATAAGACATCCGCTAGCCAATCCGGTAGAGAGATATTTAAGAGAGGTGATAAAATACTTAATGATTTTAAATTTGGAAAATAAAAAAAATAATAGCAGATAATACATTTGAAAAATCAGCACGACTAATACTCAAGATTATTACAATTACATGTTAAAGACTGCAGACAATAGATAAGATTAAAATCAAAAATTTTAATATAAAGCCCTGAGAATAAGACTTAAATTAAATAAAACCAAACAAAAGCTACAACAATATATTAGTAAAAAATACTCTAATTATTAAGGATCCAGCATCTTTCAGTTTTATAAGTTATCCTATCATCTCCTTTATCAGTGTTGCAGGCTATATTTGAGTGTCGCCAGATGTTAGACCTGTCGAGCAGGTCTGCGTGGGACACAGGTCTGCGCGGGGGTTTTTGCAAAGGTCTGCGAATGGGGTCTGCGCGAGAGTTTCTGCACCTCTGCGCGAGGGTTTCTGCACCTCTGCGCGATGGTTCCTACACAGTTTTGGCCGGAAATTCAAATTATGATTAGGTTTTGGCGGTAAATTCAAATTCTATTCATGTTTTTGACGGTAAATTAAAATTCTGTGAATTATTTTGGCGGCAAATTCAAATTCTACACAAAAAAAATGCACCAATTTGGCAAGGGGGCTATATTTTCACGTTGCCAGATGTCAGAGAGAGCACGGAATTACAAGATAGATAATGTGTTCGATCCCGCTGTAGGACTGTTTAAGTGGTAGGCAGTATTTACCATAATAAAAAAGTGTTGGAGCTGGAGAGACATGAGAGAAAATCCACAACACTGTTTGTAAGCACCGAATGTAAATATTACGTGTTTTTCCTGTACTTTATTAAATACACAAAGTTTTGAAATTCGGCGATAGTTATTTCGCTTTTGCTGTTAGATTTATGAACAGAGGGACAGCATTCCCTCACTTTAGCAATAAACAAGTTCCGAAAAAGATATTATTTGTTTTAATGTAGGTTCGAAAGCACTGCTGACAGGCAGGTAGACAGGTAGACAGCTAGACAGGTAGACAGGTAGGCAGGTAGACAGCTAGACAGCTAGACAGGTAAACAGTTAGACTGGTAGACAGCTAGACAGGTAGACAGCTAGACAGGTAGACAGGTAGACAGTTAGACAGGTAAACAGTTAGACTGGTAGACAGCTAGACAGGTAGACAGCTAGACAGGTAGACAGGTAGACTGGTAGACAGCTAGACTGGTAGACAGGTAGACAGACAGACAGGCAGACAGACAGGCAGCCAGGCAGCGAGGCAGGCAGACAGACATTCAAGTAGACAGGCAGGTAGACAGACAGAGGTTGAGAAATTGCACGGTAAGGGGGATTGACTGTTTCATATGGATGAACTTGAATTAATATATATAGGAAATTTATTTGCCAAATTACAAGTCTGTTATCGACTTTATCAATTGGTCCAGATACCTGATTAATGGAAATATTTTCGCGAATTTTCGCTAAGACACAAGATTGGAAGCAACAATATCTAATTATACTAAAGAAATTCAAATTCTGCTCATAATATTTAGAAGGTGTGTTAATAGAGGCTATATTTGAGCGTTGCCAGATGTCAATTTGCTTAAAATTTACTGAAAATTTACAGACATTAGGAAATCGACAACACTATTTATAAGCACCGAATGTAAATATTACGTATTTTTCCAGTGCTTTCTTAAATATACAGTCTCGAAATTGAGCCGATATTTATTTATTTCAACCCACTCTTACAAACATTCGAATATACAGAGTAAGACTCAAATATCTTCAATCTCATAATTTCGAATAAGTTATCTTATCATCTCCTGTATCAGTGTTGCAGGTGTTAATAAAGACTATATTTGCGTGTTGCTAAATGTCAGACCTGTCGAGACCTGCAGATGTGGGCCTCTGGCCGAATGTTATTGTCTGGAAATCTGTCGAATACAACTAATGAGGGGGTCAATAACCACCATTATGCGAACCGGATGTGAAATTGCACGGTTGGTAAAAAATTTAATGTATGGAGTTTTTTCCTAAGAAATTTACGCCGGATGTAGTTAATGATCCCCATTATTTGTTGCGACGAGAAATAAATAGACCACTGGTCAACCTGACATGTTCCTGTAACGGTTTTAAACAATTGTAAATTGTATAAAACGTACATGTATACAATTATTACAAATATATTATGCAGCAGGCTAGAGATGTTGTTGTTGCCATCTTTGTACGAGGTATTATGATCTCCTCGTAGCCAAGTTTCGAACAACAAAGAAATATAAAAAATCCGATAGTAATTCTGTACAAAGTAGAACTAGCTGACGTTAATGTGCAGACCGTGTTAGAAGAAACATCAGAAATGTTAAAACTTTTTCAAATAGATGACTTCTATCTTATGAATATAACACAAGACTTTGCTTGCATTTTGCATGGATATAAGCGATTACTTCAGACTATGTGTATCTAGGACGAAAAGCGTAACATTCCCAGACGACTGTGAATATTGTTGGGTGAAGTGAGACAGGTAGACAGGTAGACAGCTAGACAGGTAGACAGCTAGACAGGCAGACAGGTAGACAGGTAGACAGGTAGACAGCTAGACAGGTAGACAGGTAGACAGCTAGACAGGTAGACAGGTAGACAGGTAGACAGGCAGTCAGGTAGACAGCTAGACAGGTAGACAGGTAGACAGGTAGACAAGTAGACAGGTAAACAGGTAGACAGGTAGACAGGCAGACCGGCAGACAGACAGACAGACAGACAGACAGACAGACAGACATGCGGGCTGACAGACAGACAGGCAGACAGACAGACAGGCAGGCAGGCAGACAAGCAGACAGACAGTCAGACAGGCAGGCAGGCAGGCAGACAGACAGACAGACAGGCAGGCAGGCAGACAGACAGGCAAGTAGGCAGATTATGCGTATCTAAAACGAAAAGCGTAACATTTCCGAACTACTGTAAATATTGTTGGACTAAGCGAATGCCGAGCCCAACAACACAGGAGTCTGTTTGCCTGCTTGTCTGTCTGTCTGTCTATCTGTCTACCTATCTACCTGTCTGGCTGACTACCTGTCTAGCTGTCTACCTGTCTATCTGTTTAGCTGTCTAGCTGTCTACCTGTCTACCTGTCTGCCTGTCTGCCTGTCTAACAGTCTGCTTAGCTGCTAGTGTAACCTACAAAGCTAAATGGGTGACCTTGAGATAGTAGCCGAAACAGGGTAGCCGAATAGCAGCGCTGTCTCCTTTCTTACCTATATGAACATTTTAAATAATATGCAATACTAAAACAGACATGTTTTTGATAAATCCCCACATTTTCGGAAACAACATTCTGTTCTTTCTCTAAAATACACTCCACGCCTGCATAGATTGAAAATGGTACTTTTTCCTGATATTTATAGTCTTTAAATTCTATTGTTGTACCTTCGGTGATTATATTTAATAGGATGACAGCTGCCATTTTTGCCAGTTGTCAAATATTTCACAATTTCTATTGGAGGTTTGTAAGTTTTCCAAAACTATCTACCTGTCTACCTGTCTAGCTGTCTACCTGCCTACCTGTCTAGCTGTCTACCTATCTAGCTGTCTACCTGTCTAATTGTCTGCCTGCCTGTCTGTCTGTCTGTCTGTTTGTCTGTCTGTCTGTATGTCTGCCTGCCTGCTTGTCTACCACTCCAAATGTCTGTTTACCTGTCCGCCTGTCTAAGAGGGTGCTTACCTGCCAGTGTAGCCTGCAAGGCTATATGGGTGACCTTGACATGGAAGTTGAAACAGTGTAGGCGAATAGCAGCGCTGTCCTCGTTTCTTATCTATATGAAATTGAAAAATATATCAAAATTTGAAACTATGCATGATTTACGTATAAATGTTTATACGCTAGAAAGAAAAAACAAATTTGGTAAAAATGCAGTACTGCCCATATATATTAGTACAAATACTCAAATTAATAAAGATGCTATACATTTATTAATGATATCCAACGGTGTGGGTCAGTTGCATTTCTGCTGGACAAAAAACTTATCTAGATTGGTTACAACTCAACTGCATAAGAAAAATCCTAAACTTTAGTATATGATACTTGTTTAAATTATTTTGTAAATAAAGAATCACATTTAAATCATATTAGAAATTGTAATAGTGTAAATGAAACTAAAATTAGAATGCCTGAAGAAGGTAAAATAATAGAATTTAAAAACTATGAATATCAGAAAAAAGTACCATTTTAATGTACGCAGATGTTGAGTGTGTTTTAGAGAAAGAAAAAAGATGTTGTTTCCGAAAATGTGGGGATCTATCAAAAACATGTTTCATTTAGTATTGTATATTATTTAAAATGTTCGTTTATATGATGATAGTTTATCTCGATATAATATATATCGTGGTGCCGACTGTATGGAATGGTTTGTAAAAGAATTACAATCTATAGCATATCAAGTAAATAGTATACTGATAAATACACGGCCTATAAATATTAGCCAGCAGGAAAACAAATCGTTTCAAAAATCGGTATGCTGTTACGTTTGTAAACAACCTTTCGCCGATAAAGACGTGCGTGTACGTGATCACAATCATCAGACACGCGAGTATAGAGGTAGTGCTCATCAACATTGTAATCTTAACTATAAAGATGCACATTATATTCTAGTTCTCTTTCATAATCTCAGGGGTTATTACGCACATTTTATTATAAAACCATTAGCAAAACTGATTATGGAAGATATTAATTTGTTGCCTATAAATAAGGAAAAATATATATCATTTACAAAGCATGTGGATGGTTCAAATATTGATTTTAGATTTTAGACTCGTTTCGATTTATGGCTAGCCGTTTAGAACAATTGTCATTAAATTTACCGAACAATTTAAAAATTATTACTTGCAAATTTTGTAAGAGCGAAGAAGAATTTGAATTATTACTACGTAAGGGTATCTTTCCATACGACTACCTAGACAATTTTGAAAAGTTGAATGATAAAAGTCTTTCTGACAAAACGCTACTTTTTAGTCAGCCGCATGGAACAGTTATTTCAGACGAAGATTATGAGCATGCACTGCGTGTTTGGAACACATTTAATATGCAAACTCTAGGCCAGTATGCGGATATGTATCTTACTGTTGACGTATTACTCTTAGCTCATGTGTTTGAAAATTTCAGAGAAAATTTGTACCCCTCATCCTTACTTACCTTTGAAGGCTTACACTTCACCGACTAGCTCAAGATACGGTTTCTTATCAGGGTTTAACAATTGTGGGATTTTTAGTTCGTTTCACTTTCATATAAAGGTAAAAGTTCATTAATCAGAAGAAATGGGCGCCATAACTTTATTTAAAAAGTTTTAAATTCAATAAGTTTACAAAGGTTACGTATTCTTTCTAACAGTCCACAAATCAATTGTTATGCATTAGAGGCTTATACCTTTCTAATTTTAATACACATTATGTAATTATTTAGCAAGTTTTATTCTTCTCTGACAAGTTAGAATTTGTTCTAATAAAACGTTAGGATTAATGAATCTATCAGTATCTAGGAGATTTCTTATACCTATTTAATTAATAACCTCCGGTTCGTAAGTTGAAAATATAAAGAGCTCTCTATACCCTCGTATTTCTCTTTCCTAGGTCTTAATTACGATTAATGATCGGTATTTAGTTTAATTGGTATCATTCCATGTAGTATAAGAAAGGTCCTTTATGAAAAAAAAACTTATTATTTGACAAGTGACCCAAAAACCAACTTGACAGTCACAGAACGATTTAATCTCACTTCAGGCCACATCACCTGGTAAGTAACTATTGTTTTTACTTGAAACTAATCTGTTATTGAATATTCTTAAGGCTTACGCCCTAATTTAATTATATTTAAACTATGACGCAGTTTAAGTCTAACTAACGATATTAAACCCTTTCAGGACTAACATACGGTTAATGCAGAGAACCCTTGAACCTGGACCTCTCCATCTGCCAACATTAACTATGAAGAACTCCTCATCGAACCAAAGAAGTTGCCCTTGACTGGTGAGTGATCTCCTAACTGGTTATAGATTTCTAATTGCGTCCTCTCTTTTCCTTATCGCTCGTAACTTATCGACACACTTCTCCATGGCGAATATACAACTGACCAGAACTGGCGTCAAATGAAAAAGACCGACGAGCTGGTAGTCAAAGAGGAAGCCCTAAGAGCTGGTGGTCAAAGAGGTGACACTAAGAGCTGAATCAAGGAAAACCCTCTATTACGATTTGTATGTATTAGTTTGCCGTCTACCTACCAGTTATATAATAACTGCCCTTTTCAGAAAGAAAATATTTGTGGAATTTATCCTATCTGCCTGAAAAATTATTATGTTTTAATACTATGCTGTATGAGTTAAATAAAGGCTTACTATTGTCTGCTTGTATCCTTTCTAAGCTAGGATTTTCAATTTGCTTCGCTTCTGCATAGAGAAGCGCCCTTTTGCTTTCTCAATTAAACAGGAAGTAATAATTTTTGTTATTTATTGTTCTTTTATTAACGTAACCATGGGCCTTCTAAATTAAATTTCAAAAAGGGTAGGCAACCCCTCCTACTGGTCTTGCGCTTAAAGTTGCCTATCTATTAGGATTAATTAATATTGAACGATATTCCTGTAGAAGCTACGATATGTACTGCTACACTATCTCCCTTCTAGAATTAATAAGAAAATTGAAATCCTCCCCTTTAGACAGTTGGCTAAAGTTATTATAACACCCTTTTTAATATTTGCTAATACATTAACTTTAAACAATCTTTCTTAATAACATTGATTATTTATTATCTATGTACACTAATACCCTATCTTTTAAACTAAGTTATTACAATCTATGAACTCTAACTATTACCACTGAAGTTACTTCAAGTTACTTTTCTAATCTTAATTGTCCATAACGAAATCCAATGTATCTAGAATTCCATCATTTATTTCCTTTCCAGATATGAAACATTTCTGTAAATTCTTTTTAAGAAAAGGAATTAGCTTTGGAGGCATAGTCCATTCTATAAAGCTACTTTTTATTTTGTCTGTTTTTCTGCAGAAGTAATTGTTAACCTCTTGCATTTAACAGCTAATTATTAACTTTACACTTTGAGTAAAGTAATTTAATAGATAACTAAGGACAGCACCTCATAGGACACTACCTAAAATTCAAGATCTTCAGTCATGCGAGACTGGAGTCTTTAAAATAATAAACCGCACCTCATAGGACACAGTTTCGCTGAGGAGTGCTATGCCACAACTCAATGACATCAAGTTAGAAAAGTCGTTCGGTTATACAACCTAATCCTTTTGAAATAATATCTTTGGCAATTAACAAACTACTTAATTATACCTATTTATTTACAAGCTTAAACGAAACTTCATAATTCTTCTTCTATCAAATCTGGTTGACTACTGGTTCCAGGTTTGATATCTTTTACATGCCAGATTCCTAAATTCCTACCGTCCAAATCTACTAACTTGTACGTTACAGAACCTGTGACTTCAGCTACCTTCGCTTTTATAAATTTCGGAGCTAATTTCTTTGCAAAACCTTCTTTCGCATTTGAAAGTACCATGTTACGTTTCCGTGGCGTTTCTTATGGCATGTGCTATCTTATAAATTTGAGCATCCCATATTCTATGATTTTTTTTTTATATAAGAGCGTAATGCAGTAGTAATGATTCTATTCGTACGTTCGACCGGATTTACTTGCGGATGATAAGAAGCGTTATACCAAACCTTTTGTACTTTATACTTTTCTACTAACTTCTGAAAAAGTCCACCTATGAACTGAGGTCCATTATCACACATAATGATTTGAGGAACTCCAAACATTAAGAAGACATCATTTTCTAGAAACTTAACGATAGAAGAGGCGGTTGCTTTTCTAAGTGGTTGTACTTGCACAAACTTAGTAAACCAATCAGTTACTACTAGAATAGAAGTGTAACCTTTCGTTGATCTTGGTAAAGGACCAATTAAATCTATTGAAATCAGCTGTAATGGATATTTAATTTTCTTTTGATTTCCCATTAACCCGGGACGAAGTTGAGAAGACGACTTACTGGCTTGACATATATCACATTTTCTGACATACTTAGCGATATCTGCTTTCATCTTAGGCCAATAATATATTTCAGCTATTTTTCTAAAGGTCTTAAAAGATCCTAGGTGACTTGAGGTAGGTTCGTCATGAAATTGTTGTAATATATCTAACCTTTTAGCTTTAGGAACAACTATCTTCCATTCTATTAAATTAGACAAGATATCATGTTTATTGCTAATGTACTTATATAAAATGTTATATTCTACTCTCCACAAGGGATAATTCTCTGGATGATCTTTTATTCTACCAATCATACTTTTATACCACGGACATAAATCTGTTTCCTCTAGCGTCATCATGCTAATATTAACAACAGGAATAGGATTTCGGGATAAAGCATCTGGAACAACATTGAATTTTCCTTTACGATGTTCTATTTCAAAACTATATTATGACATCCTAGCAGTCCAACGAGCTAATCTACCTGTAGGTGATTGTAATTTATGTAGCCATAAAAGAGCATGGTGATCAGTAACAATTTTGAAATGAGTAAGTTCAATATAAGGACGGTATTTTTCTATACCAAATAAACATGCTAAACACTCTTTTTCAGTTACCGAATAATTACGTTCTGCACTAGTCAAAGACCGACTGGCATAGGCAATAACTCTTTCTTCTGACCCTTCACCTTGTAGTAAAACCGCGCCTACACCTACGTCACTGGCATCACATTGTATAATAAACATTTTATTGAAATCTGGACTACTCAATATGGGAGAAGAAGTTAATAATTTCTTAAGTTCTTGAAAAGAAGACTCGGCTCGCTCATTCCATCTAATAGATTTCTTTTTCTGATGGCCTTTAATTAAATCTAACATAGGAGAAGCTAATGTTGAAAAATTTGGAACAAATCTCCTATACCAGCTAGTCATTCCCAAAAATCTTTTTACTTCTGTGGAATTCTTTGGAGTAGGAAAAGAAACTATTGCTTCCACTTTGGACGGATCTGTTCGCAAACCATCTCCATCAATTAGGAAACCTAGATATGTCAATGAAGGTCTACAAAATTCACATTTTTCAATATTGATAGTAAGTCCCGCATTCTTTAATCGATTGAAAACCTGTTCTAACGTGTTTAAATGTTCTGAAAATGTCTTAGAAATAATTATGACGTCGTCCATATAAACAAATACATTATTCAATTCTGGACCAAAAATATTATCCATTAGTCTCTGTAAAGTTTGAGCGCTGTTATTAAGACCGAAAGGGAGAACTTTAAATTCAAATAATCCTCTACCAGGAACCGTAAAAGCAGTTTTTTCACAACTATCTGGGGAAAGTGGTACTTGCCAAAATGCTTTCTGAAGATCAATTGAACTTAAAAACCTAGCATCTTGTAATCTATCGAGAATACCATTAACATAAGGTAAAGGGTATGCATCTCTCTTAGTAACCTTATTCAATTGACGACCATCAAAACAAAATCTTAATGAACCATCTTTTTTCTTAACCATGACAATAGGAGAATTCCATGGCGAAAAAGATTTTTGAATTACCTCTAACTTTAACATTTCATCAATTTCTTTATTTACTGCTTCTAGCATAAGAGGTGACATTGGATAATATCTTTGTTTAATGGGTTTAGCATCACCGGTATCAATGCGATGAACTACCATATTTGTACTACCAAGCTTAGGACCACTAATTTCTTGAAATTTATCTATAACTACTTCCAAACCACGGATCTGTTCTGGAGATAGATCTTCCCTTGCTAAAATGACTTTATTTAAACTATTCATGCCCGAAACTTGAAATTGACCTGACCGAAAATCTGTAATATTCAAATTAAACACATAGCAACTATCAACTCCAAGAGTAAGAGAAGCCGAAATAGTATTGGAAACTAAACAACTAACAATTCTAGTTATTCCTTCTATAGTTATCGGTAATTCTACTATTCCCATAATAGATTGGTAATTTCCATCAGCTGTTTGCAAGTTCATCTGTATTCCAGGCTTGGTTAAAGGTAATTTAAGCTGATTAATCAAAAATAAACCCTGCCTGCCTATTATAGTTTGATTAGCACCAGTATCTAAAAGAGCTAACAATGACATGTTTTTAATTTTAACCTTAATAAAAGGACGATTATCTTTATGATTATGTGAAAACGTATAATTAGCTTGAGAACTTTTACAAAATTGTGAGATTTTTTTTAACCATTCATTCCATTTCAATTTTTCAGCCCTTAGAATTGTTGGACTTAAGCTTCGCGGACTGCGGACGATGCTTGTCTCTGTTCGTTTTTTCGAAATTGACCTTTACATTTATCGCAATTATTAGAATTAACATTGGGATTCCCACAAATGTAGCAGAAGAAGGTACGTTCTTTATTGCATGTATGATAGGTGTGACCTTTTTCATTACAATTCCAACAAGTTACATTCGTAAAATTTCTTATAAACTTTCTAGATGATACTTCTCTCTTATCAGCATTGGTTAACTTATTTGACAACTTGTTACCAATAGTAGAGGAATGAATTTGACGTTTTACTTGAGCTTGTACTTTATATGCTAAGTCAGGTTCTAAAGGTGTTTTAACTAAGGAAAAATTTGGTCTAAATTTTTTATTTCTTTCTTTCGTCTCTTCTAAATCTCGACAGTAATCAATAAGTGAATTTATGCTAATGACTTGGGTTAACGTAAGGTGACTACTATAATAAGGTTGCAAGTTTTTCCTAATATATTTTAACTGAATATCTTCACTGGGAACTGAGTTTAATCTATTGAACAAATTTATCATAACCGCTATGAAGATGTGATAACGTTCATCTACACCTTGTACTCGAGATCGACTTTCATCCCATAATGCTTCATCGTAATCACTAGGTAAATAATGTCTTTTTAGTAATTCTACTATTTCTTTCCAACTCCCTATCTTACTTCTAATTGACCTGAACCAAATTAGTGCTTGATCCTCAAACAAATCTATTGCTTCTAAGAATAACTGTTCATATGACAAATTTCTGGCCACTCTTAGTTCTTCTACCCGTTCTAAGAATGAGTTAACACCTTGACTAGCTGTATTACCTGAGAACTTAATATTCCACTTGGATACTCTAACTGAATTCATTACAAAACCTGTTTGATAATTGTATGACGGAGCTTGTGATATATTTAAATTTTTCATTCTCTCTGTGTATTGATTCATTGGTTCCGAGATATCAAATTCTACCTTTCGACTATTAATGTTAGGTGAACTATGAGATGGTTGATTAATTGTTTCTGTTGGTAACTCATAACTAATGTTAGGTAACGGATCTGTACTTCTTACTGGCAGTTCTATTTTAACATCACTTTGATTAGGTTGTCCTGAATGATCCAACACTGCTACCAAATCATTGAATCGCATAGCATCATCCTCAGCTACTTCTGAAATTGTTACTGATAATTCTAACCATTGATCTTTGAGGTGAGTCCATTTAGTTTTAACTTGATCATCTACTGAAGTCGCGATATATTCTAACCTACGATATAAATGTTGTAGTTTGGTAGTTAATCTATCATAAGTAGCTGATAACGGTTTATCTTCAAAGTTCTGCGCTAATGTTCTAAGATATTTTATTCTGTTACTGCAAAAATCTATTTCTTGAGAAACCTCCAAAGCAACTGGTAAATATGTGGAACTTTTAGATACATCACACTTCTCTATATTCAATTGTGTTCTTAATAATTTCCTTTTTTCCTCCACATTCCTATTTTCAGTATTGATATTTCTAGTAACCAACTCCCAATCTAATTCATCTGAGGCTAAATAATTTACTTTTATCATATTGATTTAATTACTATGCAATTAATGAACTGTATGATCGAATACAATGCAACCTATTAGTAATTGTTAAATTCCGGAACTATACCTTTTATAATAGTGAAGCGTTAAATTTTCTTTTAATTGAAATGGTCCCTTTTACTCGAGCCTCCACGTTGCGTCGCCACTTCGTGTACCCCTCATCCTTACTTACCTTTGAAGGCTTACACTTCACCGACTAGCTCAAGATACGGTTTCTTATCAGGGTTTAACAATTGTGGGATTTTTAGTTCGTTTCACTTTCATATAAAGGTAAAAGTTCATTAATCAGAAGAAATGGGCGCCATAACTTTATTTAAAAAGTTTTAAATTCAATAAGTTTACAAAGGTTACGTATTCTTTCTAACAGTCCACAAATCAATTGTTATGCCTTAGAGGCTTATACCTTTCTAATTTTAATACACATTATGTAATTATTTAGCAAGTTTTATTCTTCTCTGACAAGTTAGAATTTGTTCTAATAAAACGTTAGGATTAATGAATCTATCAGTATCTAGGAGATTTCTTATACCTATTTAATTAATAACCTCCGGTTCATAAGATGAAAATATAAAGAGCTCTCTATACCCTCGTATTTCTCTTTCCTAGGTCTTAATTACGATTAATGATCGGTATTTAGTTTAATTGGTATTATTCCATGTAGTATAAGAAAGGTCCTTTATGAAAAAAAAACTTATTATTTGACAAGTGACCCAAAAACCAACTTGACAGTCACAGAACGATTTAATCTCACTTCAGGCCACATCTCCTGGTAAGTAACTATTCTTTTTACTTGAAACTAATCTGTTATTGAATATTCTTAAGGCCTACGCCCTAATTTAATTATATTTAAGCTATGACGCGGGTTTAAGTCTAACTAACGATATTAAACCCTTTCAGGACTAACATACGGTTAATACAGAGAACCCTTGAACATGGACCTCTCCATCTGCCAACATTAACTATAAAGAACTCCTCATCGAACCAAAGAAGTTGCCCTTGACTGGTGAGTGATCTCCTAACTGGTTATAGATTTCTAATTGCGTCCTCTCTTTTCCTTATCGCTCATAACTTATCGACACACTTCTCCATGGCGAATATACAACTGACCAGAACTGGCGTCAAATGAAAAAGACCGACGAGCTGGTAGTCAAAGAGGAAGCCCTAAGAGCTGGTGGTCAAAGAGGTGACACTAAGAGCTGAATCAAGAAAAACCCTCTATTACGATTTGTATGTATTAGTTTGCCGTCTACCTACCAGTTATATAATAACTGCCCTTTTCAGAAAGAAAATGTTTGTGGAATTTATCCTATCTGCCTGAAAAATTATTATGTTTTAATACTATGCTGTATGAGTTAAATAAAGGCTTACTATTGTCTGCTTGTATCCTTTCTAAGCTAGGATTTTCAATTTGCTTCGCTTCTGCATAGAGAAGCGCCCTTTTGCTTTCTCAATTAAACAGGAAGTAATAATTTTTGTTATTTATTGTTCTTTTATTAACATAACCATGGGCCTTCTAAATTAAATTTCAAAAAGGGTAGGCAACCCCTCCTACTGGTCTTGCGCTTAAAGTTGCCTATCTATTAGGATTAATTAATATTGAACGATATTCCTGTAGAAGCTAAAATTTTACTAAAATTGCAACAAGTTAGAGAAAAAGTGGTAAACATTTGCAAAATTATGCATAGTTTATGTAACATGATGTCGATTTTCGTCGTGTATTGAGTAAAAATGTCGTTTTTGTATAATTTCAAGTGACATGGTGGCAGTTTTTGTATAATTTATGTGACATGATGTCGATTTTTGTATAAATTTATGTGAGACGGCGTATTTTTTTATCGCTTATTGGATAAAAATGTCGTTTTTTGTATAATTTCAAGTGACATGATGTCAGTTTTTGTAAAATTTTAAGTGAAACAGAACATTTTTCCAACGAAATTGTGTTTTTTTTATTCAAAATTATGTTACTTTGTGGTCAATTGCGTTTTTATTTTCGTCCGTTTGCATTTATACTGGAATTTTTTAAACTAAAATGCAGTTTTTATCGATATAATGACACAATTTCAGACGTTTACTTATAAAATAGGGTTCCGTGGTGAGAAGAAACAGTTTATGCCGAAAGAAGTCGCTGTTTTCGTTAAAATGTTCCAAATACCAATTTACATTAAGTTGTTATATACAAATTGACAGTGAAAAATCTGTACATTTACAATAGCATAGTTTGGTTCTTCCACTTTGTCAAAAGACCCATCTTGTAAACGTACAATAACTAAAAGTTTTACGGCTTTACAATGCGTTGCATTATTTACTCAACACTTTTCGCGATGTTTTATAGTAATATATTTATGCGGATTTCGCGATTTAAATGAAAAGGGTTAAGGGTTTCTAAAGTAAACATAAAGAACGAGTTGTGTTCTGCGTGTAAATTGTACAAAAAATGACTTCGCTATATAAAATAAAGTAACCAGCCTGTTTTCTATGCACGTAGTTAATTGTTAAGAACCAAATTTTAAAGTCGAGCCAGCAAAAACTGCAACGTGAGTACAGATTTCAGAGAATGACAGGTTCTGGCAGGCGTTTTCTAAACGATGCACTGAGAAGGGCCTTAGGCTAAACCGTTAACAATTAGTCAACAACAGACTATTCCAGGAAACGAGCATTTGCTATAAATACAGTATAAATTTCATTGTAGCATCAAGATAAATACAGTATAAATTTCATTGTAGCGTTTTTAAATTATTTGATTTAAATATTCGATGTATGATTCTAATTAGAAAACACATGTCTCGACCTGTTTTAAAAAGGAAACTTAGAAAAATCGCGTAATTTAACCCATTCAAATACTAGCGCGAAAACCTCTTTATACAACCGAAAATTCGTCATGTTCTGGCATTTCAAATATGAAAATGGATAATAACCGCTGCATCAGATAGCCACATCTATTAAACGGTTTTAAACTGGCCTCTTTTTCAAATTTTCTTCGAGGGACAAATGTAATTGCAAGTACCCTTTTAATAACATACACAATATAACAGAGCTATAATATTACAAAAGGGTTACGAACTGCCGACTAAATTCAATCGAAAATAACATCGCAGTTACAAGATTTGTTCGCTTTATCCGCAACTCAAACAGTATCGAAATCACGCAAGTGTTGAACTTAATAATTAATTACAGCAAAACTACGTGTGACAGCACTTTTTTAAAATTACTACCTCCATCTAACATCACAGACAATGCATTTCCAATTTTATAAATATCATTTTCGAAAAAATAATTTGTTTAAAAGCTGGGGCTCGTGACGTAACAGCAGTGAAACGGCTTTCCGATAAACACATTAAATCTGAAGCAGCTCCGTGGTGTTGTGGCACTAATGGGTGAGCTAAATTTGTGCAACACGAGCGTAAGGGGTTCAAATCCCGGTCGGGCTGAGATTTTTTTAAATATAAACAGCCATTCTGCAATACATGAGAGAGACAGCCAAGGGGGCAGAAGAGAGAGAGAGAGAGAGAGAGATCTACCAGTTTGAAATTCAAAATATTTCCGCGAAAATTCAAAATTAAAAACGACTACAGTGCGAAGTGCGCATGCAGAAAACAAAGATGGTCGACACACCGCGAAGTTTAAAATTCAAATAATGGAACTTAGAAAAAATCGGAAAAAATTCAAATTTCAAATATTCCCGCCAGAAATCCAAGATGGCCGCCGCGTAACTTAATCGGAAGCTAATGCGTAATTTATTCAGTAGCACATGTGAAAATTAATTAGATCAAACCGCGAAATTAATTACATCAAACCGCGAAATTAATTGGGTCAATCCGCGAATTAAAATTAAAACCGCGAAATCCGCGAATAAAACCGCGAAAACCGCGAATAAAACCGCGAATTACACCGCGAATCAAAATTGATTGACAGCTATCACGATCAAGGGTAGCTCTATTCTACTGATATTTTGCAAAGGGAATCTGAGTTTCTGTCTTATATTTTTAAATAAGAAAATTATCAACGTTGCTTTTTAATACAACCCAGGCATAAAAAGTGTCTACCTAAAAAAATGCAGTTCTAATTTTTAGCACAAATGTTTTTTAAGTACCATAGGAGCAACCGCATAAAAGTTCAAGTCTCTGTAGTGCTGACGTCGCGTCGTCGTTTCTTGAAGCAATAATCCCAATAATATTAAACAGATTATAAAATACATCTAAAACAAATAATATATAGTAAGTCTAGAAACTATCCGGAATTTTATAGTTTTAAGAAATGTCATGAAACTTTCTTTTAGAAAGTCCTGGACCTCTAAAATTTTGTGTGCGTATTGTCAGGATAGTACATCATGGATAAAATAAAAGAGAGGTAGTTTAATAAAAGTATGTTATTTTAAAAACTCCAAACAAGAATTACTTTTTCCGAATACTTTCTAGACGTACTATAGCTGATTTTTTGGCACAAAAATGTTTCTTAGTACCTTAGGGGCAACCCTTCCAAAGTAACCGCCTCTGCGGTGCTGGCGCCATAATGTTTTAGAACAAGAAAAAGGGCTGACAACCTAGTCATCATTCCTTAATATTACTGAGCTACTAGCTCTTTCTTGTTTCAAATAGCTACAAAGTCAGCACATCAGAGGTAGGGCTTTTAAGAAGCTGCTCTTAGGGTACTTGCGAACATTTTAGCAAAAAAATCACAACCGCATTATTTGTTTCAAGTTTCTTTTAAAATGTTTTTAATATTACTGGGCCCTCGACCCTTTGTTGCTCCAAAAAACTACGACGCCGGCGCGTCAAACGCACAGGGGTGCCTCTAAACAACAGTTGTGCCAAAAAATCAGGACTACATTTTTTAGGTGTGCCTTAAAATTTGCTTATATTCCAGGGCTAATAAATTACTAGTATGTTTTGGCTACTGAAAAATACACTATCTGAAAGCGCACTGCAATTATCCAGAAAGCTTGATGACAATTTCTGAAAACTTTTTGAAAATGCGAAACACGGTTGAGATACAGGGTGTTCCAAAATTTCTGGTCGAAAGAAATATCTAGCATGGTATAAGGTAACCTACATTTGTGTTTTTATTATTCTAATGCATGAATAATATTTATTTTGAAATCCGAAAAGCCAATCTTATAAAAATGCCTATAACCGCCTTTCTCTTCTTCATTAAATTACTGATAAAATTACTTTCTTGTCTGGCAGAAGTATTCAGCCTTATTAAATTACTTATTTACACACATTAATGTTCAGTTTAAAAAAATATATGTTCTAAACGTTCCCCTTGATTTGCAACACAAGTTCAATTTCATCATAAACTAAAATCATATGACTCCCGAAAGGAATGTTCATAAAAGAATTAATTTTGAATTTTGTTAAACATGTACAGGCCAAAGACAACATGAGACTGATTGGTAACCTATTTTTGAAATAGTGCAGTTAATCATAATTACACAATACCTGCCGTATTTCTTTCCTTGCGATAAGATACTCGGATTTCAACAAATTGATCCTTGAAAGTGGTTAATCCTTTCAATTTATTTCATGTTTCAGGGGCGAAGCAAACATTTGGATTAAATATAAATAATGATATCCTAATATTCTATTATTTGCAGTTCCTTATTTACATTTTTATGTACTACTAGCTGTCCCTGTCCCCGTCGCCGTCCCTTTCCCTGTCCCGTCCCTTCTCCCGTCCCCGTCCCGGTCTCGTCCCGTCCCGTTCCCTCCCCGAACTGTCAAATGCGCGAACTGTCAAACGCGCGAAGGTTAAATAGTCATTAAGTTTTCTGAAATTTTCCAATTTTCTGCGCAATTTTCTTAATTTTGTTTTCCGTAAGAACGTTCTACAAAGTATTAGAAAACTTAAAAAAAAAGATGGATAAAATCGGTAAAGTCGTTCTCAAGTTATGGCGTGACCAAGGGAAATAGGGATTCATTTTTGTAACTATACAGGGTGAGGCACATAAAATGTTACAGAGCAATAGCACTCAAACTATTGATCATATCCAAAAATGTTTCAGACAAAAGTTTCAGTGTTCGAGAAGGCCGTGATACTAGACCACCCTATTTTTTTATCGGTGGAGGCGCTGAAGCTACGTCAAGGCCAACTCCAGATTTTTAAATGGAACTATGTATTTTTTTTCGATGACATTATTACCGATTTTAAGACAAATTCAGCTACCTGCAACACAAGGTCATTCTAGTTAGCAAAGTATGAAGATAGTAAAAAATCGAAAAACATCGGAATAATCACTTTGAAAGGATCCACTAACCTTGGTTTGGTTCTACCTACAGAAGATGCCCGAAGTGATGACCCTCGACTTGTAAGTACTTGTTAATTCGCTGATGAAAAGACTGTCTAACTTCAGCTAACATTTGTGGTGTAATTGCGGTACATGCTCGTCGTATTCTGTCTTTCATGTCGTCAGGCTTGGTAGGTGCTACCATCATTACGCGATCTTTGACAAAACCCCATAAAAAGTAATCTGCTGATGTTAGATCTGGCGATCGAGGTGGCCAAGCTACAGGACCGCCTCGTTCTATCCACTTTTCGCCAAAAATCTCATTCATCACTTGTCTTAAACACAGAGCATAATGGGGTAGTGCACCGTCGTGTTGACTCGTGTTTGTTGCACTGTTGCAGTTTTCGATTTTTCGACTATTTTCATACTTTGCGTGACTAGAATGATCTTGTGTTTCAGGTCACTGAATTTGTCTTCAAATCTGTAATAATGTCATCGAAAAAAAAATACATGGTTCCATTTAAAAAAGTGGAGTTGACCTTGACGTAGTTTCAGCGCCTCCACCGATAAAAAAATAGGGTGGTCCAGTATGACGGCCTTCTCAAACACTGAAACATTTTTGGATGTGATCAATAGTTTGAGTGCTATTGCTCTGTAACACTTTATGTGCCTCACCCTGTATATATAGATTATGCCTAGAAGTCGGTGACTAGTTAGTTACTTCACCCGGTCTATAGCACAATCATTTTTTATTTTTAAAAAATGCAATGCTGTCATTTTTCCTCCAATACAGGGTGTATCTAAAAGTTACGCCACTGTTACCGAGGTAGAGACTAGACATTTTGCAAAAAAATGGAAAGTTTTGAATTTGAAAAGTGCGTCGCACTACCTTCCACAATTACAAATATTATTTTAGAGTGACATAAGATATTCTCCTTTTGCAGACGGAACAAAAACTAAAGCTATACCTGTCATGACCGTTTTAGGAAATATTTCACTGCTGCAATAATGAAAGCCAAAGGTGGCGTGATAAAGCATCGAGATTAAACGAAATTTTTGTGTCTGCGAGATTCGAGTTAATAAAAGTTAGCAAGCGCTAGACAACCTAAAATCACCTAGGGCTCTAGGGCACTAGTATAATGCTCGACAATACTTCGCTAAATTGATAATATGGCGAAGGGCTATATTTACTTTGATTTAAAAAAACCTGGTTGCAACTTACGCGTAGCGTAAAACCAAGTTTCAAAAATTGGGCTTATCAGTGTATTTTAATTAAAGATTAAAGTAGAAAGCACAGTCCCAGTTTATAAACACCGACAATTATTAATATACTCACGAGAGATAACTTAGTTTTACTTCTTGACTCCTATTAGATACTTTTCTTGCGTAACAAGATACAGGCTGTTTAAGAACAAAGTTTTAAATGTATTTCTTAAAATTGCCTAAAAGAAGAACAGATATTACATGAAAATTTTGTGCACGTAAATGACTAAATCAAAATCAATCCATCAGCGAATTGGAGTTACCTGGCGCAATCCAGTGAAGTAGTTTTGCAATCCCTAAAAATTACTTATTTTACCGAAACTCGGCAATTGTATGTAATTTTCATTCAAGCTATATAAAAGAAGGTTTTGTTGTTGATCTAGCAGTTTTATTAGCTATTTCATCAGTAGCACTGTTATAGATATTAACGATCCAAATTTGATTATGAGCATCTTAACGAAACGAACTTTGCGGCAATTAAACGAGTCTCAATAAGTGCCATCAGCAAATGTGTGTTGTTCAATATTTTATCTTCATCTATAAATTCTGGTTCAATCTATTTTTTACATAAAAAGAGTGCGGTAATGAAGCTCTTAACGATACTAAAATTAATTTAGTTAATAGTCTATAACAACACCGATGAAGATAAATGTAATTACAGTTTTATTAGAATAAAAAGTGAAATTATGATTGATAATTCAAATTTTCCGAACAGAATTAGTTTTTTTTTTGAGTTCTCGTTTGATTCTGGGAGTGTAAAGTTCTATCGCTAGTGCTCTGGGAATTCAGGCGATACAAGTAAGTGACCTCCGGGTCAATCGCTCTTAGATAGTACTATTGTTACCTATCTATTAATAAATAGTAATACTATTCAAAGTTTAAATAAGTTTGATGGCCTACTTTCAAAATGCATCAATTCAATATAACCAACAAGCTGAACCAATGCAGGTAGAAGAAATTACACCGAGCCCGTATTACGTGCCGAGTCTTTCTACTGCTAATTATCCACCTCTGCCAGCCAATAACACATACATTCAATATCCGATAAATCCAATCCAACAACAACCAATGTCATCTGCAAAATCTCCTGCACCTAATCAATTCTACAGAATTCCATACTTATCACAATCACATGGTCAAATCCCGCAAAAATACACATGAAAAAGATTGGAAAACTGTGGAAAATAAAAAACTGCAAAAAAGCTGAGATAACACTAATGTTCAACTAAAACAAGCAAAAATTACAAATTACTGGCTAAACAAACCAAGCACAACGTCCAACAGTTATGAGAAATCAGAAAATAAAACAGCAAATAGCAATGACAGACCAAAGTGGAAATAAAAAAAAATTCCCAAACTACCCCAATTATTGTATCTGGGGCTAAATATATACCAACACTACTGGAACTTTTAGAGAGTACAGCCAAAAAAGAATACGAGATGAAAGTATTATACAATAATGAAATTAAAATATTACCCGTAACATCTGAAAAATGCACTGTTATAATCAATCACTGAATTCCACTCGTATAAACCCAAAGAAAATCGCAGTTTCAGAGTTGTGCTACGAAATATTCACCCCTCTACTGATTTTGCAGATCTAAAGAAGGCCATAGAAGAACACGAGCATGTAGTTACAAATATATCAAACATTAGGGATCGAGTTACAAAGAAGCAATTTCCTTTATATTATGTTGAACTTAAACCTGCTGCAAACAATAAGGACATATATAATATAAACAAATTTTGCACTCATTGGTAAAATTTGAACCACCCAGACCTAAGAAGAAAATTCCGCAGTGCATAATGTGTCAACCGGCTAGGGCATACAAAATACTTCTGCAACAGAAGTCCTCGCTTCGTAAAATGTGCAGGTAACTATCTAACTACTCAATGCCTACGAAAAACGAGAACTGATGCGGTCAACTGTATTCTCTGTGATGGCAATCATCCTGCGAACTACAAAGGGTGTATAAACAAAGAGTTGCAACAGAAAACCTTCTCACCGCTCTGACAAAAACAGAAAAACAGAGGCCCATCGATGCTAATACAACCTGGCATCACTCATGCACAGATTGTTCGAGGTAGAACTCACCAAGTACAAGATAGAAACAACAATACTCAACAACAAATGCAATATGTACACTCATCACAAGCAGTTCATTTGAATGTGTCAGCTTTACTAGAACCATTGAGATGTTTTTTAGCCTTTTTGTACATAATATTATTCTGCGCTATCTAACGCCAATGACACAAGCTTTACTTCTGGGGCATTTTAATATGGGAACTGATCCAAATAACCAATAAAAACAGACTAAACGATTTGTCTACGATGGGTAGTGCAGAGGAGAAGTTGTATCCGAAAAGTAAATGCATCGCCCAGCCTAGAGGAAAGGCTTAAAGTGTTAGAAGAAGAATTGCTTTAAGGTCTGCCTATAGTTTTTATTAGAAACATGTAGAATATATTTTTACAGAAAAGTGCAACAAGTGAAATAACATAAATAATCTTCTCTCTTACTGAATTATAAATTAGGGAGACTGCTAGAAGATTTGGTATCTCAAAGATCAATAAAAACTAAGAACAATCAGACAAAAGATAGATGTTGATATATCATATTCGTCAATAAAACAATGAAGATGCACCCACCAATGCGTTACTACCAAGAAGAATTATCGGATGATGGGTGCTAATGGAGTGTAAAGCACCAGATCAAGATTTCTGAGCGAACATCGAGAAGGCGAGCAAAGAAGAAGGCTTGGAGATATAAATGAAGAGTAAGCTGTTGCAGTAGATAAGGAAATATACTAACTGGTTTAATAATGATTAGAACAAGTGTACTCTATTAGGTGCTTTCATATAGCTGTGCCAAATGATTCAATCTGTTTCTAAAACCTGTCTTCAATGTAATGAGTTTGTTTCTCAGACGAGTCTTAGCTTCAGGTTATTTTGAACTAATCAGTTTTTGTTAGACTGAGTAGCCAGTCTTGGGGAAAAAGTCAATCCGGAATAAATCGTAGAGGAGGCAAAACATCCACAGAGAGCTGTGGTTTCATTATCAGTGCTATAGATACTAGAAATATTTATGATATAGTAACTAAAGTCGCACCTTGTTAAAACATTAAAAGAAGTTTGACGACTTTTAACAATAGAGGAAATGGTAAAAAATACATTAGCTCCAGTAATGAAAGCCAAATGTGTCGTGATAAAGCACTATGATAAGATGAAATTTTTGTGTCCACGAGATTAGAGCTAATAAGGAATCAACAAAAGCGTTAGACAATTTAAAATCGCCGAGGGCTCCAGTTTAATTCTCGAAAGTGTGTCGTTATATTGAAAACTAGCTGGCCCGGCAAACGTTGTTCTGCCCAAAAATAATTTGTCTCTGAAACCCTGTTTCACCACTATAGAGTTTTAATTTTATGTCATGTTCATCGTCTTGGACTTAAAAATAAATGCCATTTTCGCAATCAACGTCCCAAAAAACCTCATTCCGGTTCGCACATAAAGTATATACCCGCGCAGCTGACTGACTGCGACGACCCATGTTAGCTCGTCGTTCCTTTGGCATTGTAACGGACACTATAAACGACACGGAATTGTTTTCACAATCACTTGTACACAAACCAAATTTGAATGCCTGACTGACTGACTGACTGCGACGACCTATGTAAGGCATTTGGAATTATACCCTGCTCATAAATTGCAATTAGTGTCTTATCTCTTTCGCCTTCGGTTACCTGATGCGGATTACGACATGATGGGGAAAACCCTTCAAACCATTAAGCAATGACTGCAAATAGAAAAAAACACTTTCCATATTTTCCAATTTTCCGGCTTTCCCGTTGGATTTTCCCGAATTTCATATTTTGCTAAACCACCTCGGGAGTAAGACGAACAAAACAAAAAAAATCATCCAAATCGGTCAAGTCGTTCTCGAGTTTTTGCGTTACTAACATATATATATATAGATATGGCGAAGGGTTACGTCATTTACTTTGATTTAACACCTGATTGTAACTCACGCGTAGCGATTTGAACAATGATATTCCAATCATAATATAAATTATAAAGCAGAAGGAGAAAGGTTCACGGCCATTTCAATTTCCCCAACTGGGGGAGGGCTGCTATAGAGACCTTGTGTCCCTCTTCACCAAAGAATGGAAATTATAGGAGGGGTGAGAGAATGGACGGGTGGTGAATGGAAGAGGGGCCAGGAAAGGTGCAGAAGTACTGCCCCGGCATTCGCCTCAGAGCAGGTACCCGGTTGACTCGGGAAGACCACCTAAAAACCTGAATCACAGCAGACGGCCTAGAATAACGAACCCGCGACCTCCCGAATGCTAAGCAAACGTGCTAACCACTAGTCTACAGAGTTCGGTTAAAAGCAAAGAGAACCATCCCAGTTTATAAACACTAACAGATATCAATCTACTCGCGTGAGAGAACTTAGTTTTACTTTTACATTTCTTAAAATTGTCAAAAAACAAAACACTTAAACAAAAGAAAGACGCACGTCCCTCCAAGTTTTTCACGAGAGATTTTCTTAAGATTTTGCAAAGAGAATCTGAGTATCTGTCTTATTTTTTAAAATAAGAAAATGATCAACTTTGCTTTTTAATACAGCCCAGGTATAACAAGTACAGAATGATCGAAAACTTTTATCCTCTATCCTGGAGGGCTGTGGATTTTTTTATAATTTAATTTATGTTGGCAGTGCTGAGCAATGGCAGTGGCAGTGGCAGTGGCAGTGGCAGTGGCAGTGGCAGTGGCAGTGGCAGTGGCAGTGGCAGTGGCAGTGACAGTGGGAAGTAACGGTACTTAATAATACAACCTATCCCAATTTGACAGAATCACTTAACTTTCACAGAATGTTTAATACTGAACACAAAATGATGCTACTTAAGGAAAATGGAAAAAATCACTTTGAACAGCTCTAGTTGTTTTTGTTACTAATATTTTTATGTGTTCAACAAACATTTTTGTATTTGTTAAAATGATATTACTGACAACCTTAAACTGGCAAATATAAAATGCCAATGTGACTTTTACTACCACGACTGCCAACTGCCAAAATACATTAAAAAAAACAATTCCACAGCCCTCTAGAGAATAAAAGTTTTCGATTATACGGTATATCTACCTAAAAAAGTAGTTCTAATTTTTGGCACAAATGATTCTTGGTTCCCTAGTAGCAACCGCATAAAAGTCTCTGCAGTGCCGACTGTTGTGGGCTTCGATGGTAATGAAACTCAGTGGACTGTAACTTAATTAGGTTATTTATTAAACAACAAGACCTGTCGCTGCTGTGGCCACGGCACAATACACTACTACCATGCACCCTGAGTGGTACACGCTTGTACGTGTGCTGCTTGCTCTGGTCGAACGTACACTGCTCCCCTCCCTGCCGCTGGTAGCGACACAAGCTAAAATAGTGGGGCAACTCTTGGCCGTTGGCCGCACATTCAAATTATTTGGCGCGTAAACATGCCGCCCCCTTTGAAATGAACATTTCAACATATACAAACTACAGATCTCTAAACTAAGAATAGGATTTTATGAACATTTCAACATATACAAACTAAAATACCTTAAACTAAGCATACAGTATCGCGAACCTTTTAACACACAATTTAATTGCCCTCGCGCACTTGACCTTCATGGTCGACACTGACACCATTGTCCACGGGTAGCACGCACAATCGCCGTACTGCTCGTCTGGTTTCGTGGTGGTTGGGCAATCGAATGGTGGCGACTCGTGCAACGCCATCAGGTCCAGGATGAAGCTGTATTACTCTCGCCAAAACCCATTTGCATATTGGCAGGTTGTCTTCCTTCACCAGTACTACAGAACCAACCCGGATAACCGTTGAATTGTTTTCTTGTTGCCATTTGGTGGCCCTTTGGAGCTCCTGCAGATATTCTTGGGACCACCGCTTCCAAAACTGCTGCGTTGCTTGCTGTACACGTTGAAATCTCTCCAACCTATTGGTTTTGACATCGCCTAGCTGCTCATCTGCGAGCGCCGTTAGTGGCCTTCCGATGAGAAAGTGTCCTGGTGTTAGAGGTGCCAGATCACCTACGTGAGAACTTAAGGGAGAGAGAGGACGGGAATTAAGAATAGCCTCAATCTGTACAAGCAGAGTGTTAAACTCTTCGTATATCAACGCTGTCGAATCTATGGTTCTCTTTAAATGATACTTGACAGATTTTATACCCCCCTCCCACAGTCCGCCAAAATGCGGGCTTCTACTAGGAATGAATTTCCACTCTACGCCTTGCTCAGTCAAAGCGTGGTTAATTTTGGTTTGAAACTTCGATTCATTCAAAAAAATTTTAATTTCGTTATTTGCACCTATGAAATTAGTTGCGTTGTCAGAGTAGATTGTTTTTGGTTTACCGCGCCGTGATATAAAACGTCTGAGAGCGGCAACAAAGGCCTGAGCCGTCAGATCGCCGACCAGCTCTAAATGTATCGCCTTTGTACTAAAGCAAACGAACAGGCTTATGTAGCATTTTACCTCTCGCGCACCCCTGGTTTTCTTATCCCTTATGCTATAGGGTCCGCCGAAATCTACACCACAATGGTAAAATGGTGGCGCCGGTACCACCCGATCCTTCGGCAGTTGACCCATGACGTGGGTTACACTCTTCGGTTTTGCGCGGAAACAGCGAACGCAATTGTGTACTACCTTTCGCGTGAGATTTCTTCCTGCTACCGGCCAAAATCTTTCCCGTATGATTGCCAATAACGCCTGCGGTCCACAATGTAAATGTGCGACGTGAATATATCTCGCGACTAACTCTGATAACGGATGCCCGTGGGGTAGTATGACTTGATGCATTCTTTCGTATTGTAACTCAGATTGTTGCAACCGACCTCCTACTCGCAGCAGTCCGCTGTCGTCAACAAACGGACGTAAATTTGCCAAATTGCTGCTACCAGTAATTTCTCTGCCTTTACTTAAATCATTAATTTCACGAGCATACGTCTTCCTCTGCGATATTTTTATTAATGCCAGTAAAGCCTTATCTAACTCTTGCGCGCTCAACAATCCTGTTACCCGTTTACTATTTGCCTTACAGTTGTTTATGAAACGTAAACAGTATGCCATAATTCTTTGCATGCTACCTAAATCCGACAACTTTGACATGAAGGGCAAATCACAACTCGATACCGCTACTACATTTACGTTAACGTTACGGGAGTCCGGTATATCAGTCAGCTTAGACTCTACACTGCATGGCCATTTACTCTCGTCTTGCAAAAGCCACTCGGGGCCGTTTGGCCACATTTTATTCTCTAAAAACTGCCTTGGTTCCATGCCTCTAGTTACAATGTCCGCCGCGTTGTCATTCGTACCCACGTGACGCCAGTCTTCTATGCGGGTGAGCTCTTGAATAGTGGCGACCCTATTTGCTACGAATATTTTCCATCTACTCGCATCTGCCTTTAGCCAAGCTAAAACAATGGTCGAGTCGCACCAAAAATATCGCGCGTCTAATTTTAATTTCATCGCGGTCTCCACCTTCTGAACTAATTTCGCTGCTAAAACTGCACCGCACAGCTCTAAACGCGGAATCGTCACGGAACGGATGGGGGCTACTCTCGATTTCGAACATAATAATTTGACTGATACGTTTCCCTGCCTATCAACGGATCGCAAATATGTGCAAGCCGCAAAGGATTTTAATGACGCATCGCTGAAACTATGCAATTCGATTCTGATCGGTTCAATGCACAAAACATGCCGCGGAACCTTGAACTGATTGATTAAATGCAAGCTGTCTCTAAATTTGATCCAATTTTCTTGCAATTCCTTCGGTAAAACTTCGTCCCACGACACCTTTGCCTTCCACAAAGACTGCATTAAAATCTTAGCAACCATTACTACAGGGGCCACTAAACCTAAGGGATCGTATATCTGACTAATTGTTGAGAGTATGACACGTTTTGTTATCCCTTCATTCGACCTAAATTTTCTCACTGTACATTTAAAAGTATCTGCATCTGCGTTCCATAGAACACCGAGAGTTTTATTTGGCATGTCATGCCCGAATGACAATACCTTTAAATCGTCATCTTCATCGCGTGATATGGACCCTAATATTTTCGGTTCGTTCGAGATCCATTTCCTTAATTCAAACTTCGCGGTCTGTAAAATTGATATAATGTCGTCCCTAATTTTTATCGCATCCGCGACCGTGTCAGCACCTGATACAAGATCATCGACGTAATAATCATTTTTTATTATGTCACTTGCAACCGGATAGCTCATTTCGTTTTCGATGCCGAGTTGCAATAAACACCTTGTAGCTAAATATGGAGAGGAACTAAGACCAAAACTTACAACTCGCATTACAAAACATTTTATTGGATCATTTGGATTTTCCCTCCACAGCACCCTTTGCAAATCATGCTGTGACTCGTCGATTAAAATTTGATTATACATTTTCTGAATATCCGCGGAAAAGGCGTATCGATGTTTTCGAAAACGTACTAAAATTTCGAATATTCCACTCTGTACCGTCGGCCCTACGTATTGAATATCATTCAGCGATAAATTTGTGTCAGTTTTCATGGACGCATTATACACAATTCTGACCTTATGCGTCAAACTATCAGTTTTTATTACTGGGTGATGTGTTAAATAATAACTCATCTGAGTCTTTCGTGATTCATCTATTTCGCGCATATAATCCAGTTTGAAATATTCATTCATGCATTGCGTATACAACTGTTTTAATTCCGAATCCCTACTTAAACGTTTTTCAACAGAAAGTAATCTTTTGACTGCTAGCTCCCTACAATCACCTAATTGTCCAGCATTTTCCCGTATCGGAATTTTTACGATAAATCGCCCATCTTCGGCTCTACGAGTGGTAGTTCTAAACAATTCCTCGCATTTGCTTTCGTCACCCAATTTGCTATTACACGTTGTGTCTATTTCCTCTAACTGCCAGAAACGTTGCAAAGCGTTTGAAATTGAACAGTGCGCTACTGTTCTTTCATTAGTGTTTTTTGTGAACATCAGTCCCGCCACTACATACCCGAGGCGAGTTTGCTGTAACAAAGGCATGTTTTTTCCTATACTTATCTGTTTCGGCCCTAACAATGACCAAAAAGTGTCGCAGCCTATCAACAAGTCTATTTTCCTACTTTCATAAAATGTTGGATCAGCTAGATGAATATGATTCGGTATTTTGAACCTTGAAATTTCTAAACTTCTTACCGGTATGTTCTCAGTTATTTTTTCTATGACCAGACACTGCAACGTGGCAGAATAGTCCGAATAGCTATGTTCATCGACTGCTTGAATATTGACCCTAACTTCTTGCTTTACATTCGTTTCTTGTGAACCTATTCCACACACAGTTGCACTAACTGACGTAGTTTTTAATCGTAAAAATCTACACATCTCCGCGGTAATATAGTTTCGCTCGCTCGCGCAATCTAACAGTACCCGACAATCGTAATAGCAATTATTTGCCGCGCGTATTTTTACTAACGCTGTAGATAGGATTCCCTTGCCATTTGTCAGGCGATCTTGATTAATTAGCGTTACGGTAGACGCAAAATCGCCGCCGTCGGCGTCGGCTTGGCTTGTAGTAGGTTCGTTCTCCGAACGCAACACCTGCGCGCCTTGTCAGTCATGTAGCAACGTGTTATGCTTACGTTTGCATTTGAAACAATGTCGTCCTTTGCATTGTCGTACTCCATGTCCCTTATAAAGACAGTTGAAACAAAGGTTAAACCTCTTTACTTCCTTTACACGATTTTCCACACTTAACGCTAAAAACCTCTCGCATTTATGAATCGAATGCTGCTGATTACAAACCGGACAACTGCGTTCCGCGACTGCAACCAGGCTATTTGTTTTATTTCGCTTATGTGTCGTATTTGCTGTACCCCCTTTGTTTAACGTTTCTAATAATGTGCACCGTTCATCTAAAAATTCAATAAGTTCATTTACTGTTGGTAGAACGTCCTTAGTTTTAAGCGAAGTCCACGCGCGTTTTGTTTCTGCATCAAGCTTTTCACTAATAATATAGATCAAAATGCTATCCCATTTATCTACCTCTTGATTCAAACTTTTCAAGCACCTCAAGCTTTTTATAAGCGTATCTGACAAAACTCGAAGTTGAACATGATTTTCTTTCGCTATTGCCGGAATTTCCATAATGGACCGAATGTGGGAATTTACAGTTAATCTCTTGTTTTCATACCTCGATTTTACTAATGAAAAAGCTGTCGCGTAATTCGCATCTGTAATTTCTAAATTCTGTATCACCCGAGCGGCGTCACCCTTCAACGAATTCGTTAAATAATAAAACTTCTGTGCGTCTGACAAATTCTCATTCTCGTGTACTAACGCCGTGAATAGGTCCCTAAATTCACCAAAATTTTCATAATTACCGTGGAAATCAGGGATTCGCAAGGTCGGGAGTTTTAATTTGATTGAATAAGCCGTTCGGTTTACTGTAAACTCAGGCGTACTTGCTACTGCTCTAGGAAGCAACTCCTTTGCTTGCGCGACTGAACTAAAAAACGCGTCTTCAAACTGTTTCCTTTCGTTATTATTACGATCGCGTTCAAAACCGTCTTTGTCAAACTCTTCTAATTCGTTTTGAACAATTTCAAACTCGTCTAAGAGTCTTTCTACTCGCGGCAATCGCAATTCTAAATTTCCCCTTTGATCTAACGTATAATCGCTCAAAAATTCTACAAATCTCTCTAGGTCTTTTTTAATTTGTTCCCGTTTATTTACAAGAACCTGCTCTTTCTTATTGACCATTTTGAGGCTATACTAACTACAGGAGGGAAATGAAAGGAAATTACTCACACCGACTGATCAACTCCTCTGGAATGCCGGCGAAAACTCCTGCAAGGTCCTGTAACAGCCGTTGTTCTATCTTTGTCACGGGCGTCGTTGGCAGCAGATGGTGTCTCGCTCTCGTTGCACACCTGCAAGCTCTTGGTAGCTTATCGATCGGTTTTCGTCTCGCGGCCACGCAGCTGTTGATCTCGATCGAAGAGATAATTTTCTTCACTATGCGGCCGAAGGTCCAATGTTGTGGGCTTCGATGGTAATGAAACTCAGTGGACTGTAACTTAATTAGGTTATTTATTAAACAACAAGACCTGTCGCTGCTGTGGCCACGGCACAATACACTACTACCATGCACCCTGAGTGGTACACGCTTGTACGTGTGCTGCTTGCTCTGGTCGAACGTACACTGCGCCCCTCCCTGCCGCTGGTAGCGACACAAGCTAAAATAGTGGGGCAACTCTTGGCCGTTGGCCGCACATTCAAATTATTTGGCGCGTAAACACCGACGTCGCATCGTAGCTTTTTGAAGCAATAAACGGCCATAAGCCCAATAATATTAAACACATTGTAAAGGAAACTTAAAACAAATTAATACCATAGTATTGATTTTTTTGTCACAAATGCAACCGACTCTGGGGTGCAGGCGCTATATTTTTTTAAAACAAGAAAAGGGGTGAATAGCCCAGTTATTTTTTTCTATTATTACTGAGCTATTAGCTCGTTCTTGCGAAGTCGGCACCCCAGAGTTAGGGTACCAACGAACATTTTAGGCAACAATGACTATACTACTGGTTTTAGGTTTTTCTTAAAATTTTCTTATTATTACTGGGCTCTTGGCCCTTTCTTGTCTCGGCAAACTACGACAGTGGCATTCCAGAGGTGGGTACTTTTAAGCGGTTGCTTCTATAGAACTGAAGAATATTTGTACCAAAAATTTACTGAATATGACAGGGCTGCAATTATCCAGAAAGCTTGCTGAGAATTTTCTAGAAACTTCTTAAAAATCCGGAGCACAGTTGCTTAGTATACAGGGTGTCCTAAAATCCATAGTAGAAAAATATTTAACATGGTATAAGGTAATATAACTTATATTTCTAATGTTTTTTTCTGGAATGCATAATATTTATTTGGAAACCTGAAAAACAGTCTTGTCTGTGACTAGGGTGACCACCTCTCAGGGTTTCACCCGGAGTCTCAGGGTTTCTACACTTCGTCTCCGGGCTCCGGGTTTTGTAATAATTTCTCCGGGTTGCACAAATTTTGTAATAATGTCAAACATTAACTTGACTCTTACTATTTAGGTACCTTTTTCTTAAATAGCAGTAGGATTTTATTTCGAATGCAACCTTTTAATAGTTAAAGCAAAACTGCTAACTTAGATTCTTTATAGGTTCAGTCGTATTCAGCAACAATGAGAAATATTTGGAAATTTCATATAATTAGGTATAGAATTTTTGAGAATTCGTTTTGTTTTTAATCTAATTTTATTTGATACTTGAGGTAATTTACTTTTTGCACTTGCAGGACTAAAGTTGGCACTTTAGTCACTTATTTCAGGGACTAAAGTAGCTCGTTTAATCCCTAGAGACAGAAGTAATTACTTTAGCCCCTAGGGGCTAAAGTAAAAATGTTACCGTAACTATGGTAAATGTATGTACACACGAGGTTAGTAGGTTAGGTTTTGTTTGTCATTTGACACACACTGACGCAAAACTTAACCTGCAAATCTCGAATTTGACAGATTGACAATACACTTCAGTACTGCCAACAGATTCGGGCTATCCAGGTCCTGCTGTAAAATTGTAAAATTTTAATTGTCAGTTTCTAAATTGACAGATTCCAAATTTTTCAAATGCTTGATTATAATTTTCCCAAAAGTGCAAAAAATAGCGTATATCACACGGGACTAAAGTGCCTATATCCCTTGAGTGATTATTTCCCTCGGGACCTACGGGCCCTCAGGAAATAATATTCACTCGCGGGATTTAATGATGCACTTTAGTCCCTCGTGATATAATATACTATTTGTATTTCTCTTTCTTTTGTGATTCTTATCTCTTGAGTCAATAATGGTTAGATCTTTCTTTTCAAACCTAGTTGTTTTGTGTGTTTGGAGTATTCAAGTGTTTAAATTGCCATTTTAAAGGTGTTCATTTATTTTTTTTTTAAACAACCTAGGAGAGGCTAAAATTGTTTTTTATGTTTAAACTCGCATATAATAGACTCAACTGTAGAATTGAGCAATATAAAAAAAATCAGAAGAAATCTCATTAGAAGGGGTTTTAAAAATACAGAGGTAAAATTCGAAATTATTAAATTTAAAAATGTTGAGCACTCTATGTAGCATTAACGATCAAAAGCACTGTTTCTCACTCGTAAAGTAATTCACAAAAAAAACATAATTTTTAGATAACGGTGAGTCTTTTTTGAATAAAATCGTTAACTTTAAAACAGAGGTTCTCAACCCTTTCTTTTGACGCATCCCATAGCATGTTACTCAAGTACCCCTGAAGACTATTTTATGCATAATATTAGCATAAGCTTTATTATTACAAAATAAAAAATCTTCATTAATGATTGAGGGAGTATTTTACAACAATGACAAAAAAAAATACAAAGAATGCCTATACTATTTATATTTTTAGTAATTTAAATCACAAAACTACTCGTATTTACACAAAGAAAAAACACAATAGAAAAATATACATAAAATAGATAAATCTATAAGTACCTCAAACATAACAATTAAGGAAATTAATAGCATGTACATATTTTTTGGTAAATCAAATTAGAAAATATATAGATCATATTTCTAAATTTAATGAGACACTTGTCAAGTTATCAGCGATTTTTTCAAAATTTAGTTCTCACGAAGTAAACTGGAACTTAATAACCACTGAAGTGTCTAGGATTACGGTTTATGTACACTCGCATAAGTCCCTACTTAATTAGAAATGACAAAAGCCTTCTCACTGCTTTATCGGCTATATTTGGAAAAATTCCAGTTTTTTTTGTACGTCATATCACAAGAAATATCGATCAGTTCCATTTCTTCTTTTGTGGATAATACAAAATTGCTTCGCATAGCAGAAAAAGGGTTTTATAATATAGCTAATATTTTTTTTAAAGCAAAACAAGCGAAGTCCACCATATTGTATAAACAACCAGGCGTACCCCTTGGAACCATCCTTGTACCCTTAGACGTACGCCTACCCCTGGTTGAGAATGGCCATACAACTTTTTATTATACTTAAATATAGGACATTCTATTTAAAAAAGAGTAGGTTTGGTTCGCTACACTTTTGTGAGCAAACCTGTACAATGAAGACATTTCATTAATGTGTCCCATTTTAGTACCTACAACTTGTATCCAAACAAATGTAACTCTCATACTTTTAGAAATATATTCCGGCCCCGCATCATTTCGGAACCCTGTATGTATGTATATGGCTTGGCATTATTTTAAGGGCGGATTTTCAGTCACAACTTGATAAAAGAAGTTCATTTAAACATAGATTCAATTTTTAACCTTTAGGGAGATATTAGGGGTGGGAGGGATTGAAATAGGATTTTTGTCATTTTACTGAAAATTGGGAAAAGATATTGCAATTATTATTATTATTAACGCCTTTATTAACTTTTTCAATTACAAATAACGTTATTGATATTTTTGCAGTATTTGTGACAAAAAATCATTAATAAAAGTGAAAATTGAATATAAAACAAATAAAAAACAACAAAAAATACCAGTTCTTACAACAGTTAAGTAAAAAAAAGGAAAAGGAAATGGCTCTGGTAACTGCACATATGACATTATGCATTCAGACAGGGATATATTTTCTACCCATAGAAGACTTACCTTAATTAAGATTTTAAAAAACTGCATATTGCTTTATGGTGTTGAAATTCCAACCCATAATGTATTTGTTTTGTGAAAAAACTATTAGTTTTAAAAAACTAAAAACGTTTTCAAGTAAAAAATGTTATCTAGAGGTTTTAACCAAATTTTTGTCCGGTAAGAATTTTTAATAAAAACATTTGTACGAGTTGCTAATTTTAATCTTTTAAAGCCGTACGTAAAAATGTAAAACCATTTCATAAATAAGCTTTCTACTGGTAGAAAATATTTGCTAATTTTCATATGAATATCCTTTCCCAATTTACAGTACATTTTACCCCCCCCCCCCCCCCCCCATTAGTATCGCCGTAAAGGTTGAGAACTGAAACTATGCCGATATGAACTCTCTTGGCCAATTTGTGAAGTACAATATGGGCAAGTATTTGAGTTACACCCTGTATTATATTTGCTAACCATTAATAGTAAGGAATAAAAACATTGTTTTGGTCTGCTTGCTTATTGTTTTCTATGAACATTCTGTATTTCTCATTGTGAAAACCTTTTTTTACTCACGAAGGATTTCAGGGTTTGAATAAATTGAAAGGTTGTCACCCTATCTATGACTGTCCGCCCTCATTAAATTATTGATAAAATCGCTCACCGGTGTGGTAGAAGCATTCTTCTCATTAAATAATTTATCTGCACAAATTAACGTTTAGTTTGATAAACAAATATTCGAAATGCTCCTCTTCATTTCAACACAAGCACTGGATCGTCCCTGCATTAAAGATTTAACATTTACAAATAGGAACGGTTGCTGTCGAATTCTTTGTTCTACAGGTGGAGCGTAAACAAGTTCTTTCATGTAACATTATGACATTAAACACGTACGGGCCATAGACACCACGAGACTGCTTGATAAATCCATTTTTAAAATAGTCCATTTAATCGCAACACCTGCGGCCTTTCTTTTCTTGCGATAAGAAACTCGAATTCGAAACAAAGTCATGCTTTTAAAGTTGCGCAATTTCAACTATCTCAATTTATTTTACATACCAGTAACGTGTGTACCTAATTATTTTCGCAAAAATTTCATCATTTTTTTTGAAGACGTACTTGCTGTGTTTTGAAATACCTTAGGAATGGCATTATTTCAGCGAAACTTCTCCGTGTTTATTTTTCCTATCACGAATTTTGAAGCATCATGCATAAAAGTTGTAGATACGAAGGTGGTGCACATTACTAACATATTTTTGATTATATAGGGTGGCTCAAAAAGTGTGGCACACTAAACTTATAAACACGCGCTACATTAGATACCTATTTAGCTTAAAAGTTTTACGTCAAAATGCTAATCATTTTAATATAAAGTTGTGTGGATCTAATGTCAACAGTTTAGAAATATTAACGATTCTATGCAAAAAATGCTGAACTTTAGTAGGCTCGACTGTATCAGAAAACAAATAAGTGAAAGAAATGGTCACGCTGTGCGTGAATGAATTTTTAAGTGTCAAATAGCGACCGTAGGTATTAATGATATACAGGATGCTCAAAATGTAAACATTTTTTTGAAATGAAAGACCATGTTTTCCTCTCAGACATTTACTTTTCCTTATATATAAATTTTAAATATAACTGATGAAGTTACCACAAGTAGCGAAACGTCTTTGATATACAATTTTTACGACTATGATTTTTATTTTTCCTTAATTAGTAAAATCGTACACAAATTAAATTTATTATCAAAATCAAAACTATATAATCTAACATACGGCTTAATTATAAAGTAAGCAAAATGATATTGAGTGAAGTAACACAGTTGGCAGTTCATCAACAATTATAATTTTCATTAGCTACAACAAATATAAATTATAGAAAAAATCATAGTTATTAATTTAATATGCAAATGAAATTGGCAACGATATTAGTGATTTGCCCATTTGTGGTTGCAAATGCAATTGAAATTAAGCAAAGAAAATAATTTTTGAACTAAGTTGTTCTGTTAGTCAGGCTTTATCTGTAAAAGTAAATATTATGAGAATAGATATAACAACAAGTTTATTTCTTATATTTGTGTTGTGTAGAAGGGTTAATAATGTATAATAATTGGAGGCAGGCACATTTAAGAACTGGTTAACCTAAAAATATGACTTACAAAATTAAAAGATCATAAAAGTTGGTAAGTATGAATCTGTAGTTTTGATATTTTAAATATCCAAGGTTTTGGCAGCAATTACAAAATAACAAGAATAGAATGAAAGAGTTTAAAATACAATTTTAATGGCACTAGTTTAAAAATTGAGCTAATGATATAAAAATTCAATTCTACTAATATAAATACTGGTATGTACCAATAAGAATTATAATACCGATAAGTATTGTCTTAACGAAAAAAGTTAGTGTAAAACTAATGAAGTTGTTAATTGTGTGTGTGTGTGTGCAGCGTAGTCTAAAGGAGTTGCTGACGACGGTACGAGAAAGAATCAGGATGTTCATGATACTATGAGATTTGTTTCTGTTGTACTTGGATTCTTGAAAGTATGAACAGCCACGAAAGTTGGCCGGGTGATTGCCTCCGCAGTTGACACATATCGCGGCAGCATTTTTATCTTTGTCACAGGCAGAATAATGGTGATTACCTAAGCATTTTACACATCTTGGTTGTAGTCGGCAGTAATTCTTGGTGTGGCCATAGCGCTGGCATCTGTGACATTGTGGGGTGTTGCCAGATGTTCTTCTGGGTTCTACCGTGATAAGTGCATGGCATAAGGAATTAATTTTATAATTTTTTTTGGCTTTCTCATTTGCAGTAAGAAGTACTGCACATACCGGTATTGGTTCTTTGTTTTTATTAAGAAGCCTGGTAATCCGAGTTATAGGGAGGCTATACTGTGCAAGTTCTTTTTGTATTTCTTCTTTTAGCGAGAGGGGCACGTTTTTAATTACCACCGAAAGAGGCCTTTCATTAGGATTTTGATATGTATGAAAAGCTATTTTGTTATCTAGATAGTATTTGGCAACAGCTCTGTAATCATTCTCCGAATTTAGGGTGATTTTCAAAAATGTTCCGCTGAGGGCAGTGATAAATGAGGTCCGCAATTATCTGTGTGTGATTTACTGGTCCATGCAGAAACATTGGTGGTATTTTTATCTTGGTTTCCTCTTTGGAGGGTCCTGGGGTTGTGTTATTAGTTTCTTCTTGTCTTTCTGTGTTGGGGAGATGAATATGTTCCGGCAGATAAAATTTATTTTGTTCGAGTAGTGTTTCGTGATTCCATAAGTATTTCTTTTGAAGGTCACTGATTGGTGGTGAAAGATGGTCACTATTTCGTTTGGTGGTTGCCATTGCGCCACCCCCGTAGGGGTAGATTGGTTTGTAACTGATTAATTCCTGGGTATTGACTTATTTATTTGCTTCATGATGCAAATAAACATAAGTTGCCGATAAAACTTTCGGGGCCACGATAGCACTGCGGTCACTTATCACGTCAGTTCAGTACGAGCGTTGACGCCGGACTCTCTTGGCCCACTGTGGATATATTAAGGAAAAACACAACCCTGACCAAACAACGCAGAGCCGTAAACACTGGTGCTAGAAACTTGAAATTTGGGTGTAACTTTCAATTTGTTACGTAAGGTAGTGCTAAGAAGAGATTTTTTGAAATTCGACCCCTAAGGCGGTGAAAAGGGGTAAAATGTATTTTCAAGAATACCACAATATCTCGTGTGTCCGATGAGATATCGTTTTGGTATCTACTTGCAAAGATTGTCAATGCAAATGCCTAGAAATCTTCTTCAAGATTTTTTCTGAATCAACCCCTAAAGGTGCAAATATGGATTCGGGGTGAATTAAAGGACCCTTCGTATTTCCTATGTTTATTGAGTTGGAACATTCTTTGTTTGCATATAGATGTATTTTTAAAATATTTAAAAAGGAATTTTGAAAAAAGGCCCTTAAAGGGCTAAAACTAGAAATGGGTAGCGGGTAAAATTTATTAATTTTGTTCGCTGTGGGCCCATTTCAAAATAAATTGGGTTAGTAGTAATTTATTATACAAGACGATAAAGTTAAATTTTATCCACGAGTGAATCGTTTAACGTCGAGACGAAGTCGAGACGTTAATGATTCAAGAGTGGTTAGAAATAACTTTATCGTCTTGTATAATACAATATTTTTTTCTATAGCAAGAACTTTAACAATTTCAAACGAAAATAAGGACAATCAATCACATTTCAAAATGTCAGTAGCTACATTGGGTTGCTACGATAATACGAAGCTGTCATATTTAATTTAAACAAAAGTTAGAAAATTAAATTACTTTATCTATCCTTGATGTTAAAGTGCTACTTTATCTACCCTTGCTGTTAAAGTAAAACTTTACCTTTTGTTTTGAGTTGATAAAAGCACACTTTAACATGTGCTATAGAAAAAAAGAGATTGTTCGAAATTTCACCTCTAAGGGGTTGAAAAACGGTAAACTGTGTTTTCACGAATTCCTCAACATCTCTTAGACCCGATAAGACATCGACTTGGTGGTTGCTTGCATATGTATCCAATATAAATGTCTAAGAGCAAATTACGGGATTTTGACCTTATATACCCTTAAAGGTGCGAATCCTGCATTCGAGGTGAATTATAAAACCTCTCCTGCGTTTATAAACGGTACAAACGGTAAACTGAAAAAAAGTAGGAAGTCAAAATTATTAATATTTTATTCACTGTTGGTTCATTTCAGAATGAAATGGATAAAAAGAATTTTTCTAAATTCCAGCCAAACGGGGTTGAAAAGGGTATTCTGCTATAATCTATATGTGTAAAAGATAAAGCATCGACCTAACAATGCAGAGCCATAGTAATCATTGTTACCATGAACTTGAAATTTGACAAGAAAAGGCCTTTATTTACGTAGGAAAGTGCTAGGAAGGGAGTTTTTGAACCGTACCATGGTTTTCAGGCATATATTTGTTTTTTAAGATCCTTAAAAAGTGGATTGAAGTTTTTTTCTAAATTTCATTCCTAAAGTAGTGAAAATGAAGTAAATTAAAAATGAGTTAAAAAAGTGGTTAAAGGTAATGATTTTTTCGCCGTCCAGTTTAGAATAATATGATTTCCGAAATTCCACCCCCAAGTGACGGAAATGGGTATCTTACTATAATTTATGAATACAACATTTAATAAGTGCATATATTTTTTATTTTATTCACATGGTTATACTAAAATTATAGTTTTATCAATCTATACAAGGGGAATGGCAATTACATACACATATCCAAGGTGTACGTGAAACATAAAAGAATTATGGAGAACTTTTTTCGGAAGAATGTTGTTTCTTTTTTACCTACAATATTGTTTTGCAGCGTTTGTTAGTTTAACGTATTGAGTGAGGACGGAGGGGCACTCTAGAATTCATTTTAGATTTAGAAGAAGAAACAAACATTTGTAGTCCGTACGAAGAACGAGTATCTTGCTAGTACATAGTAACTGAAGTATTAGTACATGTTTTAAGGTGACGCTTTCACCTTTTCAAACCTAACCTCGCGATTTGTAAATAATGGAGGCTCTGGTTGTGCTTCTTTTTTGTTTAATTGTTTATAATAACAAACAGTAAAATTGTCAAACCAAAATAGTTCAGTCAGTTATAATTCACGCATTTCACGTACTAATTTGTGGTGTATTAGTTATGGATACTGATTCAGAAGCACCATGTACTCCACCAGAAATTACGGCTGCAGCGAGTACATCGTTATTACCACAAAAATTTCTGGAAATTTAGGAAAATATAAATGGCGCAGTGAGAAAAACATTATTCGTTTTCAGAACATGTAATATTATCGTACTTGTCAGAATTGGTTAAGAATGTAAAATCATCAACAGTCTGGAGTAACTATTCGATACTGAAGAGTACTATCAGCATTAAGGATAACGTAAGTATTGGTGAATACTCGAAAGTTCGTGCTTATTTAAAAAGGAAGAACGAAGGGTAAGCTCCAAAAAATCACATATTTTGAATAAAGAACACTTTTCAAGTTTTAAAGGAGGTCTCTGACCATACATTTTTATTAACCAAAGTAAGTCAATAATATGCAAATATTTTACGATGTTAATTTTGTTAAACTTTAGGTCATTTTAATGTTAGGAGTTACTGGTGCTTTAAGAAGAGATGAACTTTAGAACCTAAAAACAGACGATATTGAAGATTTGGGAACAATTCTTGTCGTGCCTGTCCCTGACACAAAAACCAAAATTACGAGAAAATTTACTATAACTGAACATTTAGAATTCTACAAAAAAATATGTTGTTCTGCCTCCTCAAAATTATCTTGAAAAAAAATTTCCACACATTTTCCGGGAGGAAAAAGTACCCGCCAAGTTGTCGGTATAAAGAAATTTGGAACAGTGCCTTTCGAAATTGCAAAATATTTAAAACTGCCTAATGTAGAGGAATACATGGGGCACTGCTTCAGACGGTCATCTGATTTTCTACTAGTCAACGCAGGAGAACATTCAAACAACATGGGAGTTGGAAATCTTCAGCGGTGGTCGAAGGTTACATTAAAAATTCTATAAATAAAAAATATTACCATTCAAACAAAATTTTTTCGATTCAAAATGATGTCATGAGTGTCAAGTTCGAGAATCTGACAAATTGCAATATTACTGTTAATAATTATAATAAAGAAAATTAATTTTTCCTCGATTAATTTTTCAAATGTAAAGTCGTACAAACAGTATAGTGTGCAACTCACACGTGAAAACTTTTTTACACTTATGTGGTTGCACCAATCGCCTGCGGTTCGTGTCATAAACTCCACACTCGTGTAAAAAGGTCAGCTTCACCCACTTGTTCCACAATATATTATTTACACGCTGTTTTATACATGTGAAATTGTGTACAATATATTTGTAATGGCGATTTAAGTGATTCAAGGCGATCTGAATAAAATGAATAAATTATGATTTCTTCCTTCTATTCCAACGCCTATATTGTAACTGATAATGGCAACTTACTTTTATGTTATTAAATAGCTTCCGTTTTCGCCATGCAATTTTAATTTGACTCTATATAAGGCTTGTAACAGATCCCTCTACTCAAACCAGTCTAGTGCATCTCCGCACCTACCGATGACGCTAGCTACAAGCGGTCACCACTAGTCCATCTCCGCATCGACCGAGGGCGCTAGCGAAAAACGCTCACAACCAGAGCCTCAACAGTATGTGCTAAGAAGCCAGAGCGACCCAGTCATCGGCAGCAAATAAATCACTCACTGACTCGCTTCGCTTCGTGTGAACGAATTAGTAAATATTTAAATGCTCTGTAATTCTATTCTATTAAGTGGAATTATAATAGATATTAATAAATGTTTAGTGATTGAACTTTGTTTAATTACGCAAATTGGAAGCTGCGGGTTCCTGCTATATGCAGAAACTCACGACTACCACAAGTGGCGCCCAAAGTAGAGGCCGAAATTTACGACCTTTAACAAGAAGCCAAACGAAGATGTCAGAAGAACGGCAGAATATCGCCGCTGACCAAACGCAACCACCACCAGTAGTGCAACTTGGACTGGACCAGCATCGAGCTCTACTAGAATCGTTGGATAGGCAACCAAATCTGCAGCGACGACAGGAAGGCTCCTTTCCTTTTCAAAGTGTACAACCAGGTACAACGGCACTACAGACGTGCACGCGTTTATAAACACTATCGAAATATATAAAGACTGTGAGAGCGTTAGTGATGTAAATGCGCTCAGAGGACTCCCTCTATTATTAGAAGAACCAGTCAGTACATGGTGGGTGGGTATTCAGGAAACTACTACGACATGGCAAAGCGCTTTAGACCAGCTCCGAGCCACGTACGGCCCAAGTAAACCCACACATATCATTATACGAGAATTCTTCGCCACCGAACAGCTGTCCAGCCAAAATACGAATCTCTTCGTGGTAGAAAAGAGGGCATTACTTGCCAAAGTCCCGTTTCGTATCAGGCCAAACGAAAGCTTCCAGGTAGAGATGGTATATGCGATAATGCACCCCCACATTAAGCAGCAGATTCCGAGAACCACCTTCACAAACTTCGAAACTCTCCTCACAGAGGTTCGCAAGCTGCAAGATGTATCTCCACAAAGTGCAACCGACTCACAAGCCTACAGCACCATACGGAAGTTGAGATGTGGCTATTGTCGATGTCCGGGCCATTCTAAAGAAGAGTGTCGAAAGAAAAAGAGGGACGAAGGAAAAGCTACTTCTGCGATTCATCAAACTAAATCAATCTACTTCTGCGATTCCTCAAACTAAATCTACTTCTGCGATTCCTCAGACTAAATCCACTTCTGCGGTGTCTCAGCCTCAATCCACACCAACAATCGCCTGCTACGGTTGTGGGAAACCAGGGTTCATACGCAGCAACTGTCCCGAATGTAGTTCCCAAACCCGGGACGTCGGCTTCTTCTTCCCAGAGGCGACAACCAGAAAGAAAGAAGTTGAGAGACCCCTTGTGTGCATACAAATAGGAAAAGCACTCGGGAGAGCCTACATAGATACTGGGGCAAAACAAAATATAGCTGGTACGACATTGTATGAAATCTTAAAACAAGAAGGATGCGAATTTACAACCCAAAAAGTCAATTTAGTACTGGCAGATGGATACGATCGACCTCAGGAAGTTCTCTCTACTACCACCAAGGTCCAGATCAAAGGAAGAACTATAGAAACGGAGTTCATTGTTCTCCCACATGCCAAGAACCGAACGCTGTTGGGAATTGGTTTTATCACCGAGGCTGGGATGCTGCTTAACCTACGAGAACGATAGTGGAGCTTCGTGGACAACCCGGAGAGGTTTTTCCGCTTTCACTCAGAGCCTGCTAGCACTCTCGACCGCGAATACAAGTTAACTCCAATCGAGGTGACACCTGCCAACCTATACATCGCAGAAAACATGCATCCGAAAGATCCGAGACGTTTGGTACCTCTATTCCAAAAACTATTCGACAACCCCGAAACACTACCACAACACGTTGAGCCAACAGCACCCAGGGCGCCGGTCCCCTATGATGAAATTTTTGCCAGCTTAATCTCGGAGTTCTACGATCCCATTGAGCCAGCACAGCCGTTGCCAGCAACGTTCATTTTCCCCCACTCTCCACGCAGGAAGAGAACACGACAAATAGATGCTGGCATGGTCCAAGTAGAAAGCATAGCTCTACAGCACGGGGAGGCTGCAACACTCACCGAGATGCAGAGGGTCCAGCTAAATAATTTATTAGAAAAACATCGATCGGCCTTCGCGTCAGGGGGAGAGGCCACTCCCTGCGCAACGCACTCAATCCCCACAGGGACCTCAAGACCCATCGCTACTCCGCCTTATCGTATGGCCCCTCCAAGACAGCAGTGGCTTAAAGAAGAGCTTCAGCAAATGATCAAAGAACAGATCATAGAGGAATGCGAATCCGCTTGGGCCGCTCCAGTGGTACTAGTCCCCAAACCCAACAACAAAATTCGCCTTTGCGTTGATTATCGCAAACTGAACGCGATAACTAAATACAGACCACTACCCGCTGCTCCCAAGGATGGATGATCTGCTTCATGCTGCTCGTGCCACTTTAATTAGTACCCTAGATCTTCAGTCCGGATACTGGCAAGTCGCCGTAGCTGCGGAAGACAGGGACAAGACTGCATTTGTGACCCCTTTTGGATTATATCGGTTCCTCAGAATGCCGTTTGGATTAAAGAACGCCCGGCGATGTTCCAGCGTCTCATCGACCGATTTCGATCCGGGTTACCTGACGTAACGGTGCTGGCCTATTTAGATGACATAATAGTCTTATCAGAATCACCAGAAAGGCACCTACAGAACTTGGATCGAGTCTTCGCACGCCTTACATTATTCAAGCTGCGAGTTCGTCGAGCAAAGTGCAACTTTGCATGCACTAGCTTCCGCTATCTGGGACACATGATTACCGGCGAAGGACTCCAAGTAGACCCAGAAAAAACACAGGCGATCGAAAAATTTCCAGTGCCAACCAACACGAAACAGTTAAGTTCCTTCCTGCAAACCTGTTCATGGTATCGTAAATTTGTGCCCCGATTTGCTGAGCTCTCTAAGCCATTAACTCGCCTGCTCAAAAAGCAAGCCACCTGGAAATGGGACGAACCAGAAGTCCAAGCCTTCCAGACATTACAAAAGGCTCTCATCACCGCTCCCGTTCTCCGACAGGCAGAACCAGGACTCCCCTACACAATCCGGACAGATGCCAGCAACTACGCCTTGGGAGCCGTTCTATCACAAGGAGAAGGACATGAAGAACACCCAGTTGAATATACCAGTCGACTGCTCTTGCCCGCCGAATGTATTTATTCCACAACGGAAAGGGAAGCCCTCGCTGTCGTCTGGGCCATCACAAAGTTCAGGGGGTACATAGAGGGAAGTCTTGTAACCCTAGCCACAGACCATCAGCCATTAAAATGGTTGATGACGATAAAGACGCCCACAGGACGCCTTGCCCGCTGGGCACTGGCTCTGCAACCTTACGACCTTAAAATAACCTACACCCCAGGGAAAATCAATGTAGTGGCCGACATGCTATCCAGGCCTTCTTGCGCTCCGCACACGGAGTCCACCTGTCAAATTTGCACGGTAACCGTTGACATTCCGACAAGGTCATCTCAGGAAATCCGTAAAGGACAGTGCGAGGATCCTGAAGTTAAGAAAATCATTGAGTATTTCGAGGCCAAGGACCCGTAAGCCGTCGATCACTCTCGTTGCACGTCCAGAGGCTATTTGATGTCCCAGGGCCTGCTCTACAGATACTCACCGGACTCCGATTCTGAGGATGCCCAGTTGGTAGTACCACAACAATAGCGTCATCAAATACTAGCAGAATACCACGATGCACCTACAGCCGGTCATTATGGAAGAGAGAGAACTTACCAACGAGTTTCCCAGAGATACTTTTGGGTAGGAATGAAGAAGTTTATACTCGACTACGTCAAGAACTGTATCGAATGCCAGAGGTACAAGAACACGAATCTCAGACCAGCGGGACTGCTCCAGACGCCAGCTTCCGCCCAGCGATTCGAAGTAGTGGCCATTGACCTGTTTGGCCCCCTTTCAGAAGGCCTGGCTAGCGAGAAATAGATTTTGATAGTCGAAGATATTGCTTCCAAGTGGGTTGAACTTTTTGCGATCCAGCAGGCCGACGCGAAAACATGCGCTCAAACACTAATTAATGAAGTGTTCTTGAGGTTTGGAACCCCACGTCGAATAATTAGCGACAATGGAACCCAGTTTGTCAGTTCTATCATGCAGCATGTAACCCATAGCTTGGACATTAAACAATCCCTAACGCCATTGTATCATCCCCAAGCAAACCCTGTGGAGCGAAAGAACAGAGACTTAAAACCGCAACTGGCTATAATGGTTCAAGGAAAGCACAGTCATTGGCCCAATAAGTTACCAGCCATTCGGTTTGATATGAACACCGTACGATGCGAGTCAACAGGACACACAGCTGCATACTTAACATTCGGTAGAGAACTACGAACCACGGATGACGTCACGCGGGACCAGAAGGCCATAATACAATCCGACAGCTTTATCCCGGAGATAACGCCATATCTACTGAGAATGACCGACGTCATACGAGAGGCGAAACTCCACCAGGAAAAAGCCCAAGACACAGCTAAACAGTACGCAGATACTCGCCGTCGAGAAATTCCAGAATACCAACCCGGTGGTCTCGTTTTGGTCACAACTCACACCTTAAGCAGCACAAGTAAAGGATTCACCGCCAAATTCGCTCCCAAGAGAGATGGCCCATACCTGGTGAAAAAACAAAAGTCGGCCACAACATAAGAAATTGCAGAACCCCGAGATCCGGACACTACGGTAGGAAGCTTTCACACATCTGCCTTAACTCCATTTTACGGAGAAGTCGAGGCACCACCAGAAGCGATCCAACCTATAAGGAAAAGAGGACGTCCAAAGAAGAAGACCTTCCACTAATAATTTAGTTGCAGGACCCTCGTCGAGACGCCTTGAGGATCCTGAGGGGGAGCCTGTAACAGATCCCTCTACTCAAACCAGTCTAGTCCATCTCCGCACCGACCGATGACGCTAGCTACAAGCGCTCACAACCAGAGCCTCAACAGTAGGTGCTAAGAAGCCAGAGCGACCCAGTCATCGGCAGACAGCAGCAAATAAATCACCCACTGACTCGCTTTGCTTCGTGTGAACGAATTAGTAAATATTTAAATGCTCTGTAATTCTATTTTATTAAGTGGAATTATAATAAATATTAATAAATGTTTAGTGATTGAACTTTGTTTAATTACGCAAATTGGAAGCTGCGGGTTCCTGCTATATGCATCTTCACTTTACGTGTGTTCATATTGATGCGGATGATGCCAAAGGAATAACTCGCCAAAGAACAAAATGTGTGAAATTCTTTTGTAACGCCTGTAACAAAACTACTGATCAGTTCGCAGAACTAAAACAGATGCTTAATTCTTTAATGAGCAGGCTAGAAAAATTGGAAACTCGTCCTGTTCAACAATCTGAATTGTCTACCGCATCTTTTGAAGCCGTGGTACGTGAAGCTCAAGATCGAATCAGGCGCGAAAATAATATTATCATTTATGGGTTACCAGAAAACGGCGATGCAAATTTAGAACTTGAAAATGTTAATAACATTTTTCAAACAACGCAGTCGAAAATAAATTTGGATTCGACCCGCAAGATAATGCTCCTGGGTACACCAAAAACGAATACAAGAAAACCTCGACCGCTGCGTGTTACTTTAAATAATGCATCTGAAGTTTATACGGTTCTCCGAAATAAACTTGCTCTGAAATCTCATACCGATCTTAAAAATGTGTTCTTGCGGAAAGATGAAACTCATTATCAAAGAGAGCAGTTTCGAAAATGTAAAGAAGAGCTGAAACAGAGATCTGAAAGTGGCGAAACGAATTTAACTATAAAATATACCAATGGATTGCCAGGTGTTGTTCAAAAAAACTAAATAATTCCAGCAGCAGAACCCTAATGTGTTACTATCAGAATGTCCGTAGTATACGTGGCAAAGTTGATCAATTTACTGCAAGTATTTCTGATTGTGAATATGATATTATTAGTTTAAGTGAAACGTGGTTATCAAATGAAATAATGAGCGCCGAATTCTTTCCTTTTAATACATATAATGTGTATAGGAGTGACCGGAACTTTATTTCTACTAACACTGCACGCGGCGGCGGAGTTGTTTTAGCGATCAAAAATCACATCATATCAGAAGAACTAAATTTATCGGAACTTCTAAATGCTTTACCTGCCTTTGATGTCGCTGGTTGCAAGTGTTCTTTTTCAAGTCACTGTGTATACATATTCATTGTATACATTCCTCGTACTCCAGCAGCTACTGACCTCGACATAGTGTTTGATTATTTCTTGCAACGTTATTTACATGTGAAGAATTTAGTGATATTGGGAGACTTTAACATACCTAGTTTTTATAACTCAGACTCCACTGATAAGTTATATTCTTCCGTAACCGAGTTTTCTAAATTATTAAATTTGCGCCAATGGAATCAAGTCCTTAATAGTAATAGTAAATTACTTGATCTTGTGTTTGCTAGTTGTAGTTGTTATGTTAACCATGATAGCGAACCACTGATAAGTGAGGACATGCATCATCCGGCTCTGAGTATTTGCTTTAATATATTTGAATTAAAGTCCGTTAATTTTCCTCCGTCAATGAACAGTATAAAATATAATTTTAATAAGGCTAATTTTCTTGAACTGTATGATGCATTAATCTCAGTCGATTGGTCTGGACTGAATGATTCTGCCAATGTAAATGATGCCTGTAATCATTTTTACAAGATATTGTATAATATACTTGACCAGTACGTACCTTACTATAAAAAGAAAAATAATAAACAGAAATACCCATCTTGGTTTACACAAAATATTATCAAAAATATTAAACTAAAGAGCAAGTTTTACAAGAGATATAGGCAAAGCAACTGCCAATATAGTTTAAGAGAGTTTAAACGTATGCGGGCTCTTGTAAAATGTCAAATTAGAGTAGCGTACAATGATTATTTAATTAAAATTGAAAATTCCATCAATACTGATTCCAAGAATTTTTGGTCTTTTATTAGATCTAAGAAGGGTATTTCTCGAATACCAGGGAAGCTACATAAAGGAGATGTGCATTATAATCATCCTCAAGATATTGTAAATGCCTTTGCTGATCAGTTTAGCAGCGTTTATCAAGACTCTAGTTTATTTATGTTGGATACTGATTCTGCATTTTTCAATTTTCCTAATGTAAATGTAAATATTCAATCTATATCTGAAAATGATATCAAACTCGCAATTCATAAGCTTAAAAACAAACAGACATCTGGACTTGACCAAATTCCCAGCTACCTAATTAAAGATTGCGGTAACATTTTTATCGCTCCACTTTTAGTTATTTTTAACTTGTGTTTAAAAACGAACACCTTTCCTAATAAGTGGAAGTTCACCAGAGTCTGTCCTGTATTTAAGAATAATGATAACACTGACGTAAGCAACTATAGACCGATAGCTATATCATCAAACTTTTCTAAAGTTTTTGAAATGATCATCTACAACTACAGTCGTGTGCAAATAAATCTGGGACAGTGTTTTTTTCACATGCAGATTCAGTTAAGAATTTGATGAATATTTCCATGGATTTCCTCTTATCAGAGAGAGTTACGGGTTTCAGTACCTGTTAAAGTTTAATGTAACTCTTTCTGATAGCAGGAAATCGATGGAGATATTCTTCAATTCTTAACTGAATCTGCATGTGAAAAAAAACACTGTCCCAGATTTATTTGCACACGACTGTACATCTACGCGTCTGTCAAAAGTATCATATCTCCATATCAACACGGATTTGTTGAGAAGCGATCAACAGTAACGAATTTATGCTGTCTTGTTCAATTCACTTCTGAAATTCTTGACAACCAAGGGCAAGTGGATGTAGTCTATACTGATCTTTCAAAGGCTTTTGATCGAATCGATCATGGGCTATTACTTATGAAATTGTACATGTATGGTTTTAGTGTTTCGCTGGTGAGATTGCTGGAATCTTATCTGCTAGATAGGACTCAGATTGTGGAATATAATGGTTACTCTTCTATACCGTTCACTGCTCGGTCTGGTGTACCTCAGGGGTCAAATCTTGGACCCTTACTATTTCTACTGTTTATTAACGACCTTGGGCTTACTTTGCAATGCGAAACGTTAATGTTTGCGGATGATGTGAAGATATTCACATGTGTTAACACTTCAGTTGATTGTATCAATTTGCAAAGTAATTTAAATCTTCTTCGTGAATGGTGTACTAATAATAGACTAAATTTAAATGTAGCGAAATGTAAAGTTGTAACCTTTTCAAGGAAAGACATGCCTGTAATTTTTGATTACACTGTTGGTGGTAGCAAGTTAGATAGGTGTTATGAGATAAAAGATCTTGGTGTCATTTTTGACAGCGAATTGTCATTTAATACGCATATTGTGCAAATGGTATCATCTTCCAATAAAATGTTGGGTTACATAATGCGAAATTCAAAACAATTTTCTAATATAAGTACCATTATAACATTATTTTTTTCACTTGTACGATCGCGTCTTGAATATTGCGCCTTAATATGGTCTCCTTACTATGATCGATATAAAGTGCTTATTGAGGGTATTCAACGTAAGTTTTTAAAATACCTTTGGTGTAAAGTGTATGGTTCTTATCCAACCAGGGGGTTTCCAAACGAAGAGCTGTTGGACGCCTTCCATATGTGTTCTCTTGATACTAGACGATCAATAATTGCTTTGACGTTTTTATATAAATTATTGCGTCACCAAATTGATTGTCCTTCAATTTTGGCAATGGTTAATTTCCATACACCAAGAAGCAATAGTAGATCACAGTGCACTTTTTACCTACAAACAGCTAAAACTAATTTACTATTAAAATCGCCTATATCAGTAATGTGTTCACTATACAATCAAATTTGTGGAAAGTGTGATATCTTTGAATGTACACTAAAATTCTTATTGGAAACATATTATGAATATTCTTAATCTGTTATTTATTTCTAAGTTTACATGTATACCCTATCGTCATAATATCATGATTATATTTTTTGTAATTTGTCCTTTAATTGGTTCTGCTGTTGGACAATAAATATATTATTATTATTATTATTGTTAAACTCACGACTACCACAGGCTTTAAATTTGGTTTATCTATTTGTTAACGTACTTGGTTTTCTACTCTTCTCTCCTTTGCTCAATCACTTATTATTCACTTTACCAAACTCAGTTTTAATCAAACAATTGATTGTCGAATTAATAACCCCTATTCTTTCTTAGTTATGATAATGGTACCCAAGAAAATTAATTAAATAATCGTCCTGATTCATCCCGGTAATTTGGTTTAAAAAATAATTTAGTCTTATTTTAACCCAAATTACCGGGACAGAACACCTCCACTGTAAAAAATTTCAAAATAAGCTCTGTTACAGTCAATATAATACTAATGTAATTCGATATCTTGCGAGTTAATCCCCATGCTGTACTTATTTTACAAAAAGTTGTAACGCTTATTTAGCTGTTTATTTGGACAATAGGGATGGAAATTCACTTACACGTACACAACGAAACACTAACACAAGCACTCAATAACTAGTTTCTTAAAAATGCTCAACAATTATTATTGATAATTGCAATAAACATGTTGATATAATCTGTACTCATAGTATACGTCGGCGGCCATAACGGACCTTCTTTAGGTGTTATTGGCCAAGCTGATCTGCTTATTGTATCGGCAATGCGTTACTTTTATGTGAAACGTAGTCATTACGTGTTACTGTTCCGTCTTCGACGTGTTAGATTATTGTTAAATATTGGCACTTGGTTTAAGATAATCCCATAAATTAAAATTTATATAATTACATATAGTAAATTCCCGTCGTTTCGTATGTGTACATTATTATTTGTACTAATTTCTGAATACGAAAAGGAAATTGTTCTCTGAATGCCACTTTTTGGCAGTGGTCTATTATGATATGTTTTTCGGACTTTTTCCACTGTCTATAGGATGTAAATCACACAACGTTACGGGAGTTTTTTTCTACTCCCGTCTTTAGGTTTTCCTGGTAAGTCCTGAGAAAGACTGATATTGTACGTTTTTCAACGTAAATTTGTGCCTCCCCCGGGGTTTGAACCCGGGACCGCTGATCGCTGTGATTACTATTCTGCCACTCTAACCACTAGGCCACCAGGGCGGTTCAAAACTTCCGAAACGTTGTGTGATTTACACCCTAGACAGTGGAAAAAGTCCGAAAAACATATCACGAAAACGAAATATGTCCGGTTTTGGTGTATACGAAATGTGGCAACTCTAAGGAGGGGTATTTTTTTCGGCATCATTAGTTTGCTTTCTGTAAAATGCTATACGTTTTTCATTATTTTCTATTTTTTGACATAAAATTTCCGCAAATCCATCTCGACTGGAATCAATGAAAGCCGCGGTAGGTAAATTTGGATTGAATATAAAGAGAATAGGTTTTGCAGATTTTTGTTTTTGTTTATCTGTCCATTCCCAGTGCTATTATTTTTTAATAATCTTGTTAGAGTAGCAGTAATTTGAGCAAAATGTTTAATGAATTTTAGAAAATACCCCTATCAACCCTAGAAACTGTCTAACTTGGTATTGGTTTTTGGATAGGGAACGTTGTTTACAGCATCCGTTTTAGATCGTGATAAAGATATTTGGTTCAGTGAGATATCGTATCCCAAACAAGTTATCTCTTCTGTTAGGAAAGATGACTTATTGATTTTTAATGTAAGACCAAATTCTCTAACTATTTACAATACTTTAATTTGCAAAAAAGAAGATGCTAAAAGGAAGCGGAGTCACTATAAAAGAAGATCTCACGGCAAACCGCGTCAAACTCCTGAAATTAGCTGAGCAGAAATATGGTTTCAAGAACTGCTGGACCAAAGATGGCAAGATTTATGTAAGTGCAAACAACCAAATTAAACCGATTAGTTATTATCAAGACTTAAAATAGAATTGTGCACCGAAATATGGAAGTCCAGTAATTAGTAGTTTCTTTTTTGTTGTTTATATGTGGTTGCATGGGAAAAGTAAAAATGAATTTTGCTTTTTTCGGCTTAGCTCTGTTTTCGCCTTTTTTTTCTCGCCTGAGATAAGAGTTTTTTTTTTTTTAAATTTTTAAAATGGATCAATTTATAAGGGATTTTGTTGATATGGAGACTAGAACAGAGGAATTAAATGATGCAGACGACTATCTTAACTTTATACAATCTACGAGAACTAGCAAACAGTTTTCTATTTTTCACAATAATATTCGAAGTATAAATAAAAACATGGATGAAATGTTGGTGTTGTTGAATAAACTAGATTTTACTTTTGATTGTATAATCCTTACTGAAACTTGGAAAATTGCTGATCCGAGTTTTTTCAATATACAAGGCTACAGAATAATTTATAATGAAGGTGATGTAAATCAAAATGATGGGGTAATTATGTATATCAAAGATATCTATAACAGTAGCATTGACATCTTGCATATAGGCGAAATAAATGTAATTAAAGCTACTATCGCTATTCCGGGAAACACAGTTGTGGTGAGCGCTATCTATAGACCTCATACAATATGTGTCCATGAATTTAACAACAATCTACAAGCATATTTATCTAATGTAAGTCAAAGCAACTCAAAGTATCACTTTATCGTAGGGGACATAAATATCGACATTAAATCTAATTCTGAAGTTTGTCAAAATTATCTCAACATTATGGCAGAAGAAGGATTTAAACCATTAATTAATTCATATACAAGAATTTATAAAAATTCAAAAACATGTGTTGACCATATTTTTTTTAAAAGTAATCGGTATGACGTTTGTAACTCGTGTGTGATGAAAACTCTGATTACTGACCATTATTCTGTCATAGCACATTTGAATCTGGCAGTTCCACGGCAGACTTCAGCTGCAATCTTTACTTTAAAAAAACTGAATCAAAATAAATTAATAGATAACTTAAAAACGGAAACGTGGAATGAACTATACGGGTCAGATGACATTGATTTCGCTGCGAATTCCTTTATAAATATAATTAAGAATGCCATCGACAACGCAACTAGTACGGTACGGATAAATAAAGTACAACGCAAACGAAATCCTTGGATAACCCGGGGTCTTTTAAAGCCAGTTGCGACAAAAACGGAATTATATAAAAAATCTCTAAGGCAGCCTGATAACGCACAACTTTTTGAAAAATATAAAAAATATAAAAATAATTTAACGAACTTAATAAAAATAACAAAAAATAACTATTATAAAAATAAAATAAATGAAAATAAAAATTCAAGTAAGGCCCTATGGAACGTAATTAAAGAATTTACAAATCGAAATGATAATAACAGAGAAATAACTGAAATTAAATTAGATAATCAAATAATTACAAATAAGAAAGACATCGCAAATCAATTCAATAAATTTTTCGTTGAAATCGGATCAAAAATGGCTAAATCTATAGTTAATACAAATTCCAGGACAGTCAAAAGAAATATAAATAATCACTCAATATACTTGTTCCCGACTGATCCAAATGAAGTATCTAAATATATAAATGAATTAAAAAATGGTAAATCGCCTGGTATTGACAACATAGCTTCCGAAACTCTTAAAATAGCCTTAGACTATATAAAAAACCCGCTCACATTTATTATAAATAAAATTTTAGCAACTGGAAGTTTCCCATCTGCATTTAAAGAGGCCGTAGTAAAACCTTTATTCAAAAAAGATGATAGACTTGACATGGCAAATTTCCGGCCGATATCCCTGATATCAAATCTAGCTAAAGTGGTAGAAAAAATAATCAAAAACCGCATGATGCTGTACCTTAACAAATACAATTTGTTGTCAGATAAACAATTTGGTTTCAAATCGGGGATATCAACTGAAAATGCAATTGTTCATTTAACAAACAATATTTATAAAAATCTAGATAAAAATAAACAGATACTATGTGTTTTCATGGATTTGGCCAAAGCCTTTGATACCGTAAATCATGCAGAGCTAATAGAGACGGTTGAGGATCTTGGTTTTCGCGGTGTAGCCTTAAATCTAATCAGAAATTATTTAAACAACAGAGTTCAATATGTCAAAATTGGAAATGACCTAAGTGACCCGGTTATAGTCGAATGTGGTGTTCCACAAGGTACTGTTCTGGGACCCATTCTTTTTAGTATTTATATTAACAGTTTATTCTCATACAATACAGTAGCCCAAGTGTCGGCTTTTGCGGATGACACTGTGCTACTATATACCGCAGATAGTTGGAATGATCTTAAAGCAAAAGTAGAAAATGATTTAGCAAGCATTAAAACGTGGTTTGACCAAAAATTACTATCAATAAATTTCAAAAAAACTAAATATATACATTTTACTTGTGCTGCAAATAAGATACAGACGTTTGAAGATTTAATTATTACTAATAATCATAATCAGTCATACAACATACAAGCAACCAAAGACATAAGATATTTAGGCATTTATATTGATCAACATCTTAAATGGGATATCCACGTAAATAATATAATAAAAAAATTAAGATCTGTCCTATTCAAATTTAAACAACTGAGGTCTGTACTGGAACTGAAGCACCTAAAAATTATTTATCACTCGTTAGTTGAATGTCACTTATGCTATGGAATAGTTGGTTGGGGTGGCATATTGAAGCGTCACCTAAAAGGTCTAGAAATTATTCAAAAATGTTTTCTCAAAATTATATTTGGCAAAGACCGGCTATACCCGAGTGATTTATTATATAAAGAAAGCCAGTTGTTTGACCCAAGACAGCTATTTTGTTATAGGATGCTTTGCTTGCAATATAAAACTAAAGACGATTTAACAGATATAACCCATGATTATCATACCAGGTACAAATGTCATACTGAAACTGCAGTAGAAAAAGCAGATAAAACTATTGGCCAACGATCTTATAGCTATATTGCACCTCGAATATACTCGGCACTACCGAAACATATTAAAAAAAGTCAAAATATTTACAACTTTAAGAAAAAAATAAAATCTTGGCTCCAGAATACCCCTAGATATAGTATTCATAAATTAATAGACATAAAAAACTTGATCAAAACAATTTATTACTGTCTTAGCGAATTGCAAAGTGTTGAGAAATGTACTTCACTACGTTTTCATATATTTCAATCGCCCACGCACAAGTTTTACTTCTGTGGGCTAAGTCCTTTCATCATTATTTCTGAAAAGTTCTAGTCAACTTAGATTATTGTGTATTCTACATATGTATACTCTTCAGAAATAAATTATTATTATATTATTATTATTATATCTGGGACGCCTGGGACATTAGGGACGTATGGGACACATTGAACATCTGGGACGTCTGGTACGTTACGGAACATATGGGACATCTGGGACGCCTGGGACGTTAAGGACATATGGGACATTTAGGAGGCCTGGGACATTAGGGACATATGGGACATATGGGATATCTGGGACGTCTGGGACGTTTAGGACATATGGGACATCTAGGACGCCCTGGACGTTAGGGACATATGGGACATATGGGAGGTCTGGGACGCCCTGGACGTTAGGGACATATGGGTCATATGGGAGGTCTGGGACGCCTGGGACATTAGGGGCAATATGGGACATATAGGACATCTGGGACGTCTGGGACGTTATTGGCATATGGGACATCTGGGACGTCTGGACGTTAAGCATATAAGGGACATCTAGGACGTCTGGGACGTTAGGGACATATGGGAGATCTGGGACGTCTGGGACGTTAGGGACATATAAGACATCTAGGACGGCTGGGACTTTAGGGACATATGGAACATCTGGGACGTAAGGGACATATGGGACATCTGGACGTCTGGGACGTTAGGGAGGTATAGGACATATGGGATATACTGGGACGTCTGGGACGTTAAGGATATATAGGACATCTAGGACGTCTGGGACGTCTGGGACGTTAAGGACATATGGTACATCTGGGACGTCTGGGACGTTAAGGACATATAGGACATTTAGGACGCCTGGGACATTAGGGACATCTGGGACGCCTGGGACATTAGGGACATATGGGACATATGGGACATCTGGGACGTCTGGGACGTTAGGAACATATGGTACATCTGGGACGTCTGGGACGTTAAGGACATATGGGACATCTAGGACGTCTGGGACGTCTGGGACTTTAAGGACATATGGGACATTTAGGACGCCTGGAACATTAGGGACATATGGGACATATGGGATGCTAGGGACATATGGGACATCTGGGACGTCTGGGACGTCTGGGACGTTAAGAACAAGTAGAGGGAAGTGGATGGTTCTGGAACCTCCCCCCACCACTTGGCCTTGAGTTCAAGGCCAAGGCCACATGCAAGGCGAGGCCACGTTCAAGGCGAGGTCACGTTCAATCCCAAGGTCACATGCAAGGCGAGGCCACGTGCAAGCCCAAGGTCATGTTCGAAGCGAGGCCACGTTCGGAGCGAGGCCACGTTCAAGGTCAAACCCGCGTTCGAGGTTGAGGCTACTTTAAAAAAATTCAAGGTCAAGATTGCGTTTACGGCCAAGGGCATAGAAAGAGTTAAGTAGTGCTTAGAACAGACTGCGCTTAACATATTTATTTAAAAAATTAGGCATGAAGTAAACGCCTAGGATACTTCATGTCTAAATTATGACTCGACTAGGATTCGAACCTAGGTCTCCCTGTATATCTGCAATCTGCAGCCGAGGGTATCTTTACCTCTAGACCATCGAGTCTGATAGAAGATTTGGTTACTCATCCAGAGCACCTTCGTAGAGTGAAAGATACACATAATTTAATAAAAAAAGTTATATTTAAGATGCACATACAAAGAGTAATTACAGTAGTGGCTAGACTAAATGATTATAATACCAACAGATTAAGAAATACGTTACAGACATACACATTAGAGCGAATAAAATAGTGCTTAAAACAATAGTAGATATACAGCAGGAATTATCCGCGGGCGAGAGCAGCTTCTTCAAGACATCAGGTTTATTTTTTAGCAAAATCGTTTGCCAATTCGTATCTACCGCATATGAAGGGAAATGGTATTTTATCTTGAACGTTAAAACGTTATGTTCAGTAAAGTTGTTCACTTGTATTTTAAAAACGGAAATAGTTGTCAAGGAACTGGTATCCATTTTACGCCACGTCACGTTGTGCACTCCATCATTGTAGGCGAAAGAAGCTGAACTGCACCGCGGCGGTTGAAGGACGTAGAGAATCCCATCATGAACTGCAGCGAGAGCAACCAAAAATTGTATTGGTAGCATGTTCAACAAGTCGATGGCAACTAGTGAATGGTTTGGCGCCGCACTTTGCATCACTTATGACAACAGCAACCTTTTGTTTTGTCGGCCGCACCCGTTCCATTGTTGCCAGCCACATCTACTCCTGGGGAAAAATGCAACGCATCGAAAAGTTGATAAGTCAAGTCTTCGATGGTTTGTATTTGCTGGTAGACCTTGGCAATTTTGCAGTTGGGTGACCAACGGAGGTGTTCAGATAGGGGTTTGTCATTGCGCTCCCAACCAGAAATTTGAACTCCGCAGTAGAAACACTGTACACAATTAATCGTATCGCTGATGCAAAAGAAACCGGCACCTGCTAGCGATTCTGGAGTTTGACCTCGACTCCAATCGCCGAATGTTCGTAGCCGTTTGGAGTAGCTCCCAAATTCTGGATGTCGAGGTTCTGAGCTCATGATGGCAACTAACTACGCACACGTTTGTGAAAGTTTTATATTCTACAATTCAAGGTCACAATCTCGAAACTTTAAATAAAACCACAGAAATATTTCTAAATATATTTATTTATTTCCAAGTATAAGTTATATATGTAACTTCCCCATCCTCCAGTAGGCCTAGGTACCGGTCCACTGGCTTGAAGATGTTGGTCTGCCACCACACAGCTGACGATCCGTCGAAGACTGCAGGCCACGTCCGTAAGGTGGTCGTCTCCGCTAGGGTCTCTCCTTGTAGGTTCAAGGGGTACTCCATTGTGACCACTGCCTGGAGAGACCGTTGAGAGGATGCTGGAGGGCAACTAGCCAAAAACCGGCGAAAATGACGGTAAAATTGTTCTGCATTCTTAAAGTTAGTTGCCATAGCTGCTTGATGATTATGGTAGGTGCTGGAGGATTATGATGACTGTTACAGAAAACAGGCAACTTAATATAGGAGCGTAGTCAAGGATGGGAACGTAGAAGGTCAAGGGTCTTACCTTGAGATTCACATATAAAGCGTAACGTTTTTCCACCACGGCTACCAGTCATCATGCCTGATATTGTTGTTGATGCGCTCTTTGAAGATGCTCCTACATTTTACAAGGAGTTTGAATACTTCATCACCTCCGAACCGAGACCTCCATCAGCTCGTCAACTCCAGGCTGCCGTAACAATAGACTATTCCATGAGTCTTGGAAGCGAGCGCCTATGGCAGTCGACCCTCCTGAGGACGCTACCCACCACATACGAGGGTGACCCATTCCTGTGGTGGCGGCGGCATGTAGAGGTCCCCATCCAGCGCTTTCTCGCTCGGCTAGCAGATGGGGATGTAGTATATATTACTTATTGTTGGTTTAATTAAATATATGTATATAAAGGTGTCTGTGTTTTTATTGCACTCCTAGCGACGTCTATGATTATTGATATTTTATAAGTAGAAGCCCACGCTTTCAGTATTCATATCCAGTTCGACGCTTGAGCAATGCCTATCGATAAATTTGGCAAACATATGCATGCGAATTCCACGTCACACCCGCAGGTGTTTGTGGTTGAAGAGCTAAGCGAGCCTTTATATTATGAACGAGATTTACAACTAGTATCCATTGCCGTCAATTATGATAGATGGTACATCCTACCGCATGGTGACATCGAATATACTATTCCCTTCCGTGAAGCTGAAATAACAAACGTCTTACTTTATCCCGAAAATACCGAAATTTATATCAACAAGTTGGGGTCATATAACTTTCGCGAAATGATTGGGATGACATTAAAAAGGGGTGATATGCTAAAATTTTGGGCAGTCAAGCCAAATATGTTATATGTGGAATTTCAACTCAAGGTTCCCATAATTGTTGATTCCAAAAAGGTAGTGCAGTAAACATGACTTCAAGGTTGCGTTTACGCTCACCTCCTACCACATATAACCTTGGAAATGTGAAAATAAAAGCGCGTAGAAGAGTCTGCAAGGGTAGTAGCATCCGATAGTCGTGCAGAAATGGAAGCCTTGTTGAAAGCTATCGAGGTAGTTCAGAGTAATAAAGCACGAAAGCCGCAACCACTGTTCTGTCCAGAACTTCTGAATAGTAGGACGTACAAATTAAATAAATCAAGTTCTAAGTACGTGAGTGTAGGGTTTGATTGGAGTTCGCAATTTAACCCAAGTATTATAATACGGGGTGCCAAAAATGACTGGGTGCAGTTAAATGAATGGGAGTGGACAGCCCTGATTGCAAATCAGGGAGTGATTTCCAACTACTTCTATTCTCTCGACGGTGAGTGGCCAGCTCTGGAAATAGGGAAGAAGAGCATTGTATTTGAAGCGATCCAGACAAGGAAAATAATCAAATTGGAGGAAGTGGGCTTGTCAGAGGTGCGTTTAGCGAGCGAAACTGTAGAAGAATTGTGGCGCTTGCAGAAACTCGTGGAAGCGCGATTCGCACAATTAAAAGCGTTACACTTTGAGAGTTTCTATAAAGAAATAGTGAAGGGTGTAGCAAACCTTTGTGGAGACTGTTTAGTAAATGTATGGTCTGTAGTGGATCAGCTGGAGGAGAACTCTGAAAAGACTGCGTGTATGGTGGAAGTGCTAACGTTCGCAAGTTCTATGGTAAAGTGCGACATCGAAGTGGAAGCCCTGAGTCGTCAGTTGGCAGTGTAGTCATGTGGATGAATTATAGAGAGGCTGCTCGACCGGCTGCAAGAGACGTACCTAGTGCGGTTGAACGATTAGTGAGTTCGTTAAAGGATTTAGCTTTCGAAGCGTCGCACGAAGTCGTATATGGGTTAGGACGTTCCGGATTCAGTGACGAAGAGTTGTATAAAAAAGAAAAACAGTACAAAAACGGTGCAGCTGTCGGTCAACTATTTTTAGACGGAGCCATAAATGAAGGCCTCCTTGTAGATTTAATGGATAGTCTTGGCCTAAAATGGCATATGTGTGAAGTAAAAGCCTTTATAGAGAGGAAGGAAAATGAAGAAGAGCGTGCAGTTTGACGACTCGAAGAATAAGATGTACAATTTGCATACGTGGACGTATGCGTTTCGAGAAGCTCGGAGAGGACGGTGGGAACGAGAAGCTGTGGATAGGTTGCGGTTCCATCGGAGGATACTTACTATGGATGAAGTACTGCGAGACGTCTTGTGCGCCGAACATAGGCGAACAATTTATGTAGAGCGCTTTTCCACTAGTACGTAGATGTTTAATCCGTGTAGTTAAACGGTATATATTGTAAACAAATAAAAACAATAAAAATTAAAAAGATTGTTTTATTCCATTATGTAGTGATTATAAATATGATACACGTTAGATAAAGCGCAATAACAAATCGGTTTGGAATGATATAAACAAGCGGGTTGTGATGGGGTGAGGGCCGGTCTTTCTTCCACTTCGATGATTGGGATGGTAGTAAAGCGGCGTAGAAAAGTTGCCTTTTCTCGACCTTTCACATATATTTCGGTGACACCTTGCAGAAGACGTCGTAAGATTGCAGGAAACATGTATGCTGGAGTAAATCCCTCATTCCAGTCGATGCAATGGTGATTAGTCATTACCCAGTGGGCTTGTTGTTGTAAATGAGGTGTTAAGGAATGGAGGGCGAAAGGGGGTTTAAAAATGTGGTGAGATACTGAGGTACCGTCGTAGGAGGCCAATTCTTTTGGGGTAAAGTGCTTATCGGACGTCTTAAAACCTTGAATATCGATAATGATCTTCATCGTATTAGGTATAGAGAGCATGGTCTAGTTACGCTAAAAGTCGAGGTGCAACTGAAGTATTTTTGCGAAATTACAGTTGTTTAACTGCTTTTGACAATGCGTTGTAAGTAAAAACCCGATCGTGAAGAACGAGACAATACGCAGTTGTGTTGGCTGGCACGTTAGCGGAAGTTTCAAATTCAACACGAAAAACGACAGCGTTTGCATGAAGGTAGTCTTTTTGATGGGAACAATCGATTACAACAATGGGCGCCTTGTCTGCAAAGTCATGGCGGGAGAAGAAGGGCTCATCGATTTTGCTATAATAAGATGATTGAAACTTGGAATACATGTCGTATAATGTTGCGTAATGATTGAGTGCATAATTGTTATGTAAATTGTCGTATGGGAATCGTTCGGTGTTTAGATAAACTCGGAAATTAGTAAGACCAATTTTATCGAAATTAGCATTGTCCTTAGCGATTAGCCCCGAACGACCTGATTGAAACCCTACGATGACATATCTGGGGGTTTGTAATTTTGTGCTTGTAGCGATAGCGTGAGAATGTTGAGTCACAGCATGAACACCGGGTATGATATGAAGCTGCCAGCTGCGAAATGCGACTTGAGTGTCAATATTTTTATCGATGTATTTGGTCAGGGCTAATTCTTGAGCAAGACCTGGAGTGATATGAGGAACCTTCCAATATAGTTTGTCAATCGTAACTTTAGCCGTCTCCCCTACGGTAGCACTGAATACGGCGTCGGCATCGGTATTGCTGCGAATTAATACGAGTTCTTGTCGGATGTTAAGTATAACTTTACCATAATCTTCGGCGAATCCTAACAGCATTCTCAACGGTATGCAGGCACTAAAGTTACCTTCCTGATCGGTAATGGCAGGGTCGCCGCCGGCAAACCAACCTGCATTTTGAAGCTTTTTAACGTCAGCGGAACTGTAGGACACATATCCCTTAAGAGTAGACGTAATACCAGGTTTGGTGACAGAGTCGACAACGACGCCATTGATTTCGTATCGGATTTCGCTAAATAAGTGAGCCAAACCATTGTTAAGGAATTTAGCCGTTGTAACTTCACCGTTTTCCTTCCGCAACTTTCCCTCTAGGTACAGATAGCTCAGGCCGGGAAGAGTTGACATATCTTCGGGAATTGGAATTCGAATTTCATCGTTATAGTCAAAACGGTTTGTATACGGTTGATGTGTGTGCAATTGATTGCTAATGATAGAAGTGTCGACGAGGACTCGCTCTCCAATATTTAAAATACTCATTACACTATTGTAAAGCCTAAGGACCGCAAGAAGTCTCTGTTTGCTTTAGTTAGCTGCGTGGTGGACGAAGCCGTACTGATCTTACGAGGGTGTGGGCGACGATTCTTATAGGAAGTAAAGCAGGGGTGGTACGGAGTGGTGAATCGAAAACCCATTACAGTTTCTTTAAATGTAATGTTACCGTAACGGTCTCCTTACTAAAACTGACAGGATTATCCGATTGGTCTAGTATTTTAATAGTTAAGTTAGTGATCTGTTTCGTGCTGATCGGTAGATAGATGACTGGGTTAGGGGTTTCCACTATTTTGTACCCGGGTGGTACTATGGGGAAGAATTGGTGAATGATATGGCCGGGCTTACCATTTTTATATGAACCAACGGAGATGTTGCAATGAATAAGAATCGAGTTGATGTTCAAAATTTTCGTAACATGTTCAGCTGTGTGCCACCTATCTGCAGCATAAATTTTTTTCTCAAAGCCTAACATGTCCCGGATAGTATTGTCGCTTTGAAAGTCGATTGGAACGGTGGACTTTATTTCGGTTTTTAAGGTGCTGTTGTTTCCACGTAGCAGTACCTGTTTAACACCCGCATCAGAATCGAGTTGGTTATGTAAAAATTCAGCAATGTCGGTAATTTCATATGCTCCCTCCGGTATAATAATAGGAGGTTCTCCAACAAGATGAAATTCATTGTTGGGAGGTCTAACGTTTGGAATAGTATAGTAGGTTTCGAAACTTAACAATCCCAAGACGTATTCGCTACCATCGTCTAAGAAAATGGGAGGGTCAAAATTTGCAGTAAGAACAGATGAATCTCCCGTAAGAGTGAATATACTGGACATGATGAAGCGCGGCACTTAAACTGACGACAAAAGCGGTTTCGCAAAGTTATATAAGAATTTGAGACACAAATGTCCGCATGTGTATGATGCGAGTTTTTGATATCTATTAGAGTTGTACATAATTGTGTTGTTGCTACCATCGCTGCGAAAGTAGTTTACTAATTCGGGAGGAGGTTGTAAGCGACCTATGCTATCGAAATACAGAACAAATCGATCAGCTTTAACGTAGGCTGTCCAATGTGTGCCAGGTCCAACATCATCGTCTAAGTTAGTAACACCACATTCTCGTTGACGAATTTTGTCGGGTAGAGCATCTCGCATAAATATCCCCCTAAAATGGGGAATTTCGAAGCGTTTAACGTACTGTGCAATATCGATGTTCGTCAACGCTCGGCGTGGTAGCTTCAACGGTAGTTTTTTGACTGATACGGTCGTAGATATAGCCCTTTTCCTCGAGCAATGGATTCCATAGCTTTGTTATGTCGCTCTTTTTCCTGGAGATCCTTTTTAGAAGCCTTTGAGTCGCCAACCGCTTTAGCGACTGCTGCAGCACCGCCTCCGAGAGACCCCAATGCTCCTAATGCAGCAAGTATGGGTACAAGCGGCAATATACCTCCTCTCTTGGGAACAGGTACTACTCTAGAACGAATTCGGCGTTTCCTTCGCGATTTAAAAACGACCGCGCCTCCAATACGTTTACGCCTACTACACCTTGTACGCTTCCGTTTTCTAGATACCCCCGTACCAAATTTTTGCGCAATACCGACAATAGGTAGTGCACGCTTTCGTTTCCGGGAGACTCTTACACCAACAGTGGGTTGTGTACGCTTCCGTTTTCTAGATACTCCCGTACCAAATTTTTGTGCGGCAATAGGTAATATACGCCTTCGTTTTCGGGGGACCGTCACACCAGCAGTGGGTAGTGTACGCTTCCGTTTTCTAGATATCCCCGTACCAAATTTTTGCGCTGCAATAGGTAGTGTACGTCTTCGTTTCCGGGGTGTTTCCATAACAGCAATGGGTTCTGTACGCTTTCGTTTCCGGGAGACTCCCATGCCGAGTTTGGTTTTCCCTTTCATAATCCCTGTAACAGCAAGAGCTGCCGCTCTTTCTCCAAGAGTAGAGTCTTTTGCTTTAACGCGTTCCCAAGCTTTCTGTGCAAGAACTTTATCCGCCGCGTGACGTGTCGAAAGATTGCTAGATTGTGAGTATGCGATGTCGTGTTGCTTGCAAGCCTCGTCCAGAGGGTTTCTTCCTCGATCACCTCGAGAAAGCCGTTTGTTTAAACGAGTGCCAGGTCCGCAAAACTTGTAACCTGGTATATGTAATTCGAAGGGTAACTTGTCAATAAGGGTGTTCAACAAACCGCGACCTTTCCGTCTTACGATTCGACGACGACTACGAGTTTTACGTCTAGTATAACTCATCTTAAAGAAACGCTCGTCGAAGAGCGACTGACGATGTGAAGCTCAAAGGGGGTAGATATATACTTAGCACAGCGCGGTTAGAAGCTAGTTCGTCCCCGTCCGAAAACGATGAAGAACGTCAAACTTGTGAAACAAAAATGTTCGCTGCCGGTAGTAAATCATACAGTAAATTCCATGTCACAGAGGTTCAGACGACACGGCACTTTACTGGGTATAGGATGTAAAAGGGGTTTGATCATTGGTCCTTCCGGCTCTGGGAAAACCAATGCGATGATCAGTCTTTTGCTGCACCGCAATGGGGTGCGGTTTCTCAACTTGTATTTGTATTCGAAAACCCTTGAGCAACCTAAATACAAATTTCTGAAGATACTTCTGAAGTCACTAAAAGAAATCGGATTCTACGAATTCAGCGAGGGGTGTGAGGTTATCAAACCACACGAGGCGAAAGAAAATTCTGTTATTGTGTTTGATGATGTGGCATGCGACACTCAAAGCATAATTAGAGATTATTTTAGTTTCGGACGTCATCGAAATATAGATTGTTTTTACCTCTGTCAGACTTACTCATCAATCCCGAAACAACTGGTACGAGATAATGCGAATATCATAATCGTATTCCGGCAAGACCACACCAATCTTAAACACATTTACGATGATCACGTAAACACAGACATGTCATTCGAAAAGTTTAAAAACTTATGTTCCCACTGTTGGATCAAAGATCACGGATTTTTAGTTATCGACAAAGAAAGCGAAATCAACGCCGGTCGTTATAGAAAAGGGTTCGACAGTTATTTCACTATATAGGCATGGACCACTGCTGTACAAATTATTAGTCTACGAACAACGACAGTAATAGCAACATGGACAAACGGTTAGTAAGCGATCTTATTAAAGCTAGAAAGGCTGTCAGGCGGAAATATGAAACTTTAAAAGCGGATATCGCCGAATCGCAGACGGCTCTTGCGGAGCAATTTAAACCAATTTCCCAACCACTCACGGAATTGCTAACATCCATTAAGCAAGAAGGAGGTCAAACAATACAGCAAGAAGTAGGACCTATGCTGAGAACCATCAAACGACGAGTGTCCACACCATCTATCCTACCCCGTCCGAGAAATGGCAAAACCCCCGTACGAGCGTCAACCCCCGACATTGCCATTCCCGGACCATCGACTTCAGCGTTGGTAACATCCACACCTAGATTTCTTGACAGAGAAGTATTGTATGAGAGTTTACCGGATGAGGAGCAACAGGTGGAGGCTCAAGAAGAAGCGGCAATTGAAACTTCGGTAGCAGAGGCTAGGGAAACCGTGCGACAAATGATGGAACCGGAAGTTCTAGGGGAATACCTGGAACAGTTCTCAGGGTTAGCTAGAAAATATATCGAGGGAATGATACGAGATACAGAGAGCAAGTACGATCTCCATTATGGAGTTCGATGGGACATAGACACTGATAAATTTGCAATTGGAAATAAACAGCTTACTTTTGAGGGTCAGGACATGGTTATTACAGATCACGGAAATAGAATAGTATACAAAGGCACCCCCGGCTTTTACGAATTAATGTTCTTAAAGAAACCGTTGATTTATACAACCAAAGACCATGAAAATTACTATGACATAGTGAACCGGTCCGCCGCAAATCGTAAGAACTACGATCCAACCCAAGGGATAAGCGGTAACGCCGGCTCAAAATATATGAAAATAGTACGCCCCCTGGCTACCTCCTCCGGCATTAGACAACCTACCAGAGCCGCATCGAGGGTGCAGCGTACCGGAAGGGGGTTATTAACAGTAACCAATAAAAAAGTGGAATTTGTTCCTTGGAAAGATCCAAATTCATTAGTGGATCGTCTGCGCATATTATTAGCCTCTCAGGTAGCGGGGCACACCGGCCATTCCAACGAAATCGTAAGCATCACCCAAGCTCTACGAGAAGCAAAAATAATTCATTAAGACGAGTACAAAAGCAGAGGACCTATTGAATTACGATCAGAAGGTGTTAGACGATAGAGTAATGCCCATAGACAAATTTGGACGCCACTACCATAGCGCGCGCTACGGTTCTCATCGCAAACATATCTTTATGAAAGTTCAAAATGTAAACCGACTCCATATAGAGGTACCACTGCTGCTAGTGGGGCGTGGTTATGATGAAAGCGGATATTCCAAAATTTTCGGTAATAATGAGTACATTTTTCCTTTAACGATCGGTGAGATCATAAGTGTTCAAGTCAACGGACCTTTGGTAGTATCACACATCAACGGCATCAAACACGACACGCTTGTCGGTAAGACATTGCGGCGAGGAGATAAACTGAAATTCGAATCCATAAACACTAAGTTATACGTGCAACTGCTGCTTAAATGTCCCATAGCAGTCGATACAGCAACATTCGGCAATGAGTCCTAAGGAGGATCTAGTTGCAGAACTTCACAAACCAGCGCGAAGAAATTTCAAGAGACGACGGGTGATTCTCAAAGGATTGCATGATTTACTACAAGCGGATTTGGTGGAGATGCAACCATATGCACGAAGCAATAAAGGTTATCGATACATTTTAGCTGTTATTAATGCGTTTTCTAAATACTTGTGGGCTCTCCCGGTAAAACGGAAAACGGGAAAAGATGTAGCAGCAGCTATGCGAAAAGTTCTTGCTAATATGAAGGTATCTCCAAAAAACGTACAAACCGATTTGGGAAAAGAATTTTATAACAGCGATTTTCAAGCATTGATGCGACGTTACAAGATAAATCATTACAGCACGTATTCAACTATGAAAAGCAGCATCATAGAAAGATGTAACCGCACCCTTAAGAACATGATGTGGAAGCAGTTTAGTTTGCAAGGGTCCTACAAATGGTTGGACATTCTGCCCCAACTTTTAAGCAAATATAACACAACCAGGCATAGGACAACAGGTATGAAGCCGGCTGAAGTTAATCTTAAAAATGCCAAACGTCTGTTACACACCGTGTACAGCCACACAAAAACTGTAGATCCGACACCTCAAAAGTTTCATAAAGGAGATTCTGTACGCATTAGTAAATATCGTTCGATATTTAGCAAGGGCTACACACCCAGCTGGAGCAACGAAATATTCAAAATAGCCACAGTGCGACTTACAAATCCTACCACCTACAGACTCACCGATCAGGAAGGGCAAGAAATCAAAGGTGGATTTTACGAGCACGAATTACAGAAAACCAAACACTCGGACGTATACCTGGTAGAAAAGGTGTTGAAGAAGAAGGGTAATCAGCTTTACGTAAAGTGGTTGGGATTCGATAATCGTCACAATTCCTGGATATCCAAAAACAATGTTGTATAACTTATTATGATTCTATAGAACTCTTTCAATAAAACACTTTTTTGTTTTACTACCATTTATTTTCTTTAAATAAAAACTTTTTATGTTTTACAGTAATTTATTATTGTAAATGCTGAACATGAGTGACTACAGTGTTAAATAACAAATATACTTGGTAATGCGGACCCAATCAGATTTTTTGTAAAATTTAACTTACTACCTCTATCATACAAGCTAGTGTTCTTAACCTATACTATAATTGCTATATACAATAACTAAACCTACAAAGTACAAGAAAGCCGTGTAGGACCTCTGCTGTTAAGTAATAACGAATACTGTTCCGCGAACATATTGCTACGTCATCGTTTCGGCAATGCGCAGCAAGTTGTCTAGACGACTGTAAACATCTATATCACGGTGACCCCACGCTAAGGTTTTGGTAGTATTAGGAATAAGGAAGCGTTTATCATCTCGCGAAGAAAGCGCAACCTTATTCATTAATTCGGTGTACATAGTGTGTAAACGGGAACGAAACACATACATCTGACAAAATACAACTTCCCTCTTGTTTTCGACTACAGATTTATAAATTTCGGTGGTGAGGTGATTCCGAACAGCACTCTTTCTAACTCCCTTCGCCTTTTTGTCTTCTTTACCAACAGCGTTTACACAGTATGTTTTTGCACCGACCCCGTAATAGCTACACACAGCCACCCCCGCGTACTCATCCTTAAATTTGCCAACAACGGACTTGGTTCTCGAAATTCCATGCAGGCCATTCTTGTAATTTGATGTATCAAAGAGATCAAGGTGCTCTTGCATGTCGGCGTAAAAATTTTCAGTAAAAATTTCCAGGATGAATGAGTCCGTGTCCGAATACAGTAGAGACACATTACGGCCGTATGTATGCTTCAAAAATTTGTAATAAAAATCGTACATTACCGTTTTCGAAAGATCTAAAACTGAGAAACCAACATAAATGGGTTTGTTATATAAAACCGATGTTCTGTTCATTTCCACTGCTATTAAATTTTCCCCAAACCGAATTCTATCTTTAAAGTTAGGTTTCGATATCAAAGCTTCTGCCCCCATTCTATTACCAATTTTCTCCCAATGACTAATTAACTTTACAACAACCCTTTTGTCCACGTTTTCCATGGTTTTACCAAAGACGCTATTGTTAGCTAGTTTGAATGAATTTCGATGAAATTCATTGTCAGACTTGTTACGTAATTTTGTGTTTAAATCGATGTAGGATCTGAGCCAAGGAGATTGTCTAAACTTAAGTATTTTATGTGTTTTAACCAAAATCAAACCAGCCTCTAAGCATTGCCTCAAATTTCTGTAGTGAATAATATAATTGTGTTTGTCATACAAATTTGGAATTAATTTTGCATTTTTAAATTTTCCCTGTGGAGGCACCAATAGCTCGGGGCAAAAGGGAAAGTCATTGTGATCGTCATGTAAATTTTCGGGGTACCGCAAGTCAACTTCCAACACGTACCCAGTATCTGAGTCGTCCACAATTTTAAATACGTCAAAACTATCAATTTCGTCGTCAGTCAACCAAACAAAACCACCTTGCGGTAGAAACTGTCTCATACTATGAGCATACAAATTCGTTGCATCCAAATACACAATAAAAGAAGTGGGTTTGAAAGCGTTATAGTTACCCGCAAATTTATTGTTGGCAATAGCCTTTCGCCCGACGCAAGTACTGACTCCTCCACGAATACCCTTTCTAAAAAAGTGAAACATATCCATATCCGTCAACAGCTCCAACTCAACCCCCGTATATTTTAACATGGCATCCCAACTTAAACCGGGGGCGGTGAAGTACTGCGCCGGATCTAAATTATATTGATTTAAATAAAAATTTCGAAAGTTTTCGAAAACGTCTGCCAATATAAACACGTCACATTTGAGGTAAACATCGGAATAGTCGCCCAACGTTTGACATTCGAAAGTTTTCCAGACCTTAACGGCGCGTTCGTAATCGACCTCAGTAATATGCGTCTCGGTTAAATGATCATAAAACTGAGCGATTGTGGGCAACGCCGGCTCGTCTAATTTTGTAAATGAATCCAGATACGAATAGGGAAACACACCTTTCTGTCTCATCAGTTCGAATTTGATGTCATGTCCGAATTGCTTATGAATTTCAACACACTGATCATCTGATAATGTGGCGGCCAGCGATGCTAAAGAAGCACTTAAAAATCTGTAACTATCTAAAAATCGAATTTGCATATAAAGGTTTTTTCGTTTTCCGTCAACAACGACTTCATCTACCCAAAGACGTTTACCAAATGAAATATATTTTTCCTTATTTTCCGGAATGACATCAAGCTCCTCGTTATTTTGAGCTAACTGTTTGACAAAAAGGTGGGAATCGTAATTTAAATTGTGAAAAAATACGGGAATAAAATTTGGAAGTTTATAATTCAGATTGCAATTGGAATGGGCAGCTCCCCGATATTCTCCGGTCAAATGGTCGTGATCGCGAACCTTTACGTCCCCCTCTCCAAAAGGACGATTGCAAATATGACATGAAGCAGCATCCTTAAAATTTTGAATTTCTTGCGGGGCCAGAGGCTTGAGGGGTACAACATACTTTAAACTGTTGGAATATAAGGCGCGAACGTCTCTGTCTAGACGCTCAACAAACACGTCCACAGCATCCTCGCCCCTATAAATTTCGAATTTGGATAGAGTATCATCAAAAGAACATTTCAAATAATACGCGAAAGAATACGGTTTGTGCTCGCACGTTTTGATCGTATATGGTCTTTCGCGATCCGGCTCCTGATCCCCACCATCGACAGGTGATAAAACGGTCTCGAAATCTGCGTAGCAAACATAAGGCACTTTCAATTGCTTATGATAATTATCAAATTTAAGAATGTTCTGGGGCCTCACCTCCCCACACTTATCCGTGATCGGCTCTGTCGTAGGCAACTTTGTGCACACATGATTACAGTCAAAAAGCTTATGGTTCTCCAGATGGGCATCGGTGCGAAAGTAATTTAGACAACCATTACAAAAATGTTTTGCATTTTCCCTAGCCGTTATTTGCCGCGAAACTAACCTAGACAAATTGGTGATCCAACAGTAGTGGTTATTACCTTCGCCATCTGTTAGAAGCAGCAAATTTATATGTCCGTTTTTTATACGTGGCGAATAGTACAGAGGTCCCACAACTTCATATATGGTAATATCGTTTTGAAAAGTCTTTTCCAACGCGTATACATTTATAGAAAGTTGAGGGTTATTTTTTTCAAATTTAGAAATATCGCGCAATCTAACAGGGAATTCAATGTCCTTAAAATTTAAAAACTCGCTGCAATCTGGATACGAACTCGTTCGATTAGACAGTCCATCCGGTTCGCAGATGGCCGAGGTTACCGCCCACCCGAAACAACGCTCGTCATCGACGTTTTGGACGTTCACGATCGCTTTCTTGGACTGAATCTGCTTCGGGAGCGGGATATACGAAGACGCCCGAAACGGATTGAATTTATTTATATTTAATTCTAGGTACAGCAACTGCTTCAAGATCCACCCTGTAAAAATTTTGCGGTTAGTAACATTAACAAGAATTACAGTTGTAATACACACCTGAATCGCGTTCCTCAAATTCGGACACCTTCTGGTCCAATATCCCCGTTAAATTATCATATAATTCGTTCAAGTCTGTACCGCGAGTGACCACCTCGTTGGTCGTATTAAAACTTTTGACGTCTTGTACATCTTGAGTCTCCAAAATAAAATACCCGAAAAGTTCGAAATTGAATTTTATACTGTTTAATTTGGTCAATTGACCTTCTATAAGACCTATAATTTTGTCTTTCAATTCGGTCATATATTCTACAACGCTTATATGATAATTTTCCGTGGACACCCTGTAGCTGGCAACGCGGGACTTGAAGGCGCTTGGAAGAGCCACCACTCCTTTCCCCAGATGGACGACATCACACCGCCTCGTGTGACGATTGCTCCTCAGGTGTCCAACGAAACAAGTCCGAGGAACATTTTCATCACACACGTCGCAGTATTGCGTCCTGGGGAGCTGTTCTGTTAAACCAAACGTTAGAAAACATGAAACACTACAATAGAGACACACTCACCACCGCTGGAGTCATTAAGTCGTGGGCGTTTACTCGCCGATGGTCCCTCACCAGCTGCTACCGAAGCCTCCATAGCGTCACCTTTAGGAAACACACAATTGATATAATCAGCAGCAATCAACACGTTTCCACTTACCACTCGTCGATGGGTGGCCAACCTCGTGGCGACAGCTATCTCTTCGATGGCGAAACAAATTGTCAGCTCTGGTGAAGGACTCTCCACAAGCAGTGCACCTGAACATAATGGTAAATTAGTCTCGCGCAATCGGTTATTATACTAATTGCGCGATTAGCTACCCAGCTCGAGGCTTACTATTCACAAACGCAATGAACACCTTTATTAACACTGATTAACAAATTAAACCTCGAACGGAATACCCAGGTGTCACCACGGGGAGGATTCGCTTTGGACACCCTGGAGAGGATAGGGGGGAGGTTATTTGTGTTAGGGGTGTATGATATGTTAAACGATTATCTACTCGTTACTTAGCCTTTTTATCGAGCTCCTGACGTCTTGCACGAATCGCGCTCTCCACAGCTAACAGATCTTGGATTAGCTCCAGCCTTGCTAACGCAGCATTCTTAAAGATGTCCATGTTAGTTGCGCTGTGGCCGTGGCGGATCTTAGGTAAAGCGGCTATGCTTTTTAGGTACTCATCGTGCATCGTCGCTTCTAGGCTGGCGGCTCGAATTTCTAGTGAGCTAATAACAATATAAGCTATTAAACTGGGAAAAGCACGTTCTGAACACCTTCAATGTTAAATAACATATATGGATAGAAAAATAATATCTAATATCTAATATCTAATATACCTTATATAATGGTCACCGCTGCGAAGATCAGCAGCTTTCGCATCTATTGCATTCCGATTAGACACGTATTCACGTTCGGCACGCTGGGATGGCGAAATGTCATCCATGTCTTCCTCCTGCGGGGTAGACGTAATCGACACCACAGTATCGATTACGTTACTCCCAGTGGCTACAACAGCTACACCACCCGAAACCGGAGACTGCGCAATTACAGACGGTGCTGCGGTTGCATTTTCCGAAGGTTGGATTGTTGGCTGCTTCGAAATTCGACTGGTCGGTCGACTTGAGCCGGAGTCGATCTCCAAACCATCTACAAGGGCTCTAAACTCTTGCGCCGCACCGTCGCCGGAAGCCGCCTTTTCCAATGGAATGTCGTCAAAATCGAACGTTTCCATAAACATTTCCGTTTGCGATAAATGAGGAGACTCAGATTGCATCGGCATATTTTGAATTTTTGCCACAGGAACATCAGTCTCCTCATTCATACACTTGACATACTTCGCCAAATTGAATTTTGCTGGTTTTTTCCGTTTCTGACCTTTTTTTAAAGCTGATTTTAAAATTTTACTCGAACCTTGAGTACTTGGAGAAATAATTTCGTAATTAGGAACAATTAATACGTCACTTAAAACCTTTATGGCAGCTTGCGGCGACGTCTGTGCGGAACCACTTGGTTCCGTGCAGGCGCAAAGTTTAACTGTACCCGTTTTTTTCAAACTGAGCCTATTAAATTTTGAAAAATTTTTCGGTAAAATCGAACCCTCGCAAAACTGGCAAACAGCGCTGTTGCTAGTCATTTCAAACACAAGATAATGACTGCTCCCACCTTAGCTAGGTGTATATATAGTAAACTTGGTGGGGTGGAAGGACGACTTTCGCACGCAAACCAGTTGAGGTCGTTGCAACCTACACTTTTCTTGAAACTTAGCTTACACAAAGGAAGTTAACCTTGAAATACCTTTACGTTTGCTGTATGTCTAAATTTTTGCAGACTGCGCGTGCAAAGGCAACAAAAAGTATTTTTCTAACACAGTTTGCAAGTTAATACAGACGAGAGTGATATTATATTTTACAGTAACATTCATTAAAATGTGATACATTTAATTTCCTATTAATTTCCTACTGGTTATGATTTTAATTGACAACCAATCTATGGGAAATTGCAACAATTTGTTTTTTAATACTTGCTTATAAAGAGCTCTGAGCAATTATTTTTCATTCGAGACTGCTACAACTTTCACCGGTTTTGCTGCATATTTTTAGGCTGATAAACAAACTGTTGTTTATAATTAAAAATGATCATTCGAATACTTCGCTCTATTTTTTTAATTTAGATAGATGTCGGTTTATTCATCTTTAAGATGTTTACAAAAACATTTATTGTTATTTAATAAACAGATTTAACTTGAACAAAGCTTTTTTAAACTGATATAAATTAACAGTGTGTGTTTAGTTTCGTTCGCCGTTTGAGTCCATTATAGAATAAGTTTTTGAGAACATGATTTTGCTGTTAAGGGTGATCTAACGTCATTTACAAATCTAGTCTTATAATTATGAATGTCCTTATTGTATACTATAAATTTGGAACTTTTTCGACCAAACCTATCTTTTTCACAGCTTTAATTACAATACACTCAATATGTTGTTTAAATTTCAATCTATTATTAATTATAACTACATATTAGTAATACCTTTACCTTTAGATTGCTGACACAATGCACTGGTGATCTGCATTTAAAATGCATGTATTTATACGTGCATTTTGCGTTTAAAATTCATACACGATACTGGGTTCGCAGAAACTGCTTAATATGCAGACGTTACTAGTGCGTTTCAGTGTCAGTCAATTAAAAAATATTGTGATTAGTATGCTTGCACTAAGGAACGTGCACAACTTTAAATGCAGCGATTTATATTCAAGGAAATGCGCGCATGCATTACGATTGCTTACATTTTAAACAGCGCATCTAATTTTGTGCCAGCATTGGTCATTCTTTCGGAAAACCGAAAATTTAAAAGAAATAAAATTGCCATTTTTAGATAAATCAGCGGTGCCTTGAAATTATTGAAGCATCTCAAAACCATCAACAAATTAGTTTGTTGTTTATTAATTTGCATCTATCAAATGTAGCGACAAACATTGCATTAATTGCACCTGATCAGCTTCCAGCATACCACCACTTCACAATTTGCACTGATTTAAAAAAATTATAATTCTGATTTTGCTGTTAAGGGTGATCTAACGTCATTTACAAATCTAGTCTTATAATTATGAATGTCCTTATTGTATACTATAAATTTGGAACTTATTCGACCAAACCTATCTTTTTCACAGCTTTAATTACAATACACTCAATATGTTGTTTAAATTTCAATCTATTATTAATTATAACTACATATTAGTAATACCTTTACCTTTAGATTGCTGACACAATGCACTGCTGATCTGCATTTAAAATGCATGTATTTATACGTGCATTTTGCGTTTAAAATTCATACACGATACTGGGTTCACAGACTGCTTAATATGCAGACATAACGCGTGCGTTTCTGTGTCAGTCAATTAAAAAATATCGATATTAGTATTCCCTGCACTAAGGAACGTGCAAAACGTTTAATGCGGCGCTTTATATTCAAGGAAATGCGCGCATGCATTACGATTGCATACATTTTAAACAGCGCATCTAATTTTATTGCCATTTTTAGACAAATCAGCGGTATCGTGAAATTATTGAAGCATCTCAAAATCAACAAAAAATTTGTTTGTTTATTAGTTTGCATCTATCACTTATTGCACCTGATCAGCTTCCGATTGTAGAGCTCTGAGTACTTATTTTTCGTTCGAGACGATTGACAACCAATCTTGTTATTCTTATTCAGTATATGAATCTCACTTGCATAAATTGCAGTTGGGCGAATTGCTGTGTGCACTCTCAGTTTCACTTTTCAAAATAAACTTTTGGACATCGTCCGCATAAGTAAAGCACTGATGCGATGCAATTTATTAAAAATCCTACCTGTTCTATTTATCTTTCACACGTGCCTGTTATTACTTCCAGGACTTCATCTTCCTTGTGGTGCGTTGTTATTTTTCAGTATTTATTTCAATATTTCATGTGTCAAATGCTCCCATTAGCTCATCTTAGAAAGTGCGTATTTGAAGCTATCCTAAATTTGCATCTTTTGATCAGGACCCAGTTTTCTCTAGATAAAAGCAAGCTGGTGATGCTATTCTGTAGAATTGAAATTTGGTCATTTTCTTATCGGATTCTTTATTCTAATTATTTGGACGTCACAACCTCAGTATTGGAAATGAAAGACTTGTTCCAATAATTTAATAACTTAAAAAAAGTAAATTAAATATTTATTTAGATTTTAATTGACAACCAATCTATGGGAAATTGTAACAATTTGTTTTTTAATGATCATTCGAATACTTCGCTCTATTTCTACATGTCGGTTTATTCATATAAATATATTTAACTTGAAAAATTATAATTCTAGTTTATTTCATTATTAGGTTTTCTAATACTGTAGCAATCGTAAAAAAATTTTATAATTACGCATACATTCCTAATAACTGCCAAAAGTATTACTGTTTAGTATCAAACGGTTCGTTTTTTAACGAGGAATATGAGGGTTTCGCAAAAAAAGTTCTATTATTTAAAATAACTGAGATAAACGCAAAATTAGAATCTGCAGCATAATTTGTCAACCCTTTCCTCCAAGTCGAGATGTAGGTAGGAGCGATTTGTATATAAACCAGTCGCTGTTGCATGACAAAATTACAGTTTTCTTCAGCTGCTCGTTTGGTAAGATATGTTTGTATATATGTTTTATTTTATATGTCTATGTCTTTGAAAAATGTAATAGGAAAAGTTCTGAAAAAAAGTTTTTTTACTTTTCTAATGTAAATGCTCACATCTCCCTTTTTATTAAAATATTTGATCCCCGTCTTTTGTGCCTACTTCCATATACACCATTTCTAATATTTTTTCTAATGTTTCTAAGCAAAATAAAATGCTCGTATCATTATTAAGATATTTGATTGGATTTTTTTGCATTGTACAGTTACTTCGCTATTCTAAATTCTAAAATATTTTTCAGATTAAACAGAATGGGTAAGACGCTTATTTTTTTTGTATTCTAAACAGTATACATATAAGAAATTTACAGAAGAATTCCTGGATTCGATCATTCTTGGTGCTGCCATGTCAGCGTTCGGTAATATTGTGTTAATTTTTAATATTTGATGTAATAACTTTTTTTATAATTTTAGAACTACAATTGGTGGCGCATATTTCAGAGAAATATGACACTGTAAGAAAAAATATATATATAAATCTGGTTCACAATAAATTTCTTTTTAGCAAGACATAGTTCTCATGAAGAACTCTACCTACATCCCGGAAGCCACCCTGCTAGAGGTGGGGTGGTTTCTGGGATGTAGATACAAGGTCTACAGGGACCCCGACTTGCATGACATGCTCTGGGTGATCTACGTGATTATAAGTTGATTTGCTTCTTTGAAGAAACTAAGTGTTCTTTTTTACAGCAAATGTGAGGCCACCCAGAGCTTTCTAGGTTAGGTTAGTTAGTAAGTTAGTTTGTAATATATAATAAACGTTTTAAAATTTTTAATTTTTTTATTACATCGTTATAACTACATGATAAACACTTATTGTTCCAACGTTTGCTGTTGGGCGTATTGTTTAAACACAATATCATATCTTATGACGTCCAAAGCATACTTTAGCATTTCATGCATGCAATATACATTTTCGGATTTTATTGGCGGTAACGCATCCTCAATGCTTCGTTTAAAGTCGCCGGGTAAATTCCAAACGCCTTGGATTATACTACTGTAGAAATTTTCAAAATTTTGACTTTTCAATAATTCAGCTTTAAAATTCATCAGAGGTAGCAACCCCCACAATTCTGCCACTGATTGCATTCCGAGATACACTTGGGATCGCTTACGTTTCTGCAGCACAATCACTTTTTTGTTTCCGATTTTTTGGAAATATATTCGTTTGCCTGGACTTATATCCACCGGTTTTAAATCTCCATCTTCATAGTTAAAATGTCTGTTTATCACATCTTCATTTTTAAGAAAGACTTGCCACTCTCCTTCGTCTAGCAGTATAAAATTGTTGTTAATCCCACTAATTAGCACTCCCGGCACAAACGATCCAAAACAGGTCAAACCCAAACTCACAGATTTATTTCTTGACTTATTCAACGGATAACTTGTTGCGTTTAACAATACTGGATATAACAGTTTCACTTTTTTCTTTGACCCCTTCACAGTTTCACCAACCTTTTGTACCTCATCCATTGTTTTTGCTAGTACAGCACACGATATACTACTGAACACAAAACTACACCTCATGTTATACCCAGTCTTCAAGGTTACTGTTGATGGCCTCGCTTCAAACATGACCTTGGGCTTGCACGTGGCCTCGCCTTGCATGTGACCTTGGGATTGAACGTGGCCTTGGCCTTGAACTCAAGGCCAAGTGGTGGGGGGAGGTTCCAGAACCATCCACTTCCCTCTACTTCAGTCCGATACTAGTCAACAGCCGCACCGTTTTGTAGACTTTTTCTTTTTTGGAGGGAGGAGGTTCTAGAGTTTGACTTTGAAATCAAGGTCGAGTGGTGGGAGGTGTTAGAGTTCGTCTTTGAAAATGATGTGATCTTGAAAATCACCTTAGCCTTCAACAATAACCTTAAACTCAAGGTCAAATGAAAATAAACAAAATAAACCATTTAAAAATTATATTTATTTAAATATTACAGGTGATCAATATTTGAAATATATCTCCAGAAGAGCGAGCCATATCCACTCCTAACTTGAAGTGTAAACATGCCGGTTGGTGTAGAGTTAATTTTCGTTGTAGATTTACACGGTAGATCGAATACTGAGACACGTTCTTCCAGCATTTCAGCAAAGGGATGCTTTGGGTGGTAGTCCACATCCAGCGTCAGCGATGTATTTCCTTCTCTAGCAAAATATTTTAAAATGTTTTTTTCCAAATTGGCAATCAGTCGTTTCCGTTTTTCTTGTTGATTTTGGCTATCGCCAGCCATAGCACTCACTACATACGCGTCAAATTCCAAGTCTAAATTTCTGAGTCTCGATGAATTTCTCACTATTTTATCGAAATTGTTTTTTGCATCTTCAAACCAGAAAGCACAGCACAACTTTACAGCGTGCTTTAATGTGATTTCATGTGAAGAATCGTCACTTGGAGTCTGATCCATTATTTTATACGTAAACGAATAGTGTGCGAACTTGACGTAAGTTATAAAACAATTAACGAGACCATGACAATGCGCAACCTTTTATACTTTCGATTATCCCGAAGGTCATCGCCGTTTTTCATTAAATAGTTTAAGGACTCGGTGGTCTGATGGTATGACGCCTGGGGAGCATTATATGCATTAAAGGGAATTCTAGACACTGCGCCTCAGGAGATCTGGGTTCGAATCCTAGTCGAGTCAATTTTTTTCAATAATCAGAAAGTAGACGGCAGTAGGAGTACAATGCAAAAAAAGACCTGCTTCGGAGTATTACAATTGTTTTACTGCTTTTGTCAGAGCGTTGTACGTAAAAACTCGATCATGAAGAACGAGACAATACGCGGTTGTGTTGGCTAGCACGTTTGCGAAAGTTTCAAATTCAACTCGAAAAACTACAGCGTTCGCGTGGAGGTAGTCCTTTTGATGGGAGCAGTCGATTACAACAATGAATGCTTTGTCGACAAACTCATTGGGCGTGAACCAAGGCTGGTCAGTCTTGTTATAATAGGACGATTGAAACTTGGAGTACATTTCGTATAATATGGCGTAATGATTCAGACCATAATTGTTATTTAAATTATCGTAGGGGAAACGTTCGGTGTTGAGATAAACTCTAAAATTTGTAAGATTAATTTTGTCGAAATGACTATTGTCCTTAGAGATGAGCCCCGAACGTTCCGTCTGAAAACCTACGATGACATATCTGGGGGTTTGTAATTTGGTGGTTGTTGCAATGACATGAGAATGTTGAGTCACGGCATTAACGCCTGGTATGATATGAAGTTGCCAGCTGCGAAACGCTACTTGTGTGTCGATATTTTTGTCAATGTATTTGGTTAGAGATAATTCTTGAGCAAGACTTGGAGTGACATGTGGAACTTTCTAATACAGCTTGTTAATCGTAACTTTAGCAGTCTCTCCTACGGTAGCACTGAATACGGCGTCGGCATCGGTATTGCTGCGAATCAGGACAAGCTCTTGTCGGATGTTAAGTATGACTTTTCCATAATCTTCGGCAAAGCCTAGCAGCATTCTCAACGGTATGCAGGCACTGAAGTTGCCCTGTGCATGGGTAATGTGAGTATTGGGGGCGTACAACCAACCAGAATTTTGAAGCTTTTTAACATCATCAGAACTGTAGGACACATATCCCTTAAGAGTAGATGTAATACCAGGTTTGGTAACAGAATCGACAACGACACCTTTGATTTCGTATCGGATTTAGCTAAATAAGTGAGCCAACCCATTGTTAAGAAATTTAGCCGTCGTAACTTCACCGGTTGCTTTCCGTAATTTTCCCTTTATGTATAGATAGCTCAAACCTGGTAGAGTTGACATATCTTCATGAATTGGAATTCGAATTTCATCGTTATAGTCGAAACGGTTTGTATACGGTTGATGGGTGTGCAACTGATTGCTAACGATGGAGTTGTCGACGAGGACACGTTCCCCAATATTTAGAATACTCATGGCAGCACTTTAAAACCCAACTATCACAAGAAGTCTCTGTTTGCCTTTGTTAACTGCTCGGCGGACGAAGCTGAACTGATTTTACAAGGCTGTGGACAACGTCTCTTATACGAACTGGGTTGGACATGGTAGGGTAAAGGGTTGAATCGAAAACCCATTATAACTTCTTTAAATGCAATGTTACCGTAACGGTTTCCTTACTAAAACTGACGGGGGTATCAGTCTGGTCCAGTATTTTAACAGTTAGGTTAGTGATCTGTCTCGCGCTGATCGGTAGGTAAATGACAGGGTTAGGTGTTTTCACTATTTTGTACCCAGGCTGCACTATGGGGAAGAATTGATGAACGATGTGGCCAGGCTTACCATTTTTATAGGAACCGACAGAGATATTGCAGTGGATAAGAATGGAGTTAATGTTCAAAATTTTCTAACATGTTCACCTGCATGCCACATATTCGCATCATAAATTTGCTGTCAAATCCCAACATGTCTCGGATAGTATTGTCACATGTAAAGTCGATTGGAACGTTCGATTTTATTTTGGTTTTTAAGGTGCTGTTGTTTCCGCGTAGCAGCACCCGCCCATTACTTCCGCTAGACTCAAGTTGGTTATGCAGAAAGTCGGCAATGTCCGTAATTTCGTATGCACCCTCAGGTATAGTAATATGAGGTAGTCCGACGAGATGAAATTCATTGTTGGGAGGTCTAATGTTAGCAATAGTATTGTAGGTTTCGAAACTTAACAACCCCAAAACATATTCGCTACCGTCGTCTAAGAAAATAAGGGGGTCAAAATTTGCAGTAAGGATTGATGAATCACCTGTCAGAGTGAATATACTAGACATGATGAAGTGCAACACTTAAACTGTCGACAAAAGCGGTTTCGCAAAGTTATATAGAAATTTGAGACACAGGTGACCGCATGTGTATGACATGAGTCATTGATATCTATTAGAATTATACGTGATCGTGTTATTGCCACCATCGCTACGAAAGTATTTCACTAATTCGGTTGGAGGTTGTAAGCGACCGATGCTATCGAAATACAGAACAAAGGTATCCACTTTTACGTAAGCCGTCTAATGCGTGCCAGGTCCTACATCATCGTCCAAGTTAGTGACACCACATTCTCGTTTACGAATTTTGATAGGCAGGGCATCCCGCATAAATATTCCCCTAAAGTGTGGAATTTCTAGGCGTTTAACGTAATCTGTGATATCGATGTTGGTTAACGCGCGGCGCGGCAGCTTCAACGGTAGTTTTTTGACTGATACGGTCGTAGATATAACCCTTTTCCGCGAGCAATGGATTCCATAGCTTTGTTATGTCGCTCCTTTTCCTGGAGATTCTTTTTAGCAGTCTCCCACTGCTTTAGCGACTGCTGCAGCACCACCTCCGAGGGATCCCAATGCTCCTAATGCAGCAAGTATGGGTACAAGCAGCAATATGCCTCCTCTCTTCGGAAGAGGTAGTACTCTTGACCGCTTCCGCCTCCTCCTTGTTTTTAAAGCTCCTCCTGAATGCGAGCGGACTGTGATACCGACCCGTTTGGAATGCGTTCGCCGTGTACGCTTCCGTTTCACACCCATTCCGACTTTCGTCTTTCCTTTCATAATTCCAGTAACAGCAAGGGCTGCAGCTCTTTCCCCAAGAGTAGAGTCTTTTGCTTTAACACGTTCCCAAGCTTTCTCTGCTAGAACTTTATCTGCCGCGTGACGTGTCGAAAGATCGCTAGATTGTGAGTATGCGATGTCGTGTTGCTTGCAGGCTTCGTCCAGAGGATTCCTTCCTCGATCGCCTCGAGAAAGACGTTTTTTAAGTCGGGTACCAGGTCCGCAAAACTTGTACCCTGGTATGTGTAGTTCAAAGGGTAATTTGTCAATAAGGGTATTCAGGAAACCGCGACCTTTCCGCTTGGCGGTTCGGTGATGACTGGTTTGTTTGCGCTTAGTAGCTTTCATCTTAAAGACTTACACACGACTGATGTTCTTCAAACGGAATTAACAAATATAACGAGAACGCACGGCGGGTAGAGCGCAGTTTCCTTCCGAGCGAATACGATGGAAAACGTCAAAATTGTGAAGCAAGGGTGTTCTTTGCCGGTAGTAAATCACACAATAAATTCCATATCCGAGACTTACAGAAAGCACAGCGCTTTACTGGGTAAAGGATGTAAACGATGTGTGGTCATAGGTCGATCCGGATCTGGAAAAACCAACCTCATAATCAGTTTACTAGTGCATCGAAATGGGTTGCGATTCGCAAACCTTTATATATATTCGAAAACACTCGATCAACCCAAATATAATTATCTGAGAGCAGCCTTTCAACCATTGCGAGACATTGGATTCTTCGAATATAGTAACGATTGTGAGGTGATCAAACCCCAGGAAGCAAAAGAACATTCCGTGATAGTTTTTGACGACGTAGCTTGCGAGACGCAAAGCATAATTCGAGATTATTTTTGTTTCGGACGTCACCGAAACATAGATTGTTTTTATCTATGTCAGACGTATTCATCTATTATTAAGCAGCTCATAAGAGATAATGCAAATCTCGTCATCATATTCCAATAAGACAACACCAATCTGAAGCACATTTACGACGATCATGTCAACACGGACATGTCATTCGACAAGTTTAAAGCATTGTGCTCTTATTGTTGGAATGAGGATCACGGATTTTTAGTGATCGATAAAGAAAGCAAAACCAACGCGGGACGATATAGAAAAGGTTTCGACAATTACTTTAATATATAGACAGCAGCCAAAGAAGGGAAGGTAGTAGTTTACCAACAACTGAAGGAGTTGCAACATGGATAAGCGTTTAGCCAGGGAACTTATCAAAACCCGACAATCCGTTAGACGTAAATACGCAGCTTTAAAAGCAGACATCGCCCAATCCCAGTCAATTTTAACTGAGCAATTTAAACCTCTTTCCAAACCGCTCACCGAATTGCTGACAACTATAAAGCAAGAAGGTGTGCCAGTGGGCGAACCAAAAGCGGATTATTTGCCAATAACAATTAAACGTAGAGTATCCACTCCCTCTACCTTGCCCCGTCCGCGAGCGATAACCACTCCAGGCCAAGTTTCTGAGACAAACCTTCCGGGATCGTCACACACTTCCATACCGAGGCCATCATACACCTCTACACCGGGGCCATCACGCACCTCCACACCTCGATTTTTGCAGGCGCATGTGTTATCCGAGAGTGAACCAGTAGAGGAATACGATGAGCAGTTGCAAACGGAGGTTGCTGAGGCGGCAGCAGAAGAAGGTGCTGTACAAGTGGCCAGAGAAACCATCCAACAAATGCTGGCACCGGAAGTTCTTGGTCAATATTTAGAAAAATTTCAAGAATTAGCTCGCACATACGTGGAAGGAATGATACGAGATACTGAGGACAAGTACGATTTGCACTACGGAGTCCGATTCGACATAGAGGGAGATAAGTTTGCTATAGGAAATAAAGAAATCAAATTCGAGGGTGAAAATATCGTTATTACAGACAACGGCAACAGAATAGTCTACAAAAGCACTCCAGGATTGTACGAACTGATGTTTAAAAAGAAACCAAATATATACAAAAACGCAGATTTAGAGCAATATCTAGATTTAGTGGATCGTTCCGCCGCAAATCGTGTAAACTACGATCCCACACAAAGAGTTAGTGGTAACGCAGGGTCTAAATACATGAAAATAGTACGACCTCTAACTGCCTTCTCAACCATAAGAGCTCCCGGCAGACCAACGACAAAGGTACCACGGCGTGGCAAGGGATTACTAACAGTGACGGACAATAAAGTGGAATATGTTCCTTGGAAGGATCCCAACTCATTAGTGAATCGGTTGCGTATATTAATAGCTTCTCAGGCAGCTGGACACACGGGTCATTCCAATGAGATAGTTCGCATCACCGAAGCCCTGCGAGACGCGAAAATAATCTACTAAGGGGTGCAAAAGTGGAGTGCCAATAGCGATAAGGTCAGAAAGCATCAGTCGACGATAGAGTAATGCCCATCGACAAATTTGGACGGCACTACCATAGCACGCGCCAAGCAGCGCATCCCAGACATGTCTTTATGAAAGTGAAAAATGTAAATCAACGCCATATAGAAGTACCACTGCTGCTAGTGGGGCGTGGGTACGATGAAATCGGATATTCCAAAATTTTCGGACAGAACGAGTACATTTTTCCGTTAACAACCGGCGAGATCATAAGTGTTCAAGTCAGCGGACCTTTGGTAGTATCACACCTCAACGGCATCCCACAGGACAAGCTTGTCGGTAAGACACTGCGGCGAGGAGATAAACTGCAATTCGAATCCATAAACAATAAGTTATACGTGCAACTGCTGCTTAAATGTCCCGTAGGAGTGTAGAAAGCAACAGTTGACAATAAACCTTAAAGAAGCCATAGTTAGCAAACTCCACAAACCAGCACGAAAAAATTTCAAGAGAAGGCGCGTTATCCTAAAAGGCTTGAACGATTTATATCAAGCGGATTTGGTAGAAATGATTCCTTATGCAAAAGTCAATAAGGGCTTTTGTTACATTCTGGTAGTGATTAATGCTTTCTCAAAGTATGTGTGGGCCTATCCCTTAAAACGTAAAACAGAAAAGGACGTAACAGCTGCCATGGGTAAGGTGTTGAGGAGTGTAAAGGTGTCACCGCAAAACTTGCAAACGGATTTGGGGAAAGAGTTTTACAACACCGCTTTTCAACTATTAATGCGGCAGCACAATATCACTCACTACAGCACGTATTCTAGTATGAAGAGCAGCATAGTGGAGAGATGCAACCGCACACTGAAGAACATGATGTGGAAGCAGTTCAGTCTGCAAGGGTCCTACAAATGGTTGGATATCCTACCCAAGATCGTAGCAAAGTATAACACAACCAAGCATCGCACAATAGGAATAAAACCTGCCCAAGTAAACTTAAAAAATGCAAAACTTTTGTTAAACACGGCGTACAGTTACACAAAGATCGTGGACCCGAAACCTCAAAAGTTTCGTACAGGGGACTTGGTACGCATTAGCAAGTATCGTTCGGCATTTAGCAAGGGGTACACGCCAAGCTGGAGCAACGAAATATTTACAATATCTACAGTTCGACTTACAAACCCTACAACCTATCGACTCACGGACCAAGAAGGTTACGAAATTAAAGGAGGATTCTACGAGCATGAACTGCAAAAAACAAAACATTCAGACGTATATCTAGTTGAAAGGGTCCTGAAGAAGAAAGGAAACTTATTGTATGTAAAGTGGTTGGGATTCGACAAGCGACACAATTCTTGGATACCTAAAACCAATCTCGTGTAACTTAAAGAAATGATGTAGTACTCTCAAAAAATAAAACATTTTTTTTGTAGTAAATATCTTTTTTTTAATTAATAGACTGGTACAACTATGTGAGTTTTTCTTCAGATATGCATTACTAATTCTGAACAACATTACAGATTTCAATGTGAGTTCTTCTGTAGATATGCATTACTACTTCTAAACAACATTACACATTTCATTTAAATTGGAACTAGATGAGAATGTTATATGATGACTACTTACAAACATAGTATGATACAATAACATAATAACAAATTGTACAAAAATGGAATTATGTATACTTAACATTTTACGATACAATTACATAGTAACTAATTATACATACAAAGGAAATCAAATTATGTCTAAATATCTACGAAAAGAAAACCTCTGTAAACGTACCAATCTCGTGAGACTCTTTGCAAGAAATAAACTGTCATTCCCATGTAAACGACAAAAAAAATGTACTGTTATTGATCCGCGCGTAGTATTACTGATCGTCTTGCAATAATTCCAGTAAACTGTCCAACGGTCTAGCACATGACATGCCTATATCTACATGACCCCATGCTAGAGTGTTATTCGACTGAGGAATAAGATAGCGCTTATCATCCCGATATAATAGCGCAATTTTATTCTTCAGTTCAGTGTACACTGTGTGCTTGTGAGAGCGAAAAACATACATTTGGCAAAAAACCTGACCACGCACATTGTAAACAACGTCGCGATAGGTTGCCATAGTGAGATATTTATTGGCAGCAGCCTTTTGCACACCTTTTGCTTTCTTTACTTCTTTCCCTCCCACAAACACGCAGTAGGACTTAGCACCGGCTCCAAAAAATTGTTCTACCGGAACACCTGCGTACTCGTCTTTCATTTTACCGACGACCGATACGGTTTGAGGTATACCGTGTCGACCGTCTTTATAATTTGAAGTGTCAAAACGATCTAAATTAGTTTTTATGTCCTCATAGAAATTGTCAGTCCGTACGTGAATTACTAGCGAGTCAGTATCTGTATAGAGTAGGGAGACATTATTGCCATATTTTTGTTTCAAAAAAATATAAAAAAGTTATACATTACGATTTTAGATAAGTCCAGCATAGTGAAACCTGCATAGATCGGTTTATTATACAAAACAACTGTTTTATTAAGTTCTACAGCAATCAAATTTTCAGAAAAAATTACCGAATCCTTAAAATTTGCTTTGGCAATTAGAGCTGCAGCACCTAGTTTCTTGCCGACATTGTCCCACGTGCTCGCCAATTTGATGTCCGATCGCTTGTCGACATTTTCCATCGTCTTTCCGAAAACGCTATTATTTTTAGCCGTAAAAAATCTTTCTCAAATTCATTTCGTGCTCGGTTACACAACGCGGTATTCATATCAATATATGAGCTCAACCAGGGCGATTGAATAAATTTAAGAATTCTGTGAATTTTTGTAAGAACTAAACCAGCATCTAAACATTGTTTTAAATTTCGATAATGAAGCACATACTTGGTCTTATGGTACAAATTTGGAATCAATTTTGGACATTTATATTTTCCACCCGGGGAAATAATAAGTTCCGGACAAAAGGGTAGATCATTGTGGTCGTCGTGCAAGTATTCAGGATACTGCAGATCATTCTCCAAAATAAAACCCGTATCCGCCTCATCGTCAATTTCAAACACACCAAAATTTTCAACTTCCTCCGCCGCAAGCCATTCAAAATTTCGGTGCGGCAAATACTGACGCATCGCAAAACCGTATAAGTTTGTAGCGTCTAAATACATAATGAATGATGTAGGCTCGGAGGAATCATAATTTGGAACTAAACAATTGTTGGCAATAGCTTTCCTACCAATACATGTGTTTATACCACCCCTAATTGACTTTTTGAGAAAATGTATCATGTCCATGTCAGTTAATAATTCTAATTTGACACCCGTAGATAGTAACATAGCTTCCCAACTAAGACCTGGATCCGTATAATATTGGACAGGGTCCAACTTATATGCTTCCAAACATAACTTCCTAAAATTTTCAAACACGTCTGCCAAAATCAACACGTCAGCTTTTAAATAAATATCCGAGTAGTCACCCAAAGTTTGACAGTCGAAGGTGTTCCACACAGACACAGCACGATCGTAATCAGTTTGAGAGACGTGTTCTTCATGTAGAGAGTCGAAAAACTGAACCTTCGAAGGCAACTTCGCAAGGTTCAATTTTTCGAAGGAGTCCACAAAGGAATATGGAAACACGCCTTTCTGTCTCATTAATTGAAATTTTGCATTGTCCCCAAACAACCTTTTAATTTCATAAAACTGATCGTCAGCCAAATAATCAGCTAAGGTACTCAAAGATCGATTCATAAAACGGTAACTGTCTAGAAATTTAATTTGTAAATAAACTTTCTGCGTTTTGTAACCAAAATCGATTTCATCTACTAACAGATGCTTGCCAAAGGATATATATTTTTCTTTCGTTTGAGGTATCACATCGATCTGTTCGCCATCGACGGCGAATTGTTTGACGAACAAATGAGAATCATAATTTAGGTTGTGGAAAAAGACAGGCACAAAATTGGAAACTTTGAAATTTAGATTACAGATAGAATGTGCAGCACCCCGATACGCTTTAGTCAGGTGACAATGGTCTCGCACCCTAATCTGATCGGTCACAAAGGGTCGATCTCATGTATGGCAAGACGTAGCAGCCTCGTAATTTTGAAGTTTCGTAGTAGTCATCGTCGCCAAAGGAACCACGTTTTTTAAAAAATTGTCATACAAATAACGAACGTCTGCATCCAACCGCTCCATAAAAAAAAGCAGTTGAAGCATCTTCACCGCGGTACGTTTGAAATTTAGAAAGACTGTCGTCGTACGAACACTTTATGAAATATGCAAACGAGTAAGGCACATGCTCGCACGTCTTAACTGTAAACGAACTCTTAAGGTCTGGTTGCGTATCAGGTTCCTGTACAGGTTTTAAAATCGTCTCAAAATCTGCGTAGACAACGAACGGTAATTTTAATTGTTTATGGTAATTTTCAAATTTCAAAATATTTTGTGGGATTGTTTCACCAAGTTTGTCCACGATCAACTCATCGGTTGGAATTTTGGTATACACCTGATTACAATCGAACTTCATATGTTGTCGCAAGTGCTGTTCAGTACGGAAGTAATGCAAGCATCCGTCACAAAAATGTTTTGCCCCCTTTCTAGCAGTTATTTGCTGCGAAAAGAGGCGAGAAAATTTTTTAATGCAACAGTAATGACTGTCACCCTCGTCGTTAGTTAACAGAAGCAAGTTAACGTGTCTCAACCGCTTCATGACAGAGTAATGCAAAGGTCCCACAACTTCCCAAATCATTTTTCGATTTTCAAAACGCGACTCTAACCCATACACGTTAACCGAAAGTTGAGGATTAAGTTGTTCGAATTTCGGAATATCGCCCAATTTCAATGGAAATTCCAACCCATCTAACGCCAAAACAGTTCTACAATCGGGATAAGAACTCGTACGATGGGGAGGTCCGCTAGGTTCAACAATACCAGCTAAAATCGCCCACCCGAAACACTACTCATCCTTTTTTTGAACGTTGACAATAGCTTTCTTTCGCTCAATAAATGATGGCAGTGGTAGGTACGAGGAAGCTCTGAGGGGGTTGTATTTGTTGACGGCGACGACCAACGACAGCAACTTCTTAAGAGCCGAGCCTGCAACAATTCAAGTGTTCTTAACATACAGCGATCGTCGAGGTCACATCAACTTACCAGATTCCCGTTCCTGAAATTCAGACACCTTCTCATCCAAGATGCCGCAAAAATTATCATACAATACATTGAGGTCGGTACCCAAAGTTACAATCTTATTGCGGGTGTTAAATGACTTGATTTCTTCCAATCCTTTACTTTCTAAAATAAAATATCCAAATAATTCCAAATTCACCTTTAAGCTCTTTAAATTTTTAAGCTGCCTTCGCAATAACGTCAACACTTTTTCTTTAATTTCTAACAGAAACTCCTCGACCATTATATGATAATTTATGGTTGTAACTCTGTACGTGGCAAGCCGGGACCTAAAGGCTGACTGCAGGGGTGCCACTCCATCATCCAAGCCTGGCCTCCCGGTTCGCAACGCATGACGATTACTTCGCATGTGCCCAACGAAGCCACGTACGGGAACATTCTCGTCGCATACGGAGCAATAGCGGGAGTCTGTAACAACAATCGTAACTACACCGCCCACTCACACACACTCATACGTACTTAGATCTTTACCAGGGCGAGAGCTCACAGACACGTTCCTTGACGTAGTCGGTCCAGTTGACGTACATGGTCCAGTTGACGTACATGATCCAGTTGACGTACCGTTGCGGCCAACTCAAAGTGCACGACATATTTTTAGCTTGTAATACGATATTCTAATCATAGACGTCGAGTTTTGACGTTTACGTTTGTCATCAACTGTCATAGAACTGAAAACTCGGAAAATTCCCAGACATTTATCAGAAGCAGAGAAAATGCGAGCTATTACAAAACTGGAAGAGAACTGGTCGCTGAGTCGAGTCGCAACAGATTTGCATGTGAGAAGGAGCTGCACTTTCAAAATTAAAAATCGTTGGCAGCAGATACTTCTGCAAGAAGAGTTTTTTTAACACCAGAGAACAAAGAATGAAGAGTACAATTTGCAACCGACTATTTGAATGGGATCGACGACTTTTGGAACACGACTGTTTTCTCAGGTGAAAAGGTATTTCAATCATTTACCAATTGACGATTAAGGGTGTGTAGACCAGAAAATTCAAGATTTGAGGAGCAATATTATGATCAACCTTTAAGGAGTAGTGGACAATTCTCTGTAAACGTATGGGGATGGATCAATCCTTACGGATCTGGAACATGCTATAGAATTAATGGTCGACTGAATGCTGAAAATTATTGCAACATTTTGCAAAATGTGATGCTGCCATCTGTAAGAGAGGTCTTTCCTAATCAATTTACTTTTCAACAAGCAAGATATTACCTAATTAATTAATTTTGTTTATGTTAACGTAATTGATAACATTATTTTCACAGGATAACTGTCCTGTGCATACAGCAGGGGTTGTTCATTGATGGTTTGATGAGAATAATATCAATTTATTACCATGGCCTGCAAGAAGTCCGGACTTGAATCACATCGAAAATGTTTGGGGCTAGTTAACTACAAAAATTTATACCAGGGATTTTGCACCAAACAAATCCGATGAATTATGGGAAAGAATAAGAAATACTTGGAAGGAACTGAGAGAAGGATACAATATGGAAACATTGGTCAACTCTATGCGAAACAAACTGCAAAGCGTAGTAGCAATTGAATACTGATACATATTTATTAAATACATATTATTATATAGTTTGTTTACTTGTGAAACTTTGCTAAAATACAAACATTAAAAAAGTAATACCTATTCTTATAACCACAAGCAACGCCACTGGAGGAACCCCCATTTAATAAGCCGAAAAATCGCAAAAATAACCATAGTAACAAAAAACCGTGCACTTTGAGGTGTCCGTAACTGTACATGGTCCTGCAGCATTCGCTACGAACAAGTCAATAACTCCGGTTTTATAATTACCAATTGATATATACCTGAGGGGGGATTAAGTCGAGCTTTCTTCGTAGCACTCTCTCTCGCCTCTGGAGCGCGAAGATTGGATACCCTCCTCGCAGGAGCATCCATAGGAGTATCTGCAACTGACCGACATGGTTGACTATATATATCAGAGACGGAGAACAACAAACTCACCACTAGGCGAATAGGGAACGTTGCTTGGACAACTCTGGCGCAGATGCCGCAGCAAGGCATCCCGACGCGTAAATTTGCTAGAACATTGCTCGCAAACGTGCATTATTACTGAAGCAGTAGGGCAATCCAAATTGGTAATATGTACCGATAATCCTATTAGCACGCGGGCAATGCTTCTCGGTATATACGCGCCAGCCGACACGATGGGGGCGTTTGGATTACGTCGGCCAGGAGGGGAAGTAGACAGGTTGTAAGTGAGGAAGGGGGTGTGGATAGAAGAGGGAAGATACAATAACAATAGCTTGACCTAGTCATCTAACATCCTTAATGTGTTGGAAATAATGCGAACAAGTGTTTCAATTTGACTTATTTTCAACTTTCGAGCAGTCACGGTGCGGATTAGGCAGTGATTGCCGACCTGGTGGCTCCTCACCCGCAACTGCTCTCGCTAATATCGCACCAGCCTATCTAGCCTTGACAGAGCCGCCTCGTACTGTTCTAATTCCTGGAGGCGGATGTCTACGGCGGCACGCAACAACCTGTTATGCCTTTCGGCACGAGTCTCCACAACACATTCTGCAGCTACCGCGGGGGTATCTACAGCTTGCGGAGGAGCCTCCACAGGTCTAGGCTGATTGCATCTTGCTATTGCCTCATCTATCTCACGCAAATTCTCATCCGTGAAGTCTACCCACTCCGGCTCAGCATCGATGGGTGCGGAGTCAGTATGAGCAGACATCACAACATCTACAGCAATGGGTACATCGTTAGGTGTAAATGGTGTAGATGTAGTTGTTGGAGAACCAACAACTACATCGAAACCATCTACACCCCATAACTGTCTCGTGATGTCGGCGAGGTCTGGTAGCGTACCGTCCCCCACGGGAGCTTCCAATTCAAATTCTGCCAACATGCAATCTACATTAGCAGGACCATTTTCAATTAGTTCGCTCACTTCGAACGAAATTTGCGATGGCGCAGTAGAATCTCCATTCGGCAATGGAAAAACATACTCCACCAATTTGGAAGAGGACGCCGATGGGCCATTCCCGGTAGCAGCCACCGGCGCTTGAAAGGCAGGCGACTCGTTGCTTGCACAAGAGCTGTGTGCCCCACATGCCTCGACAGCATCGTCGTGGTAATGTTTATTTAAAAACATATCGCGCAAGTTGTGAGTGTTTCTGTTAGACGGTTGCACTTTGCTAGAAGTAAGCAGCGCCCTCAGCAGTGAATGGTCCTGACGCTTAGGAAGCTTAGCAGGGGTGCCACTAATGGGATCACTTTTGATGTGTGCAGGTGCGCTTGCATTGTTAGCAGCCATGCTACTCTTACGTTTAGCGTCAGGGCGGCCAATTACAATATCGTGCACTACTTGAATTGGAGTTTTTAAGCTACTCACCGTGGAGGCGCAAGTACACAATCGCATGTTCTTAGCATCCTCCTTTGCTATTATGGGATACAAAGGAGCACTAAGGTCATCACTCAGCACAAACAATAGACCACTGCATCTAACACACAGACTGTAAGAGGCACTCATTGCTAATGTTAATTATTGAATGTGCATTTCCACCTATATATAGGAATAAACTGTAGCGAACTCGAAGCTTAAAACTGTGGAATGCGGTTGTGGCCAGTGTGGTTTTAGCCGTGCTCGGGCAATCATGTTACTCGAACTATCGGAAGAGTTGTTTCATTATGTTCCTGATAATGGAATTTATTGTGCTGGCGACGACAGGACTACCGACTTAACATTTTTGTTCCCTTCCCCTTCTCACTTTCTAAATCAATTACTGGCTCATTTTTTGACGACAATCCCGGATATTTTTTTTACAATAGTTCAATGCTTTATACCAGCGCTCCTGCAGAAATACTATCGTGATTGCATTTTCCTGAACTAGAAGACCTTCACTCTAAGGCAATTAGTAGCCGGCATTCATCCTAATTCGAACCCTGCATTCATGGTGCATATGAACTCGAATGAACGCACTTGAACTCGAGTCTGTGGAATGCGGTTGTGGTCAGTGTGGTTTTCTGACGTGCTCAGGATATCATGTTCCTCGAACCCTGCATTCATGGTGCATATAAATGAACTTTGAATAACCGCACTTGAACTCGAGTATACATAGAACTGGACGACCTTCACCGTAACGTTATGTGTTTCCGGCAACTCTGTTTTTCAACGCTGTGCAACACTTGTCTCACAAACATCGAGTAGTTAAGATGTTGTTCTTCATAAATTTTATATCATTGACAATTGTGTACGCTCCCAAAGAGGCACGTGCAGAATTATCTGCCGGTTGGATGCGGTACTGGTTGAGCCGGTTTGCTTGGACACCGGCTCCAGAAGAACCGCTAGTATTGCTTCTGCGATCTTTGACCCCCTCGTCCTCTACGTTGTTTTTCAACTACACCGCTGGACATCTGTCAGCGCAGAACTGGGAGGCTTCCGTCGTCGTCCCCCAATTGGAGGACATGGTGAACAGGGTTTTGGCTGGAGAGGCTGCAGCTTTAGCTGAGCTCGACGATGCTGAGGTATCATTGAGTTGGGATCCCTTAGACTTCGACGCCAGCTAACCTGCACCCTCAGTCTTTTCCGACGTGTCCACCGAAGCCTACGATGTTGACGGTGGTAGTTTTAGTGACAGTGGACAAATACACACCTTAATTAGTAAAGAGTAGCGTAAGTTATATAATATTAGTGTGTATATTAGTGTACTTTAGTTAATCTTGTAAATAGAACTTAGTTACTTTTGTACATAGAAAAATAAATATTAGTTTCCTCCATATATTTTTTTTTCCTAAAGTGTTTGTGTACACGTTCTCGAAACGTCACCTGTAGATAGTAGTAGTGAAGGTCCATGCCGACACTAATAAATTTTTTAGAAGTTTTTTTGAGACAAGGGTAAGTCAAGGTAAGTGTTAGTGATCTTGAAACAGTGCTAGTGTACACGTTCTAGAAACGACACCTGTGAATAGCAGTGGTGGAGGTCCATGCCGACACTAAAAAAATCTTTGAAGATTTTTTTTGAGACAAGGGTAGGTCAAGGTAAGTGTGCAAAAGCTCTTGAAATTAAGGGTAGAACTCATTGAAGGAGTGTGTACCTTGAAAAAATGGTTGAGGTCATTCACTTTAAAGATTTTTTTTCTTTTGGAGTGTTCTGAGACAAGGTCAGGTCAAGGTTGCCACCCCCCACCACCACTTAGCCTTGAACTTAATATTGTTGGTTGTGGGGGGTGGCAGGTTGAGTGAAGGGGGGGGGGGGGTGGCAACCTTGACCTGACCTTGTCTCAGAATACTCCAAAGCACCCTACTGCAGGCTGTTTAAAATTTAGACAAATGTTTCTCGATCGGTGTAATGTAGGGCCCTTCCTGGAAGCTACAGCAATTGCCTCGGCATGCAATTTAGTATATCGTCGCAATTTTCTTAAACCAAATACGATAATAATCATACCGGGCAGGGGTTACAAATTAAGTAATAACCATTCTAAAATTGCCCTACAATGGTTGATTCACAAAGAAAAACAACGCGGAATAATTATACAAAACGCGACTCATGGTAGAGAGACCTGTGTGGGCGGGCTCAAAGTTGACGGGTATTGTAAACAAACCCGGCAAATATTCGAGTTTTATGGCGGTTTCTATCATGGATGTCCAGTTCGCATGACAGCTAAACGAAACGAACCTCTACACCATGACCCAACAGATACATTAGAAAATCGCCATGATAGAACAATTTCCAAAACTAAAAAGTTAAAGACACTGGAATATGAGGTCATTGAAATGTGGGAGTGTCAATTTAGATATCAGACAGAATTAGAGGATCATCCCCTCCTTACATCGCTACCATTGAATCCGCAAGAGGCATTTTTTGGGCGCAGAACCGAATCAATAAAATTAAAACACGAAATAAAAGATGGAGAAAAAATTCTGCAGTTTGTATCCGTGGGTGTGTAAATACGACAAGTTTCCAGTTGACTACCCTGATGTACACATAGATCATGAAAATTGCACGCTACAACTCGAACAGAGAGCAGAGGGTTAATTAAGTGTGTTATATTGCCACCTCAAGATTTATATCATCCTGTTTTACCAATAAAAGAAAATAAAAAATTGCTGTTCTCTCTTTGTCGTACATGCGCTGTAAACCCCAATCAGCGGATATGTACTCACACCGAAAGCGAGAAAGCGCTAATTGGTACATGGGTTACAGATGAGGTTAGGGCGGCTCTTAGCAGAGGATATCGCACCTTAAAAATTCAAGAAATATGGAAATATACGGTACGAACGGGGCTGTTTACAGAATTTATAAACACATTTCTGAAAATTAAGCAAGAGGCATCAGGATGGCCTCCGGGCTGTTCAACTGAGAAACAGAAACAACAATATATAGACGATTATTTTCGAATCGAGGGTATACGACTGGACCCGACTAAAATAGAAAAAAAACCCTGGTTTACGCCCCTTGGCTAAACTTATGCTGAATTCGTTCTGGGGTAAGTTTGGTCATCGGGAAAATCAGCCCAAGACAGAAAGAATTACAGAGCCTGCCGAATTGTACTCGCTCCTAACCAACCCAGAAAGCAATATTTGTCATATAAATCCTATTAATGAAGAAGCTATAATTGTTAATTGGGTACACAAAGAGGAGGCATCTGAGCCCCATATTGACTGTGAATGTGGCGATAGCCATTTTCACGACTGCGCAAGCCCGACTCAAGCTGTATAACGAGATGGAAAAATTGGAGGAGAGGGTTTTGTGCGGAGATACGGACTCGCTCCAGTACATATCCAAGGAAAATCACTATGAACCCCTATCAGGGAACTTCCTAGGTGAACTAACCGACGAGCTAGAGGAATATGGACCCGGGAGCTATATAACTAATTTTGTAACAGGAGGACCTATAACATACGCCCATGGGGCTTATGAACTGTATTGATAGTTAAATAAAATAAAAGGATTTGTATTATTACCGTATTTTTATTTATCCCTATATCCAACATTACTCGAGGGTGTTCCAGAGACATAATATGCAAAACGAGGTATTTTACGCAAACCGACAAGGCTGACCGCAAGCGCCAAAAGATAAGACAGTCTGCTACCTGTTAGTAAGCGGATTAAACTGATAGTCCCTCGCATATTTTGACAGTTGGCGTGTTAGCAGGTTAACAGATCGTAGTAGTTTAGCCAGGCTTATACACATACATAAGTAGCATATACAAGACGTCATTATAAAAACAGCGCTAATCATATAAAAAACATAAAAAAAAACAACACCTACCATATACAAAACAGCAGAAAACGACATTTAATATATAAAAAATATTAAAAAACAACGCTAATCATATGAAAAACATTAAAAAACAACACCTACCATACACAAAACAGTAGAAAACAACATTTAATATATGAAAAATATTAAAAAACAACGCTAATCATATGGAAAACATTAAAAAACAACACTTACCACATACAAAACAGTAAACAACAGCATACGCTATATGAAAAACATTAAAAAACAGTGTTAGATTAGCCTAATATAACAGATGGCTACAGCTATATGGCACAGCCAGCTGTCATATACAGATATAATCAACTGGTCTGGACTGGTTTTGAACTGATCTGGACTGGTAATAAACTGGTCCAGCTGTTTTCTGTAAAACCATGGAGAATGTTCGTAAGCACAAAATAGTTAAATTAGTAATGCGATGGCATGGAAGATATGGGGCTAATCATTACATATCACAACCTAATTTCCATAGTAGAACAATATTTAGTGAAAATCTTGTAGCTATAGAATTATCAAAGTTGGAAATATTTTTTAAGAAACCGATATATGTAGGTATATCCATATTAAATATAAGTAAAACCTGTTTATACGATTTTTATTATAATTACATACATAATCTGTAACCCCTTATACCGTTATAGTGTCGGGGTGCCGGGCGCACCGAGCCGCTAAAGGTGTGTGCATTTTTAAATTCGGCGGAGGTACAGCTGCGGAAACATAAACCGGGACAAGTTCTGTAGGGTCATTTTTTACTATTTGAACGTTGTAATGTTGCCTTTCTGATTTTTTATGAAATGCTTTCTATCATGTGTCAATGAACAAAGACGAACAGGTTAATGCAGTACAAGAAGCTTGGGATAGCATCGAAAATGAATTTATTAAGACAATTTAACTTCGGCAAAAATTTTGTGTCCCGCTTTTTATTTCCGCAGCTGTACTTACATGTTGCGTAATTTTAGTTATCAAGATTGTAAACCGTTGTATTCAGATACGGATAGTCTTTTGTATGAAATAACAAACGATTATTTTGAGTGTTTGTTTGATAACAGGGATGCTGTTAGAAATTAAAATTTAATTAGAGCTAAATGCCATACTGTACACAGTGTAAGTCAAACTAAAGTGGCTCTTAGTAGCGCAGATGATAAGAGATACATTTGTGAAAATAAAATAGATACCCTTCCTTGGGGACATTGTTCGCTTTAATATGCACGCTTTGTTTACAATAAATGTATTAAATGCACTCTGTGTTTTATTTACTTAGGTTTACATACGTGTTTAGACGTGGTAGTAAAAGTGAATAAGCTGAGATGCCATTGTGAAAGGTAAGAAAACACACACATGTTTATACAGTTTTTATTTTATTTAGCCATCAATACATTTTAAGCCTGATTATCTAAAAATTGCCATTTATGACACAGGCAGTGCCATAGCAGTGCCATAGCTACGCCATAGCAGTGCCATAGCAGCGCCATAGCAGCGCCATAGCAGCGCCATAGCAGCGCCATAGCAGTGCCATAGCAGTGCCATAGCAGTGCCATCAGCAGTGCCATCAGCAGTGTCATATAGCTGTACCTCTGTTACATTAGGCTCGCCTGATGTAACTATGGTACTGCTATATGGCACTACTAATGGCACTGCTGATAGCACTGATATGGCACTGCTATGGCACTGCTATGGCGCTGCTATGGCGCTGCTATGGCGCTGCTATGGCGCTGCTATGGCACTGCCTGTGTTATAAATGGCAATTTTTAGATAATCAGGCTTAAAATGTATTGATGGCTAAATAAAATAAAAACTGTATAAACATGTGTGTGTTTTCTTACCTTTCACAATGGCATCTCAGCTTATTCACTTTCACTACCACGTCTAAGCACGTATGTAGACCTAAGTAAATAAAACACAGAGTGCATTTAATACATTTATTGTAAACAAAGCGTACATATTAAAGCGAACAATGTCCCCAAGGAAGGGTATCTATTTTATTTTCACAAATGTATCTCTTATCATCTGCGCAACTAAGAGCCACTTTAGTTTGACTTACACTGTGTACAGTATGGCATTTAGCTCTAATTAAATTTTAATTTCTAACAGCATCCTTGTTATCAAACAAACACTCAAAATAATCGTTTGTTATTTCATACAAAAGACTATCCGCATCTGAATACAACGGTTTACAATCTTGATAACTAAAATTACGCAACATGTAAGTACCTCCGCCGAATTTAAAAATGCACACACCTTCAGCGGCTCGGTGCGCCCGGCACCCCGACACTGTAACGGTATAAGGGGTTACAGATTATGTATGTAATTATAATGAAAATCGTATAAACAGGTTTTACTTATATTTAATATGGATATACCTACATATATCGGTTTCTTAAAAAATATTTCCAAGTTTGATAATTCTATAGCTACAAGATTTTCACTAAATATTGTTCTACTATGGAAATTAGGTTGTGATATGTAATGATTAGCCCCATATCTTTCATGCCATCGCGTTACTAATTTAACTATTTTGTGCTTACTAACATTCTCCATGGTTTTACCGAAAACAGCTGGACCAGTTTATTACCAGTCCAGATCAGTTCAAAACCAGTCCAGACCAGTTGATTATATCTGTATATGACAGCTGGCTGTGCCATATAGCTGTAGCCATCTGTTATATTAGGCTAATCTAACACTGTTTTTTAATGTTTTTCATACAGCGTATGCTGTTGTTCACTGTTTTGTATGTGGTAAGTGTTGTTTTTTAATGTTTTCCATATAATTAGCGTTGGTTTTTAATATTTTTCATATATTAAATGTTGTTTTCTACTGTTTTGTATATGGTAGGTGTTGTTTTTTAATGTTTTTCATATGATTAGCGTTGTTTTTTAATATTTTTTATATATTAAATGTCGTTTTCTGCTGTTTTGTATATGGTAGGTGTTGTTTTTCATATGATTAGCGCTGTTTTTATAATGACGTCTTGTATATGTTCAGTTCCGATAGTCGAGCAGGTAAGACCGCTCCGCTTATCGCTCCGCTAAACGTTCAATACGCCTTGTGTAGTGTGTTCCACACGTGCACGATCCTGTTTCTTCCGTTGAAAATCTAACTAATACGTAATATTATGCCGGCGAGCTGTGGTGTCTGTGGTGAACTCTGTGAAGATGGAAAATCATCAGTTAAGTGTACCGGCATGTGTAAAAATGTATTTCACGTCAAATGCGTTAAGCCTGAGGGTGTTAAAACCAGAACTGTAGGTAAAGATTGGAAATGCAAATCCTGTGCTACGAAAAAAAATACCGCCTCAGTGAGCAGTAGCAAATCCATGACCACGGGGATTTCCAAAGAATTTTTTATTTCTGCTCTGGATGCACTGAAAGGAGAAATGTTCAATGAATTGAAATCTTACTCGACCCAGATGCAGGAGTTCAGGGAATCTGTTCAATTCCTCTCCGATTTTGTTGATAAATCTAACAAACTCATGGAGGATATGCGGAAGGAGTATAGTGAAATAAAAAAAGAAAACGAATCGCTGCGGAATGAAAACAAAAAACTTAATGAATCCGTCGCCAATCTCCAGGATAAGGTCAGGGCTCTGGAACAATATTCCAGAAGGACAAACCTAGAAATCAGTGGAATTCCTGAGTCACCGAGGGAAGATACGACCAGCCTACTCAAGGACGTCGGGAAAGCAATCGGGCAGGAGCTGCAGGAATCCCAGGTGATGGCAGCCCACCGTATACCGTCGTACAGGAAGGACCGAGCCCCCTCGCTCATCGTGCAATTTCAGACTAAAATCCAACGAGATGCCTGGATCTCGAGCTTTAAGAAGAAGAGGACTCTGACTGCTGACGAGGTCAACCGTACCTTCCCTAAGAACAAAGTGTACTTAAGCGAACATCTGTCGCCTGACAATAAAGTATTCCTGGCGCGACTGAAAGAAGCATGCAAGGAGAAGGACTTCAAATATGTTTGGTTCCGAGACGGCAAGTTCTACGCCAGAAGAAACGACGGGGAGAGATGTCACAGGATCAGTTGTTTGACAGATCTATCCAAGTTACAGTAGGCCCAATTAAACATACAGAACAGTAAGTGATATTTGGATTGTTATTTTGTTTCTCTACTTTCAATTCTAACAAGTTTTCTAAGTGTTAAGATAATGTAGGCTATAGTATTAAGAAGTTGAACATTAAAACTGTATTTTTTGTTTGTTTTAATGGAAACTAATGAAGATCAATGTTTAATTTATAGTAGCTTGGATAACGATTTTTTCTCTCCTCCTGTAGGATCCAAATATATTTCCTTTATTTATGCAAACATTAGAAGCATGAGAAAGAATTTCAATTCATTTTTGGCAGAAATAAATAATATTGCGATAAAACCTATTATTATTGTATTAAGTGAAGTATGGATAAATACCGAAGAATTGCACTTCTATAAAATTCCGGGTTATAAGGCTCTAGGCAACTGCAATGATAATTATCGTGCAGGAGGCGTTGTTTGTTTTGTTTCCGATATTATAGATTGTATCCAGTTAGATTTTAGCATGAAAACTGCAGACTGCCTTTTATTAGAGATAAAAACTAATAGATTTAAATTTAATTTATTTTCAGTTTATAGGATGCATCAATTTTCCTTAAATGCATTTATTGAAGAGCTTGAAGAAAAACTAAATCATTTCAAACTAAACACCGTGTACATTGGTGACATTAATGTAGATATTCTGAAAAGTACCCCAGACGCACAAAAATATATGAATCTGATGAATAATAATAGCTTTATTTCAATCGTTAATGTTGCAACTAGGATAACCGAAATATCTTCTACCTGTGTAGACCATATTTTTATTAAATTTCGAAATAGCGATAATTTTAAAAGTGCTGTTTTTGATTTAAATATTACCGATCATTGCCTATTAAGGTTAACGTTTATTGATTCAAGTTATGTAAATAAAAATGTAAATATGAAAGCCAAACTTTGCTATAATTTCAACTCAATCAATCAAAACTTACGAACTGTTGACTGGAATATTGTTTTTAGTAAAACAGATGTTAATGTATGTTATGATACCTTTTTTAAAATTTTAAATGATATAGTACAAAGAAATGTAAGAGAATTGCCAGCAGTTACTAAGATAAGTAAAGCTAAGAACTTAAGCCCCTGGATCAATAATAATATCTTAAACAGAATTAAAAAAAGGCAAAAACTTTACCGAATTCACAAAAGAAGACCATACGACTTAACTTTGAAGAGATACTATGAATCGTTTGCTAACAAACTTAAAGCTGACATTGATGCTCTGAAAAATAGTTATTACGCTCAGTTAATACATAACTGTAATGGCGATTCTGGGCAACAATGGAGAGTGATAAATAATTTGACAGGGAAACCTGCTGCGCACAACGTAAATAAAATTATATTAGACAACGGGAATTGTGTCGATGACCCACAGCAGGTAGCGGATGAACTGAATCGCTTTCTTATCGACGTCCACACTTCCACTGATAACCCAGAATCGCATGCCAGTACTTCTACATGTCCTTTAATTAATAACAATTTACAATCTTTTTTCTTAATGCCAACTGACTCTGATGAAATACTGAATATAATTAAGTCATTGAAGAATTTGAAATCAACTGGATATGATAACTTCACCACGATTTTAATTAAGCAGATAGCACATAATATTGCACCAATAATATCACACATAATCAATTTAAGCTTTTCGCTGGGTATTTTCCCTCAGGCGCTTAAGAAAAGTATTGTCGTTCCCCTTTTTAAAAAACACAACTCTTGCAAAATAGACAATATACGTCCGATTAATCTTCTATCAATTTTTTCTAAAATATTTGAGAAATGTATGAAAATTAGGCTGATAAATTATCTAAGAGTAATTAATTTCCAAAATAAAAAGCAATTCGGTTTTACGGAAGGAAAATCAACAGAGGATGCTCTTGTTAGTTTTGTTTCTCTCATATATCAAAGCATGAATAAAAACTGCAAAACTACCGGATTATTTGTAGATTTTAAAAAGGCATTTGATTTTGTTGACCATCACATTGTGTTATTAAAACTAGAATCAATAGGAATAAGGGGCACCGCATTACATTGGTTTGAGAGCTTTCTTACCGGCCGCATTCAGCAAGTGAGAATAGGTAATTTCTTGAGCGCTCCCCTCATAGTCAAGGCTGGAGTGCCTCAAGGATCAGTATTATCTGCTAATTTGTTTATAATTTTCATCAATGACTTATTGAATAAGCAATTTCAAGGTGAAGTATTTGCTTTTGCAGACGATATTGCCTTTTTATATTCCGACAAAAACATTGAAAATTTATTTCTGGACTTACGCACTGACTTAAGGATTCTAAGAAATTGGTGTACTGTAAATAAAATGATTTTAAATACATCAAAAACAAATTATATAAATTTTGATCACAATAGTTTTGATAACAACTCTCCAGTAAAGTATCACGAATTTGATTGTAATCAGAATAATTTGTGCCAATGTCCAATATTAGAGAAAGTAAGTAGCTTTAAGTATTTAGGGGTTTATGTAGACGAAAATTTATCTTGGAAAAAGCATTTATCAGTTTTACAGAATCAGTTAAAATTCAATATTAGAAAGTTCTACTACTTACGAAATTTCTGTGATAACAACTTATTACGAACATTATATTTTGGCCTAATTCACTCTAGAATTCAATATGGTATTGTATGCTGGGGAGGAACTTACAAAACGTTTATTGAAAATCTAAGAAAAACCCAAAATACATTCATTCGTATCGTTCTAAAAAAACATAAACGCGACTCATCCTTTCCTCTATTCAAGGAATTACAAATTTTGCCGATTCAACATCTTTTTGTCTTCAAAACACTGCGGTTATTTTATATTTTAAGTGGTAACAGAGGTAATACTAGAATAAATTATAATACACGTAGTAATAATCGTAGAGTATTTATCAAGCCTAAAGTAAATGTATTCAAATTTAAACACTGTTTTCTATATTTAGGCCCTAACTATTTTAATAAATTACCACTACAAATTAAAGAATCTTGCAATGTAAATTTATTCTGTAAGAAGTTGAAAAAATGGCTTTTCAATTGGAACAACCTTTTATTTTTTAATAATCTAGTGTAATAAATATTAACTATACTGATAAGAAAATATTGTACATAAGATGTTATGTTTAGTTTTAAGCCGTATGCCACATGCACTGCGGGGAGCCGGAATATCAAAGCTTATCAAGCCATTTCCAAAGGACTGAACTCAAAACATGTCATTGCGCTGTCAGTTGCTATAATCACCAACCTCTTTTACTGGAAACTGTGGTTAGGTATATTTCCTAGTTTTTAGAATGTCTCATTACCTGTAAATAAGTGTGGAAATAAATCATTATTTCATTATTTCATATGCTACTTATGTATGTGTATAAGCCTGGCTAAACTACTACGAGCTGTTAACCTGCTAACACGCCAACTGTCAAAATATGCGAGGGACTATCAGTTTAATCCGCTTACTAACAGGTAGCAGACTGTCTTATCTCTTGGCGCTTGCGGTCAGCCTTGTCGGTTTGCGTAAAATACCTCGTTTTGCATATTATGTCTCTGGAACACCCTCGAGTAATGTTGGATATAGGGATAAATAAAAATACGGTAATAATACAAATCCTTTTATTTTATTGAACTATCAATACAGTTCATAAACCCCATGGGCGTATGTTTTAGGTCCTCCTGTTACAAAATTAGTTATATAGCTCCCGGGTCCATATTCCTCTAGCTCGTCGGTTAGTTCACCTAGGAAGTTCCCTGATAGGGGTTCATAGTGATTTTCCTTGGATATGTACTGGAGCGAGTCCGTATCTCCGCACAAAACCCTCTCCTCCAATTTTTCCATCTCGTTATACAGTTTGAGTCGGGCTTGCGCAGTCGTGAAAATGGCTATCGCCACATTCACAGTCAATATGGGGCTCAGATGCCTCCTCTTTGTGTACCCAATTAACAATTATAGCTTCTTCATTAATAGGATTTATATGACAAATATTGCTTTCTGGGTTGGTTAGGAGCGAGCACAATTCGGCAGGCTCTGTAATTATTTCTGTCTTGGGCTGATTTTCCCTCTGACCAAACTTACCCCAGAACGAATTCAGCATAAGTTTAGCCAAGGGGCGTAAACCAGGGTTTTTTTTCTATTTTAGTCGGGTCCAGTCGTATACCCTCGATTCGAAAATAATCGTCTATATATTGTTGTTTCTGTTTCTCAGTTGAACAGCCCGGAGGCCATCCTGATGCCTCTTGCTTAATTTTCAGAAATGTGTTTATAAATTCTGTAAACAGCCCCGTTCGTACCGTATATTTCCATATTTCTTGAATTTTTAAGGTGCGATATCCTCTGCTAAGAGCCGCCCTAACCTCATCTGTAACCCATGTACCAATTAGCGCTTTCTCGCTTTCGGTGTGAGTACATATTCGCTGATTGGGGTTTACAGCGCATGTACGACAAAGAGAGAACAGCAATTTTTTATTTTCTTTTATTGGTAAAACAGGATGATATAAATCTTGAGGTGGCAATATAACACACTTAATTAACCCCTCTGCTCTCTGTTCGAGTTGTAGCGTGCAATTTTCATGATCTATGTGTACATCAGGGTAGTCAACTGGAAACTTGTCGTATTTACACACCCACGGATATAAACTGCAGAATTTTTTCTCCATCTTTTATCTCGTGTTTTAATTTTATTGCTTTGGTTCTGCGCCCAAAAAATGCCTCTCGCGGATTCAATGGTAGCGATGTAAGGAGGGGATGATCCTCTAATTCTGTCTGATATCTAAACTGACACTCCCACATTTCAATGACCTCATATCCCAGTGTCTTTACCTTTTTAGTTTTGGAAATTGTTTTATCATGGCGATTTTCTAATGTATCTGTTGGGTCATCGTGTAGAGGTTCGTTTCGTTTAGCTGTTATGCGAACTGGACATCCATGATAGAAACCGCCATGAGACTCGAATATTTGCCGGGTTTGTTTATAATACCCGTCAACTTTGAGCCCGCCCACACAGGTCTCTCTACCATGAGTCGCGTTTTGTATAATTATTCCGCGTTGTTTTTCTTTGTGAATCAACCATTGTAGGGCAATTTTAGAATGGTTATTACTTAATCTGTAACCCCTGCCCGGTATGATTCCTATCGTATTTGGTTTAAGAAAATTGCGACTATATACTAAATTGCATGCCGAGGCAATTGTTGTAGCTTCCAGGAAGAGCCCTACATTACACCGATCGAGAAACATTTGTCTAAATTTTAAACAGCCTGCTTTCAGAATTTGAACATCGGAAATACAATATTTAGCTAGTTCTTTTTGCATATCGAATGTGCTGTTTTTGTGTTCGTTGTGCCATTTTAAAAACAGATCCAACTCTTTCGGTTTTAATCGGTCGGGTTTGTAATATTTAGCCTCCGGGAGTGTCCCCACATAATTTAGATTTATCCGAGTGTTAAATAAATATGAAAACTAGCCTTTCTTGAAATTTTGACCTAGTGCAAAGACTTTATGCTGTGTTGCTAGTGTCATTGGAAAATAATTCAGCGAATCTAGAAATTTTATATTATCTAATTGCCTGAGTATGATTTTCGTACCGCGCATAATGGGTTTAGGTTTTATATTTATTTTAGTACTACAATAGAAGGATGTTGTTTTATCGCTTGTTGATAATCACATTTTTTCGGTTCCTATTAACCTACCTCATTTTGTCGTATCTGGGGATGTCCTGCAGATATCTACTTATATAAATCAAAATTGCCTTGGTTATATTAACTATTTTTTATATGAGTACGTTTTCGAAAGCTGTTTGTATCATGAAAATGTACTTGGATTGTTTGCAAGAGGTACATTTGGTGTAATTATTAATGATGTAGATCTTGATGATTGATATTTAATCAAACTTGGGTAAATATTTTATTTTGATTCTCTAACTTGGTTAACTATTGTTCTTATTACAGATCCTGAGAAGTGAATCTCTCTCTCTCTCTCTCTGCTAGGTAATAAAACACAATAACATGGAAATTATGCAATTATTACCTTTGTAAATAATATTCAAACTATTATAGAATACACCTTCTTTAAAATTTTCAAATATGATCGATTTAGTATTTCTACTATCTTTTTAAATAAAAAGACTAGGTACATTCTGATTTTCTAACTTGGTTAAGTCCCTGAGGGGTGAAACTCTCTGCTTAATGTAAGTAATAAAACACAATAGCATTGGTTCAATATTTATTCTTTTAAATTATATATATATATAATTTTTGTGAAGCTCATCCTAAAACAATAAAAACAACATTTAATATGGTGGATATGTATTTTTAAAGTTGCATACCTCTTTGTATATAAATTATTCTCTCCGATATATTCATCCACACCCTCAAATCGGGCGGCCACGGTTGACCCCCCTCCCCCCCGAGGGTGTGGATAGATTTATTGGTACGGACGTCATCTCAGCTCCCACAGGTACACACATTACAGCAACCCAGCGCTACACAGACAAATTGTTAAAAATTGTTCATCCTTTGCACCATTTACTTACGTTTTCAAACAATTGGGGATATAGCCCCCTCAGATGTAGATACACTCGATTACACACTAAAATTATAATATAAATTAATAATACAAAAATTGCGAATAGATATTTTTTCTTACTTTCGTCCGAAATGTTTGATTACATTTTGACTATTAAACGAAATATGTGCTTTGTTAGAAACCACAAATTAGGTTCGCGGTTTTTTGCTGATAACATATTATTTGAAATTTGTTTGCTGGTGCATTCATACAGTAGGTTATATTTTATACTAATGTATATTACTACTGCAAAAACATGCCTGTTCCCGCCGATTTTCTCACAGAACATATGCTATCTTGTAAAACACACAGTTATTATTTTTCGCATGGGTTAATCTGCCCTGGGTGCAATGGTGAAAAATAGTTGTAGGTAACGTATTTTAAAAACATTCTGTATTTATGTTGCACGCGCATGCATCTTCCTGTGCGATTATCCTTTGATAGCAACTAAAAACAGCGGATGTTTAATATTGCGTAAATTGCGCAGTTTTCAAAATTGGGTGTGCCCCCTTTCGTTGCTCTTTAGGGGTGCTAATAATATTGCTGTTGGTGTTGTATGTATTTTCGCCCTCATACAATGTTTTCAGCAATACTCTTTGTATCCCATAGTCTTCTTCTTGTTGCAACACCCTAAAATGTTTGTATGTTATTTTACCTTATATTGTTGACTTTGCTTACAGGCACATCCTCGGATTTCTAATATCTGAATTGGCTGTGGTAAAACCCGCCGCAACTGCTTTTGTGGATTATTTTGTGGGATTTGGCTAAAATGATTTAAATCTGTGGTGATTTGATTTATGTGGGTGAAAACTGCTTATTCACTAATGAACAGGTAATAAACTACTCAAACTAATAATTTATGTGAATACAACTATCAGATTACTTTCATAAATAAAATTGGTGTTATATGTTTTTGATTTGATTTGTGTGGGATAAACTGCTTATTAATTCGCTAATGAACAGGTAATAAACTACTCAAACTAATAATTTATGTGAATACAGCCATCAGCTTACTTTCATAAATGTACCATTTTAATCTCTGTTTGACCCGCGCTAGTGGTGTCAAAATGAGTTGAATCTGTGTTGTTATTAATATGTTTCAATAGTTGTATTACCGGCGATGTAAAGTTTAATTAACTTATGGGCGCATGTAATTTTGTTTCTGTTTGCACCACACATTTTTTTAATTAAAATAAACTACATTATTTTCTATGTATTATTTCTTGTGTTATGCAGGGTTTGTGTTATATATATAAATAAAATTTGTGTTATATGTAATTTTGATTTGATTTGTGTGGGCGAAACTGCTTATTAATTCGCTAATGAACAGGTAATAAACTACTCAAACTAATAATTTATGTGAATATAGCCATCAGCTTACTTTCATAAATGTACCATTTTAATCTCTGTTTGGCCCGCGCTAGTGGTGTCAAAATGAGTTGAATCTGTGTTGTTATTAATATGTTTAAATAGTTGTATTACCGGCGATGTAAAGTTTAATTAACCTATGGGCGCATGTAATTTTGTTTTTCTTTGCACCTCACATTTTTTAAATTAAAATAAACTACATTATTTTCTATGTATTATTTCTTGTGTTGTGCGGGGTTTTTGTTATATAGATATATATAAATAAAATTTGTGTTGTATGTGTTTTTGATTTGATTTACGTGGGCGAAAACTGCATATTAATTAATGAGCAGGTAATAAACTACTTAAACTAATAATTTATGTGAATACAGCCATCAGCTAACTTTTATAGCGATATCGTTAAGAGGTTTTGTTACGGGCTTATACATGTCCTCAAATAACTTTTTTGGCGTGGATATTCTTTTCTGCAGGGAATTATACTTTTCTCGAATACTTTTTCTAAGTTTCACGATTTTTTGTTTTTTTTCCTTTGTTTTGTGATCCATGATGAACCGCTTTTTGGACTGCTTTGGACCGCTTTTTGGACTGCTTTGGACCGCTTTTTCGACTGCTTTGGACTGCTTTTGGACTGCCTTGAACTGCTTTTGGACTGCTTTGGACCGCTTTTGGACTGCTTTTGGACTGATATCAACAGCAATCATCCGCCTTAATAATAATAATATGTAGCTACTACTATGTTGAAACATGATTTATCTTTTGTTGTCACGGTGTCTAGGATACAGTTACAAACCTCACGTGAAAACTTTATTTTTTGTACAATTGTATTAAACATATATATTCAATAGGGGATCTGTATCATTGATGTTCACTGTGCATTGATTTGCTCGAGTGTTAAATAAATATGAATGATTGATCATTTTTAGTAGTTGAAATCACATTGTATCATAAATGGAGGTACAAATTTGCTGTTGCAGCCGATAGCGTGTTTGGTTTATCATTTAACGCATCCGTTGCGGTTATCTGGCGTCCCCGCATCTCACATACATGCAATCGTTTTTTGATTAAATTATTTATTTTGTAGTTGTTAGTAGATGTCGCTCCCTACAGATTACTATAAACGCTTTAACTATTTAACCGATAGATGGCATATCCTGTACCGCTTGTCGCTTATCAGTTCTTGTGGTTACTCGCGCTCGCTAAGTCCTTATCAACTCTTGCGGTTTCTTATCAGCTCTTATCGCTTCGTGCTCATTTCTGTAATAATAATATATTTTCAAAAAAAAATGCCATAAGGGCACTTCCAATTTTTAATATGTTATAGATGGCTTCATTTCCAGATGGGGGTTGACAGGCAGTGTGGGGATGCCATTTTTTCACCCGTTTTCCGTTTTTCCCACCCGTTTACGAGATACAACCCCTTTTAGTGTTCAACCATCAGCATTCGGCCGCTTATCGGTTCTTACGTTTTACAGCTCCAAAATATAATTTTCAAAAAAATGCCATAAGGGCACTTCCAATTTTTAATATGTTATAGATGGCTTCATTTCCAGATAGTGTGGGGGTGCCAATTTTTCACCCGTTTTCCGTTTTTCCCACCCGTTTACGAGATACAACCCTTATACACCTATTTAAATGTATGTAAGTACAGAAAATAAAGACATTTATTATTATTATTATTTGAGCCACCCTGCTTCCGGTCCCCAGCTGCAGGTCACAGCTCCCGGCTTCCGACCCCCGGTGCAGATGCCAGAGCTTCGCCCCCGGCTAGTACCCCCGAACACAGCCCCCACCTGCGGCGCATATGGCCCGGTACCGACATGCCGATTCTCGGCCTCACGTGCTATCACCGGAAGTGTACTTTGCAGTCTGACAGACTGAAATCAGTTCACCGGAAGTGCCACTTTGCAGTCTGACAAACTGCGCAAATTTGAATTTCTCGCCAAAATGACGTCACTTCCTGGTCCAGAACCCGCTCTGACATACTACTGTGGTTATGTCTCTAGAACAGAATTCCATTAGTGGTAAACAGTCTAGATAATTTCTTATAAGTATGCATGTTCTAGGACTTGCATGATTATAAATAAGCTTACCTTTAGCAACCCCTAATCCACGGACTTGTCCCTTAACTATCCATGGTTCTTGGATCAGTGCTAAATCGATGTCATCTGCTAGCAGCTTTCTGCTTAGATTTGCAGTGGCTGCTTTGCAGTGGTGGAGGTTAATTTGGACTACTTTCAGGTGCTTCTTTCCTATCCTTGGAGCGGATAAGGAAAGTGACCTTGTTGAGGCCTAAGTGCGCTACACAGTTGATGAATGTTAGTGCTTGTTTTGCCCTGTCATCTATCATTGCTGCGAACGTTCTACCGCCATCTTCTAGTGGAGTGACGTTGAGTATTCTCCAGGTATCGGTCTGGAGGTCTGCCTTCCGTTTGTTCTGTTTTCCGATCAGACGGAGAATAACCTCGGGTTTCTGTTTATCGTACCACTTGGGGACGTTGAACACTACCCGGACGGAATTAATAACTTTTGCCCGCTCTTTTACCTCCAACTTGGCATTGGTCCACGGGTGCAGCTTAGGTACTTGCTCACTTAACCAGTGTTTTGTGAGTTCGTCCTTGCACGCAACCACATATGTACCAGCTTCGAGATAATAGCTGGTAAAGAGAGGTGTGTTCTCTTCTTCTTCCATCTGGAAGATGAGATTTATCAGATTGTCTCTGACTAGGTCACCTTGTTCCTTTGTCAGTTTGACGTCTGGATATGCAGCAGGGTAGATGGCCATCTTCACCGTAGTGGCTGCCTCAGCAAAATCAAGCTTGCTGGTGCCTGCCTCTGGTGAGGTCGGCTTGTCTACTTTCTGCCTGGGCCTCTTTTTGGCGTTTGCCGGGCTTCGTCAGAGCGTTGCGTCTTTTGTCCCTGGTTGGTTGCAGTTTTTTCCGATTTCGAAGCTGGGTCTGCTGCCCTCTTCTCCATCTTCTGCTTTCTAACTAGCTCAGCCTATTTTATTTTAGATACAATTGACTCTTATATCAGGTAGCGTCATGCATAAATTATAATTCTTTAATATCATCTTCAAACCTAAATTTGACATTTAAATATGGCATGTCGCTAATACAGATCTCTGCCTTATCTATTCTAAATTAGACGCTTTTTAACCCCACTTCGTCGAAACAATTTATCGTATTTCAGCAATAATTTACAAGCAAATGATAGATTTGCTTAGCTTTTTATAAATACTAACTTGCATTACTTTTGAGTACAGTGTGAGTTACAGGTGGTGTTACGTTACTTTTGGAGTAAATATTCGCTAGTTAAATCTTTAACCTCAAAATATTATTAGGTGGCTTTTTGGAAATTCTTGCATGCTTTAAATTAGGTTTGGTTAGCTCTCCCCTAGTTTTAAATATTTTCCTATAATTATCAAGCAGTTTCGTAGGCAATCCCTCGAATAATAACACATATGCTACAAATTCAATTTATTTTGGTTATATTCTTACAGATATTTGTGTATGGCGCTTAGGCAACCCTTGTTGCAATTATTCTGCACTATTTTATTTGTTGCTAGATAAAGGATATCTCTTCTTGCAATCACACTTTTCAGGCTGTTTTTTTGCATCTTGTGGCCCAAAAATTCTTGCTATCATATGACCTGTATGCTAGTTTGAACTTTCTGGCGTCTTTTCCAAGCAAATCTGCTGTGATAGTAGGTTCTCCTTTGCTGCTACTTGCTTCAAAAGCCCTTTGGCAGGGCTTGCCTCTTCGAATAGATTTCCTGAGGGACCTGGAAGCACGGATGCATTATTTCGGACGCTCGTAATTTTTGGATAGTTACTTACTTTTGTCCTACCGCTATTTCGCGAATTTCTGAGAACCAACTTCAAGCGCGTTTCTTTTGGCTCCATTCCAGCGTAAGGTAAGATAAGGCCTTATTTCCTTGTTCGGGAATACATTCGTGGATTGTACGCTTACAGTCAAATTTACCTGGAAGAGTTTGGACGCTTCCTGCGAGAGGTTAAACTCCTAACTGAAGAGGCTTAGCATTCCCCGTTCGGCTGAACTCTGCGGGAATCCAGTCCGTCGATTTGGGGCTCCTGAAACTGTCGAGTTGTCAAGGAATTTCGCAACTCCTGTAGGCTACGCTAGAGAGAGTAGCACTGCACCTACCTGCAAGCCAACCACCGCTTCCTCAGCTCGCTCGGCCTTCCGCTGCGACTGCCGAAACCCTCGCTGCTCCAGCCGACTTCGCCCCCCCTTCGAGCCAACGGAAAGGTTAGGTCTCGTCATGTTTTCCTACAGGCAAGACACTGATATAGTTATTACACATTGCGCCTGGTGTATTTTATAATTAATTAGTAGTGCCTCGTTTCGTTAGTAGCTAGGGCATATGTGATATCTTTAGCATAGCAATGCTTCGTATAGTTAGGTATTAGGGCATGCTTTTGTATAGGTCAGATGTGTTGTTATGATAGGGCTTTTGCAAATTTCGAGCGACCATTTTGTGCAGTTTAGTTATCTTTATTGAATTATTAATCGGGCTTACCCGAGTCCTGGGAAACAGTCCTGCGGCTCAATTGTGTAGGAGCTATCGGTTTTAAATTAGCCCCTAGCCACGGCTTCTCTGTGAAACCTACAAATTACAGAATAGTTATTTTATAGCTCCGGTTTTTACGGCGTCCTATTTGCATGTTGCCTTCTCTTTTGCACTTATATGCCGCTTGGCAATTAATGTCAGATAAACTTACTAGAGCCACGTTTTGGAGGTTCTGACCACTGGGGAGCGTCAGATTTCGTAGGCGCCTTCGACGACCCCGCCTAGGTGGAGATCTTCTCTGCACGGCGGCGCTAGGTTATAAGCCGCCCCGACCGGCCGCCGCCCCGGTGGAGCCCCCCCCCCCCTGTAAACTGTATGTTAGGACTTTCGCTCAATTATTTCAGTTTTAAGGCTGTACTTACATTTCATTTGCGGTCTTCGTCGCCATTTGCACGTCAGCCGCTTGACGTATTGTTACGTGTTGGTAGTGGCTAGAAAAGCGACTTCGGTAGCCGTTTGCTTCACTTGGGAGTCGCCGCGAACTCATTAACTATTTTGTCGGAAATGAGAACCGGATAAAGAGCAGATCCAAGTGGTGTTATAATTAATATTATATGGGGATACCTTGATACTTTTTTTTAATATTAAGACATCGACGTGTTTTGCGTGGCCACGTCAGCGATCGTTGCTCCAACCCTTAGAAATTCCTTTGAGTCGCGGGCGTTACCAGTTTAAAAAAGCGCGCGGAAGCTTCATTTTACGAATTCGAAAAGGCGAAGATAACTAACTTCTGCATTTATGATTGCAGTATTATTGCACCGCGGCGACGCAAACGCGTTGTAACCACCGTAGCGATACTCTGCCATCGCAATTGTTAGTTTCATTTAATAACGCAAGCCAAAACCAAAACGTACAGTACACAAACGTCAAAGCAACGTGTTTGACTTTAAGATTATGGTTGTCAACAATGTCAACCGCCAATTATCAACAACCCGCCCACTGTAATTACTGCGCATAGGCTGTAAGTCGAAATGTTAAAATATGCGCTCTGGAATTCGGGGACATAATTTTGGCCGAGTGAAACGACTGTTTTGTATATAGACTGTGGTCCATACCTTGTGAAGGTCCGGCACAAGGATCAGATCTACGTCGAGGACCTGGCGCCCTCTCCTATTTTATTTTGATTCTCATTCAGCATAGCTGGAACCTTGCGACCCTCGTGGCGAGCTAGCCCAACTAGGCCGATAGTTACCAGCCGGCAAAATAACAAATATAACTTTCGCCAAAAGGTAAAGCCGACCGTCTATCTTTCCTTACAGCTGGAACGGGGTTAGATTCGTTCAAGCGGCACTTCCTTCAGGCTCAACACAGCCTGATGGTCTCGTAATCTATGAATCTCTTTTACGTCGGCAAACTCGCAGCTTTAGACGTCGAAACGTGACCCCAGCTTCTTCTGCGTGGTATCCTCAAAGTTCTACCTTTGAAGGTGCCTCGTAGATGCACCCGTGCTTAGGAACTGCTTAGGGTGACTACGTTTTTACTTTTGTTCTGTTACGTCTCTTTTTCCACTCACGTAGTCACTTCATAAAACGATAAATCAACACTTTTAGTTGCAAAATTGTATTTATTCTATCCCAACTTGGAAATTACAGGAGTTTTAATTCCCTTTTAGATTTTTTTTTCAAAATTGTACTTCTTTCAACAATCAACTTCTATCTTTTTACAAAACGTTTTCAAGGCAACCAATTGAATTATTTCATACACAAACATGGTACATGCGTGCTCAATGTTATACCTACAGTTTACTTTCTTCTTAAGACTCAAATGTTTAAATTATTTAATTCACAATGAATAACAATCAAGATACAGGGTGTCCCGCATCTTCTACTAAAGCTTCAGATAGCAGGCTTCGGTAATACATGAGAACTCTAAAATGATTAACACAAACTCTCTACAGTGTCTAGTTTCCTCATACGAAGCATTAAAAAAATGTAACTTAACAAGAGGGCCGACAAATTTAAATGCCCTAATTAGTATTATTAAATCTAGACAAAAAAATAATGCACGAAGTAACAGTTTTATATACAAAATTAAGTAAGAAGCAAACATAATTCTCAATCAATTCTTTGACTCAAAAAAACATTACATTATTGTAAAAGTTTTCAAAGTACAGTCGTGTTCAAAAATGTGTTGTATAGCGATAGTTGTAAATTTATTGGTAGTTGTGTTATTACTCAACAAAGGCACACCTTGTATCATTAACTAGGTAGACCTAGATGTATAATTTTAAAATATTTGTATATAAAAAAATATACAACACTTTTTTGAACTTTGTCAACTTAAATAATATTCACAAAGCACAAATAATGTACGGCTATCGCCTTAAAAATCTGGTACAAGGTCGAAAATCTAGTGACTTAAATTTTAAAATTGTGGACGTAACTTATGTTATTTCAGTCGTATTCACAAAGGGAAAATTGTTTTGGTGTACCAGCAGTACAACAATTTAATGAACACGACTGTACGTCCCGCCATTAGGTTCGCAGCACTTGCCTGCACGCACAATAATTATTGCATCTTACACGCTGCAACATTCTGAAGTTAATGGTGGTGGCTGCTTCATAAATTCGATCAGTAAGGTATTCTCGAATGTGGACAGGAGTAACGTAAACCAAATTCTTCAAGTGCCCCCACATGGAAAAGTCCAAAGTTGTTAAATCCGGACTTCTCGCTGGCGAAGCTCTAGGATCTCAATGATTGATCCATTTTTCAGGACAATGATGGTTAAATCATTGCCAAATCACGCCTGCACAATGTGATGGTGCACCATCAAGCTATACCTACCCACATATCGCGCCGAGGTGTAAGAGGATATTTCTCCAGTAGGCCCGGAAGGTTTATGCTTTTTATTTACATTTTTACATCGCCATGACAACAATACTATCACTAAGTTATGATATACAGGGTATCCCCGAAAGGTCTGTACAAAATAATAACACATATTCCTGAGGCCAAAATAGGACGATTTAACCCAACTTACCTCTATTCAAAGTTACTTCGTTTAGCCGCTAGAGGGATACAAATTCCCTGAAAAGAAATCTTTTTTTTTCGAGAAAACTATAACGTTTCTCGCGATTAGGACCAAATTTGCTATGTGGATTTGTACTAAAAGAAAGCATTATTTAACATGGCATTTTCTCTTCTGAGTGTTTTGTAAGTGGTAAAAAAATAGTCATCCACATCTTGAGAAGCTCATAATTTTTTTGTTATTAGATGAGTACTTTTAAGTTTTTTTGCTGATAGAGACATACCTCTGTTACCTACATTTCTTGTCTCTTGCTCCATTTCGTCATTTCTCATAGTTTAGGCAGAAAAAATAGTAACCCTCACCATGATTCAGCGTTCTCGAAAAACATAGAAAATTCTTAACGAAGTAGACTTTAAATCAAATGTTTGGCCCTTCAGGTTTCTGTCAATCCATACCCGAAACACGTGGCGCCCTCTTATTTATCAACACTCTATATATGTAGTGAAGCTTGTCCCTAAGGCGTCCTATTTAAAGAACCCCTCCCATCTCCCTGAGGGTATTCAGCCGCGGCTATTAGCCTGTCCATGAGTATTTAGGCAAGCAGTAAAATTTTCCCCGAACGTGATATAGGTTAATGGCACTCCCTAATCGGAAGTGTAGGAAAATCAGTTTTGTACGGTAACAAAATATGCCGCCGATGGATCTTTAAACCATGTAAAGCAAGGTTTTACGACCAGGTATTAATTTCAACCAAAATTTGGCACCAGTTACTCGGTTGAGTTCACTGAGATTGTTAATGTCTTTAGCTGCATGATTTCATATAAAGATATCGCAATTACATGTTACCTGAACATATCTAAATGGAAGTCGAAGTTTACATGGAAAAGCCAGCACAGCTTGAGAAAATGTTAGGCCGAATTGCTAATGAAGACGACGTCGTTCTTGTAAATACAGCAAAGGTCATGTTAAAGAAGCTACAAGGAGGAAACAAAGTAAAGTCTATTTTTTTCTATAATAATTTTCAAGGGGGATACGTTGCATTCCTGCAGGGTCCCTAGTTTTAATAATGTTGGTACATAGATTTTTAGTTATTTTTTCCACTAAAAAAATTATTTGTCATTTTGACAGATATGTCATAATAGTGGGTATAACGAACAGCATAGTAAAATATTGCAAATTTATTAATTATTAAACTTCCAATATTTGAAAATAAACATAATGAACGTTTGATTTCATGTAAAAAAATGAAATTTGTCAAGAGTTCAAATTAAGAAACTTTGACATTCAAAATTGACACATAACCACAATTTTGAAAAGTTCTACCAATACGAAGTATAAAAATTTCCTAGCGTTTTACTCACATAGCTACCAACATTGTAACACTTTGACAGTTATTATTGAAAAAAACGTACTATAGATATAGTATTCCAACCAGAAATTGGAAAGCTATTTAAAATCAGGCCAGCATTAAGAACAGTAGGTCACTTCGTAATTTAATTCATAAAATTACTGTTTGATTGTCATTCAGTGACACTTCGACAGTAACCTACAAATTTGACAGATGCATTGGGAAGTTTGGAAGACATACACGTTTTTCAACATTTTCTATGCTACTATACGGTTTTAAAAACTCAACTAGTACATACTTAAATCATGCACAATGTTACAATGCCTTAACAAAACAGTTACATGTACAGTTTGCAGATGAACTGTCATTACTTGAAAGCTGATTGACATTAGAATATTATTTACTGATTGTATGAAACCAACTTAGACATGACTTACACTTTTCATGTTGTACTGGATTTTAAATAGCTTAGACTCCAAAAAGCCTTGCAAGGCTTGCGAGAAGCGGGACAAGGAATTTTGAGATTGACAAAGCGATTTGTTCCAATGAATGCTGATCCCTGTGTTTATGTTGACAAGAACACGAGAACGTTTGTTCTTATTTTTGTGGAGGATGTTCTAATATTTTTCGACAACAGACACCGAAAGCTGCAAATCAGGAATGCATTATGCAAGGCTTTCGATATAAAAGATCTTGGTGAATTGAAATACTGTCATGGTATTCACAGATATAGCAAGGCAAGGATGAGTTAAGCTTATCTGACGCTGAATATATCAAAGACATCCTAGATATGGTATGAGCGACTCCAAGCCGGTTTAAGAACAACGATGCTTTAACCTGCTATGTTGATGCAGATTGGGCAAATTACGTCATCGATAAAAAGTTTTACACTAGTTAGACCTAGATTCTCTACGGTGATGCTTTCTCCTGCGAATCCAGGAAGCAGCGGACGGTGGCCCTTTCTTCTACTGAAGTTGAGAAGGAAAATTACAAAATATCATTAGCAGTCAACGTGTTGAAAGAAAGTTGAATTTTACATTAATTTTCATAATATACAAATAGAAACATTTTAAAATAGATAAATACGAAGGATCCACAATACAAAACTTATCAGGCACCTCCGCTGTTGCATAAGATATAAAGAAAATATAATAGTTTAATGCTAACGAAATATAGTTGCATTTTCATAACGCTGCTCAATTTTTCTATAAACAATATGATTACATAATTCATAGTTTTCTAATCCTTTTTGTACATATAAATATAAAATATAACCATAATAAGTCGATACTTAACGTTGCATACAATTCAATCGACTTGAAATGTTTATTTACTACCTTATTCTCATACTAGCTGTAGCCTGCGACATATGCCCTACTTAAAATGTAGGACGAATTTAATAACTTTTGTTGTACTAAAGAAAGTTGTAAAAGCACGCTAGAGATGGGTGGTATCCCCGACCTTGCTTTTTACTACAATTATCTGCTACACACTAGACCATTATCACAGAAATAATACTTGTAGCCACTGCTAGAAGACGAAACACCACAAAACCAAACACGAGACAGGTCACACACAAAAAAGTCCACAGATGTCAAACACAAGTGTCACGTCAACCGAAGCATCAACTCGATTTGTAAAGGTTTGTAAGCAGAGGGTTATTATTAAATGAAATGTGCTTGTGTTTGTAGTTTTAAAAATCTGGTGTGATACACGCACACAACTTCCTTTTACAGTGATCTTATAATTGGCCAAAAATTTTATTTTAAATCTTTAAGCATTTGTCAAAAATTTTAAAAAATTACAATTTCTACAAAAACGGTGCAAAATAGAGCGTTAGGTGGAAAGACAGATTTTCTCTAGAATTTTAAGCTGAATTCAAAAATGTAATAATATACCGGGTGTTCTATTTAAAATAGGAGTTAATAAAAAAAATAGAAAAAAAACAAAAGAAACCCAGTTTAGAAGTATTCAACTGGAAAATCACCTATCTTACATCAATACACATTAAAAATGTAATAAAAATGAGAAGTTTGAAAAAAACTGAAAAATCACAAGAGTAAACACCTACTTCCGGTTATGCTATTTTCTTCAAAAGCTTGCTGTCGCATCTACATAGTACACAAAACTTATATATGAAGTTTCAAAGCCATACCTCTTTCCGTTTTTGAGATATTCTGTTCACAGCCTGACAGACACACAGATCAATGAAAAAAAATATGTTTTTTGGGATCAGGGGAGTTTAAAACGTGAAGATCTGTTGAAAACTCAATTTCGAATTTTTGGGGTGAATCCAATACTTCCTTTATTGTAAAAGGAAGTAAAAAACTCAACCAGTAGGCATAATAAGTAATTGTTTTCTGTGATAATATCCCCATTAATAGTAATGGGAAGTTTGTTTACAAAAGCCCGAAAATAGTAACCTTGGTACTTTTTCCCGTTTAAGACGGCATGTAGTCTTGTACAGCTGATTGCAAATAAAACTGGGACAGCTAATATGTAATATGTAATTATGATGTACAATAAAATATTAAATACTCGTAATTATGCTGCTTTTTCTTATGCTTCTTTTTTTAATAATATTTTATGTAGTTACCTACAGAAATATAAGTTAGAGCCAGTTTCACAGATTATTAAAAACGCAAAAAGTAGTCTCAAGACTTGTTCCAGTTTTATTTGCAATCAGCTGTACATTATTATAGACGTATATCGGTAAGTCTTGGACCAACGACATCACTCCCTAGGTTATCGTTCTAATTTTTTTCCCTCCTATGTGTCTTTATATGTTGAACTAAATGGCTTTTGCATGCTGCTTTATGCTCGCAAATTGAACATATATAAAACTTTTCTTTTATATGTATCCTCATATGTTTAACCAAACTACCTTTCTCCGCTGCTTTATAATCGCAAATTGAACATGACAAAAGTTTTTCTCTTATATGTAACTTCATATGTTGAACTAAAGCACTTTTATAAGCAGTTTTATATTCACAAATTGAATATCGATAACGTTTGTCTCCCGTATGTATCCTCATATGTTGAATTAAATTACCTTTCTGAGCCGTTTGATACTCGCAAATTGTACATATATATGGCTTTTCTCATGTATGTATCTTCACATGGTAAACTAAAGCACCTTTCTGAGTGGTTTCATACTCGCAAATAGAAAAACATGAATATGGCTTTTCACCTGTATGTATCTTCATAATTATGATGAACTAAATTACCTTTCTGAGCTGATTCATACTCGCAAATTGAACATGTATAAGGCTTTTCTCCTGAATGTATTCTTACATGTCGAACTAAATCAATTTTTTGAGCTGTTTTATACTCACAAGCTGAACATGAATAAGTTTTTTTCTCCCATATGTATCTTCATATGTTGAACTAAATGATTTTTCTGGACTGCTTTTGAATCAATTTTTTGGCTTAGCCTAATTGTTTCGCCATTTATCCAATTATTTCAGGCTTAACCTGTATATTTTTAGTTAAATTATAAATCCTTTTGCATTTCGAATTCGTAAATTTTCCAAACCAACGCATTTTGTGCCTGTATCAAGTTCTTTTCGTTTGCACGATGGCCTCTCGACCTCCGCTATCTCTTATCAGAGTGCGAGCCTTCCTCGAGGAAACGAATTTTCGTCCGAGGCATTTATTCTTGTCGCCTCGAGCGGCGCATTTCGCGCGGCCCGGATTTTATGTTAATTATGTCAAATTACGTGCGCTCAACCAATATCATTGAGCAGTGTGGTTCCTAAGGGCTGATTATGATCAGGTACGGTTGCGCTTTTCTGTTTTATTATTCGCATAGTAATTACTTTGTTCTTAGCTCTTAATTACCAATTTCAACCACGAGTTTATCTCGGAGGCCAAGCCTTATCGCATTTTCGACACTTGCTGGCGTTCTTCGTTTTTGGCTGCAAGGTGTGGATGCTGCCGCTGTAATCACCGGGCATCCCCGGCAATTTCGTCCATAATATGCAGTTCACAACCACCTTATGTTGAAGGGTGTAGCTACCCCCAGCCGGCGCTTGCCTGTTTGCCGTTTGTGAGCGTTGGAGAGGCGAGGTTAGTTTATGCTATTCCGGGATTTATAAACTTATCTTCAATCCTACCTGTATTTTATATTTAAACATTTTAAACCCGTAAATATTCAAAATTTAAATGCATACGTTCCGCAATTATTATCATGTAATGTTCAATTTCATACATGCTCTTGTTTTAATATTTGAATTTTTATACGTATATTTAATTATGTTCAGAATTTAAATTTGCTATTTTGATGTGTTTTTACCCTCTGTAAAAGGTACAGTCACGCTTTTATTTTCAATAGCCTAACAGAAGGTTTGATTAAATGACTGTGATAAGCTTATCCCACGAATGTTCTTTGGTAAAGTATTAAAATAACCCGAAAGGGGTTCTTAATTTTATGCGTGTCGCAACCTTCAGTTAAGATACACAATTTTGTTATTACATTATAATTATTCTGATTATTTACTACTGACACTTCAAAACTTTCTATTGATTACTAATTAAACGCTAGTCACTTGTAGTTTATTTTTTTCTTATTATTTGGAATCTTTTGATTTCTGGCGCCCATTTCCATTTCCTTTCCTTTTTTGAAGACATTCCAGGGTACATAGCTGATGATTTGAACCTACGATCTAAGGCCGCCGATATTTGAGCTAGTTCGGCCATCGCGGTGAGTAAAGAAAGAATTTTCAGAGCTGCCGTGGTGTATAAACGGTAGGGGGGTTAATCTGCGATTTTTACTACCATCGCTTAATTTTATTAATTAATCGCAGGTCGGCTTCTTTATTGTTTCACTGGCGACCAACGCTATGGGGCTCGATTTTGGTAGTTACATCAGCTGTGTTTACCTGGATGTCTTTAATTATCAATATTTAATTTTATACTCATTTTCCTTTTCCGGGTTTTATTTCTGGATATTAATTTTTTTTGAATGCGATTATTATGCATTTCTTTTGGATGCGATTTTTGTGCTGGTTGGCTGCGTCCGATGTGAGGCAGTCCTTATTTTAGGCCCCTGTTCAGTGTAAACAGGGTGTCTATATTTTTTCTGTGTCCGATGTGGTGCAGGTTTTTCTTCTGTCAGACGCGACAGGAGATATTTTTTGCGTCGATTTTGATGCGTTATTGCATCTTGTTATGCATTTTTTCTATGCAATTTTTTGCGTCTTTTTAACGCATCTGTTTGCGTGCGGATTTTCCCTTGCGATTGAAGGCGGTTTGCTATCCTTGTGTTTTCTCTTCTTTAAGCGTGTCCATGTCTCCGTAAACCCGGGTCACGGAATGGAATAGTAGACCTAGCCAGTCGAAGCTTGGATGAGTGGGTGTGGCAGCGTGAGTTTTTCCTAACTCTGGTTTTTTTGGTTCATTTTCTTCTTCTTTCCTTTTCTCTTCTCCTTGTGTCCTGTTTTTTTTCTGTTTTTAAAAGTTGCTGTAGGGTATGTTCCCTATGGATTTTGCATTCTAGTGCTTTTCACTTTCCTTTTTACTTACCATTACTTCCGTCTTATTTGAGGATTTTTTCAAAAGCGCTTCGCTTATTTGGATTTGGACTATGGTATTATAGGATATTGTGACCGTGGAAACACCTTCAGTGTTCCTTTTAAAAACTTGTTTTTTTGTGCTTTTTGTAACGTATAGGGTGGTAGGTTGGGCATGCAGGGAAGGTCACTGTTTGGGAACGTCATCATCGAGTTCTTCCCTTTTGTAACGTATAGGGTGGTAGATTGGGCACGCAGGGAAGGTCACGATAGGAAGCACTTTCATCTTGCTTTCCCTTTTAAGCAACGCTAGCAGTTGGGGTCGTTTCTCTCCATATTTTGGGACTTTTTTAAGAGTGCTTTCCCCATTCATGCTTGTGTTCGCTTAGGACCTTTACCGATTTGATTTTCAGATCGTTGTTCATGGCTTGTTAGCTATGCTGTTTTTTATGTGATTTTTTTCGAAACGAGTTTATACTTGTTTGGGTTTTTTAAAATTTTATTATTATTTGAGTTGGTTTTTTCGGCCTTGTGGAGATTTCTGGTGGTTGGGGCGAGCGATTGTGTTGCCATCCGACTCAGTGAGGGAGCCACATTCAGTCCGTCACCGCCGCGGCGCGCCTTTTCCATCTAGCTGCGACGACTGGCTGAATGCCCGAGCGGGGTTTGGTGGTTGTGCGGTCGTTCCCTCCAGCTTCTGGGGTCTCTACCTAAATTCGGGGCGGGTATGGTTTTTAGGATCTTTTCCTGGGTTTTCACCCGAATCTTTTTGTCGCAGTACTTACTGTGTTTCATTTTTTTTGAAGATAATTTTTTTACTCTCATACTTTTTATGTTGGGTTACTTTAGATTTGGAGTGAGTGATGATAATGCGTGCGAGTTTTTCGGATTTTTGTGAGTTTTTCGGATGTTTGTAGGAAGGTGGATTGTGTCCTATGTGATGCAGTCGGTTTTTGCTGTGTTTAGCAGTTTTTTTAGGCTTCTGTCCGGTTTAGACAGAACGTCTATTTTTTTTGGCGGTGTCCTATGTGGTGCCCCTGTTATTTTTAAGCCGATTTATAAGGGTTGTTTCCCTTGGCTTATCTTCTCGAAAGAGGATTTTTTCTATAGCGTTTCGCTTTTGGTGTTGGCATCATCGATCTCATTCTGAAATTCTTTGGTTCCCTACATTTTTTTAATGGTTTCATAGTTTAAACCTTTTTATTTCTCTTGGCCGTGGGGAGTGAAACAATTTTTTGGCTTAGCCTAATTGTTTCGCCATTTATCCAATTATTTCAGGCTTAACCTGTATATTTTTAGTTAAATTATAAATCCTTTGCATTTCGAATTCGTAAATTTTCCAAACCAACGCATTTTGTGCCTGTATCAAGTTCTTTTCGTTTGCACGATGGCCTCTCGACCTCCGCTATCTCTTATCAGAGTGCGAGCCTTCCTCGAGGAAACGAATTTTCGTCCGAGGCATTTATTCTTTTCGCCTCGGGCGGCGCATTTTGCCGGCCCGGATTTTATGTTAATTATGTCAAATTACGTGCGCTCAACCAATATCATTGAGCAGTGTGGTTCCTAAGGGCTGATTATGATCAGGTACGGTTGCGCTTTTCTGTTTTATTATTCGCATAGTAATTACTTTTTTCTTAGCTCTTAATTACCAATTTCAACCACGAGTTTATCTCGGAAGCCAAGCCTTATCGCATTTTCGACACTTGCTTGCGTTCTTCGTTTTTGGCTGCAAGGTGTGGATGCTGCCGCTGTAATCACCGGGCATCCCCGGCAATTTCGTCCATAATATACAGTTCACGACCACCTTATGTTGAAGGGTGTAGCTACCCCCAGCCGGCGCTTGCCTGTTTGCCGTTTGTGAGCGTTGGAGGGGCGAGGTGAGTTTATGCTATTCCGGGATTTATAAACTTATCTTCAATCCTACCTGTATTTTATATTTAAACATTTTAAACCCGTAAATATTCAAAATTTAAATGCATACGTTCCGCAATTATTATCATGTAATGTTCAATTTCATACATGCTCTTGTTTTAATATTTGAATTTTTATACTTATATTTAATTATGTTCAGAATTTAAATTTGCTATTTTGATGTGTTTTTACCCTCTGTAAAAGGTACAGTCACGCTTTTTATTTTCAATAGCCTAACAGAAGGTTTGATTAAATGACTGTGATAAGCTTATCCCACGAATGTTCTTTGGTAAAGTATTAAAATAACCCGAAAGGGGTTCTTAATTTTATGCGTGTCGCAACCTTCAGTTAAGATACACAATTTTGTTATTACATTATAATTATTCTGATTATTTACTACTGACACTTCAAAACTTTCTATTGATTACTAATTAAACGCTAGTCACTTGTAGTTTATTTTTTTCTTATTATTTGGAATCTTTTGATTTCTGGCGCCCATTTCCATTTCCTTTCCTTTTTTGAAGACATTCCAGGGTACATAGCTGATGATTTGAACCTACGATCTAAGGGCGCCGATATTTGAGCTAGTTCGGCCATCGCGGTGAGTAAAGAAAGAATTTTCAGAGCTGCCGTGGTGTATAAACGGTAGGGGGGTTGATCTGCGATTTTTACTACCATTGCTTAATTTTATTAATTAATCGCAGGTCGGCTTCTTTATTGTTTCACTTTATATCCACAAATTGAACATCTAGATCTATAAGACTTTTCTCCTGTATGTATCTTCACATGGCGAAGTAAATTACTTTTCTGAGCCGTTTTATACTCGCAAGATGAACATGAATAAGTTTTTTCTCCCGTATGTATCTTCATATGTTGAACTAAATGATTTTTCCGGACTGCTTTATATACGCAAATTGAACATCTATAAGGATTTTCTCCTGTATGTATGTTCACATGACGTCGTAAATTACTTTTCCGAGCTGTTTTATACTCGCAAGATGAACATGAATAAGTTTTTTCTCCCATATGTATCTTTATATGTTCAACTAAATTACTTTTAAGCGCTGCTTCATACTCGCAAATTGAACATGAATATGTTTTTTCTGCTGTATGTGTTGTCATGTGATTTATTAAGCTGAAACTTTTCTCTTGCATTTCATAGTCACAAATGGATTGTTTTGTATGGGTCATCATATGTGTCAGTAATTTATTCTCGTCTTCTGCTTCATATTCACAGTCCTTGCATACAAGCTGTTCTTCTAAAAGGCTTCGACTTGCTGTACGAGTAACAAGCAATTTATCTTTTATATCAATTTCGTCTTGTCGTGATAAGTCGTGTCATTAATACTGCCAATCTCTTGCTGTACATGTAAGTTGGCGACTACTCCATCTTCTTCGATTTTTGTCAGTGGTTGGTGTAAGTTGCTGGCTAATACACTACACAAATCATTGTGAAGTAATTCTTCTTTGATGTTCATTGTGATAACAAATATGAGGTTTGGATTGGTTAAATGCACAATATCTAAACAAAATGCAAAGCGAGATTCAGTAAGCTTAAGTTAGTGGTTTATTTTAGAAATATCTGATTGAAGTAACTGGTAATCTTGTAGTGTACTATTGCATCCTGCTGTTTACGGCTCCCATTGGCCGCGTTCAGCCGGAGCAGCGCTGTTTCAGCGGTCGCTTTTTTCTGACTTGCAGCAGCTGCGAATGGCTGAACGACATTGGTTAGCGAGCGCTATGTTTACAAACAGAAACGTCAGTAATGTTGAAATTGCGTAATAACGTATTTTTGCCAAGACGACAAAGGCTGCAAAATTTCCATTTAAATGTGGAAGAAAATAATGAGAATGAGGATGGACCTCATGAAGAATTTCGAATTTGAGCATTTAACTCTTGTCAAAATTAGACTGAATTTGTTAAATTACTATTATATCACATTTTAGGGGCTATTTGTTTCAATAATTTCAAGAAACTACTGATTTTAAGAATATGGTCATTTTAATTTCTTAATTTTGTCGGTTTTCCAAAATGTGCCTCTACAATTTCGCCGTTAAAGCAGAAATGCAGCACGGTCATTTCAGGCTCCATTTTTAAAATTTAAAACTGCGCTTTGAGGTTATCTCCCACCACTCTTGCTGAGTAATCTAGCGGAAAGGAAGCGAAAATAAATTTGCTGGAAAAATGGCAACCGCTGACCCAGCACTGTCGCTCAGCAAGGCGTTCTGCGCAATCGCCAACGCAGCGCTGCCTCAGCGCTGTCCCGGCTGAACGCGCCCATTTTGAATACAAAAAAATAACTTTTTGAACTACCGCTCCTAGAGTCAGTAATATAGGAAGGAGGCTCCAACTAGAGGTGGGGCGATTCATGAACGAATCGTTCATTTGAACGACTCCGACCAAAGAATCGTATGAATCGGTTCTTTCCTGTCTCGATTCGTCATTCAATTGATTCGAAGTTACGTTTTGTACGACGCTGCGCAGCGTGATTTGAATCTGAATAAAGAATCGTGAATCCTATGAATCGGTTTCTTCTTGTCTCGGTTCGTCGTTTGTAGTATTAGATTTTGATCGTACGACGCAATGCGCGATTCCAAAATTGAAACCCGAACGCGAACGGGATGAACTAAACGAAACCGAATCTTAAACTTGGTTGGTGCCACTGTTTCATAAGTTCAATGCAATTAAACTGATAACTGACCAAGCGGCAAGCGCATTTCAGCAAGCACAGCAAAAATAGTATGGAAGGTTGACGATTTATAGCGTCTGGTTTCAAGAATACAAATGCACTCGGTGCAAAATCTAAAATTCAGTGGGACCCAACCGAACGAAACTGAATCGTTCAAATGAACGAATCGAATGAATCGGTTCATGTTGATTGATTGAATCGTAAGAATCGACTCCTAAAAATGAATCGGATTGCCCACCTCTAGCTCAAACGCTGTGGGTCGATTATACAAGAGAAACGGTAAATTCTATCTTTTTTTTTGACTAACAAAATAGGACTTGACCAGGTTGAACGAGATCGTTTCACGACGCCTGACTTGAGCATACTATCTAACTCAGCATCGATATGCACTTGCATTGCGGGAGAGACCAGATAATACCTTTGTTTGATCGGTGCCGCATTAGTGGTGATTTTATGTTTGACGTACTTAACGCAGCCGAGTTCGGGTTTAGTAGTTGTAAAATGTCGGTTAACGAGAGTGTCTAGCTAAGTTCGTTGGTCTGAGTTTAGGTCAAAATTCGCCTGCAAGTTGCCGGTAGGTGTATCAACGGTCGCCAAGCTAGGTTTTGAGAATTCCCACTCTCCTCGGAACACATCAGGGACTATCCCTACGGACTTCCAAAAGTATATGCCTAAAATTACAGCGTGCGGAACCTCCGGGACTATTAAAACATCAATGGGTACGACTCTATCATTTAAACGAATCGGTAAGTGAACTGTCCCTAAACTTTCTACTGTTTGGCCATTAGCCACTGAGCAAACGGGTCGCAACTTTCTATTTATTTGCAAACCTACAGTACGTAATACGTCCCAACCTCTAGCTCCTAAAACTGTTTGGTTTGTTCCTTAATCCAACAAAGTTAACATCTCGAAACCCATGAATTCAACTGTAACATGTGGTCGACGGTCATCAGATGACCTTTCCAATACGTAGTCTAAAATGATTTTATGTTTCACGAATTTAGTCTCGCGCTCCTTGATAAATCGTTTCATAAATTTAGTCGAATTACTAAACACGGGCGAGGACACTGCTCGACTGTTCAGCGTCTCGCGGGATCGTTTCCCTGTCCTCTATTTTCTAATCGACACGAGGACAAGTCTTCACGCTCACTTCGGGTTTTCCACAACGGTAGCAAAATTTCTTACAGCGCGGTCGCGGGCACCTACTGGCTCTACGGCCAGGCTCGTTACAATTCCAACACCGCATACCTGACGTTGGTGCTGGTTCTCTAGTCCTCCTCTCGGGAGTATTAGCGTTACGTGTTTCGACTACATCGACTGGGTACGTTTCCGCGACAGGCGCGACTTCGACATATGCCAAATCTGTTTTTAGGTCAGACTTCTTTCTCGATGGCGGCACGTAAGTTTCAATGGCGTAACGCCGTTCTTCAATTTTACGTCCATATTGTGCTAGTTCGCTGATCGACCGGACTTCCGTCAATCCTAACTGGGTCTGATATAATGGCGAAATGTTGTGTATCAAAATGCGCAGCTGTTTCTCCTCGGATATTGCCTCAGTTAAACGCGAAAACATTGTGCGCATAATGGCGATATTGATTCCCATTGTCTCCGTAGGGCCTTGGGTGCGACGTTTAATTTCGTCTAATAATCGCTCGTCATAGTTTGTAGGTTGGAACTCTAAACGCAACAGGTTGACTAGCTGCTGCCAATCATTAGGAGTCGCTCTATTAGCGCGGTACCATAATAATGCGTTGCCCGAAAACAAATCGATGACCTGCGTAAATAACTCTTTTTCGGTAAAGTTTCTGGCCACTCTTAGTTTGTTAACACGCTCAATGAAAGCGTTGACCGATAGACCCTTCGGGTCGCCGAAGAATTGTATGTTCCATTTCTAAACTGGGGTTGCTTTGAATGAAATTGTGGGCGACATGGGCGGGGCGAAACTCGGAGCCGACGTCGTTACTGAAGTTAGGGTAGTAGTTGTCATTCCGGCGGTAGAGATAGGTGCTGTTAGTGCGGATTCGGTACTGCTGTGACTGACATTGGGCGTGAAACCAGAAGTCGACGGTAGCGGTACAGGACCTTCCTTCTCATCAGTCGTCGTAGACGGGCCTAACTTGATCTGCCTAAGTTCGTACGTTGAACGTATAAGGGACAACTCCGCAAACGCTTTTTCTTAGAGAGCTCGCTCCTCCTCGGTCGCGGCTGAGCTATTCGTGAGACGGTTCATTCCGTGATAAAATTTCGTTTCGATCTTAACAGCTAATTCTTTAGTCGGGTTCACTTAATGTGTCTGTATTTTTTCCTCTAATTCGCCAATCAACATTGTCACCACCGTAAGATCCTCCTCGAAGGTGTACGGGTATGCCGGTCGCGTAGCTACTTCTGCACTTCCTTCCTCTTTCATTATGTCACGCAACCGAGAGCGCAACAGGGTAACCGTACCGGTAGCGTCATGGCCTCTGATTCTCAATTCGTATTCTGCTTCTGCGCGGAGCAGACGTTCGATATGCAACTATAGTACCATGTTTTCGATATGAAAAGAAACGGTTCACGACAACCAACGACGGTTGTACTCGATAGTAAGTGTTAGTGCGAGCGCTCTGTAAGCTAATATTATCCTTCGCCAAAGCAAAACGAAAACGAGAAAAAAGGAAAAAGAAGAACAAAAAACGGGATAAAACAGGAAAAGGCAACGAGAAAACAAGATGAGACAAATAGAAGAATAAGGAAAAACAAGAAAAGAAAAATAAAAAATAAGGAAAACAAGAAAAAAACAAATAGAAAAAAAGGAAAAACAAGAAATAGCAAATAGAACAAAAAGGAAAAACAAGAAAAACAAATAAAAAAAGGAAAAACAATAAAAGACAATTAGAAAAGAAGGAAATCCAAGAAAAAACAATTAGAAAGAAAGAAAAAACAAGAAAAAAAAATTGAAAATAGGAGAAAACAATAAAAAACACGTAAAAACAAATGACAAAAATGAAAAGAAAACACGAAAAAACAACTAGAAGATAAGACAAGACACGGAGAAACAAACAACAACAGACGACAAGGTAACAAGGCCCCACTCGCTGGGATCGCTAAAATAAACGGACAACAGGTGGCTTAACGAGAAAACCAATTAGACAAATCCCCACGTTAGATGGCGCCAAAATTAGCCTGTTACAGTATCAAACTGATTTATCGACGCTCGCAACTGTGCGAGTGCCAAATAGCTAGACAAGTCCGAAAAACGTGCACGTTCACCCTGGAAATCGTAAGAACAGGCTAAAGGCCTCGGCTCAGATACGCTCAGGAGAGGGGCGGGGTTCTAAAACGAAACACCATAGGGCAAGCGTGTTGATGTATATTGTAGTGGCTCTACACCTCTCTTTAACTACTACTAGCTAATTTTAAATAAATAAAATTAGAGCTACCACAGCAAATATTTTTAGTTTGGGTTCGTCAAAAAACTAATGAGTTAACTAAGTCTCTCAGGGATAATTAAAAATGAGCTGTATAGTAACTCAAATTTAAATAAATGATCTTACTTGTGATTTAATCTACCTGTAATTTAAATTTTGTTTGCTAAACTCACGGCAGAGATGAGCTCTTACTCAGGTTATGGGTTCACAGTTAGTTTTAAAAATTTATTTGTACGCCACTGGAGCGTAGGTCAAATGCAAACTAAAATGCTTCACTCGAGCTAATCTGTCACAAATCTACGTTATGAAATTTTATGAATTGCTGCTCGTTCAGTGTTTTCGATATTAATTACAACAACTGAGTGAGCAGATCTAACAGGTAATTTCATATTCTCCCGCTTAATTCAAGCGTCAGTAGCTCGTCTTTTGTTTTAAGCGAAAACCGCAACTTCGTTGTTTCTCAAATCGCTGCAGAATCCTACCCTCACTTCTACATGTTCCAATTATCAGATCTAGGCTAACTGAAAGTTTGAAATGCTTGGAATTAGCTTTATTCATGTGTCCGGTAAGTTTCACGTCCATAGCATTTAAATTGGCTTCATAAAACTGACCTTAGAATTTTACGCAGGCAGCGCCTCAATGCTCGGAAGAGTCAAAATGGGCCAAATCTTTTGCGGGGCGCCTGAAATGAAGTGCCGTGCCTGCAGGAGCTGGATGGGGTTGCCGGTGGTGTGGTCTCGTGCCTAGAATCCCCTCACGATGCCTGTAGTTGTTGGTACGAAGCTGGATCTCTCTGCCATGGTCGCTCGGAAGCCGAACATAAAAGTTTAATAAAACTCAGGAAAAATTCTGCCTTTATTTCTCCGGATGCACTGCATTTTACTAGTCACAATGGTGCTATTATTTTTAATGTATTTTGCTATTTAATATTGAAAAACTTAAATTAATTGGAGATGCAAAAACCAAGCTGTCAGAAATAATTTATTCAATTGTTCAACCACCTTTTTATTTTTGTCCCTGTGGGATCTGGTCGGATTCGAACCGCCTACCTTTGTAATGACAACATTGGGTCTTAGCCATCTGAGCTATTTGTGCTCATTGCACTTTTCTCTTAGCATTCTGCTTTATTACCATATTATAATACGCTCAAAGAGAATTTTTATTAATGATTTATGACTTGCAAATACACTCGACAAGCATGTAATAATTATTTTCATAATCGATTTATTCTTAATTGGATTGGCTTTGACATTTCACCATCTCCTTTATTATTTTAAATTAATTAAATACTGTGTGAACCCATTCTCTACGGTTTTGAGCTCTGCCTTTTTCCTTATGTTATGAAATTAATTTACTTATTACTGGCATTGCTTTGCAAATATGATTACTACTTCAAGTCTGATTTATTTTACTTATTGCAATTAGATACCATCTCCCATTCTGAGCTTTTATGAATTATTCATTACTTTGCAATGCTCACAGAGTAGGATTCAGGGCTTAAAACCATCGCAATATATAGGGTGTTACCGAATAAATCTACGCCAAAACGTCCAACTCAAGAAAACCCACGCTTAACCAAACCTTGAAAGTCAAACGGGGTAAGATTCTCGAATATTAGCTCTGGGGAATGACAGTGTAGCGACAGCGCGCCGACCTACCTGCATCACTCAAGAACCGCTCCCCAGGTTTCGCTCTACATCGATCTTGACATAGAGACGTGATTACCCTGTAAACAAACATGCACACAAACCAGGGATAATCATACGACAATTATAATAAACTATAAATTATAAAAAAAGGCCGACGTAATCGGCTCACACAATGTTACAGGTACAGTGGCAGAACAGTCTTATCCTAAAAGGACTACATAAGAACCCCAGCTGGAAACGCCCTACCTAACATCAGCACCCACCAAGGGCAGGCGAACTCAAGAATGCGCGCCCAATGCTTCAGTCAAATACTAATAGCCCAATCTACTTAGCTGAGCTCGCAAACGTGAATCGCAGAAATGAACACACTTTATTCAGTGTACAAAGATTAATTGCAACAGTAGACGCACCATGCTTGGGTGAGTTACAGATTACGACTCTACTTGATTAAGTTCGGTCAAGTGAAATGCAAAACGTCAAATGTAATTTAGCAGCGTATTTAATGAGTTGTACGCTAATGAAATGTCTGAATGAATTCACACAGTGCGGCGTTTAAATGTAATTTGGCGGCGTATTTAATGAGTTGTACGCTAATGAAATGGATTTAATCAACTACATAAACCTGTATAACAGCTTTGGTACATAATTGGCAAGTTCGCCTGTATTTCGAGTCTATTTTAGCCATAGTCTATCGCATAATACTGCAACATTTAGCATCAAGCATAGCCATTCGCAAACTTTGTACAGTCCGGGTCTCGTTGTTTCTAATTCATAACTTTTGTACACCCATCGCATCGTTGTTTTACGCAGCTGCTGATTTCATCGCATGCAAGAGCGTTCAGCTTCAACTTATTTAAAAATTTACTCAACGAGAGCAAGTGAGAAAGTATCTATCGATCTCTGTCGCTACGAGGCGGTTTGTAATCTCCGGGCGGACTTCCTGTCTTGCGATTGGCCACTTATTGTGGCGTGACGGCGCATTATTTTGGCGCAAAGTTTCCCTTGGCGTAGGTTAGTATCGGGGCAGTCGAGCCCAAGCAACGAACTAGAGAGGTTGTCAAAACGTGCTGTTTTTCCGCCTTCCGCCAGTTTGGGTGCTCGAGCGGTGTGTTATTGGCAGTCGGAGACAGACGCTGCTTGGTGACGTTGGTGTGCACTCGTGTGTGGGTTAGAGAAATCCGTGGCGAGTCTTTGTGAAAATTCAGTTTATATGTGGGCTTGTTAAAGCCAATTTTTCGCCGTCGTTTGGAAGGCGGGACCCTGTTCCTGAAATTACCTATACAACGGTTTCGCTGTTAGCTGTGTAATGGTTTAGGTGGCCCGTACACAATCCACTCTTTTTAGAGGATTCTGGAGGACGCCGTAGCCTTTCGGCTTTTGTCACACATACAGGTGCGAGCGATATACCGACACTGCTTTGAATGCCACCGCCCGCTACAAGCTGAGCCCGCTTAACAAGGTAAAAATTGTGCAATAGACAAGTTCGTTCGCATGTTCTTGTAACTTAACCCTTTATGTCGGTGCCCGACGCTGAAATAATGCAATAGTACATTCAAATTTTCTTTCGAGACAATACTAGTGCAGAGTATACCCCGATTAAAATATAACGCTTTGTTCTAACATTTTGTGCTGCAAGACAGTTTTGTTTCTGTAAATTAATTATTCAAGTTTGCGTTTGACACATTCCGAATACCGAGTACACTCTGTGTAAAATCTAATGCTGTGTTCTAATATTTTGTGCTGCAAGACAGCTTCGTTACTGTAAAATTAAGTACTAATGCAAAGAACACTCTGAATAAAATTTAACGTGATGTTCTAACACTCAGTGCTGCAAGATAACTGTGTTATGTAACTTAGCCTTTTAAGTTTGCGTTTGAATTATAATTAATGTAGAGTACAGTCAAGTACAACATTTTACGTTCGTATTCAAGCATTCAGTGCTGCAAGGCAGCTTGGTTTTGAAAATTAACCCGTTCTAAGTTTGCGCTTGACGCTTAAATAACGCACATTACACTGGCACAAATGTAGAGATTGCTATTCTCAAATATTGGTGACTCGAACTCAAGTTTAGGTTTTACACTCACACGTCACGCGTGTTGAGGCCTAAGCCGACGTTATAACCTCATTCGGCCTGGATTTGTTGTTCGGCTCAGCTATGCGCCGCAACCTTTAGTTAAAGCGCTTCCCAGTTGGGCGTACCCTTTAAGCCATTCTTACGAACCGGCATATGTGCCGAATATACCTGTATTTTTGTATGATGTTTGGTAGGTCACTTGGAGTGGCCCAATAGATGTATTAACCGTACCGTCTTATTCTTTTTGTTTTTGTGTCTTGTGCATGTTTGTTTACAGGGTGACTGTGTCACTGTGTTACGACCATTGTAAGGTGAGGTCCGGAAGTGGCAGATGAGCATGCCAGGTGTTACGGTATTAAAACAACTTTACGACACCCACCCAAGGTGAGCATCGCACCACTAAATCAGTCCTGGAAAACTGGCACACTTGCCCTGAGATTTGCTAAAAAGAGGCTAAAGGCCACGGCTGGAACGTTCAGGGAGTCGAGCGTGAGTCACACGATACGTTCTGGGCAAGCGTGTTGAGGCATATATATAGGGTACGTCAAAATTATGAGGGCGCCACCAAGCCTGTCTTAACCCGAATAACCGGGCCTGGGCGGTTAGACGGGGGCGGAGTATTCAAGACACTCCGTCGATAGGGGTACTCGTGAATTATAAACTCACACAACGATTTCGTGATGGCAAAAATACTTAGATCATGAAGGGGGCTTTTTCAGCCACGGCAATGTCACCACCAAGCCTACCTGCACGCTCTGATCTCACTGGCTCCACCGTACATTTATCTCCTCCATGATGGGCGCACGCTGAAACAGAACATGCACAAAGCGACCAAGAATAAAGCGTCTCTTAGTTAGATAAGCGTCTATTAGTCCAGTCTTACATTAGGGCAGCAAAGCGTGCCGCAAACATTGCGTTAATTCTTATAAATAAGCATCAGCTGATGGGCGCACTACGGTTACTAAACAACACCCATAACTGTACAAAATCAAAAGCAGTTTGACATATGAGTCCCACAAAGGGAACGTTTGTTCATAAAAATGCTCACATGATGATTTGGGTAAACACAGCAAAGCCCAAGTGAGGGAAGTGATTAGATCAAAAATGAGTGATCGACGCCACTTCGCGACAACGATTTAAGGTGCGAAGGGTACGTTTTTAACGGTGCACAAGATTTCACAGTTATTCACATGATTAAGCGCACAGCTCGCGCACGAGAAGTTAGTATAATTCAATGGTTACAAATACCTTAATTTTATTGGTGACGATCCAAGAGATCAGCATGCGGTTCAGCTTGCGGGAAACAGGTTGCCTGTGGCAATTCATTCGCCGCTAAAACGGCCGACGTGTGAATGGTCTGGATGCGCCCAAAATGGCGACAAAGGCTGGCGCTTCAACAAACGCCGCTACGACGGCCAAACTAGCCCAAGTGATGTCCTACCTCAACGGAGTCCTCGCACAACGAGCTAAAGGGGACACTCCCTTACGCGACGACGTAGAACCGGGCATGGAATTCCACCACACCTACGCCTTGGCGTAATAAGATCGCCGCTAACGACACACACACCTCCCTTGTTTAATCGCCTGAGAAGAACTCCCACTTAAGGCGAAACAGTTTATCAAATACTTGCTGAAGCAGCACGAGACGGGAAAACACTGACGCCCCCGCCAAGGGCGGGAGCGCCGCACGAACACACACACTATCCGACCTCTTATTAAACCGACGGCTCTCGGCTGAATGCCCCGCAAGGAGCGTTACGACGCTTGAAGTGGCGGCAGCCAAAACGGCGTTACCACGTGACCCTCGACAGCCAATGGCGATGCGCCCAATAAAACAAATAAATTCCGGTAACAAAGACAGCCAATGGCGAGGCGCCCAATAAAACAAATAAGTGCCGGTGACAAAGACAGCGCGAAGCCTCGCAATCACACCAACAGCGTAAATTCTAGAAGGTTCGGAAATCCTGCGAGCGTTAACACCCGATTGTCAAAGTACCAACAAAGGGGTGCCCCAGATGACGAGAAATTCTGCGCTTGAGGCCAACTATGTGCAAAATCATTATTATGGAATTAGGCGATGAAGCCAAATAAGTAACTAAAAGGGTTTAACATACGGGCACGCTGCCCTAAAGCCTAGGTGGCTAATTAAAATACAAAATGACCTGACACAGGTAGGTCGTTTTGTCTGTCGCTGCACTGTGGCTTCCACAAATAGTTATTTGAGTATTTTTCGCCCCGTTTTACCCGTAAGGTCCAGTTAAACGCGGGTACCCAGATTTGGATCTTGTGGCGCCTGTTTCTTTAGCAACACCCTATATATTTATCAACACGCTTGCCCTGTGAGCCGAGGCTTTTAGCCTGTTCTTGACGATACTCAGGGTGAGCGTGCCCATTTCCCGGATTTGTTTAGCATGCGATACTCGCTCATCCGTGACTGTCGTAAGACCAATTTAAATACCATAACATACGATATTTCTTCCTATTATTCATTTGAAATTTTGTAAATATTTTGAACAAGCAAATAGCACAACTAACACAGGACGTAGGAAACTGTGTACCAGCCACAGACTAGACAGGTTCTTTCGAATTGTTTGCAGCCATTGTTAATTTGAGCGAAATGAAGCGATATTTTACGGATTTAAAATGCTTTCCATTTATTTAGTTTGTCACAACACTTTTCGAGGTTATATATAGTAATATATTTATAACATAAGTTACAGATGTTGGAAATATAAATTATACAGAAGGCTAACAACTTCTTATCGTCAGCAATTTAAATTTACTTACGCCGCTTACACAACCGTTTTGTGACAATATAATGTTGGCTAAAATTATTGACCTTGTAGATTGAGAAGGAAAAAGTGGTCTTATTGTTAAGGAGATATGCGGTGTTTGTAATATTCACTTACGAAGGAAATTCTCTAAATTTATTTCATCTAGACAAGGTGTAAAAGCAAAATTACCTTTTCTTCTGCAAAGTGAGAACAGCATGGCAAAGGAAATTATACAAGTTATTGAAATGGAAGGTCTGCAAAATATTAACAAAAATATAAAAATCCAGTAGTAATTCCGTACAAAGTAGAACTATCCGACGTTAATGTGCAGACCATGTTAGACGAGGGGCATTATTTGACTACTAACCATAACTTTTGTTACCAAGGAGAGTCCAAGGAAAATTGTAATGTGTTTGTGGATAATGATAAAACAGTTGAAATTGATTTTTTAACATGGTTAAATTCGAAAGCTAAAGTTAAAATATACAACAAATTTGTTTGTCAAATGACAATTCCAGGAGTTCATAATCTAAAAACTTGTACTTTTTGTAAGACTAATGTAGGAAATTTAAATTGTAATTCATACAAGTGATCGTCCTTATAATTATTATTTAAGATGCTTAAAAGATAAAAAAATGCGTGTAAAAGCCAAATTTCCAACATTAGCATGACACATGTATTACAGAAACAAAAATGGTTATATTTTACAGTTCGAAAATATAGAAGCATTGTATGTAACTAGCTTCTGGCTCGAAAAAGAAATAAAGAAATCACATATAGACATATATTACAAGATAAAAATTAAGTTAGATAGTATCAAACAACTCCGACTAAAAATAAAGAAAAGAAGTTGTAGGATGATGTACATATGTCCGAGTAACTCATTAGATAACAAAGACTACTAAATTTCAATTTACCGTTTGCATCTAGTGTATTCATGTTTTTACCACATAGATAGTTATTTTTCAAATCCACGGATCATTGCTATTGACACGCCCATATCTAACAGTTTATTTAAATCTAGAGGATTTTTAGGTTAATGATATACCCGCGTATTCACTTATTTAAATCTAGGAACTTTATATGCACTTCCCGCAGACGCAGACGCGCCCGAATCTAGTGTCTTTTTAAATCTAGGAAATTTATCTAGTTACATGTACTTTCTTATGCCACACCCTGTATGTTGGTAGCACTGTTTTGTAGACAGAGATATGCATATGCCTTTACAGAGAGAAAACTTAAGAAATTACTTTAAAAATCCATGGAAAAATTTTGATATAACTGGATATTATACGCTTTCTGCATTTACTGTAAATAATAGCGGGTATAATAATTATAGGAAATATCCATATGTCGGAATACTTGGATTAAAAAATGGGTGTAAAAGCCAAATTTCTAACATTAGCATGCAGCAACTTAAAGGCAAGATTAAGATTGCACAATGCCATCGCTTGGAGGAACTCCAGAAAGAAACAGAACTAGTTGTAACTGGAATTAAACACATTTATTACATAAACAAAAAATCGTTATATTTTACAGTTCGAAAATATAGAAGCTTTGTATGTAACCAACTTCTGACTCGAAAAAGAAATAGAGGAAGTATTAAATAATTCCAAAACCTACACCAGAAGCACGTGACGATGTTCGGAAACATTTAGCAAGAAAGAAAGAAAACGTATAGTGTGTGACATAACGCTATCATTAAATAATTGTTTTTCTAAATATATATATCTTGTACTGGACCCTTTCTGTGATTTCGTTCAATTACAAAATTTACAATAAATAGCGTTTTGTCGCTAACACAAATGCATCGACATCTTTTTTTCGAATTATTCGCAGCGGATTTACAATGCTTTCAATTTATTTCGTTTGTCACTCAACACTTCCTAAAAAATCTATTTCTTGTGATATCGATGAACTGTTTTTAATTTGAACGACGAGTTAGCAGGACTAATTAATTAATGGCTGTTAACCTGTATACTCTTATTATTTTAGAATGTATTTTTGTACTACTCTTTTTATACGAATAATTTGCACGTAACATAGTAAGTAGTTTTCGGTGTAACAGTTGGAATTGATTTTTTAACATGGTTAAGTTCGAATTCTAGAGTTAATCGGACATATCCGACAAGACTCGGATGTCTTCGGACTCAACCTCGAAAAGTAGTTGAAAGTATGGTAGTTGAAAACAACGCAACCCGTCTTTCTTACCTATATGAATAATGTGTCTATGTTAGATTTTTTAAGTTTGTTCGGTGATAATTTAGTTTGTAACTACAATTATATAAAAAACCTTTACTCACAGTAGTTTATTATTTTAAACTTATTCAACGTCATTTAGTTTTTAAAATAAAATAGAAAACAAATATTTTATATTAGGATCATATATTATTATTCATGTTTAAGTGAATAAATATGTATACATGAACAATACTTTAATAAAACATGTTTTACAATATTTAACTCTTTTATTTCACATTACATTACACGATTCTAAGTTTTGTCGGTGTAGGGTAAACTTATTAATTAACTGGGTTCACAAATAGCTTTTTTGTAATTGCATTCGTAAGTTTGAAAACTACTATATTATTCATTTCAAAGAATATATATTAAAATCAGACAAGATTTCATAAAGGTAGGCAACAATTTAAACAGTCTTCATAGACGCGGACATAGAAGAGAAAATATTAACTAGTCTCCGTAGACTAATGGTTAGCGTGTGAGGATAGCAATACAATGGTATCAGGTTCAAGTCCGGCTTAGAGCAGAAAGGTTTTTTAAATAAAATAAGACTTTAGAATGTGCAAGACAGAACCTTCCAGTTAGTACGACAAAGATAAAGAATCGCTTTCAACGAATGCAAGAGAGATAGCATGATTGTGAGAGAGTAATTGTGTGGAGCGTTTCGAATACAGAGCATCACGTGACTAATTCAAAATCCAAAAATGGCGTGAGCATTACGTGACGAAATCAAAATCCAAAATGGCAAAACAAAATGGCACTAGCATCACGTGGCGTAATCAAACTCCAAAATAGCCGCCGCTTCAATTAAAACAAAAATGGCGCCTTAACATCACGTGGCGAAATCAAAATTTAAAATGGCCGCCGCTTCAATTAAAATGGCGACCTAGCAGAGTCCTTATTTTATATTTAAAGTAAGTACGGAAGATATTTACAAGTAAGAACATAACCTAGGTAAGATTTAAATTAGCTCAAAATCCGCTGGACCAGCGTTCTTTCCTAAAATGTACACCCCTCTGATTACGATTATTCCAACAACCATACAAAGAATCATGCTACCGAAGCATACATTTCTGCATAATATATAAATACATATTATTTGCTCATAATATTGTACTTCAGTTAATATCACTTCTCTGTATGCAAAACATATAAATATTTTGCCAGACACATGAATCATCATCAGAAAAGAAGCTAGTGTAACTTTATTTTGGCATAAAAATCTGAGGGCTAAGTATCTATTTGTTGAATTGAATTACAACGATGATGTAAGAGGTAACTGATCCAAACAAAGCTAGAAGCATAGAGTAGTCCACTTTGAAAAATCCTGCGGCGGAAAAGCTTGGACAGCGTTGCGAAGATAACTGGGCTAGTAAGTGCAGCTGTTCCCGTAAAGCGCGGTCTTGCACTTTATCAGGAACGGGAGGAAGATTTAGAAGTAATTTGTAGCAGATTTCTGCGGTGCGTTGCGCCTCCCTGGTTGCTCCATCACACGATGCTGCCACAATTGTTCCCAGAACCTGGAATTACAGGGTATTTTAGTTGTTAAAATTGATCTTTTCAAGTTATTTATTTATGTAAGCAAAGTGTGTACTACCAATTTAAATTATCATTAGGCTTTTCTATACTTTGAAAAGACTCTAAGACTTTTGAGGTCAAAACATTAAATTAAGTTGGTTAAGAGTACGTATTATTACATTTAATTATTTGATAACACCAACGTGTACACTTCATTAGTGCGAGTTTATTTATTTAATAGATCTAAATGAGTCGCTTATAAAACAACATTCGTCACGAAATCAAATTTCCAGCAATGTGGGGGGCTTACAATGACAATCATAATCCATTACACAATAATAATATTTTTAAAATAGTATACAATAGGAGTTACAACAAACTGGAGAAATGAAGCAGTGTAACTTAAGATTTCGGAATTCTTTGGAAATGCAGCCTTGTCTTGATAGAATTCAATCGAAAATAGGAAATGAGACCACAGAGAGGGTTAATAATAGACCGACGAATTTTAAAGCAATGAAAATTATAGTGGGAAGAATGGACTTACACCATTAAGAAAAGTAGCACATGATGAGGGTTAATAAATACGACCTCATTAAGTTAATTGTCCAAGGAAAGATAGTAGGTCAGCCTAACTTCGGTAGCAGAAAAACATAACGTGTTGCAAAATATACCAGCGACAATAATTTTACACTTCAATATAAGCATATTGTAGCGGGTAGGTACTCTCCGCGATCCCGGCGTAGATAGGCCTACTTCAGGGAAGTGACCCTGCCCACGCGAGCCTTGATTCTTTCTAGACCCCTAATACACAGGGAGAATAATGTCCTAACCCAAGTCCTACCAGTCCTCATAGTAATCCTACCTACATCCTTACCAAGCAGAAGGAACTGGGGCCCCACTGCGTTTAATTTGCCCCAAGAACATTCATGGGTTATTTGATTGACATGGTAGATAAGGAGGTTTTGCCGAGCGATCCAACTAGCAATTGGCGCTACTCAGGTTCCGGGCCGGGTAGTGTGAAATGGGCTACCGGCCATGTGTTTGTAGGAGACCAGGCATCACATGGAAAGCGGACGACTGGAATAAGCATATGGAACAACTTAAACATAGGCACGTGGAATGTCCGTGGACTACTTGAAACGGGAAAACTAGCTATCGTCGAGAAAGAAGTCAGTAGCCACTCTATCGTAGGACTATCTGAAACTCACTGGAAAGGCTCGGGACATTTTAAATCACGAAACAATAATCTCATCCGCAAATGGTGTAGGGATGATAATAGATAAAAAATTCTCGAAAGCTATGAAAGAGTATAGGACAGTCAGCGACAGAATCCTAATAGTCAGATTCCACTCCCACCCCGCAAATTTAAACATAATTCAAGTATACTTCCTTACGAGCGCAGCATCAGACGACGAAGTGGAATCATGCTACTCTAAACTTGAACAAATTTTAGACACTCTCCCTAACCGTGAAATTACTTTGATAATAGGCGACTTCAATGCGAAAGTCGGGAAGGAGACTGTGGATGTAGATTTACAAAATGTGAATGGAAAATACGGCCTTGGGGTCAGAAACGAACGAGGTGAACGTCTACTGCAGTTCTGCACAGAAAACTGTTTCTTCATCGTTAAACAGGATTCCAACATCATCGGAGGAGATTATACACGTGGACATCGCCCGGAGGACGGTACAGAAATCAAATTGCCTTTATTCTAATAAAATCCAGATGGAGAACCCAGTAAAAAACTCCAAAACATATCCTGGAAAAGACTGTCACAGCGACCATCAGTTCCTAGCAGCAGAACTACGTGTTAAAATTAACAGACCAAAACCGCACAAACCAACTAAAAACCTATGGTACCTCAAACATAATGATAGCTTTAAGACGATAAAAAATGCAGAAATCCACAAAATCAACTCGGATACGGATACGAACGAAACCGCTAATTCCTTGTGGATTAAAACAAAATCAGCGTTACTAGATGCTGCATCAGCTGTATCAGAACATAATTACTTATTCCCAGAAACAACGAACTAAAACCTGGATCTCAGATGAAACATGGAAGAGAATAGAGGCACGCATACAGCTCAAATCAGAAGGAACTCACAACGATAACTCGAAGGAAAAATACAGAAATCTGAGCAGGGAAATTAAGCAACTATGCAGAAATGACAAAAACAAATATCTGAATGGCATCTGTTATGAAATTGAGCAACACACACACAAAAACGAAACAAGAGATATGTTCAGAAAAATCAAACAGATAACAAGCAGATTTACACCAAGACATTGGGCAATTAAATCAGACGATGGAGTACTTTTGACGGACAAAAACCAGATGAAAGACCGATGGAAAACCTACTGTGAACAACTAATGGAATCCAACGACGATACTGACAACCCAACGCAAATAGAGTACTCAGAACAAGAGCCGCCTATTCTGAGAGAAGAAGTTTCTGCCGCAGTCAAAAAGTTAAAACCTAACAAATCCCCTGGAGTGGACGAGATCGTCTCGGAGATGCTGATAGCAATCGAAGACACAGGTATTGAGGTATTACATAATATTTGTCAACTAATCTGGAAGGACGGCACTTGGCCTGAAAACTGGACAAAATCAATCTACGTACCAAACCATAGCCCTCATCTCACATGCCAGCAAAGTAATGCTGCAAATAATATCAGAACGCATAAAGCCTTATCTTTTACCACAGCTGCCACCAGAACAAGCCGGCCTCGTGCCAGGGCGTGGAACTCGAGAGAAAATCTTAAGTGTAAGACAAATCATCGAGAAAGCCAGAGAATTCAACGTACCCACCTATCTCTGTTTTATAGACTACAGCAAAGCATTTGACTGTGTCCGCTGGAAAAACCTGTGGCAGATTCTGGACGAAATGGGTACACCGCGCCATCTAATCTTATTAATGAAGAATTTGTATGACAATAACACCGCGTACGTTAGGGTAGAGAATGAACTGTCCGATCCATTCTCCGTAGGCAAGGGGGTCAGGCAAGGCTGCATACTAAGTCCTCTGCTCTTTAACATCTATGGCGAGTGGATCATGATAAAAGCTATTGAAGGTTGGAACGGTGGAATAGCTATCAACGGCATTAAAATTAATAACCTCCGATACGCCGACGACACCACGTTAATAGCAGCGTCGGAAGAAGAGCTGGTCAGTCTCCTACAGCGAGTCGAGGAGACGAGCAATGAAATCGGCCTAGAAATCAACAAAAAGAAGATTGAAATAATGATTGTAGACCGCCAAAACGACAATAGACCCGACCTAAGGAAAATAAGTAAGATCGAGACAGTAGACACTTTCATATATCTTGGCTCCTTACTATCCAACAAAGGCGGATGCAGCCAGAAAATCAAGAGAAGAAGTGCAATAACAAAAGACGCCATGGCCAAATTGACTAATATTTGGAGAAGCCACCAAATTACCCTAAACACCAAAATCAGACTGGTGAAAAGCCTGTTTTTTTCGGTATTTCTATATGGATTGGAATGCTGGACTTTGAAGCAAACAGACAAAAATAGAATTGATGCCTTGGAAATGCATTGCTGGCGCAGGATGCTGAGAATAGCCTGGGTGGAAAGAAGAACTAATCAATCCATTCTAGAACATCTACAAATAAGGAAAAGGCTCCGCACCGTAGTAGTTGAAAGAATAACAAAATATTTCGGCCACGTAGTCCGAAGAAAAGGGCTGGAAAGACTTACTCTGGAGAGCACAGTTGTCGGCAAGAGGTTGCGTGGAAGATCCCCTACACGGTACACGGACCTGATAGTAAACTTAACTGGCAAAAGCTTAACACAATCCATTAAGAGGGCCGAAAACCGAGAGGAGTGGAGGTCACTAACACAAAACAACTCATGAAATCACGCTGCTCGAAATCGAGCGAACGACTGAGAAGAAGATAAGCAGAATAGCGAGCAGTGAATACCCAAAATGGTCCGGCTACGCTACTCCGGAGGAAGGAATGGACTGTTCAAAATCGGGTATGGGATTTTCGGAGGGTATGCAACAGCTCGCAAATCTAAGTTGAACGATTCCCCGGTGATTTGGTACACTAAACTTATATTAAAATTAAGTATTGGAAAATTACCTTCATCAAACGCAGGCTCTTTGATAAGCTATAACCTATTATAGTAATAACAAAACATGCATATACTGCGCGAGCAGGGTGTCATTTATTTATTATATATTCAGGAAAATAAGGTATATATCGAAATAAATATAAAATTTTATGGTAGTTACATGCAAATAATGTTAAGTTCGTGACGTTATTACGTAACTTTTACACTGTCATGTATGTATTTTCAAATTTAAAATTAATAGAAATAATAGTCAAAGCGCAAATAGTATATATATATATATATATATATATATATATATATATATATATATATAAGTAGCTGATGCCTAAATACATACATCATATAACCAGCATACGCCAGAATATATTTCACTAGCGTCAATTCGTATGCTTATTTCAGCCGATACATTTTTGAATTGATGTAAGTCAAAATACTGAGTGATACTGGTAGCCTATCTTGGTGAATTTCACGTCAACTAAGAAAACTAACTTCAATCTCGCCTATATGCTGGTTCGGGTGCAGACTATACACGCGAAGTCGAAGCTAATAGTAGCAACCAGATTCATAGAATTCACATCGAAAACAATGAAGAGCAATCCTGCTTTCTAATGATTACAAATTACATTATTCTCGTATAACCAATCAGCGTAATATAATTATGAGTAGATATAATACATAAAAATGATTTGCAAGCGCAGTATATACGTATCGCGGCAATGGAGATAATTCGTTCACTAAAAATGTCTGTATTCTCTTCTTCAGGTTTCATACGCTTCAAGTATGTATTTATGTGTGCAATAGTTTTCAAAAACCTCGATGTTGAGATTTATACCATGCATTCCCGGTACCCTTATTTAAACAATTTTTGTAGCATTTGTTAAAAATCATTTTGTGATTAATTTGACGTCATCTGAATCCAAAAAAAAATATATCTTTCTACGAGTTTTAAAATTATTGAAAAATAATCTAAGATAAGCTTCTAAAAGCGATGTACGCATAAATTTCATGGATTAATTGTCAGTAATAAAACAAAATCGGAACATACGTAATTCCACTCGGCTGTAAAAATTCTCCATGGCCGAGTTATGATAACACACGTACTAAGACAACTGGAAACTGTTTTTTAATCGTAGTAGTGCAAGAAAAATAGGTTTTGACCTTGAAAAAATGAGTACAAGCTTTTACCTTTTAATTGCATTTACTAAAAGTCTTCTAAAATCCAAGTTGTGCTAAGGCCGCAATAATGAAGAATAAAAAATTTATTTTATAACGAATTTTCCTTTAAACCTAGTGGTTTTTGAAATATGAGCTGTAGAATCCTTTTGATTTTTTAAAAATTTCTATTTTGAACAGAATGCACTGTAAAATACAGCATACTATGTCTTCAGTCAAAGTTAGTGTATGACTAAATAGAATTCAGCGAAGGAGAAAGGTAGATAGAAGACTTAACTGCCAACCTCAGGCCTTTTTCTCCTCCTCCTCAATCCATATCTCTTGACAGGGATGTGGTAACTGTCATTGCAATGGTTGTCTTCCATTCTTTTCTATTGGCCACCATATGAGTTGCCTTATGTACAAGGATCCCAATCATCTCCCGGACTTGGACAGTCCATCGGCTCGGAGAACATCCTCTGGTTCTTCTGCTGTTGACTGACCCTTCGACCATTGGCAACTCCATGTCATTACTATGCCTTAATATGTGCCCGTAATATCTCAAGATACGTTCGTAAATAACTGTATGAATTCTCTTTTTCACGCTTAGCTTTTCTATGGTGGATATGTTAGTTTGACGATCCGTCCAAGAAATGCAAAGTACTCTCCGGTAATGCCACATCTCAAAAGCATCCAGTTTCTTACGGTCTTTAGCTTTCAGAGTCCAGGTTTATGAGATATATAACAAAATTAAATATACCAATGTGTGCAGGAAGGGCATTTTTGTTGTTTTAGTAATGTGTCAGCCTTGTTATATTCTTGTTAGTTTCATAACCGCGCTCTTGGTTATTTCGATTTTTCTGCAAATTTTGTTTTCAGAATTCCATCATTTGTGATCACAGAACCTAGGTAAATATATACACTGCTCAAAACCGTACAGGGATATCAGTTCTTTCACCAATGCTTATTCCAGCCCAAACCATCAGTGATCCACCTCCATAAGGTCGAACCTCCTGTACCGCGTGGAGTCGATTTTGTAATCTTGGCTTTCTCCACACAGGTACTCTTCTAGAACCAGGATGAATACTAAATCTTGACTCATCTGAGAAAAGTACAAATGACCACTGCTCATTTTGCCAATTTTGAAATTCTCGTCCCCACAGATACCGCTCTCTCTGATTTTGTCTGCTTATGACAGGAAGTCTTAATGGTCTCTGGGATCTCAACTGCACCTCATGTAATCGGTTTGGTTTGGTTACTGATTAAAATACAGTGAGTTTTCTGTAATTCATTTTGGAGTTGACGTGCGGTGTAAGTTTTATTACGACGAGCATTAATTTGCAAAAATCAATCTTGCACTGGGGTTGTAAGATGTGCATTATCTCTGTGTCGATTGCGTACATCTAAAAATTTTACTTCTAAACTATGCGTATAGTCGTTGCTTTCTATATTTTACAAGAATTTTTAGAAATATCCCTGTACGGTTTTGAACAGTGTATGCATTTGAACTACCTCATATCCAAGGACTTGCTGGATTTCCGATCTGTTGTTATGACAGGCAGTCGATGTAAATTATTATCATCCACTACTAGACTTAGAGGTATGTGTGATATGAGTGATTGGCTGCTGCTGCACTTGTAGTAGGTAAAACTTTCAAGCGAAACTTAGAATGTAATTGCTGTTTAATGACCAAACGATTGTAGTAAACATATTTATACTTATCGAGCCTCTGGGACTTTGTTGTCCCGTATTATAGGACAAGTGGAACTTCTATTTAACGAAGTCGCTAAATAAAAAAAAATCATCAAACGGAAATTTCGTAAAACAGAAATTCATTTAAAATGGCTGGTTAAATTTGTTAAAGATATATTTTCTCACCACTTTAAGACAATATTCTTTATTCCGAAAAAATACAAAAATAAGGGGGCACATCTAACACATCGATATTCAATACCTAAGTTCTTAACTTGTCCTGTGTCCTTAATTGTAACAACTTAAAAACACACAACGGTCTTCACCCGCTCAAAACCTGCTTGTTCTTCCACGTTCGGCGATAGACTGCGCGTTCCCCCTCCCGCACATCCGCTCGTCAACTCCGCGTCCCCTAGCGGCGCACTTCCGTAGCACTCACCCGCGAAACGCTGAATTTAAAATATTTATCACTCGGCCATTCCTGATTTTACGACCTCCTGGTTCGTTGCTTGGGAAACGCTCGGATGTCCTCGTTGATCTCCGCCTCCCTCCAACACGTAATCCTTGAACCGCAATGGCCTCCCCACCTCTCGCTTCGTTCGAAGGTTAACCGGTCTCGCTGCCACCGTTACAGCACCTGATGTTGTTTGACCCACTTCGGAATCTCGCGTTGCTCGCCTTGAAGCGGCGACCTTGACCTCGTTCTCGTCCTCCCCGCATGCGACGTTGTCACGTTTCTTGCCTCCACTAATCCGGATAGGTTCCTCTAGTTCGCTCGTAGATTCGTCCTCTCCGCTTTCGTTCTCCACTGGATTTTTGTACACTTTCAACCTGGACACGTGCACTTGGGTCGTGAAGTTCCTGTTCGCACCATCTGCCACTGTATTAATCCTATAAGTGTCATTCCCTAAATCTCCGGTCACTGTGTATGGGCCCTTATATTTTCTTTGTGTTTTTACCGGTTCCCCCGTGGAAACTGGCGGAGAACGCACGTAAACAATGTCCCCGACGTTAAATCCTTCGTGTTTATACCGTTTACGGTCAAACCGCTCCTTATATTTTATCTGCTCGTTTGTAACCTTTTCACGCACTTCGTCCTGTAACTTCGCTGGTAATACGTAATCGTCATTGTTTCCCGCGAATTCCCGTAAAGCACCATCGTGAAAGTTAGCTCGAAATCCATACAATGCTTCGAATGGCGTTTTCCCTGTAATTTTATTTACCACACTATTCGCGTCACGTTGTACTTCCTTTAAACAACTGTCCCACATTCGCTCCGTTTTCATTTTCGTTAAAATCGCCGGCGTAATGGTCCTATTCACTCGCTCGCAGACTCCGTTCGCTCGAGGATGTCTTGTGCTATTTAGCACGTGACGTATCCCATTACTCGCGCAATACTGTTCGAACCCGTCAGCTGTGAAGCTGGTTCCGCGATCCGTCACAATCATCGCTGGTAGACCAAAATCGTTCACAAAATCGCGCAAACACTTCAATGTACTGCTCGTTTTTGTGCTCGGCACCGCATAAAGTCTAATAAACCGTGTGAGAGCATCAATTACTACCAAAACGTGGGCGTTCCCTCGCGCACTTTTCAAAAAGGGGCCTAGATGGCCCAAATGGACTCTTCCCATCGGCCTCTTCGGAGAAGGTATCGGGTGCAACTCTCCCGCTTGCTTACCTCCAGGTATTTTCACCAACAAGCATTCTACGCAAGAACGAATGTGCTGTCTGACGTAATGCCTCAGTCCAGCGAACCAATAATTTCTTAATATTAAATCCACTGTTCGCTCCACACTAAAATGACCCGCCATATCATGGAATTTAATTACCGTACTTTTCCGCATGCTAGTCGGGATTACAAAAAGTTCTCGGATTTTCCCGTTTACAGGAACTTCGCGCACTAATCGTCCGTTACGTAACTTGTACTTTTGAACAACCTGTTTTTCGTCTTTATCACGCTCACTATTCGGCAACTTGAGCACTCTTATTATTTCTTGTAACTTATGATCGCTGCTCTGGATTAACAAAATCCACTCCTCTTCTGGCATTATATTGTAAACCTCCAGACGTTGTTCGTAGATTTCTTCCATCGTGTCCGTGGCTGCTTCCACTGGAGATCTACTCAATGCATCCACGTGCTGCATCTTCTCGCCTTTCCTAAATTTAATCTCAAAGTCAAATTCCTGAAGTAAATGGCTCCACCTAGCAATTTGTGCGTTTGTAGTTTTTTGCATATTTAAGTATACCAACGCTTGACAATCGGTTACCACTGTGAAATGCATATGCAGCAATAATGGCCGCAATCTGTCCATACACCAAACGACCGCCATCAGTTCGAGCCTGCTACTGTGATATCTCGACTCTGCATCTGTCGTTTTTTTTGACACCGCGTATACCAAATGCATTTTCCCGTCTGCCCCTCGTTGTAACATCATCCCCGCTAAACCAACTGCACTCGCGTCCGTATGCAGTTCTGTATACGAACTCGGATTATACAGCTGCAAGACCGGCGCTGACGTCAAAGCGTCCTTCAACTCGTCAAACGCCACCTGCTGTTTGTCTGTCCACATAAAAACATTGTCTTTCCGCGTTAAATCGCTTATCGGTCTCACTTTCACCGCATATCCTTTCACGAAGCGTCTAAAAAAACCTGTTAATCCCAGCCATCGTTTTACTTCGCGCACATTTCCCGGTCGCGGAAAATTCTCTATGACCTTCACTTTCGCTGCACCTGGGGAAATTCCCTCCGCAGATAATTTGAATCCTAAAAAGTCCACGCTTGAAGCACCAAAATGACATTTGCGTAGCTTCATCGTAAGATTCGCGGCACGGAAGGCCTCGAACACTTGTCGTAACCGCTCCAACATATCGTCCCAGTTTTTTGCTGGTATCAGCACGTCATCTAAAAATGCCATCGCGACCTTGTTCCTTAAAGGCCCTAGTACTCGCGTCATTAGCCTAGCAAAGTTCGATGGACTATTGCACAATCCGAAACACATTCGCGTGAATTCCCCCGTTTCATCTGGCGTAACAAAAGCTGTTTTACACCTAGACCCTTTCGCTAACGGTAACTGAAAAAACGCGTGTGCTAAATCCAAGGTAGTGAACATTGTACACCCTGCTAAATGTTCAAATTGATCATCCATGTTCGGCAATGGATAATGTTCTTTCACTGTCTGTTGGTTCAACTTTCGAAAATCTACCACTAGCCTTGGCTCCTGTGAACTTTTCGCCACTAATAACACCGGCGACGCGTATGGCGAAGTGGTATCTGTCGCAATACCATTTGCCTTCCACTCGCGCACGATTTTTGCGATGGTTTCTCGCTCGTGTGCAGTCACCCGATAAGCTCTCGTACGCACCGGCACATTATTGTCAACTATGTTCATTTCCATTAACTGGGTACAACCTAGTTCGCTTAAGTTTTGCGCGAAACACCCCCGAAATTCGTTCACCAAGCTTGTTAGGTTCCGCAAATCTCGCTCCGATATTTCTTCGCTCACGTTTAATTGTTCACTTGTAATCGCTTCTCTGCATAATTCAATTTCCATCACGCTCATTTCTTGTCCACAAATATTCTTCGAATCAATGTTCACACCGAATTCCCGAATTTTGTCTATCTTTACGCCTTTCACTACGAAGTTTGCATCGTCACTTTCGTTGGCTACTGGCACCGTGAATTTGCCTCCATTTATGTCCACACTCACGAAGTTTATGCTCCTGGGTTCCAAACTTTGATCTTCCGCAGCAGTTATCTCTACTGATTGCGTGGAAACTGGCAAATTAATTTGCGCAAACGGTTCCTCACTACGCAAACCAAAATGCAGTACATCGTCTACCCGCACATATGCTAACTCAGGGTGTTCGGTAAAGTTCTGCCCCAGCAATACACGTAGATTCTGTACCCCACACGGAACCACGTAAAAATTCACATCTTCTACGTTAATTCCATCTAGATTCACTCTAGCTTTCGCAAAACCTTTGCTGATTACCGCACTGCTTCCGAATCCTGTCAGTCTGTTTTCCGTTTTTTCAACTTTTAATTTTAAATCTCTCGCGGCTTCCTCAGTCACTGTGCTCACCGTAGCACCAATGTCAATGAAACATTTTATCGCTTCTTGCTCGTTTATTTTAACATTCCGTATGAACTTCGTTGCCGCACTTTCTGCTAAATTCTTTGGTTCAGTCCCTATTCTCCACACTTGATTCACAGATTCACTTCTCTGCGTCACACGTTCTGGACATTCTCTGCTGATGTGGTCCGGTTTTTTACAATTGAAACATACCACTTTTCTTGGTTTAGTGCATTCTCTGGCTAAATGCGATGGTTCACCGCAGTTGAAACACTTCCACTTCTCCTTCTTCACTTCAGGATGCTTTTGTGCACCCGGTATGGCTGGTTTCGTTGCTTCCTGAGGTTCACTTTTCACCCCGACGAAGCTGCTGCTATTGTTTTGGGGTTTGTGTGGCTTTTCACTTTTTTCTGCCCGGAAACGTCCACTCCTCGCATCACCGATTTCTTCGCACTCTTGCAGGTCCTGTAACAACTCCACTTCGTTGCCTTGAGTTTTTCCCATTGCCACATTACACAAATCCTTGTTCCACAATCCTACTAAGATTTGCGCTTTGGTTTCTTTAAAATTCAGCTTAACGTCCTTACACAATTTGAATTTTTCGTGAAAGTAGGAATTTATGCTTTCATTCCGGCTCTGCACCCTCGCTGTCATTCGCTTCCACTTCTCCGTTTGCGACAACTCTCCACTGAACATTTCTTCAAATTTCTCCGCGAATTCGTCGAATGTTTTTAACTTCTCCCAGTTACTTTCATGCCAATGTTTTGCACCTCCAACCAAATGTGTACGAGCTGTTTCCAAAGTGAAAGCATCTGGCCACCGGTGCAATAGCTGCATACTTCTTATGTTAGCTATCCACCTTTTTGCTTCACTTTTACTTTCTCCATTAAATGTACTGATTGTCCTCGTTAAATCAGGCATTATGTGATATGCCATTTGATTTCCCGTAACCGCACTCCCGGCACTACTCGTTTGCCCGGCTGTCACTTGTGTGATAAGTCTTTCAAACAAAGCGTCTCTTCGTCTGTTCTCTGCTGTCATAATCTGCATCATTCTGATTACATCACTGTCAGTATTCACTCGATTATTGTCCGCGTTCGCGTTCACCTCCGGCGTGTTAAAGCTTGAACTTCCCGCCCGATCCAAATTTCCCACCTGTTCACCCAACATGATGAGGTCGTCGCTCTCGCTGTCACTACCTCTCACTCCCCCACTTTGTCCCTCGCGTTCACAGCGCAGTTGCAAACGCGCCTGGAACCTCTCGAACTCGTCGGTCATCCTCTCGAGAATCTTCGTTCGCTTCCGTAAAATGTTCCAATCACGTTCGCTTTTCCCCTTCTCGTCGACGTGTCGCTACGTCACTTCCTTTCTCGATGCACAAGATGTTCACGCCCCTAACGGTCAAATTACAGGCTGGCGCTCCATCCGTCGTCGGCCATGTTGACACGTTACCACAGCACTTGAATATTCCGTTTTTCTTGCTTTTTCGCTCGCCTTGGGCACTTGTGGACACGTCCCTCTGCTCTATTTCCCCCGGAAATCACGCAGACACGGAAGTATCCCACTTCTGAACTATGTTAAAGATATATTTTCTCACCACTTTAAGACAATATTCTTTATTCCGAAAAAATACAAAAATAAGGGGGCACATCTAACACATCGATATTCAATACCTAAGTTCTTAACTTGTCCTGTGTCCTTAATTGTAACAACTTAAAAACACACAACGGTCTTCACCCGCTCAAAACCTGCTTGTTCTTCCACGTTCGGCGATAGACTGCGCGTTCCCCCTCCCGCACATCCGCTCGTCAACTCCGCGTCCCCTAGCGGCGCACTTCCGTAGCACTCACCCGCGAAACGCTGAATTTAAAATATTTATCAGTTATATTGGGACAGGGAGCATTCCTTGCCAAGATGAAAGATTTTAACCAGAAAATGAAAGTAATGAAAAAAATCTAAACTAAGGCTCTTACAAGGAGAAAAAATTTACATAAACGATGATTTGACTAAAATAGACAGAGAAGTACAGAAGCAGATCAGAGAAAAAACAAAGCAATGGAAACAAGAAGGGAAAACAACAAAAATGGGTTATAAGAAGGTGACGGTAGATAGTATATGTGAAAATGGGGCCGAACTGCCGAAACCTTAGTGGAACAAAAGAACCAGGGAAACTGAGTTTGTATAGTAAGGAAGGAGCAAATGGAAATCGACCGTTGGCTATGGATAAGGACATGAAGAAAATAGTAACGACTAGGAATCTACATATAGAAAAAAACGAAAAAGAAAAAAGAAAGAAAGAAAGCAATAAAATATTAAAAAATTTAATTAAAATAGGAACATGGAACGTAAGGACACTACATCAAGCAGGAAATTTGGCACAACTAATAGGAGAAGTGGAAAGATATAACATAGAGATGGGAGCCAATACATGAAAAACTAATTAGAATAAGGTTAAAAACAAAAAGCAAGAAAATGACAATTATTTAATGTTATGCACCCACTGAAGTATCGGAATATGCAGACAAGGAAGTGTTTTATAGTAAACTGTACAGGATAATGAGAAATATCCCTAAAAAATATATAAGAATTTTGATGAGAGATCTCAATGCCCGAGTAGGAGTAGAAAACGATGAGTATGAAAATGAAATGGGAAGAGAAAGGATTGACAAACGCAATGAGAATGGTGAAATGCTGTTAGAGTTGTGCGGAATGTACAACTTAAAAATAGGAGGTACAATGTTTACACACAAAACCTGCCATAAGGTCACATGGGTATCTCCAGATGGTAAGACCGAAAGTCAGATTGACCACATATGCATTGGACCAAAAGACATTAAAATGTTGTGGGATACTCGCAACCAGAGAGGAACAGACATAAGATCAGACCACCATCTACTTATAGCCAAGTTAAATCTAAACATGGAAAAAACAAAGGCAAAATATCAAACATTCAAGCAACAGAGTTACGATACCAGGAAAGCTAATAATGAACAAATTAGACAAAAATATACGCAAACATTGAGAGAGAAGTGCCTAACCATAGATTATAGCAAACCCATAGAGAAGATAGGGAAGAGATGCAAAAATGCACTCTTAGAAACCGGTAAGAAAGTATTGGGCTTGAAAACCCATAACAGAAAAACATGGATGAGTGATCAGAGATGGAGTATGATTAAAAAAAGAAGAAGAGTAAAGTTGCGAAAGTTAGAAGAACGCAATGAAGATAGAAGAAAAGAAATCCAAAAGGAATACAACAAAATAGCGCTAGAAATAAAGAAAAACATCAGAAGAGATAAAAGACAATGTATAGAAAAAGCAGTGAAAGAAGCGCAGAAAGCAGCTTCAATGGGGGACACAAGAACAGTCTACAAGAAAATAAGAGAAATTGGAGGTAGAGGACGGCAGAACAACATTGTTAAAGATAAAGATGGAAAAATCATAACCGCCCAAGATAAGCAAATTCAAAGATGGGTTAAACACTTCAAAGAAATACCAAATATTGAGAGAAAGGGAATAGTTAAAGTTCAAGAAGAGGAGCAAATACCGGAATTAGACATTAAAACAGAACCGCCAATAAAGGAAGAGATAATAGAAGCCATAAACGAACTCAAGAAAGAAAAGGCGCCAGGGATAGACGAGATCACGGGAGATTTGCTAAAGATAGATGTACCAAACACGGTGGAATTACTCTACCCACTATTTGTAAAAATATGGCAAGAAGAAAGGTTCCCTGTAGATTGGAAGAGAGGCATAATAATCAAGAGGAGACCTGAAAAACATGCAGTAATTGGAGGGGAATTACCCTACTCAGCGTTGTAAATATAATATTTTGTCGAATATTAGTAAATAGAATGAAAGACGAGTTAGATAAAGGACTAAGGGAGCGGCTGGAACGACACACAGTTTAGCTGGTCGCTGGTCATAAAGGTTTCCGCTCCAACCGGATCGGCAAGTCCGATAAAGACGCCTCCGACTGCGGTGAGGCTCGGACACGGCAAGCACGTCTTGTTTGAATGTCCGCTGGACGGGCAACAAAGAAGTCTAGCTGAGATGTGGCGAGGCTGGGGTGGCTGCGGATCTCTATGAAGTCACCTCTCTTTCGTCAGAGGCGGCCGGCGTGCTGGAGCGCGTTTGGCAAGTTCGCGGGAAAGGTGGCGTGATTGGGAATCGATCAAGAGCAGTGGCTGTAGATGCCAGTGTGGTGCAGTGATGAGTGGCGCTTGTGTAGGTATGTTAAGAAAAGGTGCAAGGACTTAGGGACGCGATAAGATAAGATAGGTAAGAATAAAGCAGAAGTGTAATCAAAATTACGAGTTTATTTTATTTTTCAAATAGATTCTTTAACATAGTTCCATTCTAACAGACTGCTATTTCTACTGTCTTTCGACATAAACGGTCGACGATTGAATTTTTATCGTCTACTGTTTACGAGACACCTACGTTGAAAGTGCTGTTTTAAATAAATTTTAAAATAACCAAGAATTAAATTGGTAAGTGTTGTACTAACAGATCATAGGTTGAAATCAACACCACGAAAAATGAGTAAGTAACATCATTGATTTTTTGCCATTTTATTATGAATGGATTCTCAACATTTGATACAAGCCGAAATTGGAGCATTGGATACACTTGACGATCGTTACGAGACTTTACCTAATTAGTAGCACAAACTGTCTTTTTTGTCACCGACTGGCAAAATAGCCTAGGATTCCTCAATTAGTGTCTTCTTGTAGTACACCAGCCTTAAGAAGACTTCTATGACTTAATATAAATTCGATAAGCGTGATTTTGAGATAAAATTTTGTAATTTTCATTTTCCCTGCCTCGCTATAGTTATGGATGATTTTGACATGAATCTATCGACATTTTGTCTCCTTCTCTCCCCACTGTCGGGACTGATTTTATAGCGACTTTTTATGTTCCACAAATTTCAAAATTGCCTATTCAACCTCTCAACTTCCCTCCAAGTGATACCCAATGACGGCCTAGCCATTGTCACCCTTTTGCCGAATTCTCTACAGAAACTGCAAGAAAATACCTTGAAGCCATGACAAAACCATAAGAATACAGCGAAATCTCTCCAATCATGGCATAGTCAGGAACCATCATAGCAACTGTACGAAACAGGACCTTCAGGTTGTCTGGTAGTTCTTGTCGACCAGCATAACTGCAAGTTCAGACTTTAGCAAAAGCACAAGTTTGATAATTACTGCATTACCCTGGATTCATTGTAATAAAAACAGTGCAAGTGGGATCTAGGGAAAGCTCGGTTCCTTCAAACACAAATTTCTCTACTTTCGACGCGATAGCCATTTGAATGCTCTGAATCTGCTGAGCCACCACTGAGAGAACTTCCAGCTCAATGCGGTTGAACTCATCGAAACAAGCCCAGGAGCCAGACTGAGCCAAACCCTGCCGTTTTGATGATGTTAGTGATTAGTTTAGCTCAAATGTCAGACTCACCTTGAAGAACTTTCCTAGAGCTTTGTAATCTAATCCATCGGAGCAGTTGAACACAACACATTTCTTAGCCATGACTTTGGCCAAGTCTTTGCAAGTTTCTGTCTTTCCAGTACCAGCTGGACCTTCAGGAGCTCCACCCAAGTTAAGTTTAAAGGCCCCCATAAGTGTCCTAAATTAAAATAATTAACGTGATAATGAGTTTTCGTATGGCACAAACCTAAAGCAACGATCTGTTAAGGGAGTGACGACTAGTCGACCCTGGTTTCCCAGGTATTCAAACCCGTAAGCAACATCAGTGGTGATCATTGAAACTGTAACATAACTGTCTTTCCAATAGAAGCGTAACTGGGAAATCCAGTTAAAGTCAGCAGTTGAAGCAACTTTCCAATCTCTCAATAATGCTACTATATCTCGTCCTGATAAAAATTAAAACAACTAAAAAATTGTTAATAAATGTAGAAACACGTCATACCGTGTACATCAATAACGATAAGGGCTTCTACAGTAATCTGTTTACCAGGATCCAGTTTGCCTTGTACTAATTTGACACACAGTTCTATAATATCTGTACATTTATCTACTTGTTGAGACAAAGTTCCTTCCGTGATTGCTTCTATTACCGCAGTCGTCCATGTGATGCAATTGACGCATTGAATGACCTAAATGTTATATGCAGATTATAATGCCCCAAGGAATAGTTCTGGTGTTTCTACTTTTCTCTAACAGATACAAGTACATATACCTACAAAGATTTAAATGATTACCTGCCCCGGCCAATTCATTATCCATTCGACTCTGTCAGTATTTTGATATGCATTTAAGGATGCTGTTGTGACATCCATCATGGATTGAATCATTAGATGCTGTACTTGAAGCAACCACTTTTCAACCATACCCTACCAAAAGACCGAAACATCAATCAATAAGCAACAATAAGGCCCTTCTTTACCCACCTTAGCTTCAGCAGGTACTATTTTTCCACTCAAGGCAACAACTTCGCCTTCAGCACTAATCATTCCAGTAATTTCATCATCTTCAGTAAACTCCAAGGTATTGACTCCTTCAAAGCACTTTTTCAGATGAGGCTGTACCCGCAGGGGGTCCTTCGTCTCAGACAAAATCTCCAACAGTTCGTCGTTAGACAGAAAGAAGAATCTCGGAAAGTAGAGTCGTTTCTTCTCCAGATAATCGTTCAGACCTTTTTGGATTTCGTCAAGCAACCGGTTGCATTCTCGAAGCAGCTTCAGCATGTTTTTGTAGTCGGTAGCAACCAAGACGTGCGTGTCCAAAACAGTGTTGCTTTGGATTGCCCTCCAAGTGCGATCCACCTGCTTGAAATTTCTAGCTTCTGTCGGCATTTGGCGCATTATGTCTTCAGAGCTGAATATTGGTTCCAGGTACATCCACGTAGCCTGACACTAAAATGAGATTAAATTAAACTTCAAGCTGTTACATCGTGCAATCTACATACAACAAGCCAGGCGTCCAAAATATCTTGCATCATTATGAGTTTATCTTCCCACTTTTGCATTTGATCTTCGAAAGCTTTTACATATGGTGAGCCTCGCATGGTTTGAGCTTTCAGGATGTGATCGTCCAACATTACCTGAATATCGTCAACAGCTGACAAAATAGTGACTCCAGTTTCTCTAAAAAATAAAATATCGATGAAGCTATATTAAAAATCAGTAATAAGTTCATATACTTTATATGGACAGGGTTAAGCAGTTAATTCTATACTTTGTAAATGATGATAAAATTAGAGAAAAGAAACCAAAAGATTTAAATCGAATAGTTGAAGAAAATAATAGAACTATGTAATGTAATACTGTATGTCAGTGACAGATGATATATATTACATGACTTAAAACGTGAATTACATGAACTCGGAAAAAGAAGAAATTCAGTCAATAGGATTCGAACCTGCGCTCCTAGAGGGAATCTGACTTCTAATCAGATGCTGTATTATGAAGGGCACGGTGACGATAGGACCAATCGCAGACCAGGTTAGCCCAATCGGAAAAAATAAGATCGTACACATTCAGGCAGGCAGGCAGGCATTCAAACACAGCACACGTTTATATACAAGATCTTTTCCTTTCGTCGAAAAAATTTTATTATAAAAAAAACGTCGAAGTCCAAGTGGTCCCCGTATTAATAATTATCGTAATAATATGGAAGAAATAGGGGCTAAAGCCTATTAAACAAAAACAGAGAGGAAGCTAAGACTACTGATTCTAAATGTTTCTTGACGACGTGTCCTTCACTTGACGCTTTAGAACCCCCGATTTTGTTTGATAAATCTGTTGTGATTTGTATATTTTCTGTTCGTCTTTGCTATGATATTACAAATTTGTAAAACTATTGCTGTAAACTCTTCTTTTACGACTGCTTGTAGTGGAGTTTAATTATGTCCGCTATGTCTCGCTTAAGTGAAGATTATGCGTTTGAGAAGCAAAGACCTGAGAGTCGTTGTTGTCATTTTAAGGGTGATATCCCATTATGGTTGACGCCGGATAAGAATTTTCACTTCTTTCGTACATTTGAAGCGACGGGGTGTGGTGTATTTGTTGCCGACGTGTGTTTTTCGCCAATCCCTGTACCACTGTGGATATAGACTTCCCTCAAATTTCAGTATCTTTCTTTGGTTTGTCCACCGAATTCAATGTGGACACCCTCTCTCAAGTTTACCATCTTCCTTCAAGTGCTAACAGAATTATACAACAGTCAGAAATGACCATTGCACTTCGATGCCCTGCGAGATGCTGTCAGGTATACTTATTTTGTGTATGTATGTAACAACAATGCGTTAGAAATGCGGTACAGTAAAGATATTTGTGCATTACAAAAGATATGAATATGTTTTTTCCCTGAGATTGACATGGTTAACCGAAGGTAAAAAACATGAATATCTATAACGGTGCGTAGAATATTTTATTTACCTACTACCATAATAGTAATAATTTCCAAAGTACATTTAAAATAAGAATATCACGGCCTGCTGAATTGTGTGACGTTTGTCAAACAATTCAGCAGGTCGTGAAGAATATGCAAGTAACATCAAGGATTGCCTGAATGTATGGTTGCTAAGACGTTGTTTGTATGCATGGTTACCACGAGATTGAGGGAAAATAATTTGAAAAATTCCTAGCGAGTTATGAGTAGCTTTTCATATTTTGTATCTATGACAAAAATGAACAATATCATGTTGCTAGTAAATAGAATCTATTTATGGACGTTGCGCCTATACGCGGCTACACAGAAACTGTAAAGTTAAAAGCGTTAAAAACCCATTAAGTTTTGCGGGCTACCGTGTCAGTTTAACCAAATTATGAAACCTCTTCAGAGCCTTTGTTTGTTGAATAAAGTTTAAGCCGACACAGGCTAATGAATACATTCATTTTTCAAGTTAAACCGTACATATAGTGACGTCACATAGGCAATTGCTAATTTAAATTATGGCTGTAAAGGTGGAATAAATTGCTGGTTTTATTAAGAGTCTGCATAAGTGACTTGTTTATATCATTCTATGTGTGTTTTATTAAGTACTTCCTTTTTTACAGTAAGACAATTCGCAGAATGGGTTATAAACATTTTTGTTGTGTTTTAATTTACCGTTTTGCAATAATTGTAACAAACTCTTTGTCTTAATTTCGTAAACATTTCTTGAAAATGAAATCTGCTATAAAGTAAACTTGTCCCTCAACAATATCTTTGGGGGGTAGCAACAATAGACGACCTGTGCAGCTGCTGCAGAAGACAATGTAATAAAAACGTTAAACAATTTATATATCTAGGTATCGCCGTAGATAAGAAAGAAAGATGTCAACATAATAGTGAAGAACAAATAGGCAGAGCGTAATGTGAGTTTTATAAACTAAGGGAGATGTAGCCATAAAAGAAAATAGCAAGAACAAAAACTGGCATATTAAAAAAAACAAAGAGAGTTCTTCTGTATACCAGTAAATCATGAGCCCTAAGTTGAAGCAGGTACAAAATGTCACAAGTAAATAGGGACATTATCAAGAATCCGTTGGCCAAATACAATATCACGTGTTGAATAATAGAATGCAGGAGAACAGAAACCGGTTGTTGCTACAATAACACAAATAAGAAGGCATTGAATAAGTAGAACACATTGATGTATTCGTTTTCTCCCACGTACAGTCTCAAACGCGTGCCGCTACTCCTAGGCCGTTGGGAGGGATGCTTTTGCGCAGAACGCAAAGTAGACGACCGGCATCTGCAGGTCTTTACTCTTCAGTCTTATACCATAACTATAGCTAGAACCTTCAGAAGTAATTTTACGGTCGTAAAGAAACTTCTGATACCCGGGAACACTTCGCACGTCTCCTTTTGAGTTGGGAGCGTTGCAAACGTTTTCAGACTGGAGTAAACAACTCAGTGGCGCCTAATAAATAATAATAATCATTTTCTACGTCTCTGCCGGACTTACTTTTATAGTAAATGTTTGCCTGTATCTCACTGAAGCTAGTTGTGTGCACTTTTCAGACTTGTTACATGTAGCAAACGGCTTTTCGCCCATAACAACATCATAAGAAGATCAGCAACATTGTAATAACAGCCATTCAAGAAATTCAGTGGTAAGAAAATGGAATAAGAGATATTAAAATACACAACATCCTACGTAATGGTAAAACTGCCAAAACTGGAAAAAAGCGTAATATCGCAGAACCATTAGAAGACATAGCATACATGAGGTGTCAAATAAAAGTGGGGATAAACTATATAATAGATTTAATCATCCCCAAAAATATGATCGTTAGCTCAACATGCGTGGGAATCACGATATCCAAAGGTACATGCGTCTCTTACCTCACCTGATGGAATAACAGTCAATCAAACCGATCATCGGCCAGTATTTTGGACGTGAGTACCAGAAGGAGCACATCCTACGGGTCAGATCACCGAATATTATAAGTAAAATTTCGGTGCAAACTAAATAACCACAAGCAGGAGAACTAACATGTGCAAGAAAAACTCGATCTAAATAAACTCAAGAAGCCAGAAACAAAAAGAAGAATCAAGAACACCTGGAAGAAAGGCTACGAGAGAAAAGACTAAGTGAAAAAAAAAGTCTGCCAACAATAGAGGTACAGCACACAGGTAGCTAAACAACGGAAGGAATGTTTTAAGGCCAGAAGTCTGTGCAGAGACGCAACGGGTCGGACTAGAAGTAACAAAGAGCGTAAAAAATACCTGGAAATCTAGTTCTCGCAGCTACTTGGAACAGAAGAATACGGAGCGCCAAGAAATGTAGAAAAACAAGAGCAAACAGCAATATGAGGGTAAAAGTGGCAATAGAAACCCAAAAAAATAATAAATCTTCAAGAATGCAAGCTGTCAGAATGTAAAAAATATAAGAAAATGAGGTGGCAGAAGTGCATAAAATATCTAGAATATCCGAAGGCGAAAAGCAAGCACTAGATAGAAGAAGTTGGATAAAGGGGATGGAGAAAGCCAGGATGTGTAATAAAAAATTATAGTGCATTAAATTTATAGCGGAAAAAAATAGAAAAATATTAAACAATATAAAGGTAAATATGACGTGCTAAAACAAAAAATTAAAATGCTAAATAGTGTATGGGTAGCAAACAACTAGAACGATAGGTACGAAAACGCTGCTGAGACATATATATAGGTACTCTACAGGAAGTGTATAGGAGCAGAAAGACGACATCCAACAAAAATAGATTGATTAACAATATATTTTTGAATGTGGTGGCGTTCAACAAAGTTTAAGCTAGATCTACCCCAAATTGAAATTAAGCCTATTGCCATTATCTAGGCCAATCATTTTAAAGAAAATCTTTCTTGATTGTTATGTTATTTTTAATTTGTACCGCTTTTGTAGTAAACGCTTCTGTTCTAGAGCATTTTAAGCGAGTCCACCCCTGTTCATTCCTTTAGAAGTAATTTTGAACGTGATTCAGCTCGCGGCTGAATGGCATCTGACAGACCGTTGATTAAGCAAACGGGCTTCACGCCGAAAGAATGTTTGCTATTTCGCTGATAGTGCATCGGGGATATTCTTCGCGTTTACACCCGCACGAGAGGAACTGTTGAGGCTGTGAATTGCAAATTTCGCTTTTTGATCGGCATTCGAGTTTGAGCCTCCAAGCCTGGCGTGTCAGAGCGGCGAGCCCGACGGGACCTCCATTTTCGACTCAAAAATTGAGCCTGAGACATCAGCGTGAGCGAGTATGCCACAAATGACGTTTAGCCTTGTAATAGGTTGTGTTGTTACATTAAAATGAATAAGTAGTGGCAGCAATTTACGCTAGCCTGTTACAACTTTTAATGCTACATAATATCTATCTTACCGGTATGGCACGCATTCAAATTTAACGTCAGCCCACTCATCGATCATCTTAAGCAAATTCTTCTCAAGAGCGTACTCCTTGGTAGCAGCCCCGCTGATTTCTTCTAACTGCGTTGCATATTTCGTCAACCCAGCTTCAATCATCTCATTTAAGTTTGATTCTGCAGTGGGCACTATTTCAGCTCCGACTATTTCGCTAATCTACAAACATTGATTAGTTCTCACAAATATTACATAATGATATTTAAGTGTTACCATTCCCCAGTGCCTTGCCTGCAACCCCTTGTTGCACACGGTTTGTAGCACCGGCAAGAACTGCCTGAACTTTTCTACCTTAGCGCGAACCATCTCCGCGATTCTCTTGGCACCTGGATTGTCATGCAACGTTTTTGCAAGTTTATATAGCGTACGCCACATGAGATCCACTTCTTCTACAATCTCATCTGCTTCTAAATTGGCAAATGGACCATAATACCTAAACCAAAGGCATCAAGCTAAAATTGTTATACTGTCGGAACTTACCATTTATCATATTCATCGTGAAATTTAAAAACGGTATGCCACAGTTTGTCGTAAGGATCAATGGTAGCAAGCATATCATACAAACTCATAAATGGAGATGTCTCCATGTCTAGCAACTGCTCTTCTGCATTAATTTGCTCTGCTTCCTGCTTGTCTTCCTGTGGATGGGTATAAAGGCATTAGATTGTTTCAACAAGTTCCAAAACAATTCCAACCTTTAGTCTGTCGACTATTGCTTCTACAGTTTCCACACATTCCTCCATTTCCTCCATAGTCAGAATTGGAGGGTCTTTTTTCTTGAATGCAATGAGCTGCTTCTTATGCTTTATGAGTTTGATATCGAACTGGACGATTTTATTTCTCAGTATCGTTTCAGCTTGCTCTCGTTTTAGGGCAAGTCTCTGCGACGCCAACTCTATGACGACTTCCATATCTTTTGGCCATAAGAAAACTCGCCCGTTCAATTGAATATCTTCCACTAAAGCAAATTACTTTAATGATGATATTTTTAACATGTAAGGTACTTACGGGTTAAATGAGCGTGATCCATCAGAAACATAACATACTCAGCAGTCTGTCTAATATTCTCCTTGAGAGCATACATGGTTACGTCACGACATTCGACTACAAAATTTTGTAGTTCAACCAACTCCGCAACTGTCTCCGGAGATTCGCTTACTCGCTGAGACATTTGATCAAATGTATCACAAATGCTACAAAATATTGCATAATAAGGAGAAAACTAATCTAAGCTATAATAGTACTTCCGATTATGGTCGTGGTTTAGTTTAATAAAGTAGTTTACTATGAAACTTCTTAAATTATCAATAATTCCATACAAAACATCGTTCAATGCCTCGCATTCGAGACTTAGAAAGTTCAAGGGAATCGAGCGCCGTAGCATGGTGATTTCATCCTCACTTTCTCGTATCCCTCAATCCTTTTAGAGTAGTCTTTTAGCATGGGTGGGGGATCTTGGGCCATAAACTCCTTCAACGATTTTTCAGCTTCACCGTTCAAGATGTAGAAGTACTCTTCGTATATTTTCAGAAACATTTCTGGCCCGGAGGTGTTGGTTTCAAAGCATGCCATTCCTGCTTCGATAATTGCTTGAACTGGTTGTTCCAGTTCAGAAACGAAGGACAAGTACGTGTTGTTTTGTCTGAACTCAGGAAACATAATGGTTTCTATTCGTGGCACATCGACGTTGACTTCTAGAATTTTCATGAAGCTTTTAAAAATTAGCTGTCTAATCTCGTCGACTGATGGAACCAGCTGAATATCAGTTGTGCCAATGATGGGTTTCGCATGGATTTTTATTGGAGGAATATTGATCAACACTAAGTCGTAATATTCCTCGCCATAATCATTGCCGTCCTGTTAAAAATAAAATAGTTACCGCAACTTTGATGAAGGAAGGGTTGTACCTTGAACTCGGTCATAAATTCTAAGAAGTGACTTAAGCTGTGCATTACAAGCCTGCGCAACTGCATGGACATCAGTGCGTTAACGCAGTCGAAATAGCTCTCAATTGTTATAAGGGAATCTCCCTGTCTTTTGGGAATAAATTCCTGCCATTTAGACTTCAATTCCAAGAAGATGTCGGCGCATTTTGGCAGCCATTCTTTTAGGAGTGTCCGTCGGGAATCCGCACATATGCTCTCCACTCTGCTTTCGAATTCTGAAGGCTCCAAGGGAAAGCTGCCTGCTTCTTGCAGCCGATTCGCAGGTAAAATAAACATTTTTGAAAAGCTGCAAAAAGAACGTATAGATGAAAGTTAGAGAATACAGAATTTATAATGAAATTCGTTTTTCGGTCTGATATTAAAGAGGTTTGCAAGACCAAGACCACAATGATTCTTGATATTGCTTTGGAAAAATGTCTAGATGTTGGTCCTGATGTCACGAGGTCATGACTGTCAGTATTCAGACTAGAGTAGTAAACTTTTCAGAGACTTTGCATGGGTGAAACAATGGTATTTCCGAAGAAACGGAATTAACGTATGGGACATAAGTTTTGAGAAAAAGTTTGCCTCGAAATTTCTACTCGATTTTGATGTCTCATCTAGTTACCATGAAACCGGTAAACAAATCATGTTTTGTTTTTATTGATAAACGTCAAATTCATTCAATAACTTAGTTCAAAATGTCATACAAATTAGAAGTTCGCAAAAGTATCTATCGCTGTGTTGGACGGTTGCCCAAACGTGAAATTGTTAACTTGTTCACAGATCAAAATGTTAGCCAGGCAACGATTTATAGGACAATAAGAGAATGCGAAGAGGGTATACCTTGCACTAATTTGCCGAAAACTGGAAGACCTCATGTTTTGGCACAAAACAGGATTAATAGACTGGTACAATCCGCTCAAGGGCTCAAGACAGAATTGGCATCTCTAGTCGAAAACTACGTCGCAGTTTTGGGGTCTCATCCAAGACCGTCCAGAGAATTTTGTCCAGAAATGCTGTACATTATAGAAAAAGAAGGGGAAAAAAATTCTCTAGGCGGTCTTGTGTGAGACCTCAAAACGGCGACCTAGCTTTCGACTAGAGATTCCAATTCTGTCTTGAGCGGATTGTACCAGTCTATTAATCCTGTTTTGTGCCAAAACTGGAAGACCTCATGATCTTCCAGTTTTCGGCAAATTAGTGCAAGGTATACCCTCTTCGCATTCTCTTATTGTCCTATAAATCGTTGCCTGGCTAACATTTTGATCTGTGAACAATATAACAATTTCACGTTTGGGCAACCGTCCAACACAGCGATAGACACTTTTGCGAACTTCAAGTTTGTACGACATTTTGAACTAAGTTATTGAATAAATCTGCCGTTTATCAATAAAAACAAAACATAATTCGTTTACCAGTATCATGGTAACTAGATCAGACATCAAAATCAAGTAGAAATTTCAAAGCAAACTTTTTCTCAAAACTTATGTCCCATACGTTATACTGACATTTTCAGAAAACAATGCGTTTGTATTCTACAGAGTGGGTGTTGTTTCTCATTGAATGTGCATGATATAGGAAGAGTCATGGTGTAAAGAATACAAGGTGAAACGCTCCCGGGATGGGCAGTCGTTCAGAAAATAGAGGGGAGATGTCAACCAATCCCCGATGGTCCTGCTCAGGAAATCCATCACGGCCGCGATCATGGTGTAACCATGGTTGCGATCGTATATGTTGCTGGCACTGTCAGTCGATGTCAAATTCGGGGTTAGCAGGTTACATTTTGCGTCAATCTGACACCAACTGACGCAAAACCTAACCTCGAATTTGATATCGACAGCGTCTTCAACAATACACTTCAGTACTACCAATCGTGCCATTTGTCGGACCATGTCTTATTGGTTGAATTTGAGGTCCGCCCACATTCTGCGGAACGTTACACCTTGTATTCTTTCCACCATGGATTAATCAATATCGAGAAATTTATAGATCATCCAAATTTAAGTGGGCTTAAGGTTGATGACATAATAGAAACTGAAACCCTCGCACAAATAATTTCAGAACCAGCTGATACTCATAATAAAAAGAGAAGTCGTAAGCCATGGTTCGACACGGAGTGCAAGCAATAACAGTTCCTGAAAAACAATAACCATAACGAGTACGCGGCCGCACGTAAAGAATACAAACAACTTATCAAAAACAAGAAAAGTACCTACAAAGATACCAAACTAAGCACATGCTCCTTGAATCGGAAAACAAACCTTGGATTATCCTGACAAAGTCACGGATAGTGACATCTTATATAAGGAGTGGGAAGAACACTTTAAATCGCTGTTTTCACAACCGATCACAAGGCTACCACGTAAATAAACAGATACTGGAAATAACCTCTGGTACAATAATTAAATAACCAACGAGGAAATTTCGCAAAACGTTTTTAAGCTTAAAAAACAAAAAGCAGCTGGTATAGATAATGTCACGAATAAACAGATTATAGCAGTGTGTCCCTTTCTAACAAACTGCTGGACTAATATTTTTAATATTATTTTAGAAACAAGTAATATCCCAACGTCATGGAGAATCTCCAAAGTGAAAACGCTGTATGTACAAAGGGAAGGAAAATCCAAAAGATTCACATTCGTACAGGGGAATCGCGTTACTCACCACTCAGTTCAAGTTGTTGACAAGAATTATTAATAACAGGGTTATAGCACACTTAAAAAACTATCTCCCGCCACAACAATATGGTTTTCGTAAAATAAGAGCTGCGAAGAGGCCATAAATTCGTTAATTAACAAAATAAAGACCGCCACATCAGTACCACGAGAGGTATTATATGCTGTACTTATTGACTTCCAAAAAGCCCTTGACTGCGTGGACAAGAATGTACTATGTGACAAGCTCATAAAATTAGGCATTAAAGGTAAGGTGTATAACTTAATACGTGAAATTCTAAACACCAAGTTTATTAAAATATATAATGGGAAAAAGTCCCTAAGCCCAACCCCATTTCTTGCACTATTGCAGGACTTACCAGACGCTATAAAAATAATAGAAACAGGCTGCCTAATGTATGTCGAAGACCTCGTCTTGTATTCAAAAAACCTTAACCAACTTCAGAGAAGTTAGAATTACCTGAATTCTTGGTGCGAAATAAACAAACTGAATATTAATTTTACAAAAAGTAAGGTGGTTAAATTTAGAAGAGGAGGCAAATACCAAAGAAATTATCAATTGTTTATAGGCAATCAACGAATTGACTTTACTAATGAGTATGAATATTTAGGTGTTACACTTCAGTCAACGTTGACCCTAACGAAGCACATCCACACAAGAAGCAAGAAAATGGCTCAAATAATCGGGTCTTTAAAACACCTACAAAATCTAAAACTGAGCACTGCCATTAAGCTATATAACATCAAAATATGGCCATCAGTAACTTATAGCTTTAAATCCATATGTTCACTGCTATCCACACAACACCTACTGCAGCTAGACAAAATTAAAGTCCGTTTTCTTAAAAAGGTACTAAGCCTAACAATGAATGCATCTACCACATTCACTTTCCACCTGGCCGATGTGAACAGTTTGAGGGCAGAAATTATTGAGAAATTTCAAGATATGAATCCTACAGTAGTTGCCGAATACAAAGAAATAAGAGAAGAAAATAATTTAAAGTTCGTGATCGACAGATTTACGGATGGGCCAGCATTCACGTCACAAGTATGGAAAAGTGCTAAATAAAAGTAACGACAATTTATAACTTGTGTAACTTGACATGGTTATCATCATCTCCTTTGTAAGGAAATATATGTTCATTTTCCATTAAATAGTTGTATATGCCGCCTCTGTGACAACCCAGCAGACAGATACCACATATTAGACTGTGAAAAACGGGAATACCGATCAATACCGCAGTTCATCTCTAAACTTAGACCAACCTAGTAATTAAGAAAATAAAAATAAAATAATGTAACAATATACTAACTTGACCTTACTGTATTCATATTAATGCGAATAATCTGACCAATTATTGTAAGTTTAATATTTATTTTAACATGGATTTATCTCTGTTAAGTCTGTGTAACGTTTACTAATGCTGCTTTTATTGTTGTTAATCTTATATGTTGTTTATTATAGTTAATCATATGTGATATTGTATATATTATGTTATTGTATCTGCAACTGTTGGTGCGAAACAAATTACTTATTATTATTAATATGATTCATATCCAGGACCTGCTGGGGCCAAGGTAAAACAGTTATAATGTGCTCTTGGAGAAAATTTCTAACAAGCCCCGCCGTATGGGGACGGGCGTTGTCCTGTTAGACGTCCCGCTCGGGCAAATTAATACGACGTTGTTGGAACGCACTAAAAAAAAAAAACCGGAAAGAATTAATGCTCTTGTGAGATTATATGTGAAAATTATAAAATAATTGAAGGAACAACATATCGTGTAACTTTAAGGAAATCTATTTTTTAAGAAATAGGGATGTTCAAAATCAATTTATTTAATGTCAACTCTTTTTTCTCAAGGAAAAAATTTTTCAACACTCTCAAGCTCTGTATCAATCACAGAATTTAATTTAGCAAGAAATAATCAGGCAGGGCCATAATTGCACGAAACGAAAACCTTGTGCTCTCAAACTAAGAAATTTCAAGCCAAAGTTATTGAAAAATAACTGGTGAAGTACAATAGAAACGTCAAGCAGATTTCAGTTATTTACAGAAGACCGAAGTAGTGCTGAGGATAATAATAAAGACACAGCGGAGACGAAAACCTCTGCCAATTTTCATTAATGTAGTAATATACCGGGTGTCTTAAAATGAATTACATCTAGTATGCTTTGAATTTCCCACCATGCACCCTAAAAGTTTACTTGAAATTGGCAAGACTGTAAGTCTATGTCAAATTCGAGGTTAGCAGGTTATGTTTTGAGTCAGTTTGTGTCAAAACTGACGCAAAACCTAACCTGAAGGAGTCCCGAGGAGATCGTTGGCAGATTGAACATGTTGAAAGAATTTGGCAATTGAGGTCTGGTGTCTTGTCCTTGTACGGGGTCCTTGGTGCTGGTCGGTGTAATACTTTGGGAGAGTGGTTTTGTATACGGTGTTGGAGATAAGTGACAACGACTAGGGTCTGTTTGGATACATGCTAGGCTTTCACAGTGTTTATTGGGTGTAGCAGTTGTGATCGGTAGCAGAGTGGGAGAAGTTGGTTACTGCGGAGGACATTGATAATTTCAAATAAAAGGTAAATGAGTTTAGGTATTTAAAATAAACACCGAAAGAAAATAAGCCTTCAAAAAAATGAAAACAAAGCAATGCAAATTATTTTAAATTGTAATAATGGGTGTCCAAATTTCAGGTTGGATTTTGAATTTCGCGGTATTTGCTTTCTGTCAAACATACGGTGCTAATATTTTATAGTTATCATTTTGACACATTGCCATTTAAGTTTTTTAAGTTAAGGAGCAGTTCGCGGTTCAGCAACGCTTATTTATTGTAAAAACCCATTAAAGATATGGGGAAAGTTTTGCAAAAACTGCAAGAAATGTTCGCGCTATAGACTTGTGTGACATGTGGCTTCAACAAGATGGTGCCACTTATCACATAGCGCGCGAAACAATAACTTTATTGCAATAAAAGTTCAGAGGTAGACTTATCTCTCGATATGGTGACATCAATTGGCCGTCAAGATCTTGCGAATTGACGCCTTTGGATTTTTTCCTCTGGGGTTATGTGAAAAGCAGAGTCTATGCCAATAGTCTACAGGCCTAAAGGCCAAAATTACACGCGTCATTGGTAAAATAGACCCTCGTTTATGTTTAAATGTCGTTGTAAAAAAGATTGGTTTCATATCAGACGAGCCGAGGAGGGCATTTATCTGATATTATCTTTAATATCTTTAATCGTTACGTATATGCTATAAGTTCTCATTAAAATATCTTATATTTTCCAATTATTTACGTGTTTTATTACCGAATTAAAATCTAACCTCAAAATACTTCAATCAATAACATGTTAGATATGCTCTAATGCTTAAATATATGCGATAGTTTGAAATTCAGCACATTAATATTTATCTTCAAAATAGTGAAAAATTTACTTCCAACATACTTAAGAGACTTGATAACACTTAATAGCGATATTCATAACCATTAAGAAACAAAAGCAACATATTCAGGGTGTCTCGTAAAGGTGTTCCGTAAATTTAGATATAGATTCAACGATGAAAACCAAGCATAAAAGTTCATATAAACATGCGACCTACACGGCTTCGATTTCAGGATACAGGATGTTGAAATTTAAACTATGATAACTTTTTTTCAAAAATCTGGAAAACGCCTAGAGGTATTTTAATGAAACTTGGCGTAGGTTAGTATTTCATAAAGTGACATTATTTGGTAAAAATAAATTTAGTTTATATCTACCAGTGGCGTACATCGGGGCCACCTCAGTTACCTTATTTTAAAAAAATCTAGTACGCCACTGTTTTTTAACCAATACGACAAGTTTTTTAGCTTCATTTATTGAAACTGCACAAAATCCGTATCTTTTATTTTTTTGATAAAATAAACCTTTTTCGAGAATAACGGAAAAATATGTAACAGGAATTTCGTTCGTTGGACGTTAATGGGACCTAAACGGCTTCGTTTTCAAAATAAAGTTTGAAAACGCTTTTAAAAAGTATTATTTAATAACAAACAATTTTAAAATAGCTACAAAACCTTTGGCTAAAAAATCAGTGGCGTATCAGATTTTTCTAAAGTAAGGTAACTGAGGTAGTTCAGATGCACGCCACTGGTGGAAATAAATTAAATTAATTTTGACCAAACAATGCCACTTTATGAAATACTAACCTACACCAAGTTTCATTGGAATACCACTAGGCGTTTTCCAGATTTAAAAAAATTATCTTTGTTTAAACTTCAACATCCTGTATCCTGAAAACGAAGCCGTGTAGGTCCCATGTTTATTTACAAGATTTGACTCGCACGTTGGTTCTCCCCAGCACTTATTTATAGTTGCTCTGAAGCGATTCTCGGTAGAGGCAGATGAAAGCACTTCATTTGATTTACCTTGCGATCACTTAAACACAAAGTTAAACATACGTGTTCGCAAGCAGCTTCGCTTACATCACCGTCTTTAACTGGGATATTTTGCTTGAAGAGCGGCACTTGAGAAATCGTAGGGACAGTTTTAGCAGCGTTCCCCAGCTTAGGACTTTAATCAAATGCATGTAAATTTTACAATTCTTTTATTAGGTGGGAAGTCACACGGTCGATAGATCGAAGTCTCTCACATAGCTTTGTATCAACGAAACTTCAACTAAAAACAGATATTAGCGTCCACGCAGGACCTTATATATTTATTCGTTAAGCCTCAACCTACCTGGTCAATACCATAAGAATAACACTGATGTTTTGTAATCTGACAAGCCAGGCTTCATTATGAACTTCGCTTCACTGGGACTCCTTTTTGTATGTTTTTTAAATATAAAGTTCAAACTTCAGCCAATTCAATTGCACACTGAGTTTTAATATATTTTATTATGCTTAAAACCACATTATTTAAAATGTAGCAATTAATTTTCTATTAATATTTTTTAAAGTATGGATAGCTAATTCATTTTATAAAAATAGTTACAATATTTAAGAAGTAATCACAACTACACAATCTCATGTATAAAAAACTCTTAAAATTACTGCTACAATTAACACTTTATAACATACAGTGATTTTTTAAAAACTGAATTGCAGCAGACCCTGGATAGCCTGAATCAGTTGGCAGTACTGAAGTGTATTATCAGTCCATGTCAAATTCGAGATTTGCAGGTTAAGTTGTACGTCAGTCTGTGTCAAATGACAAACAAAACCTAACCTACTTTCTTCGAATTTGATATAGACTGACAACGCACTTCAGTACTGCCAACTTATTCAGGCTATCCAGGGTCTGCTGAAATTCAGTTTTTAATAAATAACTCTATTTAGTAACACATTTATAGACTTAGTAAGTTAAACGTACAATTGCTCCAGGCTACTAAGCTGTCTGACATAAAAGCCTTTCCAAACATTTATTTTTAAGACACAAAATCTATTCATTTGGATGAAGTCTGTTCATATGGGCCGTCAAATCGCTCCGATGCTGAGCAGGATACCCACAAATCTTACATTTTAGCAGCAGATTTCCCCCCTTCTCATGTTTCTTCATATGGACCTTCATTGGCGTCGCTTGAGTGCACGCGTATCCACATTCTGAGCATTTGTACGGTTTTTCTCCGGTATGAGTCCGCACGTGCACCTTCAACAGGCCTGAATTGGAAGCGCGATAGCTGCACAAAGAGCATTTGTATGGCTTTTCCCCTGTGTGATTCCTCATATGGACCTTCAGGTGACTTGGTTGGGTGGTAGTGTATTTACATTCGGAACATTTAAAGGGCTTATTCGCGAGATGGATGTTTTCATGCCGACTCAATGCAGTTTTTGATACCGTACGGTATTCACAAGCTTTGCATTTGTAAGGCTTTTCGCCTGTATGGGTCCTCATGTGAATTTTCAAATGTGTTAGCTGAGAGGTACTGTGATCGCAAACGCTACATTTAAACGGTTTTTCTCCGGTATGGACTGCGATGTGGATTTTTAACATGCGTTTCGTTACACAACTGTAGTTACATATTTTACATTTGAACAACTTATTTCCAGCGTGGATCTTCATATGCGTAGAAAAACCGCTGTGATATTGCGTTTTATAGTCACATTCAGTGCATTTATATTTCTTGTCACCCGTGTGATTTGCAAGATGCAGAGCTAAATTTTGCTTCTGGGCGCATTTATAGTCACATTGTGGACACTTCAATGGCTTTTCTTCCATGTGTAGTCTCTTGTGAATGTCTAAATACTGTTCATATGCAGTTCTGAAGCTGCAATCGTTGCATTTGAATGGCTTGGTTTCAATATGATTTAATAAATGCGCGTTTAAACCACGTTTTGATTTGCACACATAGTCACATTGAGCACATTTGAATAAATTGTCCCTTTTACCTTTAGAGTGTATTTTTGATTTGACTTGATTTACCTTTCGTAAATCCCGGTTTTTACTTTGGTGAACCTTCATGTGATGAATCAAACTTTTTTTATAGAGTGTGTTATAATCACAATTATGACATTTAAGCAGTGTCTTTTTGTTGCTTAAACTTGTCTTTTTATCGTCGTTTCGAGCTGCGTCTACGTCATCAGAAAGGTCATGGTTGGTAGACTTACCAACAGCCATATTCAATGTATCCGTATTGAACTCAACACAATCCGTATCAACTATCTCCAGCTTAATGAGCTCTTCTCCTTGCTCTTCTTCATATTTCACCGACTGCTCTAATTCATCCTGCTCTTTACCATTTGTACTTTCAACTTCCATTTCGAGACCGTCTTCGAACTCATCAGATATATCCAACTCCTCTTGCTTAGGCACCAAACCGGTGTTGCACTCAATTTTAACTTTGGCTTCAGCTGGGTCGAACTGGTAATTGTGCTGAAGAATGGCAAGAAGATCTGCGCTTGCGAGCCCTGTTTGTCGGAAAAAGTTGTGTATATTTTCTTCGACTTCCAAACATCGCTGCTTGAAATAGTGGATCGAATCGACGGTGGCTGAACAGGTGGCGCAGACGACTGCATCGGGCGTCACTTGGAGATTCTGGAATAAATAACTGTGGTAGCTCATGTGTACGTGAATTGCATAAGAAAAACTGGGTTCGGCTACGATTTGGAGTGGAAGATATTTCTACAACAGTGAGAGTTAATACCTATATCCAAAGCGGTTAGCGTTAGACCCATAGAACTGTATATTTCGACGCAATAGTTATGACACTCTATTAGAAATAATCTTCCACCCTCGCATCGTTGCAGCACGTTGTGTAATGTAAAGTTACGTTTATTCGTTAAACGGAGGAAACTGTGTTTAATAAATTTCTTTACACTCCAGAGTTAAATATTAAAAATTACAAAATAAAGGAAATTCAGTTGGTGAATACGAACAACTAAACCACATTTACTATACCTACTCATATTTATTCACGCGCTTATTTGTTTGTTCTAACCTTTCCTCGACTTCCCACTCCCACTGATCGGTATCTACTGATACGGAGAAATACTGATCAATTGAGCATTTAAATTATATATGATCACACATTAGCTAATCCAATAATAATAATAGAAGGGAAGTTTCTTCATTAAGACCCCTCACCACACAAATATTTAACAACTGCTAAATACGTATTTCGACAGCCAAGCTGTCATCAGCAGTAGCTACGAAAAACTTACACAGCAAAATGGCAACGATATGCCCGTGACCAAATCACACTTCCATTTGTGGGGAAAAAACATGCGTAAATATCGGGGACTCCATTAATATGTTCGATAATCTAGTAGTTGCGAATCTTTTTCGTCATATAAGTCATTGGTCTCCATTGTTTTCTTTATTATGCCAATTTTAGTTCTATTTCCATTGTAGGTATTATAAGTAAAAACCTAACTTTTTAAACTACGAATTATAGCGGCTACACTGCATACATATGATATATTTTCATAACCAATCGTTCAGCGGGTGAGAATTGGTGGCAATTGTTTTATATTGGTTTTTTATTGCTACCAAAAAGTGAAGTATATTGCCTTGAATATGTGAATATGATAAAAATGTAAGCATTAGCTAATATGTAGAATCTCATATCAAGCCCACCAAGAGTTTACTAATCCTCTCAGAATGTTGAAATCCAATCAATATTTGGTGATGTAACAAATATTTTTTAAATTGTAGCCCACAATGTAGGTAGCCCTTGACATAATCGAGTCCAAACTATGCTAGAAATGGCTTTATTTCTTCCTATGTAATGCAGCATACAGGATGTATGATACATTTAATTTAAATATTTATATCCAGATATCTAACGGATACGTATTATGTGAAATAACAGTTGTATGTAAGGTACTATATTTATAGTTGTATGTTTAACTGGTGGGGTAGTAAAGGCAACCACAAGGATGTTTATTTTTTGAGTAACAATAGTATATTACTAGCAGTCCAGTGAGACAAATATGTCTCATTTAAAAAAACAAAAAAGACCGTTTTTCAAATAGAACGCGTATTAAATAAAAACTGTACCCAGACCTGGAAGGTGTCAAAGTGATTGCCTAACCGATCGAGGTTTTAAGGCGCACAGGGCATCGGAACATTCTGGAAGGTGTCAAAGTGGTTGCCTAACCGATCGACGGTTTAAAGCGCAGAGGGTCGCAGCTCCGTTTGGCTGCTGAAACAGTTTTTATTTAATACGCGTTCTATTTGAAAAACGGCCTTTTTTGTGATTTCTCAAAAACCGGAAGTGTCACGTGACTTAAATTCGGTTCCTGACCTGACACGACCATTCCAAACATATAACTTTCATAACTTTTTTCTCTATCTCTTACGGTTTGGCTGCTGAAACCGCGTCCCGGACAGACAAAACGGCGTCCCAGACAGACAAAACTGCGTCCCAGACAGACACGTCTATTAGATAAAGGATACATCAAGGTAGCGAAGCGCAGTATTATAACCTGAGCGCATATTAGATACTAAGCGCGCAGGTTATAAGACGATTCGCTACCGTGGTGTATATACTATTTTTTGCACTAGCAAAGGGCTTAATACTTCAATTCCCAACAAATTTCGAAAATATTTTAACGGTCAACTTGACAATACAGCTCTTTAAAATGTCAAAATTAAAATAGTCATATTTGGTAACTTGGCAATTTATTGGTTACCACGGTGAAAATTGTTTATTTTACTTTCTCTCCCATGGTGGAGAAAATCAACTTCACGACCTAAAGCTAGGCCAATAACGGTGCGTTCTGAGACTAGTAGTGCAAAAAATAACTTGAATTCAGAATCTATGAGAAATAGTCACGTTAAGGGTTAAATTCCCATTAATTGTGAGAAAAAAATCATTGCTGATTTGATATGTAGTAGAAATAAAGCATTCTCTGCGATCAAATTTGACTTCAAGTCACAAATATTCTTCAAGTACACAATTGAAGGTTATTTGAATTAATTTAACGTATATTGTAACTATTAGAATACTAAAATGCTAGTAAAACCAGTGAAAGTGAGTGTTGTGGTATGCTGTAGAACTGTCTATTCAACTAATAGAGTCTTCAAAGAGCTACAACGAGCTTTTGATTTGGTTGGGAACAACCAAGAGAGGTTTGCTGACCGAATCTGTCCAGTAAGGAGCTGACGTAGAGCATTTAGGTACAAGAAATAAATATTCAGAAGGTTAGTGACAATTTATTACAAAATAATAAGAAATTATAAATTAAGTTTGGTGCGACAAATCTTTAAACTATTGTAATTATATTTAGAACCCGAAGGAAATTATTAATCAATAGAAATATATCTGCATATAAAAAGAATCTTTGTCCAACCAACTGGTGAAACTCAATGAAGCCCTACTCTTACATTAAATATTTTATCATCAATTTATAGAAAGCATATTCAAGAATGAGAAAAAACAAAAAGATTAATAACAACAGGTGCCATGTTCTGTTTTAATTGTAATTATGTCAAAAACTTTTAATGTGTTTTCTGAAGAAGCTAAATATATTAGCGAAACGTTAATGTTGTTTCTAATTCCAATAATATATTCAAATTGTTTTTGGACTCAACTAATCAGTATTCATACGATTAGCTTTGTATTTTAAATTAAAAAAATAGCGGAACATTCTCTTTTGAGGAAATACAAAACATATTTTAGCTTGTATTTCAATGCAAATTTAATACTACCCTCATGTAATTACTAATTACTATAGTTGTTTATCAAAACTGTTACACTTGATAGTGATAGCACTATAACAGCTATTTATATATCTAGGGAGCAAAAGTATTCATTTCCTCCCGCGTGTGAATGAAATGGACCTTTGGTCCAGTGATTAAATTAGAAAGTTATAAAATAATTCCAACAATTACAGTTAAAGCACTGTGTAAAGATAAAATATTTACCAAAATATCAATGTCAAAATTATGAAATCTAGTTAGTTTAAAAAATTATATTGTGCAAGGTATCTTGATACCAAGACCAACCAAATAATAATTGGATTTTTTATATAAGTTAAAATTAATATTTTTAAATAGAAACAGTTAATTAGAGAAAGTTACAGCCAGTCTATAAAGGCCACTAATCTGACGTTTACTTTAATTCGCTGTTAAAATAAACAAAAGCGCATCAAAATTTGTTTACTAATGAAGAAAATGTCATAAGCACTGGCGACTTGATGCGCTTTTGTTTATTTTAACAGGGAATTAAAGTTAACGTCAGAGTAGTGGTCTTTATAAGACCGGCAGTTAGTATAATAAATTGAGTTTCTATGTCAGCATTATAATTAATAGAATTTGATTTGTTTTATTTCTATCATTTCATAGATTAGGCGTTTGTGTAAATTATTGTTCCTTTGCAATATTTTAGGGAAGTTAAAATTAAAATTATGGTAATTATCAATAGCATGGTCTAAGAGAGCAGTATTTCATTTATTTGGGGTTAAAATTTTAGTTTTTGTAGAAGTTTTATGTTGAGATATTCTTTTTTTAGATGTTGATTTGTTTGTCCTATGTATTTGGAGTTACAATTATTACAATTGATTTGGTAAACAATATTTGATTCTGATTGAAGTTTTATTTTATCTTTTAGATTATTAAAAAATTTAATTGTATTGTATTTTTTAAAAGAAATTCAAATTATTTTTTAATTAATATTTTACTTAATTATAGTGATAGTTGTGGTATATATAAAATTCAAATGTAAAATCGATTTTTAATGTTTTGGTAACTATTAAATTATATTGCCCTTAACAGTTAGAGTATAAATCGATAGGTGATTTATTGTTATTATTTGTGTTATTATTCTAAATTTTATTTATTCCTTTTTAACGTTTGAATTAATGAAATCAGTAGGATAATTATTTTTCAATAATATTTTCTTTTTTATGATGTTATCTTTATGAAATTTATTAGCAGATATTAAAATTGCACGATTAATTAAGCTATTAACTGTACTTCTTTTATATTTTACAGTTTTAATTTCTTTTCTATACCAATTTGTTTCAATTTTATTATTTTCTGTTCTAATTAATGTTAAATCAAGAAAACTTATAGCTTTTTATTTATATTTTCATTCTCAGTTGTAAACTGTAATCTTGGGTGTTAGTTATTAAATGTTTTGAACATTTTGTTTATATTAGTAGAAATAATTGGCATCAACAAATCGTTTATAAAAACTAATTTTATTTAAATTAATTAATATATCAGATTCATTTTTTTGTAATACAAAATCTGCAATAGTACTAGATAGAGGTTGTTCCATTGCAACACAAAATTTTGTTTGTATGCTTGATAGTTAAAAGAAATAAGTAGACTGTAATATATATTCAACTGGAAGAGGTCGAGCTCAATAATGAGACGGTCCAATCCCGGATGTCGTTTGTTACTTAATGGCCGTAAAAGCTTCCGAAATCATCTCAATAAATTTTTACATAAAGTAAACAATACTAAAAAATTTGAAAAATAATAATGATATAATGAGAACTAAAGCTGATAAAACGGAAACTATATTGTTTTAATTAAGAAAACTGATTTTAAATGACACAGAAACTTACAGCAAAGAAGATAAAGATCCTATTTACAGAATTAACAACATTAATAACAACATTTCAAAAAATTAGAATGACAACAATTATATGGACAATAACACAAGCAAAATTAATCACTCATCATGCACTAGTACCAAAAGTTTATGGTTTACCAAAATTACATACAAAAACTACCCTCTACGACCAATTGTTGCTTCATATATGAGCCCATTATATAAATTATCAAAAAAAATTTCAAATATTCTAGTGAATGCTAGAAAAAAACCAATATAGTGTTAAAGATCTTTGGACTTTTAAAAATAAAAAATTTATTGATACAATTACACTTCCTGTTTGATTCTCATTAAATGTAGTATCACTTTATACAAATATTCTATTAAATTCGGCCATTAAAGCAATAGAACAATTTTGGAGTCAAATAGAAAAATGTACTAATATTCCTAAACAAAAGTAGTTGAATATATACTGCAATCTACTTACTTTTCTTTTAACTATAAAACATACAAATAAAATGTTGGTGTTGCAATGGGAAAACCTCTATCCAGTACTATTGCGGATTTGGTATTAAAAAAAAATATTTGAAAGATTAATTAATTGAAATTAGTTTTTATAAACGCTTTATTAATGCCAATTATTTGTACTAATAAAAACAAAATAAACAAAATGTTCAAAACTTTTAATAACTACCACCCAAGATTACAGTTTACAATTGAGAATGAATATACAGGGTGTTAATAAAAAAACTTTACACACTTTAGCAGGTGATAGTAGAGATGAAAACAAGAAAAAAATTCTAATACACTTAGGTCCAATACTCCTTGGTTTTCGAGATATGGAATTTTTAAATTTTTATTTACACCTCTTATGAATGCGATATCGCGTTATCTGCGAAAAACGAACAATCGCAGAATACATGTCAATCAACATTTTTTTACAAAAAAAACTACAACAAACAACGCATTTAGCGCACTCTAAAGTTATCGCAGAAGATGTTCAAACTGTCGTCCTTGCTCTTGTAAACAAAGTTGCAGCCGTCGTCGAAGAGACTCACGCACTTGATGGTAAACACCTAGAGTCCTTAGTTGTTGGCAGGTGTCTACAATTCGCTGCCAAAGTTCATCTTCTGTGTTCACTTCAGTGGCGTAAACAAGATCTTTTAAGTAACCCCAAACAAAAAAATCGCATTCATAAGAGGTGTAAATAAAAATTTAAAAATTCCATATCTCTAAAACCAAGAAGTATTGGACCTAAGTGTATTAGAATTTTTTTCTTGTTTTCATCTCTACTATCACCTACTAAAGTGTGTAAAATTTTTTTATTAACACCCTGTATAAATAAATCTATACATTTTCTTGATCTAACATTAATAAGACAGAAGAATTAAGAAAATATTATTGAAAAATAATTATCCTACTGACTTCAATAATTCAAACGTTAAAAAAGGAATCAATAAAATTAAAAATAATAACTCAACTATCGATTTATACTCTAACTGTTTAGGGCAATAATTTAATAGTTACCAAAACATTAAAAATCAGTTTTACATTTGAGTTCCATATATACCAAAACTTTCACTACAATTAAGTAAAATATTAATTTAAAAAGTAATTGAATTCCTTTAAAAATTACAATAAAATTGGAAAGAGATTTTTTAATAATCTAAAAGATAAAACAGAACTTCAATCGGAATCAAATATTGCTTACCAAATCAATTGTAACGCCAAATACATACGACAAACAAACATCTACAAAAAGAATATCTCAACATAAAATTTCTATACAAACTAAAATTAAAACCCCAAATAAATCAAATACTGCTCTCTTAGACCATGCTGTTGATAATTACCATAATTTTAATTTTATCTCTCCTAAAATATTGCAAAGGAAAAATAATTTACAGAAACGCCCAATCTATGAAATAATAGAAATAAAACAAATCAAATTCTATTAATTACAAAACTGACATAGAAACTTCACTTACTATAACCTTCTCTAATCAAGTGTTTCTATTAAATAATATTAATTTTAACTAATATAAAAAATTTAATTATTACTTGTTTGGTTTTAGCATCAAGAAATTTTTCAAAATAAAAGTTTTTAAACCAACTAGATTTTATAGTTTTGACATTGACATGTTGCTAAATATTTTATCTTTACACAGTGCTTTAATTGTACTTGTTGGAATTATTTTATAATTTTCTAATTTAATAATAAAAAAGTGTTAAATTTTTGTTCCGAACTATATGTACAGTGTGTCCCCGGATTGAGTTCACTATAGGTATAATTGACAAAAAATTTTACAATTTTATTTTAATGTTTTGGGATTCCGCCCTGCTTGGTCTGAAGAGAATTTTAAGAATATTTACAGTTTTTGAAAACACAAGTTGGCCTTGACAGTGAAGCAAAAACTATTTTCTTTTCAGGTAAACTACCCTTTCTGTTTATGATACGGCAAAATTTTACCAAGAAAAGTTGTTCAGAATGATAAATTATGGCCCTATACAAAATTTCAGGAAGATCTACCTACTTAAATTAAACCATTAAAATTTTACCTATTTATTAAAAATACGGTTTGATTTAAGTAGGTAGAACTTCCTGAAATTTTGTATGGGGCCATAATTTCCCATTCTGAACAACTCTTCTTAGTAAAATTTTGCCGTATTATAAACAAAAAGGGTAGTTTACCTGAAAAGAAAATACAATAGTGTGTCCCAGGATTGGTTACAAGAGGTGAGATGGACTAAACATTTTTGAATTTTATTTTAAGGTTCTGGGATTCGGTCCTTCTTGGTTTGAAAAGAATTTTAAGAATATTTTCAGTTTTTGAAAAACAAGTAGGCCTTGGCAGGGAAGCGAAAACTATTCTATTTTCAGGTAAACTACCCTATTTGTTCATGATACGGCAAAATTTTAATAAGAAAAGTTGTTTAGAATGATAAATTACGGCCTTATGCAAAATTTCAGAAAGATCTGTCGACTTAGAGTAAACCGTCATTTTTAATAAATGCAATTTGGTTAATCTAAAAAATAACGGTTTAATGTAAGTCGACAGATCTTTTTAAAATTTGGTACAGGGCCATAATTTTTCATTCTGAACAACTTTTTTTAATACAATTTTTCCGTATCCTGAACAAAAAAAGTAGTTTACCTGAAAATAAAATACAATTATCTAAAAAATAACGGTGTTTTCTAAGTCAACAGATCTTTCTGAAATTTTGCATAGTGCCGTAATTTATCATTCTAAACAACTTTTCTTAACAAAATTTTGCCGTATCATAAACAAAAATGGTAGTTTACCTAAATAGCAAATAGTTTTTTCACATTTTTCATGGCCGACTTAATTTCTAAAAATTAAAAGTCTGCTTAAAATTGTTTTCAGACCAAGCAGGGCGGGATCCCAAAACATTAAAATAAAATTGTAAAATTTTTCGTCGATTATACCTATAGTGAACTCAATCCGGGGACACACTATACAGGGTTTTCAAAGTTAAGTCGGCACTATTGCTAACTTCGTTATTATTGGAGCTACAAAGTCAGTTAAATAGGCAAACTAGCAGTATTTTTTTCGCCAATTACGATGGTGAAAACGGAATCAAAATCGAAGATCGCGTTCGGGAGTTATGTCATTGCCAGGGCCACTAAAAGCATTTACAAGCAGGCTCAAGAATGCTTGGAGCAAGAGGGTGATGTTTTTGAGCATCTAATTTGAGTTTTGTTTTTATAAGTTCATAGAATAATTTGAAATAAACGATATTGTTTCACTTCATGGATATTCTTTTTAATTTCTATTTTATGATAAGGCAAAATTGTCACTAACAGAGCCACCTTGACGAATTTGAAAAATCATCAATATCTTTGTCATTTTTGACATTCATATTGGACCATATGGAAGACAGCCGAGCTGTATCAAACACATATGATTTTAATAAAAATAAAGAAGAGTTTAACGTGTTTTTATGATCTTGACCAAAAATATTGGGTAGTTAATTGGAACAAATTAGTTAAAAGATAGTAATGTATTGCATCTTCCACCAACACATACGCACATTATGCATTTAAGACAGGTTTATCTCCATAACTTAAATTCTAAGGCTTCTTGCAAATTGGTATTTAATGATCGCAATAAATTAGAGTCATAAGTAAATTATTACCTTTAAACTCACTAAATTCCAGATATTACTTAACATTGGTCGCTATTACTCACAAGTTATGTTAACATTTATAGGTATTTTTCAAAATGTTTTAGATGGATTTCCACCTACCCAAAATAATTTAATTGAACAATTAAATTCCGATAATGGATTATGGAGACATTACGTAAGTTCTAAAATTTGTGCAAGTTATACATAAATGTAATTCTCACTTATAGTAGCACGAGCTGTCTCACTTATGTCGTCTATTTTTGCGGTGGTATCACGAATGTCCATTGCGCTTCGACGCTAATCTCAAGCACAATGGACATGGGTGATACGATACCAGTGCAAAATAAACTACGTAAGTTTGACTAAGAATGGTATTCGGGGAACACTTTTAGCAATCCATATTACAAAACTGTACTATTAATAATTATCAGAATATTAGCCAGTTCAAAATTTTGAGAAACAGAGTAGCCTTTACTTTTTTGTCAACAACAGAAAAATTTGTCTGCGTTCAGCGACCATAGAAAACAACCACGACTGCTTATTGTTGTTAAACATGTTTGATCCCAAACCACGAAAATTTAGAAAAGTAAAAGTCTGTGATTATAAATAAAATTCATTGCTTTACTACTTACAATTTCAGGCAAGGCAGCTTCGAGCCTCAGCCCAAGGGCAGTTAGTTTCTCGGGGTGCTCCAAAGAATGTAGGCACAAAAAAAACGAACTACTATCTAGCACTTTGAGGCAGGTCCTGCATACTTTAACTTCGCATACTAACTTGCTCTCCATTGTCAACAACAACTTTTTTCGTACAGAATGCTCTATGAACACGTGTTGCCTCAAGCAAAGAGCTTCAATCACTGATCGGGATGCAATCCTATCAGTCGTCTACGTCCCATTATTTTCCCATTAGTTCATGGAAGGGAAAATAGCAAAGTTGTTAAATCTACCAATAAGGAAGAATGGTTGTGTAAACTATTCTTTAGTTTATACTCGAGGGGGGGCGGAGATATAGCATAATACAAGTTGGCATATGCATACACTTTTTGTACTAGGGATTGTGTATTTTGTTTTGCAAAGGTTTTTGCAGCTGGATAAAGACGGCTCTGAATTTTAAAATGACAATATTTCTTATTATTTCAGTGTCAAAATAGATATTTTTTCGAAATTCTCGTCTGGACTTTTATAAAATGTAATAAAAATACCGATTAATAAACGCTACACCTATAGTATCCGAGACAGTATTTTTATAATATTATTAAACTAGTTGTTTATAACATTTATGACAGATGCTAAGTAACTGTCACACCTTAACCTATTTGACAAACATTTTACGGAAGGAGAGAAAAATGTAACTGGCAACAGTGCAAGCCTTCAAAAATCATAACCACAAATTGAAAACAACATAACCCAAGTTTCTCATGTCTAGTTATATTGCATGCGTAGCAACAAAAATGTCACCTTAACATAGCCTGCTGGATGGAGGAAACATCGTTAATGAATTGTAATTATATGCGTATAGTTATTGACAAACGTCTACACTGTCTACCAAATTTAAAGAATCGTCCCCGCCTACTCTGAATCACAAGTATAGAATTCTTATTTTATGTCTATTAATTTAATAACTAGCAGTCCAGTGAGACAAATGTCTCATTTACTAAAACAAAAAAGACCGTTTTGCAAATAGAACGCGTATTCACCACACCTACGTATATGACGTCATTGTTGGTAGCAAACTACCAGTCGCATTCGCCTTGATAAAATTTGCCTAGAATCTAACTAAAGTTCGGATTAGGATAATTAAGATAATAATTAGTGTCACGTGACTGAAATTCGGTTCCTGACCTGAAATGACCATTCCAAACATATAACTTTAATAACTTTTTTCTCTATCTCTTACGGTTTGGCTGCTGAAACAGCGTCCCGGACACACAAAACAGCGTCCCAGACAAGCCTATTATATGTACAGGGTGTAAAAAAAGTCTGGAATATAGCAAATATTTCAGAAACTACCGGAGATGAATTTTTCAAAATTGCCAGACTTATATAGGTAAAAACGGCGCATCTAGGAAGGACAAAACCGTTTCTGTAACTGTACAGGGTGAGTAATAAAAAATACCAACTTTTGTAATTTAAATTGGACACCCTGTATATTAACGAGGAATCAAATAGTCCTTCAAAAGACAAATTCAACGATATAGGGTTTGACGGATTTATCTCTCAAAATGACAAATGTGGGGTGACCTAAAGAATAAGGTTTACAACAATATACCGGTTAATATTGAAGCTTTAAAAGATCATATTAGAAAGAAATACGTCAAATTAGATGGGATACTGTCTTTAAATTCTCGTAAGACGTTGTCAAAAGTATCCCATCAAATTTGACGTATCTCATTTTTAATATGATCCTTTAAGGCCCGGTATTACAATGCACAGTAAAACTGAAGGTAAAGTTAAACTTTACTGGAAGTTTAAACTGTAGGTTATTTCGTTAGCGTATTACAATCTGTTTCCGGCTGCTGGTTAAGTTTACCGTGAAATCGTTTGCGTTGGTAGCGCTGTCGACAAAACGCCTAACTTCCAATCTATTTATTTTCTGTCAAACGACGTTCAATTGGCGGTTGGATGTATTAGCGGATGTGTTGTATTTGTGGTTGTTTGAAATAAGAGCACATTCCTCTTATATTGTTAATATTTATTAACCATGTTTCTCCAGTAACCATAACTAAATTTACAAAGGAAGTAAATAAAAGAAGGGGAATATGCCCCAGATTCTGTAGTTTAGCCTTATTATAAAATAACCAAGATACCTATCAGTGGGAAATGCTATAAGATGTTCTATATCATTTAATACTTGTTGGACACTGTTTTTGGATATTCGAAATCTATTAATAAATTCCATATCATTCCACAATTCAAAATGATTTAACCTCTCTCTAAATATTTTTGGTTGACGTGGCATTTCCACTACATTAATTACATCTTCGTCATCGGATAATAAATCTTCAAATATCTCGAATACGTCTTCCATTCTTTCGCGTTTTGTCAACAATACCCGATTTGTCAGGTTAGAATATGCCAGGTTGATGTAAACTGCGGTTTAAACTGTACCGATCGGACGTTTAAGTTTACTGGAAGTTTAAGCGTCGCTGTCTGAAAACTGAAGATTGTAATACGCAGTATTCACGAAATCTGCAGTTTAACTGTCAATCTCCAGTTTAAGCTGATATTGTAATACCGGGCCTAAAGCTTCAATATTAACCGATCTATTGTTGTAAACCTTATTCTTTAAGTCACCCCACATTTGCCATTTTGACAGATAAATCCGTCAAACCCTATATCGTTGAATTTGTCTTTTGAAGGACTATTTGATTCCTCGTTAATATACAGGGTGTCCAATTTAAAATACAAAAGTTGGTATTTTTTCTGACTCGCCCTGTACAGTTATAAAAACGGTTTTGTCCTTCCTAGATGCGCCGTTTCTACCTATATAAGTCTGGCAATTTTGAAAAATTCATCTCCGGTAGTTTCTGAAATATTTGCTATATTCCAGACTTTTTTTACACACTGTATAATACTAGCAGTCCAATGAGACAAATGTCTCATTTAACGCGTCTTCAAACCTCGATCGGTTAGGCAACCACCCAGACCTGGAAGGTGTCAAAGTGGTTGCCTAACCCGATCGACGTTTTAAGGCGCAGAGGGTCGCAGCTCCGTTTGGCCACTGAAACATTTTTATTTAATACGCGTTCTATTTGAAAAACGGTCTTTTTGTGATTTCTCGAAAACCGGAAGTGTCACGTGACTGAAATTCGGTTCCTGAGCTGACATGACCATTCCAAACATATAACTTTAATAACTTTTTTCTCTATCTCATACGGTTTGGCTGCTGAAACAGCGTCCCGGACGGATCAGCGTCCCAGACAGACAAGTCTATTAGATAAAGGATGGATGGATATCATCATATTGTGCCGCAATAAATGCGACCGATAATTTCAGCTCTCTAATCGCTATCACCAGAACCTATTGTACCACTTATATCTGAAAGCATCCCCACGATAGCCCCTAAAAATGATTCATCGATAAACGCCTTTTTATTTTTGCTAGTGTTTTCTTGTAATAATTCTTCCCGCTTCATTGGGTTGTACAGCGTTAATTGAAATTGAATTCGTTCTTTGATGTATAATGGAAACGGTGTAAGAAATTTAACACACTTACGGCCGGTCTTATAAAGACCACTAATCTAACGTTAACTTTAATTCGCTGTTAAAACAAACAAAACCGCATCAAAACGTTAGTGCTTAAGACAATTCATTCATAGTAAACAAATTTTGATGCGCTTTTGTTTATTTTAACAGCGAATTAAAGTTAACGTCAGATTAGTAGCCTTTATAAGACTGACTGTAAATATTTTGCACTTTCTTAATATACGGTACACCTATTTTTTCCCATTGTAAACTCAATTTTTAAAATAATACCTTAGTAACCTGTACCTACATTTAAATTAACTGTCACATTTTTCGCTGTCATCGAACGTCAAACATGACAAGATACATGCTTCGTCATTTGAATGATTTCGAAAAAGGAAGAATTGGCCATATGCTAATGAGAGACATGTAAATAAGAGCAATAATTGCTATTCAGTTTAATATAGGTGAAAATACAACTTATATATAATGCAACTAGTGCGTTCTTGATTATCTAATAATCATTTATATTTACACGAGATATATCGTTTGGTAATCACGCAATATATCGAGTGGAAACAGATATGATTTGATAATCAAGAAGACATAAGTTGCATTCGGATAGATTATATCACGAGTCAATAAGCAACGTTTGAACAGTTTATTTATAAATATTAAAAATACAGCTAATGTGGTTTCTATGACAATTGTACTTGCAGCAGATAATGCGATGTTTTTGAAAATATTTGACTATCGGTTATTAGTCAAGAAGATATATGATTATCACCGTTGGTATGTATATTATCAAAAGTTAGTACATGCGTAAGTATGCATTTTAACCTTTTTTCATTGGTTGATGATATAGGGAGTGGTATAATCTCCTGAATATAGCAGACAGGTACATTGCAAGCTGTAATTGCAAACAGAATATTAATTGGATTTTTATTGTTATACATTCTCTGCTTATAAATTTAATTATTTACAGTCGAACCCTCATTCAGTGAACTCCTATTTAATGATTTTTTGTATTTAGTGATGACTTCATTAGGATTTTGATCTTCGGGCTAAGTTTCTTGTAAAAACAGCTCTAAATTATGATATTCAAATTCTATATAATGAAGTTTTTCTAACACATTTTTACCCAAGTACTTAGGAATGTAGAGAACGTTTTGAGCAGATTTTCTTGGAATTATTTGCCTGTCTTTACCTCTACTACTACTAAATTGTTAAGCGGATTATAAGATTTCTTCCCTACAGTTCAGGCTTTCACTAATGTTACTAAGAATTAGCTCCATTTAAATGCATAAATTGTTAAGCGACTTATAGGATTTCTTAGGGGTTTTTAAAATTCTAAGTTTTTGAAGTATAAATTCTATATAGTGATGTTTTTGTGGGGATTTTTGATCATCACTATATGGGAGTTCGACCATATCGTTTTTGTCATTTGCATAACCTTGTAACTAAATTACAGGTAACTGTATTTTAGAACTTCATCTTCGTAGACAAACGATGGAGAACCTCCTTCCGTAACATCAAGACTAGTCGAGGCGCTGAGTGTGGATCTGAACACCGCTTACTCTGGGCTCACCTCAAGATCAAGTTGAGCAAACCAGCAAGTAAAGTAAAATCTAAGAGAATGATTGCTCCTGAGCCGGTCGCCTTTCAAGAAGCTCTTCGAGACAATGGTTCACCAAACCTCGAGGGAAATAGTGATGATAGCTGGAGAGGGATAAAAAAATGGATTTTTGAGGCAGCTAATAAGATTCCAAAATTCAACACAAACTTGAAACACCAGCACTGGATGTCAGACGAAACCTTATCACTGGTTTATAAGCTACTCAACATCCGGCTCTTAATCATAGATCCCGAACAACAGAAACGGCTGGTGAAAGAAGTGCTGTGGTGTGCTCTGCGCGGAACTGAAGAGGCATGCAACTGAAACCGCTACACAGAACTCTACAATAAGATGAAGTACCTGCTCGAGAGTTCAAATCCTAAACACAAACTATCGGGGACGATCAAGGCAACGTCATCGCTAACTCAAAAGACATAGTCAAAACGTGCATCAGGCTGTACCGCGCCCAGCCACAGTGCGCCCCAAAAGACCAGAAGCAAGATCTCGAGCCAGCGACTCTCAAAGAGGAAGTAAAACGTGAATTAAAGAAGCTGCACAATCAGAAAGCACCAGGCTCAGATGGAATCACCGCTGGAGTGCTGAAAAACATGGGTGAACTGGGAGTCGATATCTTTCACAGCCTGTGCCAGAAGATCTCGAAGTCCGCCGAATGGCCCAAGAAGTGGTGCCACTCCACCTTCAAGCCGCTGCTCAAGAAGGGCACCCTACTTGACTGCGGAAACGATCGAACGATCTCCCACGACAGCAAAGTCATGCTTACGGTACTAAATGAGAGGTTGAAGACCTTCCTCCTTCCACACATACCGGATGAGCAAACTGGGTTCGTTCCAGGAAAAGGAACTCGCGAACAGATCCTTAACATTCGACAGATAATTCAATGTCAGCATGTTCATGTGTTTCGTGGACTATAAGAAAGCCTTCGTCAAGGTGAAATGGTCGAAGCTTTGGAACATTCTCGTCGAAATGGAAACACCGAGACACCTGGTGGACTTGATCCAACGACTGTACACTTCGGGCACGGCGGCGGTGCGAGTTAGCGACGCTTTCTCAAATTACTTCTCAACCTCCGCTGGAGTGGACAAAAGTGCATCTTATCCCCTTTCCTCTTCAACGTTTACAGCGAATACATCATGAGAGAGGTCCTTGAAGACTGAAGTGGCATCACAGTTGGAAGTAAGAAAATCAACAATTTACGTTACGCTGATGACATCCTGATAATAGCGAAAGACGAGCGTGAACTAGAAACTATCATGCGGAAACTAGAGGTGCGGAGCAGGGTATAAGGACTCGAAATTAATAACACGAAGACTAAAGTGATGATCGTAGACCGCCCCAACAACAATAACCCAGAGGTGCAGTGAGAGTCGCTGGCTATGAGGTCGTTGAACACCCTGTGCCTACGGCCTTGACCAGAAGCAATGGAAATACTTATTATTGAGGGAAAAGTGGACGGCTGAAGGCCAAGGGGACGTTCGCCGTCCCGATAAGTGGATAAACTAAAGAATCTGACCGGGGGGAGCTTACAGAAACCAGCCCATCACGCCTAGAACGAGAAATGCTGGAGGCAAGCTATTAACAGACTTGCAACATGATGTCACTACACCCTTACGTAGGGTTAGACCAGAAGAGAGAGTATTTTAGAAACATGAGAATCGTTGAAGCAATAACAAAATATAAAAATATTGTCACTAGATCTATTTAGGTGTACCCGATTTATTTTTTTTTTAATTTTCATTAAGACGTGTTTATAAATAATAACTAAAATGACGTCAGCGGGCGATAAAATTCTTTTTCTACGACCACTACTAAAAGTAGCACTAGCTTGTTACACTAAAAATGACGTTTTATAATTTAGCGTGTTTAAAGAGATCAGCTGTTTACTTTTAGCGCATGTGTGTTATAAAGTGAAGTGAGGTTATAAACCACAATTTCGAAGTGAAAGTGAAGTTGTCAAGTTATTCTAGTTACTTCTTGCATTAGAGGTAAAGTGTTTTTTAAATAATTAAAGCGTTATGTAATGAATACAGTCAGATGTGTAGTATTAATAATTACCTTTGATAACTGACTTTGACAGTACTGGCTCCACAAACATTCACCTGCGCGTCAAGGCGTACTGTTTATTATGACATAAATTATAACTGGCTCAGACGCAAACCTTTGTTAAATCGACATTATGGATTAATAACAGTAAATTTAATTTCGTAGAAAAAATATTGTATGCAACTCGTGCTAAAAGTGGTTTATGCACGATACATGAAAATTATGAAACGAAGCCGAAGGCTGAGTTTCATAAAATGTCTCGTGCATAAACCTCAACTTTTAGCACTTGTTGCATAAATAGCTATTTATTTCATTTTTAACCCATAATCTTATTTATTAACTTTCGATAGCGGGCGTAAAATGGCTTTTATGGTTCTAGGGCCTATAAAGTTGCTAAGCAGTATAACAAACACCAACAATGTAGTATATCAATACCAACAATCTGCATAGAAACCACAGCACACCAAAAATTCACCGCGCCAGCACACCAATGACGCAATAGTCTGTAGCCAAAATACTGAACTGTTAATTGTTCTCTATTTTAAGAACTAAAACGTTGTCCATACCACGTGCCTAATCACAATTATAACTGGCGATAAAGCATGTTTTCGCTCGCTGACTTTATTTTTGCGGACAACAACAGGATTTTATCGCCCGAGGGAGAAAAAGGCCTATTTTACCCCTGAAAATTAGGTCTAAAAAGGCGTATTATTGATCGATCGTACATAAACGTATTTTTACATATAAAGTTAGCCAGTTGAAGGCTGTGAAAACAAATAACGAAAACTTATTTTATAATAATTATGTAATAAAAACATAGGAAGCTTTGAAAACCATTTAGTTTTTTCCATTAAATAAAATTATAATAAGAAATTGTGAGAACTTTTCAAACATGCTTGATAAGATATTTTATGGGACTTTTTTCACTGTCTCGGGTGTTGTTCACACGACGTTTTGGAAAATACCCAAAACAGTTTCAAATTGCGATAAAACTTCTTATAATAGACACCCCTTACTAAAATCACGTTATTCAGAGAATACGAAATGCGTTTTAACGAAGATTATCTACGTTATCGTAGGAGCGAACATAGACTTTGTTTTTAATATAACTTCATACAAAGAAGTAGAGCGGCATCAGATCAGAACTACTTTTAAGATTCATATTTTAAAAAAATATGCACAATTTTGTTTCTTTGGTATGCAAATTTAACAAAGAAGAATCAATATTTACATTACAAATGATCATCTCTGGATAAAAATATTTTGGCGTGTAATAACCTGCTTTTAGAAGTTATAAATAATGGTTTCTCTGTTCTGCTTTTAGGAAATTAACTTGTGAAAATATTCTCTGCACATTTCCCGAAGAATGGGTAAGTGAAGAAAACGCCGCTACAAACTTTTCCAAATTGGGAAATATTAGTTTGTCAGATGGCGTTTTAGTGATTGTGTTTCCAAAAACTCGATATTGTCATTATTTTTAAATTAAAAATGTGTTAGAATTTGACATTCAGATACACATGCTCCTTTAGACACTGCCTGTTATTTAAGAAAAAACGACAAAATAATGTATCAAAGAGATAAGGCAATATTTATCGGTAAAAACGGTTAACCTACTGTTTAAACGGGATTTCATCCAATCTTGGGAGGCGTGAAAAGTTACCACACTCAATGCTGCGATTTCGCTAACAATGACGGCTGACATCACGTTTGCACAATGGATGTCTCGAACTAACTTTGCTGCTTAGAAAATTGTGTACTCACCGACACACGAGGAAATTGGCGTTGGCTAGAAATACAAAGGTGGGATGGCTGCACTTCTTTACTGCAAGGCTTTCTTCGCCGTTTCTATGTATTTCGACTTAAGGGGATCTTGCACAATGCACGCAGCAGTCGTTCGTTAACGTGCACCCTTACGCCGAGCACGCAAACGACTTAGGTTTGACTTGAAAATCCTAGCGAATTATGCTTAAGTTGAACATACCCTCACTTCGCGAACAGGCTCAGAAGTTGCGCTTATCGCTGCACACGCGAAATCAAGCTTCACAATTCGCTCACAGCACAGAGTAGGACTCGCACACATTTTATTATGCCTTATTACAACGCTTAAATCTAATTAACATATAAAACATAGAAATACAAATTGACCATACACGTAAACAAACCCTACAGGGGAGAGAAACCAGAGGCCCGTTTCAAAACGTTTACTATCTTGATATTTATTGCGTCTTTCGTTTCGATAATACACATCTTCTTGTTTGACCTTGGCTTGCAAAGAGCGTATGCTCTGCTATTTTTACGAACTGCGTAAAACGCAGTGGCATCTGATATTTTTTAATTGTGTTTGTCCGGTATATGTTTGCCTGTGTTTTTCTGAAGTTCTCAATTCTTCATATTGAGGTAGAAGATGAAAAAATAGAATATGAATGTTTGAAGAACCAACCTCCTATATCGGAAGGAACATGAACAAAATATCACACTTTTTTTTTAATTTTAAATGCTGTGTGGGAGTTGGTTTGGCAATGCTAGGTTATGCATTTCAACTGGTTTTATTTACGTATTCTGTATATGAGTGTCTTGGATTTATTGCTAGTTAGTTACTTATTTGACCTGATAGAGGATTACTCCCGCTTAATAAATCCTTGACCGTTTCGTGCTATTCTATAATTAACCATTTATCTTTTTATATTCATTCCTTAAATTTGTATTTAGTGCATTTATAACCTTGTCCTCCGCAATGGTTCGTTTATCGACTATTTTTTGGCCGTTTGATCGTGGTTAATATACGATATACCTTGTCTCCCTTCAGCTTTCGTAGTTTTCTTTTAGTTTTCACGACTTGCAATTCATCTTCCACATGGTCAAAGGTTACCAAACATGCCATTCCTTACAACTTATATGCACTTGCACTTGTAGCTCAAAATTTTGGTTCTTAAAGTTCTTCAACCCCACTTTTAACATACTGGGAATGCTAGTATTTATTTTAAAAACTGTTACTGCAATATTACTCTGCCACTCCCTCTTTTCCCACTGTGCCATTCTTGCATCCAAATATTTCTTCATTTTCTTTTCTTAACCTCTCATCTCTGCATTATCTACCTCTCAGTTGCTCCTGCCTTGTTAGCCTTGCTTGAGGACGTATTCGCCATCATCTCTAGTACTTTGCCCAATGTTTTTCCATTTTTGTGGTTTAAAAAGTGACTTTCCTCGATGTAATCTCCCGTTTTATCTAGCGAACTGTAACTCTCAATTATTTTCTTGGATACGAATTCGTTTCCCATTAGGAGACGGAAAAGGGGTTGCCTATGAGCACGTCTCGGAAAGCCACAAGCCTGAATCTACTCCACGAAGGATATATACGAGGGACGGGTGAGAAGTAGTACGACCTCGTTCTCAAATATGGCGCAAGTATAATCAAATTAAAAAAGATATGTTCTATATTATCATATTATACCAGCTGTAAAATACCATTTTTCTCTGACATTTGGTTTGATTTCGACGATAGTTATAAATAAGTAAAGTCAATTTAGCTTTTTATAAACTAGAAAATTCTGTATACCACGCTGTAATTTAATACCTTTTGAAAAAAGAACTTATGGGCAACGGAAATTCATGGTAAATACAGGATGCTTCTTCATATACAACTGTTTGCTCCTGGGCGAATGTCACAACTCCAGAAATGATCGACACAGTCCACGACATCGTTTCGAATGACAGACGACTGAAGCTGTCAGAGGTAGCAGAGGAACGGGTATTTTTTATATTAACAAAAAAGCTGCGAGATCTGTCAAGAATCAATGAATTTGATGTAAACTTTCTGAGGCTGGTTTAGATAACCTAAACAAAAATCTGAAGAAATTTCTACGTCGTTTTGTAACCATGGATGAAACCTGGGTCTACTATTATACGCCCGACACTAAGCAGATGTCGAAACAATGGACTCACCATGGTATCAGTATCAAGATAAGTCCATGGTTTTGATAGCTGCTTTGTTATTTGTGAAAAACACCCTGGTGTATTAAAATAGTATATTATTACCGATTCTAGTTCAACAAGAGGGCCTATTGTAGCACGAGTGAATTTGGTGCACGACAAGCATAGCGGAGTGCTCCAATGGAACGAGTGCTACAATACATCTTATTAAACGAGTATAATACACTATTTTATCTATTTTGCATAAAAAAACTAAAAACTTTGGATTTTGATATTTCATGAATGTGACAATCTGACAGTTGTCTGAAACAAGGTAGGCTGTTTCTATGTTCTTCATATGAAAATGACAATACAAAAACAGTGTTATAATGGACTCTATTGTTTTTGGTGTTATAATAACCATATTGTGACATCAAAGTAGATAAAAGAAAATTTTCTACAATCATGACAACTCACAGATTCATTCCACTGATGTTACAAGGAAGTAATTACATCTGTAAATCAACATTTTAAGAAGCTCCACGAAAACCACTATAAGGAAGGTATTGAAAAACATCAGCATCGTTGGACCAAGTGCATAGAACAATATGGTATTGCATTTTTTTTTTTCATTGAAGATTGCAAGACTGTTTATTCCTTCTTCGTATGTTATCAGTGCGCACTTTTGAAGATCTGCTAGCTTAGTTTTGTCTACCATGTGAGATATAATCGCCTTCGGTTCATTCTTTACACTTTCTAATGCGTGCAAAAAAGTGGCGTTTGAAATCCTCGTTGTATGAATAACTATTACAACTTCCCATTACCCATTAAATAACATTTTATGTGCAACCGTGCTGAAAAGTTGATTTTTGCGGACGTAATTACGCCTGCAAAATTCGTTTTCGCGAGTGTTACCATTTCAGGCCGTTAATATTAATAACGGCCGCAAAAAAAAATCGCAAAGTTTTTCTGCAAGAAAACCACCTCACTTGAAGAGAAGGTGGATTTATTTTTCCAGCAAGGGCATGACAGTGGATTTTGCCACTTGTATTTTATTTATATTTCTTTCCAATCTTCTCGGAGTATTTGGGGATGGTTTGCATGCTCCACGGAGTACAGTTTGGGAACCGCTGCATACCATTTTGTGCAGCGGTTCCCAAGGTTTTCACTGACATACCACAATTCATATTTCTGTCTTATTTGGGTAGTACCCCAGCACGGCAGCGCAAATCCATTTCTTATAAATATTGTTTCCAAATACGACTGCATACCACCCAGAAGGGTTTCATGTACCACCGTGTGGGAACCGATGATTTAGCGAGTTTTAGTACAAAGAGTCATCCTCACACGGATTTTTTTAAGTTAACATGCACATCCTTCCTGTTGATTCCAATATGTATCAAAATTGTAACTGACAGTTTTACTCTACCCTGCACACTTTCAAATAGAATAATTAGATGAAAATTTAATAATTAGTAGGGATGTCGTACCCAGTCTAAAATCAAACCCAGGTACCCGAAAACAGTACCCGGGTACCCGAAGATTTTACATTTTGCCTTATTATTTTCTGGCGAATGAAAATATTTCCATACAGGCGATTTTTTTATGACATTGTTTTCTTATTTGTGTGTAATTTTGTAGTTTCATCTAATGTTCAAGCTCTATGCTCTACGCATTTTAACACCGCGTTTTAAACTTAACTAATTTGAAATAGTACCTACTTGTCAACTCAAACTGCAAGTCGTCTGTCGTCGTAAATATGTCACTTTCAAGTGCTATCAGATTCAAGTACGTGACTTTTTATCCGAAATTGGTGGCAGCATCAACATCACAGAGAGGATGGTTATGTTACTTCAACCCATACTGGAGCGATTTAATGGTACTACTGACGGGTTGCATATTTCCGTGTAGCGGATTTATAACCTTATATGTGTTGCCAGACGTACGATAATTATCGTTTTTGTACGATAATTTTACCAGTCGTACGATGCACGATAGCACATGTACGATAATGGCAAAATGTACGATAATTTGGCTATTATTGAAAATTCTCACAAATTTGGCAGATAAGTACTAATATTGACCGTATCTTCAGTATGACAGTTACGTGCAATATTTTTACTGAACCGGTATTAACCACAAGGTGCTGGAATTTAATTCGATGCTGATATTGTTTATGATAACAAGCTGATCACATACATCACCGACTTTCCACATGTCTACTTTCGACTTGCACCTTTTACAAAAAATGCATCCCGCAGGCATTCTCGATTCGCGGTTTAATTATTAGCACTTATCGTCGATTTACAATCTTCTTCTATCACACAGACCATGTAAAATCGGATTTATTTCAGAATGATTTCATTCTTCTAGCTTTATTTTGCTGTGTACCATCCAAAATATTATAATAGGATAAAATGTACGATAATTTTTACTACTGTCGTACGATAATAATGTTGATTCGATCTGGCAACACTGTGAGGGGTTGATTCTTGTTATTACGGTGCCAGTTCGATATGCGGTCTACCATGTATAATATGGTCTACCATAAAGTATATAGCTGGTTCAATATGCGGTCTACATAATATGCAGACCAACATAGGTAAAGTCTTGTGGTTCAATAAGCGATCTATGATCAAAAATATTTATTATGTTTAATTAACTACATGTACATACAGTAAAAATGGTTAAATTATAAGTGTTTATACATATACATCTCTAATATTGTACATAATATGCAGACCAACATAGGTAAAGCCTTGTGGTTCAATAAGCGAACTATCGTCAAAAATATTTATTATGTTTAATTAACTACATGTACACTTGCTTTCAAAACTTTCGCGTATAGTAGGTATTTTTCGCTGTATTAAATCAGAGTTGTAATTAATCAACTCTGACATTTAAATTTTTGAAAAGTCAAAATGCCTCGATTGACAGGGCAATGCTGTCAATGTCATCTCAAAATTACCCGTTCACACAGCTAAAATTTTGCAAAATCGTTGTTACTTGATTTTGAATGTGTACGCGAAAGTTTTGAAAGCAAGTGTACATTATGGTCATCATTAGGTAATTATTTTAAGTATTCTTAAGTATGAATAATTAACCATAATTAATAAACAATTTCAAAAACAACCAAATTGCCGAATAATGAGCAGTGAAAGTACTTAATTATCCGATTGGCCATTAGTTTATTGCTTTCCTTAACGACGGGGTTATAGGGAAACAATGAATAATTAACTACGTATAATTAACAAACAATTTTGGGTTTATTTGGACCTGTATTAGTGATGTAAAAAAACGCGTTTTTTTAGTCGAATAAAAAACCTTTAAAAAAACTACAAAAAACGGTTTATTTTGTTTTTTATTCATTTTTGTAACTGGCGGCACGTTTTGGTAGGTATGGTTGGCAGCAGGTAAACAAACGACAAAATTTAAACTTATTTTGATTTTACGTGCCCTTTAAAGTTCAAGAAAACTACAGCACAGACTAGACAAATGTTTAATAAACAAAAGTAACATTTTATACCTACTGCCTACTCGTATTACGTATTACTCACAGAACAGCAAAGCGTATGCATGCGTCTATGCGAGCACCCCTGCCCCACCCCCACTGTTGGAAGTTGTTTTAAGCTGGACCTAGCTCTGAAACTGTCGAGCTGATCGACGAATCAAGTTATGTTAAATATTAGCGATTCATCAAAGTCATAAGACAGTGACATGGGCGACGTAAACTGCATGGATACTGACTCTGAATCAGTTGAGGAGTCAGCCATGTCTGTTAGCGAGTAATTTTTGCATTATTATAATTTCTACATCCACTTTGGCTATGAAATGTAATAAATTATTTTTCTTTAGAAATAGTTGTTTTTTTTTGTTATTATAAATTCTATAATGCACTTTACCTATGAAACGTATTATTTTTATTTAGAAATATCTGTTTTTTGATTTTCTAAAGAATATTACTTGTCATTCACTACACTTTAATTCTGAAAAAAATAGTTCCTGTTTGAATTTCAAAGAGGAAAGTCGCACGTACAAGCAGCTGCCTGCGATACAAAGTGACCTCGTGATAAGTGGTGTCATCGCATACATTCGCAAATCAAATCGTTTTTACCAAGCTAGCGCCAATAAATTCCTGTGTTGAAACCTATATGCGAGGGCCACCATGGCCTTCCTCCCGTCAAACGGGGGGATGCAATCTACAATGGGATCTTCAACGCCAATGTTAACGGCCGACCAAACCCAGATGTTTAATACTCAGTTTCAACAAATGCCAGGTAATTTCATTCCACAGCCACAACAACAATTCTTTTACTCCCAGCCCTATCACCAAATCCAAACCACGGCGCTCCCACCCCAAACAGAATTCCATAACGACTGGACTAAAATTACCCACAAAAGAGGTAGAACTCAAGATGATTTTGAAATAAAAACCAAACACGCAAAAGACAATGAATACTGGCTCAATCCACCTTCCACTTCAAATCGTTATTCAGCCCTATCAAATCAAGAACAAGAGGATCAACAACAGAACACGAATCTCGATAAAACCCCTAAACCTCCTCCGATATTTATAACGGGCGCTGCTACAATTGCACCTCTCATACAACTTTTAGATCAGATTGCAAATCAGCAATATGAAATTAAAGCCCTCGCTAACAACCAGGTAAAGGTTCAACCAAAATCAACCCAGATTTATAGTGTTATTATAAAAGCTTTGAATGAAAAACAAACGCAATTCCACACCTATAAACTTAAAGAAGAGCGAAGTTACAAAGTGGTACTTAAAAATATGCATTATTCCATCAGCACTGAGGATATTAAAAAAGAAATTGAAAAATTAGGTCACACAGTGACCAACATATGGAACATTAAACAATACAAAACTAAATTACCTCTTCCAATGTTTTTTGTTGAACTTAAGCCAGCCGCCAATAACAAGGACATTTACAACGTAGAACATATACAGCAATGTAAAATAAAATTTGAACCTCCGAGGCTCAAAAGAGAAATTGTCCAATGTACACGATGTCAAAGATATGGGCATACCAAAAATTTCTGTCACTTAAAGCCAAGATGCGTTAAATGCACAGGCGATCACTCTACAGATAAGTGTCAACGAAAAGAAAAATCCCGCGACGTCCAGTGCGTTCTATGCCAAGGTAATCACCCTGCTAATTATAAGGGATGTATGGTTTATAAAGAACTGCAGAAAAAAAAATATCCACCACTTAGACCAAAACAATACACCCCCCCGGCACAATTTAAACATTATCAACAAGTCCAGCCAGGACTAACATACTCACAAGCTATCACTGGACAGAATCAACAGTCGTACCTCCCTACTAATATAGCACAAATCCAGAACACACCTCCATCACATCAGCAACCTAATGACATGCATGAACTAAAAAATATGATGAAAAATCTGTTCGATCAAATAGGTACTATGTTAAGCCTCCTTACCACCGCCTTGTCGAATGCCAATGGCCTGTCACAACACACAGAAGAACTAAAAACATTTATATTTAATCATAATATTGATATCATGCTAATTTCGGAGACACACTTTACAGAACGAAGTTACTTAAAAATTCCTAAGTATTCTATCTATCATACGAACCACCCAGCCGGAACCGCTCGTGGTGGAACTGCTATAATAATTAAAAATACAATTAAGCATTACCAAACAAACGACTATAGTAAAAACTTTTTGCAATCAACCGGCGTGTCAATATCGGACTCAATCGGTCCGTTAACCATCTCTGCAGTTTATTTTCCCCCAAGACACACGGTAAAACAGGAGCAATTTGAAGACTTTTACAACACCCTTGGACAACGGTTTATTGCAGGTGGGGACTACAATGCCAAGCACTCAGATTGGGGATCCAGACTCATAACACCCAAAGGAAGAGAACTACTTAAAACATTGGAAAGCAACAACCTAAAGCACCTATCCACGGGCGAACCTACGTATTGGCCTACAGACAGGAATAAAGTGCCTGATCTAGTAGACTTTTGCATCACAAAAGGCATCCCCCCGAACTTTGCAACAGCAAAATCATGTTTTGATCTGTCTTCAGATCATTCCCCGGTTCTAATTACATTATCCACAAATGTACTTGCTAAGGACACACAGCCCAAATTAAGCAACAAAGGTACCAACTGGGATGATTTTAGAAGTCTGGTGGATGAAAAGTTGACTTTATCGGTTTCTCTCAAAACGGAAGAAGATATTGAAGCTGCGGTAAAATTATTTAATGATACCATACAATGGGCAGGTTGGAACGCAACGCCAGAACAGTCAGAGACTCTACCAACTTACAACTGCCCTGCATCAATCAGGCAGAAAATTGCTGAAAAAAGAAGACTCCGGAGGCAGTGGCACAGATGGAGAACACCAGAGGATAAACGATTATTGAACGCTGCAACTCAAGAACTAAAAGAGCTACTTAATCATAATAAAAACGAATGCATTCAAACATTCCTTCAACGTCTCACACCTACAGAAACCACTGACTACTCTCTCTGGAAGTTGACAAAAAAAATTAAACAGGTGAAAAAAGCTTCGCCACCCATTAGAACACTACAAGGCTCTTGGGCAAGAAGCAATGAAGAAAAAGCGCGCGCGTTTGCAGAACACTTAACAGAAGTATTCCAACCACATCCGCCGGAAAATCAACCCCCGCAAGAAGCTAACCTCACTAGCATATTGAAGACTCCTTACCAACTAGAACCGCCTCTTCAGCGTTTCAAAATCGCCGATATTCAAGAAGCAATTTCTTCCTTAAATCCTAGGAAAGCACCGGGATACGACCTAATAACGGGAAAAATTCTCAAAGAGTTGCCTGTCATTGGAATAAAATATCTCACTCAATTATTCAATGCAGTTTTGCACATAGCGTATTTTCCGTCGCAGTGGAAAGTCGCGCAGATTATCCTAATCTTAAAACCAGGAAAACCACCTAGCGAACTAAACTCTTATAGACCAATAAGTCTTTTACCCGTTGTATCCAAAGTTTTTGAACAGCTCTTACTTAAAAGACTCTCCTCAACTCTTGAGAACAATGAGTTAGTACCTGAGCACCAGTTCGGGTTTCGACGAATGCACTCAACTATAGAGCAGATCCATCGACTTCACACAGGCGTTCGATAAAGTCTGGCATGCCGGACTCCTTTGTAAGCTACGTCTCCTCCTTCCATTGAACTATTACCTTATCCTTAACTCATATCTAGATAATAGACACTTTCTGGTAAAAATTGAAACTGAGTACACAGAACTACACCCAATAAAAGCCGGTGTGCCCCAGGGCAGTGTCCTTGGGCCACTGCTATACTTATTATATACTGCAGATCTGCCAACCACACCAGAAGTTCTAACAGCAACTTTCGCTGACGATACTGCAGTTCTAGCCTCTGACATTGATCCTGCCGTTGCTTCTCAGAAGCTACAAGCCAATCTAACAGCAATCCAACAATGATTAAAGAACTGGCGAGTAAAAGCCAACGAATCCAAATCTGTCCACATAACCTTCACGACACGACGAGCAACATGCCCTCCAGTCTATTTGAACAATAATCAACTCCCGCAAAAGGAGGAAGTCAAATATCTCGGACTGCACCTTGATAGAAGGCTTACTTGGCGCAAACATATTTTCACAAAAAGGAAACAACTGGGACTCACCCTTACCAAAATGTATTGGATACTCGGTCGTAATTCAAAACTCACCCTGAATAACAAACTCCTTTTATATAAATCAACCATCAAACCAATATGGACGTATGGTATCCAGCTCTGGGATACCGCTTCCACTTCCAACATAGAAATTTTAGAACGCTTCCAATCGAAAGTGCTGCGCATGATTGTGAACGCTCCCTGGTTCGTACCAAACGCGGTTATATTGAGAGACCTCCAGATGACATCAGTCAAAGAAGAAATTCGCCGATACAGCTCCAACTACCGGGATCGTCTTAGTGCGCACCCAAATAACTTAGTGGTGAACCTTATGAATGAACCTCCCAATAACAGGAGGCTACAAAGACACGCGCCAACAGATCTGCTAACCAGATTTTGAGTTTATTTAAGCGTAGTATAGTTTTAGTTCTTAAGATTTAGCTTGTAAGTTATTTCCCTAAAGCCAAAACAGGCATTGAGGCCTATTTGTAACAGAAGTACGCTACTGAGCTTACTTCTACACGCTCAATGTATTATACACCATTTGCTGAATGTATCTATACAGTTTGCAAATAAATGGGGATGTCTAAAAAAAAAAAAAAAAAAATTCTGAAAAAAAACCAGACTGCTCGGTTTTTTTTTGCAAAAAAAACAGGTTTTAAAAAAAACAGGTTTTTTAAAAAAAACGAACGGTTTTTTTTATGGTTGCATCACTACCCTCTATATCATTATACATTAGCATTATACATGGTAGACCGCATATCGAACCAGATACTCAGTGGTCGACCGCATATCGAACTGCCACCGTTATTACTGCATTGTTGTGTTTTTCTAGAGTTTATTCCTATTGTTTTTAAGTTTTTATCATCTTCTCCGAAAGAGGAGACATTACATAATTTAGTAGTCCGGTACCCGGGTCCTGAAAATATACACGGGTTGGCCCGGGTACCCGCCGACTTCCCTAATATTTAGATATATATATATACATATACTTTAGGTAGACAAACTTTTGGAGGTTTCCTGTTTGAAAATAAAGATATTATTCTTATTACTAAAATAAAACATTTGTTATGGGATTGGAATTATCTTATTGACAAAAAAAACCTTTGATTTTATAATACTATGGAAAGCAAGCTTCGACAGTTTCTAATAATAGTATATTATGGTACTAGTGTATAAGCAAGCCTTCAAAGCATGTGCGACGAGTAGAAGAGGATGAAGCAGAGTAGAGTGCTTTAACATCGGTAGGGCCTTTAATGGCACTTATAGGTACACGTGCGTCATATGCCATTTTTTCTATGATCGTAACAGAAATATAACAATTTAGTTCGGTGACACTTTTTCTATCACACTGAATTACCTAGATATTCTGGCTTATGTTGACATTCAAATTTATGGCAAAGCATGCCATAACATACTATTAAAGCACATCATCAATGGCAATGTGTGAAAAAAAACATCATTTGAATGCTAAATTTAAGAGTGCTATAGTAGTAAGAGTTCATAGAGTTCGTTGGACCTTCAACGAGTAAGGAGGTAAAAGTGAGTGAACTGATAAACAGTGCTAGCAGTGCTGATCTTTAACCTCGCTGTGATAAGTAAGTGATAGCAGACAATTCTCTTTGTAAACGAACTTATTGTGTAAAATGCAAACAACTAGTGGAGGATCAAATTCTTCTTACACTCAGCCACACTTTAACCAAAACTACTGTTATGGTAACTCAAATTACACTACTAATTATGAGTTTCCATTAAGCCAACAAGCATACAATTTTACTCAACAGCAATTTCCGCAGCCACAACCGTGTTTAATGCCTCAAGCGTATTCTACAGGGCACCTTCACAAATAAATCCAGCACAACCTAACCTTGGATATTCCCAATCATATATAACGGAACCAACGAGTAATTTTACCTTTAACAACCCACAAGCACCGACCACAACTCTCTACAAAACAACAAATCAAACACCTTACAGCACAGAAACAATAGAAACATATTACCCACTAAATCAGAAATCAAAACTGCCAAACCCAAGCAAAACTGAAAATAACAGAAGTCTAGATACGCAACCAGAAACTAACCAAGAAGAAGTAATTATTAAAAGTTCTTCCAAGAAGTACGCTCAAGAAAAAAGAAAAGAGACCCAAACAGCCCCAACTCGCAGGAAAGAAAAGTAAAACCCAAACAAAATGTATATAACACACAGAACAGATTCCAAGCACTAGCAGCCCCTAAGCAGACTGCTAAATCTGATTCTCTCAAGATAAGCCCGAAAATAATGGAGTAAATAAAAACTCAGAGACGATACCACCGTTTATAATACATCATATTACTAATCTAGCAGCAATACTGCAAATAGTTGAGACTGCAGTTCAAAAAACAGAGTATCATTATCAAATATTACAAGGTCATAAAATTAAATTGTAAATTAATAACGTAGAGAACTATAAGAAGGTGAGAACTGTACTCGACAGAATAAAGTTGCCTCATCACACTTTTAGCTTAAAGCAAGAAAAATGTTACAGAATCGTGATTAAAAACCTTTATCACACAACTGACTTGAAAGATATAAAGAACGCATTAATTGAAAAAGGTCACAAACCCAGAAATATTACAGGCTGTAAAAGTAGAGAATCGAAAACAAATAGAAACTTATTCTTTGTTGATCTTGAACCGCAAGAAAACAACAAAGAAATCTTCAATGTACAGTATCTTTAAATGCCAAAGTAATAATTGAACCACCACACATAAAAAAAAGTATAGTTCAATGCAAGCGGTGCCAATGCTATGGGCACACACGTAACTTTTGCACACGACCTTATAGATGTGTCAAATGCGGAGCAAATCACAACACTAAAGATTGCAAAAAAATAAAGAAACAGCACTAGTATGTGCCCTTTGTAAAGGTAACCATCCTGCAAATTACAAAGGGTGCCAAGTCTACAAAGAAATATTAGAAAGACGCAAACCCAACATCCCAACTACACAAGGACAACAGCAGAAAACGGTACCACCACTAACAGAGTTTCCCCCACTACAGCAAAAACACCAACAAATACCAACAATACAACATCAAAGCCTAACGCCGTGGGTGCAGGATACAGGTATTTCAATGAACAAAACTGTGCAACCGGGAGCACCTTTACAATCACATCCATATCTTAACCAAACACACAACATGCAATTCATGCAAGATACAATCATAAATCAAAATAAAATCATAATAGACCTTATGACCGAGGCCAGAGAAATGAGACAGGTAATCCAAAACCTATCTAAAGAAATTACACTGTTAAGAGAAAAAATCACCAGTAATGGACCAGTATAAAATTGTTACGTGGAACGCTAACGGCTTGACGCAACGTCGTCAGGAAGTAGAAGTATTCTTAAGCACAAACCAAATAGATATACTACTAATTTCTGAAGCACATTTCACTGACCGTACATATTTCAAAATTCCGGGATTTAGGATCTACGACACAAAGCATCCAAATGGGAATGCTAGGGGAGGCACTGCAATACTTATTAAACAAAACATAAAACATTATGAAGCAACTAAATATGAAACGGCCTACCTGCAAGCAACTACAGTGATGGTAACGGACTGGAGAGGTCCTCTGGCTGTGTCGGCAGTGTATTGCCCTCCAAGATATAGACCAAATAAAGATGGGTTCATTGCGTATTTCCAAACACTAGGAACAAGGTTTATTTCTGGCGGGGATTTTAACGCAAAGCATTACCAGTGGGGCTCCCGATTGTGCACCCCTAGAGGCAGAATTCTGCAAACTGTTACAGCCGAAAGACACTACAATACCGTATCAACAGGCAAACCTACCTACTGGCCGTCCGACCCGCAAAAAATACCCGATTGCATAGATATATTTATTACCAATGGTATCGCCAATACAAATATGATGGTGGATGAAAATTTTGACTTATGTTACGATCACTCGCCAGTTATCCTAACCCTGAGCTCATCTATTATACTAAAAACAAAAGCTCCGCAATTACATACACACCTTACCAATTGGGATGAGTTTAGAGAGACATTAGATAAGAACCTTTCTTTAAATGTTTCTTTAAAAAGCAACGAGGATATCGAAAATGCTGTTGAAACCCTAACTACTACCATACAAAACACGGCCTGGAATGCTACACCAACAGCACAAGCGCAACCAACCAAACGTTACCTTCCGGATGTAATCATGGATAAAATTGCTGATAAAAGAAGATTACGCAAGATATGGCAAACTAGACGCTACCCAGAAGAAAAACGTAGGTATAACAACGCCTGTAGAGAATTAAAGAAATTAATCAGCGATTACAAAAATGAAGCCTTTACGCGCTACCTTGAAGGTCTCACTGCAACGGAGGCTACTGACTATTCCTTGTGGAAAGCCACCAAACGCCTCAAACAACCTCAACAAACAATTCCTCCAATCCGCAGGAACGATGGAAGCTGGGCCAAGAGTGACTCTGAAAAGGCAGAGGTTTTTGCAGAGCACCTAGGTAAAGTTTTCCAACCAGATGAAGCTATCTCAGCAATAGAACGGGACGAAATACAAAACCTCTTGGATGTACCCCTACAATTATCCTTGCCGATTAAATACCTCTCATATAACGAGGTCAGGAAAATGATTGAAGGCCTGAAAGACAAAAAATCACCTGGGTATGATTTGATTACGGGACGTGTCCTAAAGGAGCTACCAAATAAAGGGACCAGGCTGATAACACACATTTTTAACGCCATACTAAGAACTGGCTACTTCCCTGCACAATGGAAGATAGCCAAGATTATCCTAATCTTAAAACCAGGAAAACCACCCTACGAAGTAACATCATACAGACCGATCAGTCTCTTGCCTATTGTAAGTAAATTATTCGAGAAGCTGTTAATGAAACGTCTAATGCCCATACTACACGAAAGAAAAATAATACCGGAACATCAGTTCGGGTTTAGAAAGCAGCATTCGACGATCGAACAGGTACATCGTGTGGTACATTACATAACTGCAGCGTTCGAAGCAAAACAATACTGCCCTGCTATCTTTATCAATGTAAGTCAAGCATTTGATAAAGTATGGCACGAGGGACTTCTTTTGAAACTAAAGCATTGCCTACCGGATACGTTTTATGTTATATTAAAATCATATCTACAAGAAAGATATTTCCTAGTCAAACACGAAGAAGAGATGACAAAACTGGCAGAGATAAAAGCGGGAGTTCCCCAAGGAAGCGTCATGGGACCTCTATTATATCTTATATTTACAGCTGACCTGCCCACTGACAACAATGCTATGTTTGCCACATTTGCCGATGATACGGCTATTTTAACCACCGATGAAAACCCAGTTAGGGCAGTACAAAAACTGCAAAACAGTTTGGATCATGCACAAGAATGGTTTAATAAATGGCACATAAAATTAAACGAAACTAAGTCTGTATATGTTCCGTTCACAAAGAGAAGAGGCATATGTCCACCTATTGCACTAAATGGAAAGGAAATACTACCATCTGACAGTGCTAAGTACTTGGGTATTCATATAGATAAGACTCTTACATGGCGAACTCATATCTGGAAAAAGCGACTACAACTGAATTTGAAATTTAAAAGCTACTACTGGCTGCTAGGCAGAAACTCCCAGCTTAGCCTGGACAACAAATTGTTAATATATAAAGTGATCTTTAAACCCGTTTGGCTCTACGGAATCCAAATATGGGTGACAGCGTCAAATTCGAACATATCCATTCTAGAGAGATTCCAATCAAAGATATTACGGACCATCACCAACGCTCCACAGTTTATTACCAACGCTGAAATAAACATCGACCTTAAAATGAATACAATAAAAAGTGAAATAGTGCGCGTAAGCGAAAAATACTTAGAGAAATTACAAATGCATCCGAATAGTCTAGCATTAAATCTACTTGACAATAGTGAGGACAATCGCAGACTTAAGAGATATTATACCCTAGGTTTACCATATAGATTTAATTAGCAATATACTTAACACTGTTAGACAGCGAACACATAATACCAAACTTCCTTCATTCTGTTATGGAAGATCTATTTTATATGTAATAGTTTAAGGCAAGCATTTCTATTGATTTAGTTAAGCAATTGAAAGTGTCATCACTGGATGATTACTTTGCATGTAATTTTTTTCATCTAAAGAATTTACTTAATGCTAAGTAGAAGATTGTAAATAGTTAGTCGTTGACAATAAAATAAAAAAAAAAAAAAATAGTAATTTTAACACTAAAAACTGTGCAAAAAGTTGTCATTTTGACATAATCGAAAGAAAAACAATTTTTGAAATGTTGACAAATTCAGTTTTAACCGTTTTGTTTTTATCTCCAGATGGAACAAGTATTTAATTTGTATGAGTCTACCTGCATATGCCTAGTTAAATTATTTTTGAATGCTGTGTTGTAGTCCCAAACAGATCACTATTATGTTTCCCCCCCTGTGTGAGTTTTCATGTGCTTAACTACAGCTTTCTTCAATGATGCTTTGTAGTCACAAACAGAACAACTATACGGTTTTTCGCCTGTGTGAGTCCTCATATGTCTAACTACATCACTTGACGCTATTGCCTTGTAATCACAAACAGAACAACTATACGGTTTTTCTCCTGTATGAGTCCTCATATGCTTCGCTAAATAATGTTTAAATACCGCTTTGTAGTCACAAAGAGAACACGTATAAGGTTTATCTTCCGCATGAGTCCACATATGTCTAACTAAATAAGTCTTCGTTCCTGCTTTATAGTCACAAACAGAGCAGCTATAAGGTCTTTGTTCCGTATGAGATTTCATATGGGCAACTAAATTATTCTTCCGTGTTGCTTTGTAGTCACAAACAGAGCAACTATACGGCTTTTCTCCTGTATGGGATCTCATATGTTCAACTAAATGACTCTTCACTGCAGTTTTGTAGCCACAAACAGAGCAACTATAAGGTTTTTCTCCTGTATGAAACCTCATATGGACCAATACACTATATTTTGATGCTGCTTTGTAGTCACAAAACGAGCAACTGTAAGGTTTTTCTCCTGTATGGGATCTCATGTGTGCAACTAAATGACTCTTCACTGCAGTTTTGCAGCCACAAACAGAGCAGCTATAGGGTTTTTCTCCGGTATGAGATCTAACATGTGTAATTAAAGCTTTCTTCCACGCTGATTTGTAGTTACAAACAGAGCAACTAAATGGTTTATCTCCTGTATGGATTTTCATATGTGTAACTAAATTATGTTTGCGTGTTGCTCTGTAGCTACACACAGAACAACTGTAATGTTTTTCCGTATTAAGAGAGGTAATGCGGCGCCTTCCTCCAATATTTTTAATAAAGATTTCATCTGTAAAAATATAACACGTTTTAATACTTTACACGGATCTTTATAGATACCTCGACTTACCTTTGGTTGATGGCTTATGTTCATTTTTAATATTGATTTCTTCCTGCTTAATTTCTAATTCTAAATCAATACTGTTATTAATGTTTTCAATGATTTCTTGTTTGATAAGTACTTTAGCATTACTTTCAGTATTATCAATGTTGCAATTTTTGTTTAATGCCATTGTTGTGGAACTACAATATTTTCTATCCAAAGTTTTCTGTCTCGTCTTCACAATATTTGTGATTGGCACGTCTGTAACAAAAATAAACTGCTAAATTCCTCTAAGTGGAATATTGAAACTACCAACAAGATTAAATCATCTATATCGACATACTGCTAGTAATATTAATTTACTGCTGAGTTATAACAGCACAGAGACAACTGCAGATCTGGCAGCTGTCAGTTCCAAATAATTAATGTTATTTTAAGTCTTCTTACTTGCACTGTAGCGTGTTGTTTTTATTGTAAAGGGCAACTCAATAACTCTTTAAGAGAATTTATAACTACACATTGTAATAATTATTCTCACTAAAAGTAAAGCTTTTATTGTTAAAAATCGAAATATTATCTTACGTAATAAGTGTTGTAAGAAGCTTTACAACTCCAATTATGTACTATACTTTACCTATGACTACACTTATTAAAATTAAAAGACAATTTTGTATATTTATAACCTGTGCCCTATGCATTTTGTTTACTGTTCGTTTAGCTTACAGTACGTTTGGGTTTACAATCTGTAAAATTCAACTTACAGAGATGGTAGGTACTGTGCTTTTTACTATTTACAGTAGCGGTCGTAGGTAAAAGATTGTTATAAACAACCAGAAGCCATTTTCTATATTTACAGCAGTATGCGCAGAACCTTACCTAATTAACAGTTTTCGCGCAGCTGTCAATTTAGCGTATCTAGTTATAATTCCTACTTGTTGATTTCCATACTACCAGACAGTTATTATACTACATCTTTTCTATCATGTCTCGTGCATAAACGACTTTTAGCACGCGTTGCATACAATATTTTATCTACGACCTTAATTTTACCGTTATTAATCCATAAATATCGATTTAACAAATGTTTGCATCTACGACATTTCTAATTTATGTCATAATAAATAGTAGGCCATGCGAGGCCGAATGTTTGCAAAGCCAGTGCTGTCCAGGTCAGTTACGAAATGTAATTTTTGTAATACCTACCTGTTAAATATTTGTTTAGGGACTGTTTAGTACTACGTAAGCAACCTCTTTACGGCCCGGCCGTAAAAAGTGTCCGTAAAGACCACGGCCTGCTAAATTGTGTTCCAAACGTCAAAGTGACGTTTGTCACCTGCTTACAGCCATACACAAAATTGGAAATAAATGACATTTATAAACAACAGTTGCAACGTCCTACGCACTCTCAATCATTCTAAAACGTCATTACACAAATCTAGCGTTTTTATGAAAATAAATTTAAAAAGATACGTATGACCGAATTGTATGTAGGTATTACAAAAACTATTGTACAATACACGTCCGTTAGGGCCTTTACTGCCTCGCCAGTATTATTCGACTCGCTCTTCGAGCTCGTCTCACAAATTCTCTGGCTCGGCAGTAAAGGCTATCCTAACGGACTTCTACTGTAAAATACTATATTAATACTCCACATCTGAGTGTATTCATTACATAAAGGCCTACTTTTAGTAGTGGTCCTAGATACAGTACCTACCTTTTGCTGTGACGTAACAATTTTCTCTCTTTATTTAACTAGAAGCAACTGGACGAAACAAAAGATCTGCAATTTTTGGTCAGGTCCGCTTTAGTATGGCTTGTTTTATAATACTGTCAATGTGACATTTGTCCGAAATGACAATAAAATAACACACAATAACAAGCAAGCGAGCAAGCCTAAAATCTTATTTTAAGCGTTAGGGACTTCTTCGAAGAGGAGAAACGTTGGATTACATAGCTCCAGAATGTCTTGGTTTGAATAATGTGCTCAAATGAGCACCCCTGCATTAAAGGTTAGGTATATGTCAAAATCTTTCTAAAGTCTACTACCTGCGATCTAAATGATCTTTTTGAATTTCAATGCAATATAAGACATACGTTTTAAACGCTATGTTTTGTTATTTTTGACGTCACAGAAATAGGGTAACATGTAGACTTTAGAAGTCGGTTTCTATAGCATCAAAATTGTGACAGAAGTAAAACATTTACTCCCTAGAAACTAAATAAGACAAACAATTTCCTAGTGAGTTTTCATTATGACTGACAGAACAATTATGTCAAATTCGAGGTTATCAGGTTAGGTTTTGCGTCAGTTTGTATCAAAACCTACTAACCTAAATACGACAAACAATTTCCTAGCGGGTTTTCATTATGACTGTCAGAACAATTATGTCAAATTCGAGGTTATCAGGTTAGGTTTTGCGTCATTTGTGTCAAAACTGACGCAAAACCTAACCTAATAACCTCGAATTTGACATAATTGTTCTGTCAGTCATAATGAAAACTCGGTAGGAAATTGTTTGTCGTATTTAGGTTAGTAGGTTAAGTTTTGCGTCAGTTTGTGTCAAAACTGACGCAAAACCTAACCTGCTAACCTCGAATTTAACATAATTGTGAGCTCTTGTTATAATGACTTACAGTGCCACCAACTTTAAAATTTACCATAGGCTACTAATTTTAAAATAATTGTAACTAAAATGTCATAAATGACGTTGAAAAAATACAGGTTTTTCGTTTTAAATCTTCCTGTAACGTGAAAAAATAGTATATGCAAGTCGGAGAGAATGCTATTTTGCTTCAGTGCACCTCAGCAAAATAACGCATTTCTCTCCCTCATTGCAAAATCTACTATTTTTTCCTATAAAAATTTTGAGGGAAAAAGAATTTAAGGTTTATGTTGGCATTACTTGGATTTCTTTAAAAAGTATATGTTGGTAGAATTTGTTTTAGTAACTTTTTAGAACTAAAAATTGGTGGGAAATTTAAAATCTGCCATTAAATGAGTTTTGTTTTTAGGTAATCTTTCGTAAATTTCTTCTTCTGGCATGTTATTAGGCTGCAGATCCAACAGTTCCTCTGCACACTTCAGAATTGCTTCTTTTGCATTTAATTTTAAAAGATTCTGTTTTTTACGAATATTCATTTTCAAAAAATAAAAGCTGACAATTTAATTTTAAATGTCAAAATGACAAGTCGTTTACAGAAAAACCTGACGAAAATAAATTTTCGAATTATTTAAAAAAAAGCAGTTTTGCCAATTTTATCTTGGCCTTGAAAATTTTTATAGGAAAAAACGTACTTTACATACATACTGACGACCGCGTGGCGCAGTGGTAGAGAATCAGACTTGCACTAAGCAAGTCCTCGGTTCGAATCCATGGATAGGCGGAAATTTTCCGCAGTCCATTGGATCGGTATCGGGCTCGGTCACCTTTCGCCGTTGGGATAGAATTAACGGCGCTCTTCCCGGAAGACTGGTCTATGGGAAAGAGTAACCTGACCACACACAACACATGCTACATACAATATACACATGATATATCATATATATCATACATTCGGCGGCCGAACATCTCGGGTCGCAGACCCGGGACTCCCGGCCAAACAAGCCATACGCTAAATAAACATACATACCGTATGATCGAAACTTTCAAAGTCTAGAGGGCTGTGGATTTTTTTTTTAAATTAAATTTATGTTGGCAGTGGTAAGTAATGGTACTTAATAATATAACCTATACAGTTTTGACAGATAAACTTATATCATACATTCGGCGGCCGAACATCTCGGGTCGCAGACCCGGGACTCCCGGCCAAACAAGCCATACGCTAAATAAACATACATACCGTATGATCGAAACTTTCAAAGTCTAGAGGGCTGTGGATTTTTTTTTTAAATTAAATTTATGTTGGCAGTGGTAAGTAATGGTACTTAATAATATAACCTATACAGTTTTGACAGATAAACTTAACTTTTACAGGATGTTTAATGCCAAGCACTAGGTGGTTCTGTGTATGGAAAATGCAGCAAATGATTTTGAATAGCTGTAGTTGTTTTTGTTACTAACATTTTTATGTATTCAACAAAAATGTTTGTATTTGTTGAAATGACAATCTTGACATAACCTTAAACTGACAGATATAAAATTCCAATGTGAGTTTTACTACCACGACTGCCAACAACATTTTTTGGCAAAATAATTCCACAACCCTCTAGACGTTGAAAGTTTTTCATCATACTGTACAGAATCTGTAACCCCTTATACCGGGTGTCCGTTCTCAAAGTCGAACATAGGCGATTAACATTATATTGAACGTTTTTGCCGATTCCTGCTCGCCAATTCAACTTACAGGGGAGGTAATGGTATCAATGGAAAGATAAAATTATTACGCATCAAATGATACTAATAATAATACTCAAGATGTAATTTTTATTTTAAAATACTCATTTAAAACTTGGGAATTTTTAAATATGCCTTGCCTTGCTTTTCAAGTTCGATAGCATTTGTCAAAAAAATTGGTAATTAGTTGGCGTAAATCAGGTATTTTCTGCCAACATCTGTTAAAATTATCTACAGAAAAATGAATTATTTCAATGAAGAACGAGTGAATGCACTAATGTTAATTGCCTATGTTCGACTTTGAGAATGGACACCCGGAATAAGCCGTTCACGATCAGGGTCAGGTGAGGCTATGACTATCTAGTAATTTTGTTGGCAGAACCTCCGTTGCAACTAAACTCCCTAATGGAAATTGACACTTTTTGTGTTAGGTTAGGTTGTTTTCAGTTTAAGGTTATATTTTCTGAATAGGTACATTGATGCCGGATATTCTCTAGTTTCCACATCGACTCGCGTTCTTTTAAATTTAGTCTGTTCTTTTTAAATTGGAAGTAGCATCGTTTAATGGAAATTTTTTATTGTAACAAAATTATTTTGGGCATTTTGACTTTTCCTTTGACGGAAATTAAAATTATTTTTACACATTTGATAAATCATTTATTTTCTTACGAATATTACAATAATAAATCTAGCAATGTGGTGGCAAGAAAATGTCGAACAGGCACTGACAGAAAAAAAGTTGCATCATCTACATCATCGAAGCAGTTAGTCCAACATGCAAAGAAAAAATCATAGCCAACTCTGATTCCGAAGCTCGAGCTCTGCGGAGATGTTCTTCTAAGTAAACTTTCCGTGCAAGTCATAAAGGCACTTGATTTGCTCATATCTAGAATCGGTTTGTGGACCGATTCCACAATAGTGCTAGGATGGTTGAAAACCAGTCCAAATCTTCTTAAAACATTTGTGTGCAACAGAGTTGCTGATGTTCAGCAACTCACTGCTGATGCCACGTGAAGGCATGTTCCTACCACGTCGAATCCTGCTGATCTTCTCACTAGGAGAATCCCTCCTTTAGTTTTAAAAGAATTAAGCCTTTGGTGGCATGGTCCCACCTGGCTAAGCGAAGGTGAGGCATCTTGGCCTACTTCCAAACATGTTCTTGTTGAGCCTCCAGAATTCAAAAAAGAAGCTCAGAGTTTTTCTGTAACCTCTGTTGAACCATTTCCGTTCAATCAGTATTCAAGTTTGGCTCGATTACAACGAGTTACAGCTTATTGCTTTCGTTTTTATAACAATGCGCGGACCCCCAAAGCTGATCGTCTTTCTGGGCCCCTTTCTACAGATGAACTGCAATAATCCCTTGTCAGGCTTGCAAGGTTTTCACAACGCGAGTCATTTCTTGAAGAAATTAAGCTGTTGTCGCAGAACAAGCCTGTGAAACAATCTTCTGCTTTGATATCCTTGAATACCTTTCTGGATTCCAAGGGACTGCTAAGAGTTGGTGGTAGGCTCCACAACTCTCAATTACCTTTTGACAAGAAGTTTCCCCTAGTGATTTCTGGCAAACATCCATTCGCCAAACTCCTAGTCTCACATGAGAATCTTCGGCTTCTCCATGCCGGACCTCTAATGCTGTTATCTAATCTCAGAGAACAATATTGGATTACCTCTGGCAGGAATATAGTCAAGCAAGTGGTTCATCAACGCTTGCGGTGTTTTAGATTTTTTCCTAAGTTAACCGAACCCATAATGGGAGATCTGCCAGCCTCTCGTATTTAATCATCGCCCCCATTTCATGCGACTGGTATCGATTATGGTGGACCTTTCATGATAAAGGATCGCAAAGGACGTGGTTCTAAACTAGTGAAGTCCTACCTTTGTCTATTCGTTTGTTTTGTCACAAAGGCAGTGCACCTCGAATTGGTCGCTGACCTTTCTAGTGAAACCTTTTTAATGTCCTTTCGCCGGTTTGTAGCTCGTCGAGGCAAACCTCTCCATGTCTATTCAGACAGTGGCACTAATTTTGTCGGCGCTAATTCCGAATTAATCGAATTAGGAAATTTTCTTGCGGAACAAGGCCTTTCTATTTCTGAATCGGTCGCGAACGACGGAGTAGCTTGGCATTTTATACCCGCGCACAGTCCCCACTTTGGCGGATTGTGGGAGGCCGGAATTAAATCCTCCAAACATCACATACGGCGCGTTATAGGTAACGCTAGTCTAAATTACGATGAATTTAGCACTTTTCTAGCACAGGTGGAAACGACCTTAAACTCCCGACCTTTGTCTCCTTTGTCCGCTGATCCAAACGACCTTCAGCCTTTGACTCCTGCTCATTTTCTGATCGGTCGTCCTTTGGTGTCACTGCCTGATCCCAACGTTACTGAGATAGCCGAGTCTCGGCTGTCTAGATTCCAAAGGATACAACAGCTCCACCAGAATGTGTGGAAAAGATGGAGTAAGGAGTACATCTCGGAACTCCAACAGCGCACCAAATGGCGCACACACTTTTCGGACCTCCAGCCTGGTTCCATGGTCCTCATCAAGGATGACAATCTCTCCCCTCTGAAGTGGAGGTTAGGCCGGTTCACCGAGCTGCACCCTGGCTTTGACGCCGTTACTCGTGTTGCGTCAGTGAAAACTGTGTCAGCGATCGTAAAGCGATCCTTTGCCAAATTGTGCCCGCTACCTAGTGTTGTGAACTAGCACGTTAGCGTCCGGCGCAGTGTTTCGTAAACCCTTCAATTGTTCGGGTTTTTCTGTATTACCTTAAGATCTATGTTTCTCTATGCACTTTACATATGTTGATTTTAGTTACATGTCTTACTCTAGCTGTTACATGTTAAATTTGTACCGTTGTTATTCGAAAGGTTACCTTTTCCAAGGCGAGCGGTATGTTAAGTGTTTCATAAAATTTTGCCGCTTCGCAGTTGTGTATTGTACTATGCGCATTTTAGAACTTTCTGGAGCGTGCCTTCCCTCTTCACTTAACCTCCGGCGATCAAAGTGATTGCACGCGAGAAGGTCCGCTCTGAAAAAGGCTAATTATTGTTTACATGTTAAAATGTTCGTGTGTTAATTTATTGCAAATAAATTACCTACTTTGCTTTCAACGAGTGTATAATTTAGTGAAAAATAAAATCTATACAGTCCATTAAAGTTCCATTCGAGTTCGCAACCACAAGTTTCCAACATAACAGGAAAACTGGGAAACTCCTAAACACATACAGTACAGATATAGTACAGTAACATGTACGTATTTGAAAAATTGTTTACAGGTGAGCTGTCAATTTTACAAGTTAGGAGCTTGCAAAGATCAATTTTAAAGGATGTTCAATGGTTTGAATAAATGGCGTTTACAAGTGAGTCACAAATAAACAACTTTTACTATGAACAAACCGATATGCTTTAGGGGATTAAAAGTTAAGTGTATATCCAAAATAATTCATTTCTTGAGTGTACTGCCACTGAATTGCTTTTGCATTCCCATTTGCACTTTCATTTTTAAATTATTGTAAAGAAAATCTCTCAAAATGGATTACTAGAACCAACGTCTTTAAGTTTGTGTGCCATTTGTCGTAAATTTTTAAATGCTTTAATGATCTCTCGTTACTGGCGTACAGAAGTATAATATTGGAAATTAACAGGTTGCGTCAACGATTTCAGATCAAATAGGAAGTAATTGCTGAACTAAGCCAAAAACAATTATCAGAATCTAAAAATAACATTTATCCGCAAACGTCACAAAATTGACAACTTATGTGTCTTTATTGACAAGGTAAAAGTGTCACTTTATCTGCCTAAGCAGATAAAATAGCAACTTTTGCGTACTTTATCAGTAATAATGTACAAGGTGGCGCAAAAGTCCTCACTCGATTTTCTAAGGCAGTAACTTTGTTTTTAAATGAAAAGAATTGGTTCTGTTTGTTGATTATGTTTATTTAGACGTTTAATTTTTTTTATTAAGTCTCGAAGACAATATCGGTCAAGTGGACACCGCCAGAGTTGATGAAAATTCGGGCTCGTTTCACAGCATTTTTCATGACTGTTCTCAAAACTTCTGGAGATAACTTCTCCACTTCTAGTCAGATGTTTTCTTTTAAGGCCGCCAAGGTCTGTGGCTTGTTCGTATAGACCCGTGACTTCAGAAAACCCCAAAGAAAGAAGTCTGGAAAGGTCAAATCGGGCGATCTTGCGGGCCAGTGCAGATCTCCAAAACGAGAGATTAAGCTGCAGGGAAAAGTTTGCTTCAGAATATCCACTGTCGTTCATGCTGTGTGTGCGGTTGCACTTATAAGAGAACATCTTTAAGTCTTTCACCAAAATTCGCTGTAAAGACCGTCTACCGATGCCCAAGTGCGTGGCCCGTCTTCTGGTGGATGTCAAGAGGGTCCTCTTGGACATCTGTAGCCACAGCAGCGATATTCTCGACCGAACGGCTACTCCGGGGCCGGCCACGTCTGAAACTGTTCCCTATTTAGCCAGTCTCCTCGAAGCGAGTGGCTAAACGTCACAGTGTTTGCACATTTGATGCCACACGACCAGGGAATCGACAACAAATTTCACGTGGAGCCAAAAGCACTGACCGATTATTTGTCAAAAACATTGACACAAATTATTTCGCGTTTTTGAAGAGTGTAGCGATCCATGGTTTGTCTATGTGTATTCTGCTTCTGTTTGTTTCACGAATGTCAAAGTCGCGATGACATAAGATGCCATTTGCAAAAATGAGATCATGTTCCGATAGGGTGATTACTTTTGCGCCACCTGTTATTAAGGGCAAATGCTTTTGCCGGTAAAAATGTTTTACGAAAGTATTTTGTTTTGGCAATGTCACAAGACAAACTAACTTGATCAAATTCCCGAGCCGAAGGCGAGGGAATTTGTCAAAGTTAGTTTGTCGAGGGGCATTGCCAAAAAAACAACAAATCTTAAGTAAAACATTTTCCGAGCAAAATCATGAGCCCGAAATACATTTTGTGGACTATTTCCCAAATATCGGTTCATTTTGACATTTATACTGATGCGCAATGACAGTTTAAATGACGTTTCTTAAATACCACCTTGATTAAAGCAACATATTTGGTGGTTGCCGTGGATGCAAGTGGCAAAAGAAACTGACAAAATCCCAAGGGAAAATTTCGATTTTTTGCCACTACAAAAACACACGATTGGTTGAATTTTGAAAAAGCATGGCTTTTCATTGGATAATAAGAGATGTGGAAAATAGTCTGCATAAGCACACAAAATCGTTGCTCTCATTCTTTCTTTCTAAGTTTGTTCGCTATCTCCTCCGAAGATACTGGACCGATTAAATTGTATGATGGCTTAAAATTTTCCTAATTTTTAGAGTCAGATCGTAGGCCGGTTTTTATTTTGAAAAATAGTACGAAAAAGTTTTAAATTAAATAAATCCTGCGGCAGAGCGGGGCATCTGTCGCCGTGGGTTATTGTGTGACAGCTGCTGCTGTGGCCGTGTGCTATTAGCTCGGATGATTCAGTATGTTCATATATCATTACAGTAGCGCGTTATTTGAACAACAGGGGTTGGCGCAGGGGTACAGTGCTCGCCTGTCACGCGGGTGGCCTGGGTTCGATTCCCGGCCGATGCATCATTTTTTTTTAAATTTATATTAATGAAATTTACCTGAATACGTTTGCTGATAAAATAGTATATGTTAATCGGAGTAAAAGTGACTTTATCCAGGCTTAGCTGAATTATTTGCCTCACTAACGTTCGGCTAAATAAACTTCAGCTTCGCCACATAAAGTGTCACTTTTACTCCTAATAACATAATCTACTATTATTGCGACAAAAAACTGATTATTTCACATTTAAATTCTGATCAGATAAATAATAAAAAATACACACAAGTTTATAAAGTAGCATTAAATTAATAATTAATTTTATGATAATACCGTGCTAACAACGTACTAAGTAAAACTCGGAGCCACTTGCTTTTCTAGTGTGTTTTCATAACACACCATACGAACAATGCTAATATTGGCGTTGGTGTATCAGACCGATTATGCTGCTTTAATCATGTAAAACATTTTATCACTAAAAAAAGAAGTAGAATAGAGTTATAATTTCACTTCCAGTTTAAAATACGTCAATCCAAACCAGCTGTTTACTTTTAACACACTGATTTATAGTCTAAGAGCCAGCGACAAAAATAGTTACATCGTTTCATTAATAAAATATTTCATCTTATTATACTCTCTTAACGTCACTGATAATTAATTCAGAAGTCTGCCTGGTTTTAGGTGGTGGAAAGAAGTAGAGATATATCTATTTCTTCTGTTCCTTCGTAAAAGTATGTTTAGTTATGTGAAACTGACCTGACAAAATGTCACGTATCCTTTTTTAATTAGGTTATAATTTTTTATCATTGACAAACATATTTAGCTATACGTGTATTTGTCAAATGTCAAAAATTATAACCTAATTTTAAAAAGTGTACCTGACATTTTGTCAGATCAGTTTCACATAACTAAACATAACCTACTGGGGATACTTTTCCCAAAGACCACAAGAAAATGAAATCCCGAGAGATCGAATAAATTTGTAATAAAAGTCGCCTGTGATACTTGTTATATTTTTGACACTTCTGAAGTTTATTGTTGGTAGCACTGTCAGCCTACGTCAAATTCGAGGTTGTCAGGTTAGGTTTGTGTCAAATAACAAACAAAACCTAACATGCTAACCTCGAATTGGACATACACCGACTGTGTCGCCAACAATATATTTCAGTACTGCTAGATACGTTTATTTTTGTCTGTCATCTCTAGCACTTTGCGCCCCTGCTGCAGTTTTCTTCACCACTGGAAACCAGGCAGACATCCAAATCAATTATCAGCGATGTTAAAAGAGTATAGTAACGTGGGATATTTTCTTAATAAAATGACGTTAACTATTTTTGTCGCTAGGTCTCCGTCTATTATAAAACGTCATTTTCAGTGTAACACGCTAGTGTTTAAAGGCCTACTTTTAGTAGTGGTCGTAGAAAATTGCTGTTTGTGCCACAAGTGCTAAAAGTGGATGTTTATGCACGAGACATGAAAATTATGAAACGAAGCTGAGTTTCATAACACGTTTCGTGCATAAACACTTTTAGCATGAGTTTGTCCACAATAATTTTTCTACGCCCTTAAATTTACTGTTATTAATCCATAAATGTCGATTTAACAAAGATTTGCATTTATAACAGTTATAATTTATGTTATAGTAAAGATAAGGCCATGGCGGCGCAGGTGACTGTTTCTGCAGCCGGTAGCTGTCAAAGTTAGTTATCAAAGATAATAATAGTACACATTTGACTTTATTCATTACATAATGCTTTAATTATTTAAAAAACACTTTACCTCTAACGAAAGAAGTACCTAACTAGAACAACTTTATAACCTCACTTCTAGCACATGTTCTAAAAGTAAACAGCTGATTTCACTTTTATCGCGCTGATTTATAAAACGTCATTTTTAGTGAAACACGCTAGTGCTAAAAGGCATACTTTTAGTAGTGGTCGTAGAAAAAAAATATTTCTGTTCAAACTTCAACGTCATGTATCTTTAAAACGCAGCCGTTTAGGTCTCATGTTTGCATGAACTTTTTTGTTTATTTCGTACTGGAGAACACCTCCCTAAAATAGTGCCGTGCAATTCCGAAACAGCCTGTATAATCTACTATTATAAACCTTATGAAAATTATTGTATTCACTTTTCGTAACTAATGCTAGTGCTATGAAAGTACTTACAAATCTATACCATAAAATCGGTGGTCTCTTTCTTTGTATGTGTCTTTGTTCGCTATCTCCTCCGAAGATACTGGACCGATGAGATTGTATGATAGCTTAAAATTTTGATAATTTTTAGACTTAGATCGTAGGCAGGTTTTTATTTTCAAGAAAAAGTACGAAAAAGTAAAGTAAAATTAAATTATATTTAAAATATAAAATATTTCAATTAAATTATATTTAATTTAATTAAATCGTGTAATTAGCGAAGCGAAGCGTATCGCGGGTGATTCACTAGAATATTATATTCATGTAATTAAAAAATAAATACTTTAAATGTAGCTCCATACATTCGAAAATGTTCTTTAAATTGGCTGTCTGTTGTGGCCAAGAAGACTGTACTAAGGATACGTAACTTGCTATGATGGCTGTGCATAAAAGCGGTCCTAATGCCGGGGATAGCCGTCGCGGCGCAGTCGACAGCGTGTAATATCTTCGGTCATTTTCGTTCGTTTTCGCTGCCGTTCGAGAGTTGGAAGCGAGCCAAATTAACCTGTAATCGCGGTTAAAAGTCAGTTTACGGTTGTTTCTTATATATTAATTCTAAAAGATACATTTCTTCAATTGCCACAATACTTTTTCAAGTGAGAAATGTCTCCAAATACTTGCCAACATTTACTTATAAATACATTCATATTTACATACCTATGTATACTATATTAGATGTTAACAGTGATTACCTACCCACAAATGAATTATAAATATCCAATGTCCATGTATAAATATATATATGGGTTACAATCGGATAAAACTACACCGGTTGCATTTGTGCGCAGTACCGCTTTGCGCATATTACACGACGACCGCCATATTAGTCAACTTTCTGTATTTAGCAGACCGCTTCGACACGCCAGTTATTTCTTCTTAGTACAGTCTTCTTGGTTGTGGCACTACTTCTTCGAAATAATTTTTGTTTCTTGTAACATCCCTTCTCTCCTCCAAATCTTCCATTTTGATAGGTTGAGCGAGATCTTCTGCTGCATTTAAAACAAAATTTAAATTAATTCCTTTGCATTCTGCAAGCAAAAACATCCTAAATTGATCTGATTTGTTTGTTAAACAAATGCAGTTTCCCATTAATTACTTAGTATACTGCTTTTAAATAGAGTAACAACTAAGAATGAAGTGAGGTTTCTTATAAAGTTTAGATTCTTTACAGGAAATTAAATATTACAAATACTATCTATATAATTGCTAATGATTGTTACATATTTTTACATTGAATACATACACTTAAGGGAATATTCAAATAAATTTTATTAAAGATTATTAGGTAATTATTGTTGGGTATTACCTACATAATTACCTACTTTCATCTACACTAAATACTCATCAAATAATGTTTATCTACGACCACTACTAAAAGTAGGCCTTTTAGCGCTAGCTTGTTTCACTAAAAGTGACGTTTTATAGTTTACCGTGGTTAAAGAAATCAGCTGTTTACTTTTAGCTCTAGTGTTAAAAGTGAAGCGAGGTTATAAAACTACAATTTCGAACTGGGAGTGAAGTTGTAAAGTTATTCTAGTTGCTTCTTGTGTTACAGGTAAAGTGTTTTTGAAATAATTAAAGCGTTATGTAATGAATACACTCAGATGTGGAGTATTAATAATTACATTTCGTAACTGACCTTGACAGCACTGGCTTCGCAAACATTCGCCCGCGGCGTGGCCTACTGTTTATTATGACATAAATTAAAAGTGTCGCAGATGCAAACCTTTGTTAAATCGATATTTATGGATTAATAACGGTAAAATTAAGGTCGTAGATAAAATATTGTATGGAACGCGTGCTAAAAGTCGTTTATGAGCGAGACATGTTATGAAACTCAGCCTTCGGCTTCGTTTCATAATTTTCATGTCTCGCGCATAAACGTCGACTTTTAGCACTTGTTGCATAAATAGCTATTTTTGTGCATTTGAACGAAATATGCAAATAATTATAATTTAATTTGTTATTGATAGTATCATCGGTTATGTGATAATATATTACCATTAATTTGGAAATTTGAACAAAAATGTAAATACATTACTTATTTCACGTATTACAGATGATTTCTAACCCTCAACACAAAAACACAACATTCAGCTGTATTTATAGGTTAAAATAAACAACTTTGAAAATTAACTCAACGTAAATTGAGAAAGAGCATTCAGTAAACCTACAACGCTCAAACTGAGCGCTTGCTGAGCGTTCATTGAGCGGTTGTGTCGTGACCATTAAACTATGCCCCATCGGGATTCTATTTTTTAGACCGATCCCGCATTCGGGACTCTAGACACGTCTTAAAGTGAAATGTGAAATGTTTTGGTCGCAACGTCACAACGACATTTGATGCCGCTGTATTTAACCTCAAAAATGGAGAAGTAAGTAGTTTAGTTACCATTTTTTTGTTTTTTAAGCAGATTTGCAATGGCATTAAAAGTGAAAGATTTAGAATAAATATTTTTTTGGAAGAAATCCTTGATCTAAGCAAAACCCTGTGTTCTGGAAGCTGCAGCAAAGGTACACAACCTCACTTAACTTTTAAGAATATTGTTTGCTGCAACCAGTTTATACATTTGTAGGAGTTTCATGTATGGTAACAACCTTAAGAGCTTTGTTAAGTGAGAATACACGTATTATAGCTCGTATTGGTTGTGTTTAATACTGATCACATTGTTGAGATGTTGAGATTTAGTTGAGAATACAGTTTACAATGTAGCATTGAAATTATAGTTTATAACTTAACCTAAAGGAAATTGTTTTAGTTTTTAGAAGCTGGACGACTTGGTTAACCCCCAGTGGTTGAAGTAACTTGGTTTGCAGTATCAAAAAGCATGGAAACTGAAGAATTGAAAACGGGCTCCGTTAAAGCTGCTGAAGACGTCGTTAATTACCACAAACCACAGCAAGCCACTTATAAAGTGCAATGCAAGTATGACGATTTGACTGATGTTAAGCCTTTCCCTTTTACAAACAAAGAAGAACCTGAAGCCAATGAAGATGATGGCAAACAGCAGCATTTGGAATTTGTCAATATCGATTCCGTGTTGTTCAATACAGACTTAGATAGTTCAATTGTGAGTGAAGGGAAATCGTGTGTAAGTTCCGTTCAGATAGAAAGCAGTAGTTGTGAGTTGTTTAACAAAAATACAATCAGCTTGCAAAACGGGGCAAAAATATGTGAACAGTGCGGACTTATTCTGACGAGCGAAACCGAATTGACTATTCACTGCGAAAAAACACACATCCGGTCTAGGCACAAACGGTACGGCTGTAACTACTGTTTGTTTAAAACCAACGTTAAGGCAAGTATGGATTCACACCAGAAGCTACATTCGTCTTCAGGACCACTTTTTAAATGCATTGTGTGCCATTACCTTACCAGAGAAAAAGCTACAATTGTTGCACATACAAGGTGTCACATAAGGAAAAAGCAGAAATGTTTATCTAGGGTGTAAGCCATTGAAGTACAACATAAATTGTGACTACTTGGTAAAATTAATACAGGTCGTAGGCATTTTAAGTGGCGCCAGTAGTAGTTATAGTTCAAAAATATGATTTTATATAGCACCTGGAGACCCAGATTCTTGCTAAAACAAATACGAATGTAACATTTCTACATTTCTAAGTCCTTATCTGGTGTTGACAAAAAACTTTTTGATGAGATTTATAGTTACTAGGGCGTTTTAGAAATTTTTCTTTTTAACTTTGTTTAGAAATTACCATTTAGGCTATATTACTTTGTTTATGTCCATTTTTAGAACTAATTCTTACGACAACATATTAGATAATTTGCCAGTTGTGATTATTGTATTAATTCTATGCAAACATTAAATATTTTGTACCAATAAATAATTATAGTTGCAATATAATGTTTCTATAATTTATAATTGTTTAACTTCCCTTCTTTAACAGAATTTAAAGCGTATTTGTGTGCTGCAGATCTTGTGTATTCCTCACTTTTAAAAAGGAACTTAATTATTTTTTGTAAGGACCAAACAGAAATTTGCAGAAAATGCTGCGAGCAAATAGCCGAAACCTTCAACTTGAATGTTGTATGTCAGAAGTAAAAATAAAATTAATATGCTCTTTAAATTAGCCCTTGCAAAAAAGCAAAATAGTGCAATCAAGAGCCTCACTGCAATATTTACGGCTAGGCAAATGAGAATACTGTAAAAACAGTACTAACGGCAATGGCGTTACCGGCAGTACGACAAGAAATTATGCCGCACTGTTGGCAGACATTACATTTTAGTTAGAATTTTTGATGAACAGGAAAATAAGGATTAGGCTGAAAACACACGAAGCGGTTCACGCCGAGTCGGCAGCCGCCTACGATAAAACACGAGTCGATGCCCAGTCGGCAGCCGACTCGGCGACCGCCTGCGATATAAAACACACGAATCGACAGCCGATTCGACGGCCGCCTGCGATAAAACACACGAGTCGGCTAAAAAGCCGCCGCGATAAACATAACGATGACATGTTGCCAGTATTCCTATTGAAGACAATGGATTCGTTTTCGTTGTATTTTACTTGCATAATCAACATGCTGCATGACTCATATGGCTGGTCTTGCCTGGATTTCCATTATTAATTTTTGGTTTCGATATTGGAACACATATTTACCACTAAAATTAAATTAATACATATATAACCTTCAAAACAAATGATCAGTCAGATACTACTCATCTAAGTAAAATATTTTCATATATGACAAAGATATTTGACAACCGCGCCTGATACTCACCGCTTTGAAACCGCTTGTCGTGTGTACAGTCATAAGATAGCACACACTTGAAGGGTACGCTCAAAGCGATAAGAAAACCGCGGTCGACACTTGTTCTGGTGAGCGTACGGTCGGCATACGATCGGCGTACGCGCTACATGACGCAGCGTGTGTTTTGTCCGCTTTAAATAAAGGGTGTTTTTTTTTTTAGAGTGGGAGAACTTTAAATTGAAATAAAACAGAAAGATGTTTTTAATATCCATGAAATTGGCTTTATATGAAAGATAATTTTATGGAATTTATGTTTGAATATGATTTCGGGCATGTGACCTCCGCGGCTGGCGTGTACATGACGTAATCTGGAGGTCCAATTTTCACACACTCTTCGCAGTAAATCAGGCTGTATTTCGGCAATAACGTGTCGAATGTTGGCTTCCAAGTGCTCAATTGTTTCCGGTTTATCGACGTAGACATGCGACTTTACATATCCTCAAAGAAAATAATCCAACGGCGTCAAATCGCACGAAAGAGGTGGCCAGTTAACAGATCCATTTTGTGGATCTGTTAATTTACTGCGAAGAGTGTGTGAAAATTCGACCTCCAGATTACGTCATGTACACGCCAGCCGCGGCGGTCACATGCCCGAAATCATATTCAAACATAAATGCCATAAAATTATCTTTCAAATAAAGCCAATTTCATGGATATTAAAAACATTTTTCTGTGTTTTATTTCAATTTAAAGTTCTCCCACTCTAAAAAACACCCTTTACATAGAATCATGGGCAGAGTCGGCTGCCGACTCGGCGTGAACCGCTTCGTGTGTTTTCAGCCTTAGAGTACTGTAACAAATTCAATAAAAACGTTAATTGTATATAAATCAAACAAATGCGGATTTATTCGATAAAAATAACCTTTTTAAACATCCCCAGATATACCTTTGCATGTTTGGATCCACTGTTTATAGGGGATTAAAAGATGTTCTTTTCTATTAAAGTATCAGCAAATTTACCGAAACTTTATAGCCACTTATTGAGATATGCCCTGTTAGTTTGCAGAAAAATCTCGGTAGCATGCTTTTAATAAATTTTACAGCAACTTTCATTTAATTTTCAGTAATTTTTCAGAAAGGGTCCAATGTTGTTAGGAAAGAAAAACTATTCAAAAGTTGCCAGTATTTTAAAGAGGCATTTATTTTTGCTCACTTTTCTGAGGTTGCAGTTGCTTTGCTTACTTCTTACTCACCATATTTCCGCTCTTGGCTTTTTCTCCGTCTACTGACTCATAGCTGTTCCGTTCGTTATAACTTTTTGAATAGGCTCACAGCCAGACTAACTCAAATTCTCGGCGATTATGGTCGTGAATCGGATTAGATTCAAGGTTTTAAGACATAGGCGTAACTAGCGGGGGGGGGGGGGGACCATGCCCACCCCAGAGTGCCATATTGCCCTCACTAGAAAAATAGATGTAAAAGAAATTTTAAAGATCTATTTCTTTGGTAGGTAACAAAATGTAACACAAAAATGAGTGTCAAATGGGGGTACAAAAACGCCTCTGGAAAAAGTTCCCCAAGAATATCAAATGTAAGCTACAAAATCACAGTAACGTAGACAAGAACGTCAATTCGGATGAACTTCACGTACAAATAAATTAAGTTTTTCTCTAAAATTATGTTTTTAAACAAAATAACAATTATAGAATTGTAAAAATATGTAAAATTGATAAAATGTGTTAAAAAATTCGGTTGTTAATTGTTGTTATCCCCAGCAACAATAACCATTACGAAGAAGAATAGAAAACAGAAAAACAGTTTTACAGTTGTAATGTCATTTTAATTTTATTTTGCTTCGATAAATTTTTTTTAGTACGGCCCTGTGGCCCCGGGATTATAATTAAATTTATTCCGGCAGGCATTGGAATGCCGCGACGTGCATATTCCTTTGGTAAGCAATTCTTTAAAATACTGTATAGCTGATCGCTTGTACAAGGCCAACTGACTTTCTTTCTTCGAAACTAGATTACAAAACAATACCTTCTTACTTCTTAGCTTCTCGAATTACGGCGCCCAAGCTCGCTGGAAACGTTTAAATTAACGGTCAAATGTTCTGGATTTTTCCTTTACCAAATACATACGCAACAACTTGAGATCATTGTCGAATTTTCCTTTGTGAGCTGTGCCTTGTGCACGGTTGCGGTGACGTAATTCGCTGTCGTTTCTTTATTGTTTGGTCGGGGTTTCCCCCGAGTTCTTTGCAAGATTTCTTTTTAGTGGTGCAATAATGGGACAGAAAATTTAGCTGGTAATGGTGGAAGTGAGACGGATTCATTCCGACGCGGGGGGCCGTTATCAAGCCCCGTGCATTCAGAATTAATTGTCACCCAGCTCCCAAGTACAACAAACGAGAATGAATTGTGACCGCCGGTCGCCGCAAAGGCGATCGGCGGGGCTCGTTGACGAACGTAAAGTTTTGCGTTTGCTTCTTTTTTGTGAGGGAATTATTGGTGCCTTTTTGACCATTTGGGCGGGCCGAATTATGAAGGAAGTTTACTGAAAGTTTTGGGGCGTAGTGTGACCGACGTAATAATTTCCGGGGCGAAGTGTTGATTTTCGTTTTGGCGTTTTTGCTCACCTGCTTGTGGGAAAAACATTTTGCTTTATTGCACATTCAAAGAAGTCACCTCTCGATTAAGCCTCATAAGTTCTCGCACCTAGTGAGAAGAATTGCATCTGCAATTCATGTTTGCGTCGTGCCACTCGTAACGCTGCCCTTTTGACATCTCCTGTAAGGAACTTCTTCACTTCGGCCGAATTTCGACTTCAACCTTGTGGGTGCTGCCCTCGTCGCCGCGAAGCCTCATCAGGTCCTGCTCAGTCACCTGCCATCCCCTAAACAGTATGTGATCTGGCTGAAGGTAAACGTAAAATTTGTACTTTCCTTTATGAAATGTAACACGGGAGTGCCGCGAATATCTATAATCTATAGTGTGCGCCGCATTTTATGGAACTTTTGCGCTTGCCAATTCATATCGCCTCATTATTTGCGTATAGTTAGGGAAATTACCCCTGTTATGTTTTTGGTATGCAATAACTTGTGTATTGTAATTTAGTGGGTAAGGTAACTTCTTTTTGCTGGGATCCCGATAATTTTCAGGGTGTAACATTTTTATGGCCGAGTTGTGGCTTTGTTTGTGTGTGTTGGATTATTAAATATTAATATTGTTAGAATCAGTTTATCTATTTGATTTAATTCTGAAATCTGGGGTCCTCAACCCGTACTGGCGAAGACCGAGTGTAATCAAATGTGAAGCTAGAACATGTGCTTTTACTGAACAAGCCTGAAGAATATCGGCGTGAGTTAATTTTCAAACCTTTCAGAAAGGTGGCCATAAGGTAAGTCTTTTGAGGCCACCTTGTGTGTACCTGCCGACTTGGAGGGAGCCTAGCGGACGGCGAAGAGGCAACTTGCATATAACCCGGTGAATTTCTCATAGCCCCGTGACGTGTCTCGTTTTGGGTCACGAGAGCTTTTCATCCCCTAAAAACGAGTGGCGCTCTGGGTAATATTTTGAGCAAAAGTATAGGGTAAGTGCCCTCGGTTTTGGAGTGAGCTTTCGAACCACCCCTTCCTGATTGAGCTAAGCTGAGGGTAACAGGAACACATCCATCTGTTCCGACACATTTTGAGATCTGTGTTATTGCAAAAACCGGCGAACCCTTCATTTTTTTCCCCAACTTTGCCTTTTAGAACGACCCATGTCGATTGAGTTAAATTATCCTGTAACACAGTGGTTAGAAGATTGATTTTAATATTACTATTATTGTTATTATTATAATCATACCCCTTTTTACCTAATAGGTGTCGGGTTTACGTTCTACATTTCACTTTGTACATCTTACTTTATATATTTACATTATATTTCATTTTGTATCTATAAATTTTTTCCATTCTTTTCTGCTTTTTTGCTAAGTTCTTTTCATGTTTTTCTTCTACAGGGTCCGGCAGGGAAGTATGACGATTTTCAAAAATCAATAAATCATTTTGTATTAAACAAAATTTTTTTTTTTTTTTCAAAGATGATTTACATTATGCCATTTTGTTATTGCATAAAAAACATTAAGAAATTTGACTTAAGAGCGAAAAATAACGTTATCTAAGTGGTGGCCGTCCTTTTGCAAGCACTGCCGTAGATGAGTTGAAAAGTTTTCAGGAGTCGTGACTGTTCGAGCTCCTCCACGAGCTGTTCCAGGTTTTAACAATCCAGTTGTGCGAACGTTGTTTACCCATTTCCTAATCATGTTTCGTGTAGGAACACGACCGTGACGTTCAACATTAAAATGAATTCGAAACCTGCGTTCTGTTGCAACCACGGAATGACCGGTTTCAATAAATGTGTAGTAAGCAAACACACGATCTCCTACTGTCCGCGGCAACCACAGAACAATCCCTAATGGCAACTGAAATGGCATCTACCACCGAGTACATACCACCCGTTCCGAAAACATTAGTTCTCCCCACTGCTTTGCTATACTCATTTCAAAAACGTCATACTTCCCTGCCGGACCCTGTATTTTAGAGTATTCTACTTATGTCTTGATTCTATGTTTTTCTTGGTCTTCCTCTTTTCTTCTTTGTCTGTGTTCTCGCTTCGTATACTAGTTTTACTTGTCTGTTATTATTCATTCTTTGTATGTGTCCCCACCAACTAATTTGTCTCTGTTCGATAAAGTGCATTACTGGTTGTACTGCTAGTTCTTCCCTTATTTGAGTGTTTCTTATCCTATCTTTTCTGGTCACGCCCATTACTCGTCTCAGGTATTTCATTTCCGTTGCTTGTATTTTGTTTTTTTTGTCTGAGAGTACCCACGATTTGCATCCATAGGTTAAGACTGGTCTATATATTGTATTAAATACTTTTATTTGTGTCTGTAGCTATTTCTTTTTTATTTATGAATTTTTGGCTCATTGCGTAGTATAGTTTTATGGTTTTTTCGATTCTTTCATTTATTTCAGCTTCTTATTTTCCCATTCTCTCGAATGTTACCCCCAAATATTTGAATTCTGCTTGTTCTATCTTGACATTGCCTATTTCAATATTTGTGTTAATATCTTTGTCGCCTATTACCATTATTTTAGTTTTGTTTATATTTATTTCCATGCCTTCTTCCATTATCTCTTTTCATATGTTGAGGTTTTCTTGTATTTTCTTTTCACTTCCCGCTGTTATCACTAGGTCATCCACGAAAACTCCTGCTGCTATTTCCACTCTTTCCAGGTTTCTCTGTCCGATGAATAGTTTATTTGCATTTTGCTCACTTTTCTTGATAATCCCGTCCATATGCACACTGAATAAAGTTGGACTTAGTCCTCCTTGTCGTAGTCCGATTTCTGTTTTAAATCCTTCTGATTTCATGTTATTACTTATTATATAGTTTGTGTTGTTTTTATACAGATCTTGGATTACTTTTATTATTTTACTGTTTATTCCTTTCTTCTTAAGTCCTTTCCATACTTTTTCTCTAGGAACCTTATCGAAAGCTTTCTGCAGATCTATGAAAGCTAGGTAGATATTTTTATTTTGTGGTTGTTTTTTCTCTATTATGTGTTTTATTGTAAAGATATGATCTTGGGTGTTTCTTCCGGGTCTGAATCCGTTTTGTGGTTCTGCTAGTTTGGTTCTAGGATTATCTTTAATCTGTTATTAATAATTTGCTCGTATATCTTTACTATGGTATTCAATAGTGTTATCCCTCTATAGTTTTTGCATTGTTTTTTGTCTCCCTTTTGTTTTTTGTCTCCCTTGTTGTGTATTGGCTTTATTAGTGCTACTCCCCACTCTTCCGGTATTTTTTAATTTCTCCATGCTTTGTTTAGAATTTCTAGAAGGGTTTTCCTCCCCACCTCTCCCATGTTCTTTATCATTTCTGTGGTAATTCTGTCGTTTCCTGGTGCTTTGCCATTTTTTAGTCTTTTAATTACATTTTTCAGTTCGTTTTTATTTCTTCAGTTTCTTCTTCTTCTCTCTGGGTTTCGGTTTCTGTTTCATTTGTATTCTCTTCATTGTTTTGTTTTTGTTTTCCTAGTAGTTCGTGGAAGTATTCTCTCCATTTCTCCATTATATCGTTGTTATTTGTTAGTATTTCTTGGTTTTTATTTTGTATGTATATTTCTTGTGTTGTTTTTTTTCTAAGGGTTTTTAGTACCCATATAGAATAATTTCTGATTTCCATTACTATCATTTACCATCTTATTTCCGAAGTCTATCCATGATTTTTCTTTTGCTACTGCCACTAGCTCCTATGCCTTTGTTCTTTGTTTCTTGCATGTTTCATACTGTTGTGAGGTTTTGTTTGTTAAATATTTTTTCCATTCCATTCTTCTTGATTTCTACTTTAATCTCATTATTCCACCAGGCTGTTTGCTTTTTTCCATTAACTGCTTTGCATATTCCGCCTTTATAATAATTTCTTTGAATGTGTTCCATCCTTGTTGTGTATTAGCTTGTTTTGTACTATCAAATTTTTCCTGTAGTTTGTTTTCCGTTGTTTGTAAGTATTTTGCAGCGATGCCTTTATTTCTAAGTTTATAACTTTTTATTGTTTTGTAGCTTTCTTTTTTTATTGTCATGTTTTTTTTCTATTTCTGTGTATTTCTGTTTTATTTTTCTTATCAATAAGTAGTGGTCGCTATAAATTTCCGCTCCTCTTCTCACTCTTACGTCTAATATGTTTTTTCTTTCTTCTTTTTGAACTATTATATAGTCGATTATTGATTTTTCTCATTTTCATAGTATTATTTTCTCCGTTGTTTTTTGCTTTATTTTGCCTTTTGTTTGGTTTATTATTGCCCTTTGCCCGAGTCGTTAACTGATTTTTTTAGATATTGGCTGCCGTCAGTTTTTTTTTTGTTTGGATTGGTTGACCTTTCCTGTAACTGTTCAGAATGATTCTTCGTTCCATTCCCAGCATATTCCGTTTATTATCAGTTTCTTATAGCCTACCTTTGTCTGTTTTCCTCGTTCTCTTTCCATTTTGCCTCTTTCCCTTTTAATTTTTTAGATTTCACGTTCTTGTTTAGTGAGATCTGACTCCATATAATTTTTCTGTGAGGTTCCTTAGTTAAATAACTCCAGCATGTCATGAATCATAAATACAGTTCATTTGAAGGGTCCTGAAAGAAAGATTTTAACATATTTGGGCAATTATTACCTTCTGGTAGAAAATAAACCTTCAAGCCTTCAAATATCAATAGCATTCTATGTATCGCAGATAACAAACTTAAAAATCTAGTACTAGTGTGGCTTAAAACTTTTTTATACTCAATTAGTGCAAGATTAAATTATGAATGTCGTTACTGTTTGTTGTTTTCTTAACCTTATATAGAAAATCTCCGGGGAAAAAAACGGACCGGACGCACGGATGCTTCAAATAACGTACAGTCCGTTGTAAAAATGGAAGTATGGCAACTCTACGCAACGGTGACCAAAACCGTAAGCAGAATTTAAAAATGCTTGAACCTTAACCGAAACGATATTTTATTTCGGTTCAAGTCTCTGCATTCAACACAATACTGTTAAACTATTGTATGATCAATAGTAATTTATTTTACAAGACGATAAAGTTAAATTTTATCCACGAGTGAATCGTTTAACGTCGAGACGAAGTGTGAATAGAAATAACTTTATCGTCGTGTATAATACAGCATTTTTTTCTATAGCAAGAACTTTAACAATTTATATAAGAAAATAAGGACAGTCAATCACATTTCAAAATGTCAGTAGCTAGATGGGGTTGCTACGATAATACGAATAAGGTCACTAAGTGACCTTAAATACGAAGCTGTCATATTTAATTTAAACAAAAGTTAGAAAATTAAATTACTTTATCTATCCTTGATGTTAAAGTGCTACTTCATCTACCCTTGCTGTTACAGTAAAACTTGACCTTTTGTTTTGAGTTGATAAAAACACACTTTAACATGTGCTATAGAAAAAAAAAATTCATTTATGGAATAGTTCCAAATTTATAAATGCAACTATAATTCACTTAAAAAGCAAATGTCAAGTTTGGCATTTAAGTATAAACGTAGTTTCATTCATAAATTAGGAACTTTTCCATAGCCACACTAGATGAGAATAATTTTTGATCATACTTTATTTAGATATGGGGCATTCAATTTAAAGAAAAAGTAAGTTTGCTTCGCCACATTTTTTGAGCCACCCTATATAATAAAAAATACTTTAGTAATGTGCACCATCTGCGTACCTACAACTGTACATACGTGATTGTTATATCATTCTCATAGTTTTAGAAGTATCTTCCGCTTCATTGCCGGACCCTATATACTGTTAAAAAAGGATAATGAGACAAGATTATTAGTTTTCCTTAAATATACGTCAAAAATAGACAATCTGTACACGAGATTTATACATTCCTGTGTCATTTAAATATCGCAATTCTTTATGCAATATTCTTTTCATAAAAAATAGCTGGTAAAATATAATATGTCACCAATTACGAGTATTTTAAATATCGCCCTTAGCTTGAAACTCAGACGAGTGGGCGAAACAAAACGCCTCAAGGTGGCAGACTTGATAACGAACTTCGGCGAAATCAACAGATTAATGACAACAAACATCCGACACCTGCAGTCCAGCACTTTGTGATTACACAACGTTTTTTGCGCATTGTTCTTTTAAACGGTCGCTTTATTCAGCGTGCTTTTCCAGCATGTGCTCCAAACAAAATAATTCGCAAAAACTATCGAAAACGTGCAGAACGTGTTTGAATCCTATTTCGGAAAACGAAGAGTGCATAAATTTGGATTCTGAGGAAGTTGAAGCGACTAGGATCAGATATAAACTGCAGAACTTTATTCCTGAACTTGTAAGTACTTTTTATTTTTTTATTTTTCGTATAGTATAGTATCGACATTATCTTTTAGCGCTTTTAATTTTGGAATTTCTGAAGTTAAAATATGAAAGTTTTAACAAATACTCTTAATTGGATCTAATATTTGTAAAAATATTGAAACTATTCAGTGTGTGCAAAACATGGGAATGTTGTGAACTAAACTTAGAGCGAGCCGAGTGCTCTTGCAATCGGCATTTAATTATTCCAATGCTAGACATTTTCGGTGTTATCAATTTGTTGTGCAGATTTTCAATCTGAACTCAAATGTTCACGGGTTTAGTTTTTATACAGGGTGTTAAAAAGGGGTAACACAATTTAACAAGTGATAGTACTCAATTACTCTTTAAAATAAGAAAAAAAGCTCCTATGAAAATAGGCCTGGAAATGATTCATACGGAAACTACACTCAGAAAAGGGCGAAGGGTGCATTCCTGAAGTACCGAATGCCAATCTTTAGGTTCGCTTTTCTTGAAAACTGATGTTCTTAGCTATTTCAAACAGGAGTTCGTTTTTATGTAGAAAAGTCCAAACTCTAGAATATCTAACCAGAATTGACTAAAATGTTGACTGTAAAAAGTTACGATAAAAAGCATATGCAGCAGGCGCTCGATAACGTGAACGAATCCAAACCAAGTGTGTTCACATTATTGTTTAAGAAAATTATTAAAAGAAACGTTTAATAACAAAAACAAAACATTCTGACAGCGATAAGTAATACCTACACATTTTTATATAGAAAAATAAGCTCTTATTTTAGTCTGCATAAATTTGCGGTTATGTTCAACGACTAAACGCATCATAAACACCCACCCAATTGAATCAGCTGTATCACGGAGGTGAATCCCCTACATAAATCGGCGACTAAACGTCCCCAAGAACTGTTTACGTTATCGAACGGCACAGGTTGTTTACCTTATCGGGCGTTCTGTTTGATCCTATAGTATGAATTATGTGTTTACATTAGCGCGATGTTTCCATTATCCGGTGTTTACGTTATCCAGCGTTTGCTGTATCTTAGTTACATACAATTCTTATTTTTCAACCCTCGCAGGGTTGTAGCTACCTTAGTACGTATTTCTGAATGTATGTTCATACGACCTTTTGGTCTTATTTGGATGTGTTGTACTATATCCCAGTAAAGTATGTTAGTCTGTTTGTTATTATTAGATCTTGAGCAAGCCTTTCCTGACTTACACAAGTGTTGCTAACAATTGGATGTACCTAGCCTTTTAGACATTTAGCTGAAAGCTTGAAGTTATTGAAAAGAGAATTTTCCAATGAATTGCTGATAATTTTCCATAAAAAAGTAGACATTTTAAAGAAAAGTTCAAGGAAGATTTGCTACAAACTTGCTAAACCACTACATATCTAGGATTGTAGAAAATTTACAAAATACTAAATAAAATATTTTTTGAAGCTTCCTGAATCTTAGAAAAACATTACGGAAATTGAATGTAAATTACCTGAAGGCCTCCTGCAAATTAGACAGAAAAATTGTGAAAATTCTTGGTAAAAGCATACATTTTAAATAAAAGTCGCCACGACATAGATATCTGTAATAACGCAGAAATGCTCGAGTGGTTTAACTCATTTATTGTAAAGTTAGCCCTAAGTTATACATACATTCATACAGTGGTATTGACAGTTTGCTAGCCGGATACAGAATGAATCGTCGTTGACGTACTTGCGCATTCGTATAACGCCCCGTATGGTTAGAACCCTGTACTATACATGTGCGGTAAATACAAATATTATCGCTACATAACAATTCCCCTTTCTTAGTTAAACGCTTATCTAATCATCTAATTAAACTTAACTACACATATCATTACAGTTTAACATACACATCAAATACATAGAATTTACGATTACAATGCTTAGTTACAATCATTAATTATTCCTTGTATCTTAACGGTAATCTGATTTGCCTTTTCGGCCTACCTTCAAATACAACTACAGGTCTATTATTTATTTGATCGGTTGTGGTACTATCAACTAAGCTATCTGATTCTGATGTATTAGTTAATTCCTTATTCGATGTACTATTACTAACTAGATTATTTTCCGATTCTGGTGTAGGTGTAACAGACAATGAATTATTTATTACGTCACTTGATTTATTTTCCGAAATAGCAGTTGCCATCTTAATCAGTTGTTTTAATTTAGGAGTCTCCACTAAATTAGTATGAGGTACCACCTTATTTTCAACTGGTTGACTTCGTCTTGTTAATTGATCTACATGTCGAGTTAGTATCCTACCACTAGCATCTAATTTGCATTGAAAAGTTTTTAAACCTAAACATTTTAAAATTTTACCAGCTTCCCAAATCTTTTTGTTGTCTTTGTAATTCCTTATCATTACTTCCTCCCCTTCAATAAAATTAATTTGACGCCCACCCTTTGCATTTTTAATTTGTTTGAATTGGGCTTCCTCAACAACCTCTTGCACGTTTGGTCGTATTAAATCTAAACGGCATCTCAAATTCCTACCCATCATTAAGAATGCTGGAGTTTCTTTGGTCGTCGAATGCATCGTATTTCTGTACGTGAATAAATACCTACAAATAAGTGTGTGTATCTCTTCATTTTTATTTCGTGGATCTAAAATGGCTGCATTTAAATTTCTTTTAAAAGTTTTTACAGCATTTTCTGCTGCGCCATTAGTCGCGGGATGTCCAGGTGCTGTTCTTTTGTGTTTGATACCATTTTTCGTTAAAAATTCCGTGAATTCTTTCGACACCAATTGTGGACCATTATCTGATACCAAAGTTTCCGGTAACCCCCAATGCGCAAATACTTCTCTCATTTTGTTGATAGTTTTATTAGTAGTAATGTTACCCATTTCAAAAATTTCCACCCATTTACTGTAAGCATCTAAAATGATTAAATATTGGTTCTTCAAATAAGGACCAGCAAAATCAACATGAATACGTTGCCAAGGTCTCGAAGGACGTTGCCATGGAGTTAATTCGGTTTTGTTTGGATCCACTTGCGTTTTTAAACACGACATACATGATCTAACTCTTTCTTCTATTTGGGCATCCAATCGAGGCCACCAAACATATCCCCGTGCAAAGTTTTTCATCTTGGACATTCCCAGATGAGAGTCATGTAACTCATTCAATATTTGCTTTTGTAGATTTTCTGGAATAATGACTCGGTATCCCCAGAGCAAACAACCTTGTTCCGAAGTTAATTCATCCTTCCTACTAAAAAATGGTGATAATTTTTCTCTCACTTCATCTGGTAACTTATTAGGCCAACCATTGGTTACATAATTAAGTACCCTGCTTAAAGTTATATCGCGCCTAGTTTCGATTTTTATGGATTTGTAATCAATAGGTAATCCCTCGCTAACTAAAAAATTTAAATATGTACCTTCAAATTCATGATCATCGCTTTTATATATAATTTTGAGTGGCAATCTTGATAAAGAATCCGCTACTTCATTAGATTTACCATTTATATACTCAATTGTATAATTAAAACCCGACAAGTATAATGCCCATCTTTGCAATCGGCTTGCTGACATTAAAGGAATTGCCCTATGTTCGCCGAATAAGGCAAGCAACGGTTTATGGTCAGTTCGCAGAGTAAATTTTTGTCCAAACAAGTATTGGTAAAATTTCCGAACTCCCCAATAAATTGCTAAGGCCTCTTTATTAATTACGTCATAATTATTTTCTGCGGGCATGTAAGTCCTCGACACAAAACTGATTGGTTTTTCAGCACCGTCTGGCATTTTATGACACAAGGCCGCAGCAATGCCATCACCGGATGCATCTGTGGATAATATAATCGGAAGTTTTGGATTGAAATGAACTAGAATTTCATCTGACGCTACAATTTTTTTTATTTTATCAAAAGCTGTCTGACAATTAGCATTCCAATTGAATTTACTATCTTTTGTCAACAGATTGTACATTGGTCTCATTAGAATTGACAATTTTGGCACAAATTTAGAATAGTAATTGACCATTCCTGCAAAAGCTTTAATTTGGGTTACATTTACTGGATTAGGTGCATTTAAAATAGCCTTTACCTTGGATTCGTCTTTTCTTAATCCTTCTTTAGAAATAATGTGCCCCAAGTATTTAATCTCTTTTTGGAAAAAAGCGCATTTAGACAATTTTATTTTGAGACCTGCCGATTTTATTCTCTCAAAAACCTTTTCTAATCTATCTACGTGTTTGCTTCTGTTTTCCCCTGTAATAACTATATCGTCTAAAAAGTTAGTTACACCTTCTAAACCTTGGAACAGTTTTTCTAATAAACGTTGAAATATTGCACTAGCCGGTGCAATGCCATAAGGTAATCTATTAACCTTGTACACCCCTTTATGTGTACTCCATGCTAACAACATTGACGTGTCTTCGTCTACAAGTATTTGATTATACGCCTCACTTAAATCTATTTTGCTAAATTCCTCGCCTCCGTTCAGTGAGCTAAAAATTTCCTCGATTCGAGGTAACGGATATTTAACTTCTTTAACAAATTTATTGACTGTGACTTTGTAGTCGCCGCAAATCCTTAAATGTCCATCGGTTTTCATTATAGGCACAAGAGGGCTACCCCATTCGCTATGATCCACAGGTGTAATGACCCCTGCTTTAGTTAGTCGATCAAGTTCAGCCTCTACTTTCGGTTTCATTGAAATTGGCAAAGGTCGCGGCTTGAAAAAAACCGGTGAAACTTCCTCTTTCAAATTGATTTTTATTTTGGTAACTTTGCATTCCCCCAACTTGCCATCAAAAATATCCTTATTTTTATTTATTAATAAATTATGATTATTTTCTTGTAAGCTGTATATCTGGTTAGAATTTAAAGTTACGTTAAATTTCTTTAAAAAATCTCTACCCAAAAGTGGTGGTCCCCCGTTTTCTATAATTTGAAATGTCATTTCATTAGTTTGGTTATTGTATAGCATTACACAATTAAATTGACCTATCGGTTTAATGCCATCTCCTGTATAACCTTTCAAAATTACATTTGATTTTTCTAATTTAAACTTATCAAATTTTGAATCATAGAAAGATTTTGACATTACTGATAAACCTGCGCCAGAATCAATTTGCATATGATAGTCAATTTTGTCTATTGTAACTACAGCTATTATAGGTTCATTAACATTATTACTTAAATTAAATATCGGCATCTCATTAATCTCCTCCTCAACTTCCAAAAAATTGTGACGAGATTTGTTTGCCTTTTGGTTTAAACATACTCTAGCTAAATGACCTACCATGTTACAATTAGCACCTTTATATTTACTATATTTACAAATTTGGTTACCCGTATGAGGTTTACCGCAGCTTTTGCACTCCCATTTCCCTCGATGAGGTTGAGCGGTTGCTGGTTTGACCGTCGAAGTGAGGTTCCCCTTGAATCTTGAATTGCTAGATGTCGATCGGTTGATCCAATTTAGCTCGGTTTTGTTGGTTAACGTCAATTCCTTGCTCTGCGCTAACTCCACCGCACGGTCTAGGGCCACCTTTTCATCTTCTTCGAACAGCCGCTCCTTTATCGCACCAGATTTCAAGCCACAAATAAACTGGTTTTTTAAAGATTCTTCCAGATCCTTAAATTTGCAGTTCAGACTCAAATTCTTGACTCTGGCTAACCAGCAAACTACACTTTCTCCTTGATTCTGCTCACTAGCAAAGAACAACGACCGCTCCCGAAAAACACATGTTTTTGGAGTAAAATGTTGTTTTAAAAGTTCGGTCAGCTCCTCGTAAGTCTTCTCTTTGGGTAACTTCGGTATACACAAATCTCGTAACATTTTATATGTATTTGTCCCAATGAGACTTAGTAAGGACGAAACTTTCCTTTTTTTTCCATCAACGTCTTCAATACCATTTGCTTCAAAATATTGTTCCAATTGCTCTTGGTACAGCGTCCAATCCCCATTGTCGAACGTAGCCATAACCCCAACGGAAGCCATCACGTGGTTGATTTGTAGGTTAATTTAAACTTTTCTCGAGTTAAGTTGAAATACCTTTACTAGAATGATTTTTCGATTTTTACCTCGTCGCCAAATGTAATAACGCAGAAATGCTCGAGTGGTTTAACTCATTTATTGTAAAGTTAGCCCTAAGTTATACATACATTCATACAGTGGTATTGACAGTTTGCTAGCCGGATACAGAATGAATCGTCGTTGACGTACTTGCGCATTCGTATAACGCCCCGTATGGTTAGAACCCTGTACTATACATGTGCGGTAAATACAAATATTATCGCTACATAACAATATCAACTTTAAACTTGCTAAAAATTGAAGAAAAATGCAACAAACACGTTCCAATTAAAAGAAAATTTGCTATAAATTTGCAATTAACTAAATTTGTTTAAGATTAACTTCAGAAAACTTTTTTAAGATTTCTCGGAATTTACACAGTTATTGAAAATAAAATTGGATACAAACTTGCAGATAATTCACAAAGCATTTGCTATACATTTGCTGAAACTTTTCAGCAAACTTATAAACATTTTAGAAAAAAAAATTAAATGTAAATTAGCTAAAATTTTTCTACAAGTGAATCAGAGAAATCCTGAAAAGTTGTGGTAAACATGTAGGCTACGACTAGCTTTAATTACTGCTAATATGCCTTGTTTTCCTACATTTCCATTAGTTCCTTGTTTGTTCGTCTTACATACATGTCTCCTATTTTCTTTCCTCCGTAAATTCTTTCAGCAATTTTCGCTCCCAAACCTCTAACTTATTTACTGTAATTTGGCAGAGTGTCCAGGTCTCGCATCCATATAGAACTACCGGTCTGATTACACAGGCCTGCAAATTGAAATTTTTTGATTTTTTTTTCACCGTAATGGGTGAATCGTATGTATTTTGGTGCGCTGAGTCCAAATATGACCTCAGTTTTTCTCCAGCACGTAGGGATTTTCCGCAAAATGAAAAAGAAAGTTATGCAGAACCCGCAGTACATATAGGTAAAAATGCATTTTGAAATAAAAAATATATATATTACTAGTGGTTTATTTACATTTTTAAATACAATTTGATAAAAATAATATGTACTATATACAATAAGGATTTATAATTCTTTATAATATCTACTACATCTTTTCCCCCAAAACTCCGTTTTGAGCTTTTCCGTTTGTGTGGGATGTCTGGAAGTTCTCTATGAAGCATCCAACAGTAGTCTCCCACCATATTCACATCCCATCGTCCTTGGTACCTCCGTTCCATTTCTTTGATGTCTTGGTGGAACCTCTCGCCCTGCTCTTCACTTACGGCACCAAGGTTTTCTGGGAAATAACTCAAATGGGAGTTCAAAAAGTGAAGTTTCAAGCTCATGGAGCACCCCAAGGTTTTAAAACATTTCAACATTTTATTTACAATTTCTTCATAATCCGGGTCCTTATTGTTCCCCAAAAACTTAGTCACAACTTCTTTAAATATCCACGCCTCTTTCTCAGCTTTTTTCATCACCTTTTCAAACTGATTGTCTTTCATTAGTTTCCGAATGTCCGGGCCAACAAAAACACCCTCCTTTAACTTTGCCTCAGACAGTCCCGGGAATTTCTTTTCAAGGTATTTGAACGTTTCGCCATCTTTTGGCAATGCCTTGACAAACTGCTTCATCAGTCCAAGCTTGATGTGAAGTGGGGGTAAAAGCACGTTTTTGGGATCAACCAAAGATTCAAAGTGAACATTTTTTTCTCCAACCTTCAAAGTTCTTGTTGGCCACACTTTTTGGCTCCAGTGCTGTGCTTTTGCCCGGCTATCCCACTCACATAGGAAACAGGGGAATTTCGTATAGCCACCTTGTTGTCCAAGCACCATAGAGATGACATTGAGATCACCACAGATAGGCCATCCAAACTCCTTATATTTCAATTTATCAAGGATAAAAGCCATGTTGTCATACTTTTCTTTTAGATGCACAGAGTGCCCCACGGGTACAGAAGCGTATTTATTGCCGTTGTGTAGCAAAACTGCTTTTAAACTTCTTTTTGACGAGTCAATAAAAAGCCTCCATTCATCTGACACATGTTGAATGTTAAACATTGACATCAACTTGGGAACATCAGAACAATATACAAGTTCGCCATCTTGAGAAAAATTTGACTCAAATTGTTTTTCTCTGCTTCTGTACCAAGAGAATGAAGTTCCAGATCTCAACAAGTTCTTTTCTTGAAGTCTAGAGCCCAGTAATTCAGCAGACTCTTTAGAAAGCCCTAAATCACGAACGAGGTCGTTTAATTCTTCTTGTGAAAACTGTTGGGGTCCACAGTCTTCGACTTGAAACTCATCATCCAACTGCTCTGACTCGCTCTCTGATGACTGGCAAATCGTCAAAATTGTGTGGGGGCACTGGTACTGGAATACCGGGTCCATGAGGCACAGGCCGAAGTGCAGATTGCATGTTTGGGTAACATATATCTTTTTTATTTTTGGCATTGTACCCTTGTATGTTGCAAGAACAAAAGTAGCGGTCATCGCCGTGGTTTCTCGGCTCTCTCCAAATCATAGGCACCCCAAAACGAAAAGATTTCACCTTTCCTTTAGACCACATGCGAAGTCCTTCAACACAGCCTGAACACACTCCATGAGGGGCCCAAGATTTTTCTTGATCTCCGATCTTCACACCAAAATAGACAAAGTACACTTTTTTAATAAACTCCGTAATACTTCGAGATTGTTATTTTAATACAAGTTCGCCACAAATGTAACAGAAACTATTAGGATTATTAACACAAGCTCTTGAAGACATTTTGAAAGACACTTTAAGAATATTTAAATTGAAATGAACAAATCGAAGGACTACGAGGGGTATATATAGGGCAATGGGAAAATCCAGGTTTCATTTGTCAATAATGTTCACCACAATTACGCTAGTTACCAGAAAGAATTTCTCCTATTTATTTATGTACTTTTAATAACAAAAACATTTATTACAGTAACACTGGAATCTGAAAACACCGAAGAAAAGCGATAAACCTTAATAGCATACTATTAAGGTAATGGGTTTCCATGATTCATACGCTGACTAATACTGTTAAATATACTAATTTTTATCATATTTCATAGTTTCTAATATAAAACTATGAAGCCGAATAGGAAAAACAACTTTTTTCGGCATATTCATAAATATACGCCTTAAGGTAGGCAATCCCGCAGAAAAATGCATTTTGCGGAAAATGCTTACGTGCTGGGAAAAAACTGAGGGCATTTCCAAACTCAGCGCACCAAAATACATAAGAATCACCCATTATTTTAAAGAATAAAATTTGGTCGCAGACCTGTGTTACAGACTGATCTATTCGAACCTTGGTTTTTCTTGAGACATTTTTTGAGTTGGAAATTCGTAGTTATACCCCTGCGCTCTTGTTACCTTTGTTCAGTGTTTGATCTATATCAATGGTTTCTTCATTATTGTTTGACGAGACGACGCCTCTTAGTAGTTTCGACTTTTTCGAACCTGTTTGCCATCAACTGCACTGGTTACCATTAGCTCCGCTTCCGTTGTACTTCCCCCTCTCATTACCATGTATTTCGTAATTTTTTCATTGATCTCCAGTCCTTTTTCTTTTGCTACTTTTTCTAAACTTCGTACTACCGTTTTTAATTTCCTTTAGTTCTTGCTATCATAGCTGTCATCGGCGTATGCTAAGCATTCATGTCGATGATGTAAGGTCGTTCCTTGTGTTGATATATGGCTCTCTCTCTTGGTGTTTGTTCTAATAGCAAGTTAAATAGGGTGGTAGATACTGAGTCACCATGCCTAAGACCTTTGTAAACTGAGAATCCTTCTGAAGTAGGTCCGTTTTTATAACATTGTCATGATATCATCGCCTCAAATAGCTTATCTCTGTTTATTGTATCATAGGCTCTTTTAAAATCTATAAATACGGTATGAAGGGCGAGGTTGTGTTCGTATGGATTTGTTAGGATCTGCTTCATTAGAAATATCTGATTTTGTACGGATCTATTTAACCTAAAACCACACTGGTAATCCCCTACAGTGCGTTCCATCCTGCCATTGCGCCGCGTCTTCAGGCAATTGGCGAGAATTTTGTATGTGACATCTAAAAGCGCAATACCTCTGTAATTTTCACTTACTGTCAGGTTTTCTTTTTTGTGAACTGGAAACCGTATTGCCTCTGACCATTTGTGGGGCATTACTTCTTCTTTCTAAATTTTTCTGTCTAAACCTTATTGAGTTGCTCCAACTAGTTCTCCTTTCTTATTTTTGCAGTATAAGAGGTTCGCTGATTTTTTTTTGTTTAACTTTGCTAAATTTTCTCTCTTTATTCATAAAATAACTTTCCATTTTTGCCAGACTTTTTACCAACTGTTTTCGTTTCTTGTCTCTGCATATTCTTTTCGCTCTTCTCGTAATTTCTTCGTATTCTTGTCTTTGTTATGCCGAGCCTCCCGTCATCGAACCACCTGACGCAACTGCCTTTTGTCTTCCCCTGCTGCAGAATTTTTGCTGCACCATTAATAGCATTTTCGATGTTTTTCTACTGGTTTTCTATTCATTCTTGGGTTACTTCCGATTCTGCTTCGCTTAACCGTCTGTCCAGGCTACGTTTGTATGTGAGCATCTCTTCTTTTGTTCAATTTTTCTTATGCTGTTTATGCATTGTTTTCTTATTTGGCTTTAACTAGTTCAATTTTATTCCAACTAGAATGGTAGCTGTCGCTATTTGCGCCTCTGTAACTTCTTTCATTTGTTATACTTTTCATGTGTTTGGTTTCCAATAAAACATGATCTTTTTCTCTGAATGATGTCATTTTTGGCAGTGGTCTATTATGATATGTTTTATCGGACTTTTTCCACTTTCTCGGAAAGTAGAGTAGTTCAAAAACTCCCGAAACGTCTTAAACACCCGACACAGTGGAAGAAGTCCGATAAAACGTATCAAAACTTGATCAATTTGGTTTGTTGTATTACCGTTAGGAGATGAAGTACCAAGATGGATATTTTTCTGTCAAAAGTATGTACTCATAATTTTCATGTTTCTTTCCACAGCGAATTCAATTAGCTTTCTACCATTTTCGTTACTTTTCGTGCACTTGCTAAATCTACCTATGGCCGGCCTATATATTTCTTCCTTTCCTATTTTAGAATTACGGTTGCCAATTACAATTTTTATGTCATAATTTGGTGTCTCCCTGTATAAATCTTCTAGATTTTCATAAAATTTAGATTTAGTCTCCTCATCCTTATGTTCTGTAGGCTCGTGTACCTACATTAATTATGCTTAACTTCCGATATTTTCCCCTTAGTTTAGTCTAATGGTACCTACATAGCTTAAATTCCATAACAGTTTGTTTCAAATTTGTGTGTATCGTGAATCCTATACCATAAGTTCTTTTATCACTTCCACTGTTGAAAAACATGTATTTTCCCATTTCCCTATATTAACACTCTTTGATTGGTTTCTTGGGGTGCTGCGATATCTAGGTGATATCTTTGCGATTCAATTACTACTGTTTTTATAAGGGTTTGAAAAAACCCGGGTTTTTTCAGAAAACCCAACCCACTGGGCCCATAGGGGTTTTTTAGGGTTTTTTGGGCTCTTTCGCGTTTTTTCCCGTCTTCCCGAGCTCATCGATTTTTTTCGACAAGCTGCAGTAGAATTCCGCCGTCTGAGGGGTCGCACATTCTAATCTAGAACATTTCACAATCTGTTAGGCGGACACCCACGGTTGCTGAAAATTTGTTCGCTTAAAGGAGGTGTCCGTTCACGAGAAAGTTGTACTAACAATCAACAGAAGTTATTTTACATTAAATTTGTTAGTACATAATGTATAAAGTAGATACAATAAATAATTAGAGCAGGTATACTTAAAGATGAAAAAATACACATTTAAATGAACATAAAAGTTTAAAACACATACTTGATTAAGAGGGAAAAAAGTCTATAATTGTTTTTTTGACACAATTTGTTTTTTTCTAGTAATACATTTTTAAAATACTCCTCTAAACTGGTCGTTAATTTATATCCTTTTATATCGCCATTTTCTGTGGTAAACGATTTGATGGTTTGCAGAATTGACAAAACTTCTTTATTTTTGATTTGATACCATTTTCAGGGTTATACTGCTGTACTACAACCTCAATGTCACTATATGTTTCTTGTTGTGATTCGACACTCTCAAAATTTATATCAACACTTTCATCTTCATACACTAAATTTTCATCTATCCCAACGTATGTCTCAAAATCCACGTCATTTGTTGTAGTTTATTGTATCATTTTAGACCTTTCAGAAATAATAGACAAAGGTAACTCATCATCGGGTTCAAAATTTGTAGGAACTTCGGAAACATCTGAAAATGTGAATCCTGCTTTCTTTCTTAAACCAATTCTTTATGGTTGTAGGGTTTACTTGCTCCCATGCCTTTTTAATAAAGTAAACGGCATCTAATAAATTAATGGATTTTTGTAGCTCTTCTGCTGAGTTAACGGAGTCCATTCTAGATAAAATAAGTTTCAAAAATTGTAGATCGATACCAAGTTTTATAATTTTTGATTATCCCTTGATCTAACGGTTGGCAAAATGCAGCGGTATTTGGGGAAAGAAAATCTATTTTGATATTTGTCAATCTTATATCACGTGGGTGAGAGGCAGCATTGTCGAGGAAAAGCAGTATTTTCCGTTTTTGCAGTCTCATTTTTTATCAAATTGTTGCAAGAACTCGGACAATAAGTCAGCAGCCATCCAAGCTTTGGTATTGGATCGCCACACTATTGGTAATTTATCCAAATTAAGTTCAAGAAAATCCGAAGGTCTGGCAGCTTTACCGATAACAAACAAGCAATTTTTCTGAATCTCCTACCATATTAACACAAGGCATAATTGTTAGCATTTCTAGTTTCTTTAGCCATTTTTCCACCCGCGTACTTCTCACTTTAAATGCGAATGTCTTATCAGGTAAGGCACGAAAAGCAGTCCCGTTTCATCCGCGTTATAAATGTTATGTCTCTAAGACTATAACCTAGTAACAAAGATGGAACTTTAGAAATACAGCTTTCAACGTCTTTGGGATTAACAGTAGTACTTTCTAGAAATTGCCTTAAAGCTGATGTTATGCTTCTTTTAAACCGCTCTAACCAACCAGAAGATGCACCAAAATTTTGATTATGTAACTGCTTAGCAAATTCTTTTGCCTTCGATCTAATCAGAGGTCCTGACAGTGGAATATTTTTATTTCTTGCCTTAACAAACCAATCATAAGTCATTTTGTCTATGTTAAATCCTTCCGTCTTAAAGAAGCTTCGTTTTTGTGAAACACTCATTAGAATTCACTTTCGCAGAAGTTCATCTCTTCTTGTAATAATATTCGCCGCCTGTGTTTTTCCAATATTAAATTTATCAGATAGGACACGAACACTAACTTTTTGTTTTATCATAAAACTCGATTATATTTATTTATTCTTTAAGCATAAGAAGACGTTTCTTAGGTGGCGACATGTTTGTCGAAATTTTTATTTGACCGACCTATCTCAAAATAAGTTCGATTGGGAATGAATTGGTTTTCCACTGCATTTTGTAATCGAATAAAAATTCACTAACAATAGTCGGCAAATTTCTTTGAGTTGATATAAACATTGAGTAAAATCAACACCGTGGTGGACCTTGGTTTTATGTCTCACATTTCATTCGCCCGGATTGTCTGTATATAAACACTACAGAGGGGATCATTAAAATTTCAGTTGACCTATTTATTAAAATAATGAAATGTCTGGGTTTACAATCACAAAATGTCTTTGAAGCACGTTTGAAACCTTATAGTGGAATACTTACATCACAGTGAGTTATTTATGAAGTTGCCTGGCTTCCAATGGTTATACTGTAAAACTAAGTGATAGTAGTTCCAGTGTTGGTAAAAAATTATAAAGTACATAATTATCAATTTTAACATAATTTTATTGTCATGGATGATTTATTCTCTATTATCATATCGTCGGCTTTCTCCTCAAATTTTCGGGCCTGAATGAAAATTTTCAAAGTGAAAAAGTAGTAAATACTAGGGATGTCGGCGGGTACCCGGGTACCCGGGTCGACCCGGGTAATGGTCAACCCGGGTATATTTTCAGGACCCGGGTACCCGACTAGTAAATTATATAATTTCTAGAAAGTCAGTCTTTTCGGAGAAGATAATAAAAACTTAAAAACAAAGAAATGAGCTCTAGAAAAACATGACCATCCAGTAATAACCCATACCGCATAATGTTTCTTGTTTGATCTAATAAATCCACTTCACAGAAATATTCAACCCATCAATAGTACCATTAAATCGCGTCAGTATGGGATAAAGTAACATACACATCCTCTTGTGTGATTTTGATGCTGGTGCGAAAATTTCGAATAAGTTACGTACATACTTGAATTTGATAGCACTTGGAAGTGTGAAAATATTTACAAATAACAGACGACTTGCAATTTCAATTGGGGAGTAGGTACTATTTCAATTTAGTTCAGTTTAAAACTCGCGGCGTAAAGAAAGAAATTGTAGCTACCTCAGATGTTCCGATGGACGTTAACATTTTTGTTGTATATTTCGGGTACCCGAGGGTACCCGGGTACTGTTTTCGGGTACCCGGGTTTGATTTTAGACCGGGTACGACATCCCTAGTAAATACAGTTGTTTATAATAAGTTCTGGGAAACCTATAAATCTTTATTATTCAGTTATATAACTCCAATCACTTGGCTGATATTGACCCAAAAAAAGCAATGAATTTATCAATTTGCAAAGTATTTAAAGTATTGAGGTGATGAAAAATATCGATAAGCTAGATGAAACGCAGACAAATAATTTTTTATAAGATTTCAAGAATTTCTTATTGTTAGTTATCTTGAAATGAAAAAAATATTTGATTTTGGGGATTCACTTTTATCCAAAATTGCTATATTTGATCCTAAGTTCACCCAAAAACCAAATTCGATCTATTATTTAATAAGGTACTCCCTAGAACAGTGATTCTCAAAGTGGGCGATACCGCCCCTTGGGGGGCGCTGGAACGATCCAGGGGGGGGGGGTGATAGTAGCCACGGGTGCATAAAAATAAGGGGGCGGTGAATAAAAATAAGGGGGCGGTGAAAACTTTAAGAAAGAAGAGAAGATAGAAGATTTAGAAAAACGGTTCATACATATTTCATCTGTTGTGTAACATAGTGTAACATTATTTTCCAAATAAACACACAAAATGTAAGTTGCAGATTTATTTCTCCCATGAAGACTATTTACCATTATCAAATGTTTGTATTCTTCTTCATACCATTTGTTATTTTATTTATTCAGTCTGTTTATTAAAATTCGTTTATTTTCCGTTTCTTTAATTTTACTTTATCACATCTTTTAATACACCATCCAGAAAGTAAATACCATTATAATAAAGGGTTTTTATTATTCACATTTGTTTTTACTCAAAATACAGGTTACAAATTCAGAAAAAAATTGGTTATTTAAAATATTTTCTCTAGCAGTAATAATTTATACCAAATTTCATAATCCATTTTTTCAGATAATTATTTGAGTTTGGCTTTCACTTTAGTTATTCCGATTGTCAGTTAATACAAATGAAAATTTAAGCTCTGATGTTACCAAACAAGTATCCCAACTAAATCAACTTATATGCTCAAACCTTTTAATAAACTATTCAGTATTTAACAGTAACTGTACCTATCTAATGTATCATTCATTAAACAATTCTCAAATATTTCTGTTGTACTTTTAATGTATAAATTCCCTTTGTACTTTTTAATTGCTAATTAATTTATTCTTTCGAAATAATTTTCTACCTAGATATACTCTTATACATCATTATCAGTCTCAAGAGCTACCACTACAATATCTTTCTGTTTGTTCGCTTAAAGAATGTAGATTTCCAGGGGCGCCGAGTAATTTTTTTCTGAAAAGGGGGGCGGTAGGCCAATAAGTTTGGGAACCACTGCCCTAGAATAACAAAACAAAATGCTAATGATTTAATACAAAAAATAGATGATGAATGGCTATTGTACTGTCAATCATTTTCAGAACTTCCAGACAGTATTTCCAAAGAATCTGAAATTGACGTGTTTTGGCACAAACTCGCATCATTTAGTGATGTTGCAGATAATTTAAAATTTAAAAATTTGGGCAACTTTGTTTTATATATTCTGGTGGTGCCCCATTCCAATGCTACATGTGAAAGGAAAGTTTCAAAGATAAATTTGATAAACAAAAACACGGAACAAATTATGTAGCGAAACAATAAGTGGGTTAGTATCAGCCAGTGAAGGGGTAGAAGAATGTCATTCTTTTGAAATTAATAAAGGAATGGTAAACCTTATGAAAGATATGAATGTGCCAAAAGACACATTGGAAGACTTAGAAGACATTCATTTTGATAATGATGTCTAGCAGAAGAAAGGGTGCTTTTTATATTAATAATAATGTTATTTATTATTAACCATATTATTTAGTTTTGTTTGTCCAGGTATACGTAACCTAAGGGAATTTTTGGAAATCTATTTTTTATTTCAGAAGTTTAAATTTTATTATATTTTGTTTTATTGTTTGTGTTATTTTATTGTGGTAATATATACAATATTTAAATTAAATAAACGATTTAAAAATTGTAAATATAAGGAAGTATTAGAGGCTATAGGAAGTATTTAAGTTTGGCGACATCTATTATCATACAAGCACAATTTATGTTTAATTTCGCGACGTTAATTTGAATGAAATGACGAGTGATCCGAAAAAACTGCTGCGTTTCCACCTATAGGTGTTAACATAATTTAGAGCAAAATCTGATAATTTTATCTTGGCAGTCCCATAATTTTAAATCGTACAAACGGCAACACTGAGTAGTTCCTTGGTCCCAGTGTCTTAGTTTAGTGAGATTTTAGTTGTCGGATAGTGTAGACTGCATCTTACCCCTAAGGTTTTGTTGTCTCTGAAAATTTAAGTATTGATCGGAACCAATACAAAAATGCCTAAGGTAACTGGTAGTGGCAGAAAAATCGCACTCGAGTGGTTTGAACTGTTTGAAGTATTACAAATGGAGGGGACCTCAAAATGCAAATGCAAACATTGCAACCAATTGAAAAGCTGCAAAATTGAAAGGATCAAAGCCCATTTGATGAAGTGTTCAGCTAAAAAAGCACACTGTCCTTCAGCTTCATCCAGTGTTGGTGCCATTGAGTCAGAATTGGTGGATGATCCTGCTGAGGCTGAGGCCAGTAGTTCAAGTTTCAGTTCCACCACAACTGCAAGTGCAAGCTCAAGTTCGATTTTGACAATGCAGCCACTCATCAGGGAATTTACAATCAAAACTACAGACAAACAGAAGGAACAGTTGGACAGTGTCATCGCAAAATTTTTTTATTCTGCGAATATACCTTTCAATGTAGCAGAACTCGAAACTTTCAAGGATATGATTCAGCTTTTAAGACCCGGATACAAGCCATCCTCAGCTAAGCTCATTGGAGGAAGATTGCTGGATAAGGTCGCAAGCGAAACAGAAGTTCAACTTAGAAGGAAATTGACAGAGAATAGTATTACCTTGACTATTCAATTCACCTGTCATCTGTCAAAAAGTGACCAATGAAAATCCAGAATTCTGAAGTTTCTTGACCAATCAAAAAAATATCAGTGGATATATCTTCCTAGAAGGTATTCAAGTGACTATTCAACTCACTTGTCATCTATCAAAAATTGACCAATAAAAATACAAGATTTGACGTCTTTGAGCCAATAAAAATGGACTATATTGACAATTTTCACTAGTGAAAATAATCGACAATTTTCACTAGTGATATAGTGAATATTTTAAACAAATGTGATTTTTATTAGAAAAAGTCAATATTTGTGTTCTGTTACTATAGAAATTGCGTAGTTTGTTGCTAGATTTATTGAAAACTAATTTGAAAAAGTTGTTTGGTTCATTGAATAGTCTCTCGAATGCCCTTCTTAGTCAAAGTAAAGTAGAATATTTTTGCAGTGGCATCATTACTCATGTCCATTGCGCTTAGGATTAGGACTCGTGCTAGCGCACTCGTCCTAATCGAACCTAAGCACAATGGATATTCGTAATACCACGGCAAAAATATTCGACATAACTTTGACTACTCATGGTATTGTAAGTGACTATTTTTAACAAATGCGATTTTTATTAGAAAAAGTCAATATTAGTGTTCTGTTACTATAGAAACTGCGTAGTTTATTGCTAGATTTACTGAAAACTAATTTGAAAAGGTAGTTTGGTTCATTAAATAGTCCCTCGAATACCATTCTTAGTCAAAGTTAAGTAGATTATTTTTGCGGTGGTATCACTACTCATGTCCATTGCGCTTGGGATTAGGACTCGTGCTAGCGCACTCGTCCTAATCGTACCAAAGCGCAATGGACATTCGTAACACCACCGCAAAAATAGTCGACATAACTTTGACTACTCATGGTATTATAAGTGACAATTTAACTGGTGTCATTGTCGACCAATGGCATTCTTCAATTTAAAAATAAACTACCAATCGAACTATTATTTTAGTGACAATAATTTGAGGAGCTTTATTTCAGCGACAATAATTCGAGGAGCTTTATTTCAGCGACAATAATTCGAGGAGCTTTATTTCAGCGACAATTTTTTCTGTAACAATTATTGTAGTGACAATATTTCGAGGAGCTTTATTTCAGCGACAATTTTTTCTGTAACTATTTTTTAATGAAAAGTTCAATTGTCAAGACGAAAAGGACTCTAGGTCGAAATATTGCAGACAATTTTTGCTCTTCAGATTGTCTCGTTTCTGTTGCTTTAGAAAATAACGACTCGTGCAAGCACTAGTAGCTATTTTCGTCGCTGCAGAAACTCGTATCTGAATCGCAAAAATTATTGTCGGCAATATTTTGACCTGTCGTCCTATTATTACTGACTATTCAATTCACCTGTCATCTGTCAAAAAGTGACCAATGAAAATCCAGAATTTTGACGTTTCTTGACCAATCAAAAAAATATCAGCGAATATATCTTCTGGTGGTGCTTGGTTTAAAAAGAATTTTAAAAATATTTTCAGTTTTTGAAAAACAAGTAGGCCTTGACAGGGAAGCGAAAACTATTTTATTTTCTGGTAAACTACCCTTTTTGTTCATGATACAGCAAAATGTTATTAAAAAAAGTAGTTCAGAATTATAAATTATGACCCTATACAAAATTTCAGGAAGATCTGTCGACTTAGAGAAAACCATTATTTTTTTAGATTAAACAATAGAAATTGTATTTTATTTTCAGGCAAACTACCTTTTTTGTCCATGATACGGCAAAATTTTATTGAGAAAAGTTGTTCAGTTTACCTGAATATAAAATTCAATAATAACGGTTTTTCCTAAGTCGACAGATCTTCCTGAAATTTTGTATAGGGTCATAATTTATCATTATGAACAAATTTTTTTCATAAAATTTTGCCGTATCATGAACAAAAAGGGTAGTTTATCTGGAACTAAAATAGTTTTGGCTTCCCTGTCAAGGCCTATCTACTTGTTTTTCAAAAACTGAAAATATTCTTAAAATTCTTTTCAAACCAAGCAGGACCGAATCCCAGACCTTTAAAATAAAATTCAAAAATTTTTAGTTCATCTCACCTCTTGTATCATCAATCCTGGGACACACTGTATATATACATATCTACTTCATTTGATTTCCTATTAATATAATGTATCGATTATTATGTGCACAAGCTTTTTACATACATACATATTTGAATTACTTCGACTCATAGAGTTCTAGTGTTAATAACTCATTCGTTATAGTTACTATTCTCTTTAATCATCAAATTTCTTTTTCAGAACCTAAATGTGCTTTCTGACGCCGCAGTATGCACCCAATGCTCCGCCCTCCATCAAAGCTGCCTACAAATTTCGGAAAAAATGTTTGGAAACCGAGCGGTACATACAAGCCAACATGCAACAAACTGGACTGATTGCAGGATCGATGACTCTGAAGGAGTTTGTACAACTGCACCGACAACATAACGAGGTAGTCGACTTGGAAGTTATTGATGTTGACAGCGATAGCTCGACGGCAGTAATATCAGCAGCACCTGACTTAGCCGAAGTGTCGTACTTAACAGCAGAACCAAATGGTGTCAGGAATCAATTGAAGCTCCACACCCCCAGTTGGAAGTTGTGGACGTTGATATGGTGATGTTTAACACGGATATAAACGGTTCAGATGGAAGCAAAGAGGACTGCGTTGCAGTCAGCGACCAAGGCGATTACAGTGACGATTTAGAAAATAATTTGAGCAATAAAGTATCAAATGGAGATGTAGTAGTTAATATGTTATGTAAGAAAACATATTTCAACTGCTCCATTTGCAGTTACCGCACTTTACATAAATGCAGCCTTGTTGCTCATGAGAAACGACATGCTCAAAACCGTTCCTATTATCATAGGCAGGTGAAAGCTTATGAGTGTTACAAGTGCGGTTTTAGATCCACTCACAAAGTAGGCTTAATAATGCACGTAAAGAGTCACGCCAGGGAAAAACAATGCAATAAGCAAACTGTCAATGAACAACATCTGAAAGATTCTGCAAACTTTAACAAGAAATTTAAGTGCCACCGGTGCGAATACACCACGAACCACAAGTTCCTTTTAAACGTTCACTTCAAAAGCCACACAGGGACAAAGCTTTACAAGTGTGAGCTTTGTGAGTACCAAACCAGCCACCAGCCTGCTCTAAAGTTACATATGATATTGTTTCATGCTGAGCCCACAAAAAACCATTACGAATGTGGCTTGTGCAAGTTTTCTTGTATTCATAAATCTGCTTTTATTCTGCACATCAATGAGCATGCCTGTTAACAGGAGCCACCGATGAGTCTTTTGCATTGTTATGATGCTGCTTATAGATGTAGTAAGTGCCCTTATGCAGCCACATCTCTGTATCTGACTGTACATGTGAGTGTTCTCGGTGTAGCTACTCCACATTTCAGAATGGCCAACTACTTAATCATGTCAAGGTTCACGATCAAGAATTTTTGAAGCTTTAGATATATTTAAAATAAATAAAAACTGTATTTTAATTCAAAGGTATAGGAAGGCCATAAAAATGTTTAGGTTAAGAGATAGTTGAGTACCTTGTAGCTAATGATGCTTTATTCCGATGTAGAAGATGCGCGACTTGCCATGTGTTGATTGCCACTGCAAATTTGTACTTTTCCTCATATGATGGGCCAGGAATGTTGTGCTGACAATTTTTCACGAAAAGAATAGCATTGAAGATAAAACTTTTTTTACACTTTTTTAGTTTATATAAAAATTATGGTATAGTGCTTTTATTACTAAATTTTAACGAAACGAAGAAGTTGCAGGTGGCTATCAGCAGTAAGCCATTTGGGGGTCCTCAGCTGATAATGCAAAATTAGAGTTAGAGTTATCTCCTTATTATTACTACAATTTGTTTTACCCTTTCAGATATTTAACTGAAATTCGAGTACATATACAGGGTGCCCGTTTTTGGAGCTCCACCATGGGGATCTCGGTAACCATAAGAGATACGAGGTCGGTTAAATTGGGGCAAAGTTGCGCAATTTGGAGCTCAATAATATGCCGGTTTAAAATTTCAAAAATTCCGATTACCTCCGGAGATATCCGAAAAAAACCGGAATTTTGGAAATACGTTTTTATTTTTTCCTCGGCTTATTTGGTGACCTAATTCAAAATGAGTGACACTTCGTCGTTGCAACTTTTCCTCCTCTACAACCTGCCGATGTCATATTTGAAATCAGACGTTTCGATTTTCGACAATCATCATCAACTTTGGTTTTTCTTATGGGCACTATCTTGGATTTTCACATTTTTGAATTCAGCTTTGTTTTCTGATTACGGTGATGTATCACATGTTAAGGTTCAGTGTTGCAGTTTGGGTGAAATATCAAAAATTCTGTTTTGCAAAGACTGCCTTGGATATAACATCCATACTTTTGTTTAACAAAGGCATTGTTGACAGTTCGATTTAAGTTGGCTTAACGTCACCTACAGTTACAAAATTAGTATAAATTTATTAACAAAATGCTCTTTTCAACTGAAGAAAAACGAGATATGCTAGAAATTTATTTATTTGACAGTAGGATATAAAAAAGGAGAAAATTATGTTTTAAATTTACAACATAGGATAAAACTAAATTTTGAGAAACAAGTAAATAAAGAAAATTATAAGAGGTGCTCGAAGGGTTCACCCTCCACTTCCAAGCACAGCTCTATGCGTCTTCTTAAATTCTGCATTGATCTTAAAACGTCCCTTCTTCTTATTTTGGTCCTTAAAGTTGTGATGATCTTCCTTCGCAGCTCATTAATATCGGCGGGTACAGATTTATAAATGAGATCTTTCATAGTTCCCCATAAATAGTAGTCTAATGGGGAAAGATCTGGTGAACGTGCCGGCCAACGTATGTCTCCACTGTTTGAAATGACTCTACCCGGAAATATTTCAGACAAATAATCAGCCACTCTCCTAGCATTATGTGGCGGAGCACCATCTTGCTGGAACCAAAGGTTATTCAAGCGGTTGAGGCAAATGTTGTCATCGATGTAATCCGTAAGGTAGGTCCTTAAAAAGTGCAAATACCCATCTGCGGTCAAATTGTCTTCGTAAATGTATGGGCCAATGATCGTACCGCCAAATAAACCAACCCATACATTTAGCCCGAAACGTGCTTGTGGTCGACGTCCTTGGTGTTCGTGTGGATTTTCAGTGGACCAGACATGTTCATTGTGACGATTGAACATGCCTGAGTTGGTAAATTTGCACTCGTCCGTGAATATCACGTTGGAAAGAAAATGGGGATTTTGTTCCAACCGTGCCATGATATTCCTACAAAACGCTGCCCTCCGTTCAGTATCTCCTGGATGCAAGACTTGGGTGATATGAATTTTAAACGGGCGATATTTATGTTTTTTCAAGACTCTCCACACTGCTTGATGTGATACGTTAATTTCGTCTGCTATAGCCCTTGTTGAAGTTGAAGGATTATCTTGAATCTAATGAAGAATTCAATTCATTGCCGTTTATTATTTTTGAGAAAGTTTTAACAATTTACTCACCGCCTGTAAAATTTCCACTTCATTCGCATTTGCGTCTTCGAGGCTTAGAAAATGCACCAAACTCGGCTAAATTTCTATGAAGGAATAACAAATAATTTTGAGCTGGTTGTTGTCTTTCTGGATACCGCTGTAAATTCTTTCCGAAGTAACTTGCGCATTTCGATGCGAAGCGTAATAAATTCTAGCATATCTCGTTTTTCTTCATTGAAAAGGGCATTTTGTTAATAAATTTATACTAATTTTGTAACTGTAGGTGACGTTAAGCCAACTTAAATCGAACTGTCAACAATGCTTTGTTAAACAAAAGTATGGATGTTATATCCAAGGCAGTCTTTGCAAAACAGAATTTTGATATTTCACCAAACTGCAACACTGAACCTTAACATGTGATACATCACCGTAATCAGAAAACAAAGCTGAATTCAAAATGTGAAAATCCAAGATAGTGCCCATAAGAAAAAACCAAAGTTGATGATGATTGTCGAAAATCGAAACGTCTGATTTCAAATATGACATCGCAGGTTGTAGAGGAGGAAAAGTTGCAACGACGAAGTGTCACTCATTTTGAATTAGGTCACCAAATAAGCCGAGGAAAAATAAAAACGTATTTCCAAATTCCGGTTTTTTTCGGATATCTCCGGAGGTAATCGGAATTTTGAAATTTTAAACCGCATATTATTGAGCTCCAAATTGCGCAACTTTGCCCCAATTAACCGACCTCGTATCTCTTATGGTTACCGAGATCCCCATGGTGGAGCTCCAAAAACGGGGCACCCTGTATAGCAGTTAGCAGTGCATACTGTTGTAATAAAATGTAATAGTTTTTATCGCATTAATATTTTTATTGATTTATAACTAATTTGTATCTCATAATAAGTAAACAATTACTAGTAATAATGTTGTAGTTCTTTCTTAATCGTGTTGGAAGTATGGCAATATTAATAATACGCGAAGAGAGCGACACACAAAAAGGTAGATTTGAAAATGTGAATCAGTATAAATATAAAAAACGTACAAAGCACCTGCGGCTACACCGCTGGGTAAAAAGAGGTTACTGATGATACATAATAACATACAATATAAAGATGTAGAACTAGCAAAGGTATATAACCAATATAAGTATGATCAAAAATTATTTTCATCTAGTATGGCCATGAATAGTTTCTCATTTATGAATGCAACTACGTTTATACTTAATGTCAAAATTTTACATTTGCTTTGTGAGTGAGTTATAGTTGCATTCGTACATTAGGAAGTATTCCATGGGCATACTAGATGAAAATACTTTTTGATAATACTATATAATATTTATTTTATAATAAAACAATAAAATTGAAATTGCTAAGTTGATACATGCTAAATGCTACCGTAGAATGGGGTTACTTCAGACAATTTTATGGGTATTCAATATCTTTTTTAATTATTAATAAACGTTTTGAAATTTTGCATGATGATTATCTGTTTATAAAGAATTACGCTTTTACTTCATTTTCGAAAAACATCATAGTAAACAACCTTTTTTTTTCATTTGAAAAGTGTCTCAAGTTACCGTCAAAGTGGGGTATCTTGAGACAGTACATTTTAGCTCTGAAAAATGTACAAAAATGCACGTGTCTTAAGAAACACTGTTCTAAAGGTTAGTTGAGACACCTACACTTAAAAAACATATATGTAGGCAAGTAATTTCATTATAAATAACAGGATAAATCGAAAAATAAATTAAAAATTGCAATTTATCTTCTTTATCAAATCAGAAACAAATAACACTACAAATTGGTTTTATTAACTACAAGAAAAACAAAACTTATTCTTAAAGATAATAGTAGGGACTTATTTATTAATTTATTTATACGTTATTAACATCCCTTTCGAATGTATGTATGCCTTCCCCTACAAATAACTGGTTCAGTAAAAACACATTTTATTTGATTAAAATTGATATTGGAAATGTCTTTTACATTAGGCAAGACAAAAGAATTGCCCGATTCTCTATAACGACGTAAACAATTTACAGTGATTTTATCTCCATCAATTTTGAGAACCTTTGCAACAAATCTTTTAAACATTTCTTTTTTTGTTCATTCATTATAACAAAACACTGCTATTACAAATCTATTTACATTTAAATATGTGGAAACTGCAGAGCATTTTCCAAGTCCTCAGGCTTGAAATTACTGTAACTCCGCGTACCCAACTGTCTTCGATATACGCGCGGCATGTCTCAAGTTACCCTACAAAATGTTACATTTTTATAAAAGCTACTTAAACAAAATGTGAACCAGCCTTTCATTTTTTTAAACGCGGAAAAATGATCATAAATGAATAGTTAGAATTGGGATTTTCAATTGTTTCTTAGTGCTGATATATCACCAGCTACGAATGAGACTTTCTGATGTTTCCAAATTTATTAAAATTTTCAATTTTGCTTCCTATTTTTTTTTTTGTATACATTCTTATCTATTTTCAACTACAAATATTTTTTGCTTGTTATTACAACTGTTACTCATTTAACACAATTTTTTAAAGTTCCTAAATTGACCTGCGGATGGCGCTAGAAACTCCTATTCAAAAAATTTTGGAAGTGTCTCAAGCTACACCTCCTGTCTCGAGTAACCCCATTCTATTGTACCT